>CAWUFW010007600.1:0-600000 GCA_963921515.1 Calotriton arnoldi | reverse complement strand
AGCTGTCCCTACCACACCTCTGGGACCCCCTCCACCATGCTCCAAATTCCCCATTGCCATTGTAGAGACAGGCTCAGCTGCCACTAAATCCTTATATACTGCCTGAAGGTTGACTTCCTCCATTTCTCCCTCCTTGCTCGCCGATCCCAACCTGAAATACTGGCAAAGATGTGTCCCTAACTTCTTCTCCCACCTTCCTGACGCTACTTCTCAGCGCAGCACTAATCCCCCAGCCTCTCTGCATATATGAGCCTGTTCTCTGCACTCCAAAGGAGGCAGCGCATGCATGTGCTGCAGCCCCACCCTTTTTTCAAAAGAGCAAGGCCTCTCCAGATGCCGGGGTAGCCTCGAATGCGGTTCCAAACGCTGCCACAGGATTACAGGCCTCCTGGTCCCGCTCTCCACTATTGCCTCTTTCGGAGAAAAGCCTGGGCCTTTCTACAACCCCAAGATCTACTAAGCCCTTCACAGGGGCAGCTCTCCTGGTGCAGGAGCAGCCACTACCCCTTAACTGCCGTCCTGTTATCATGGGGTTTCAGCGAGGCGGCAAACGAAGTTTGTCCCTGAGGTTCCTGCAGTCGGCTGCCCCCCAAATCCCCAATGCAAGACTGCGGGCCCAGCGCATCTGGGCCTGACAACCTTGGAGTGAAGAGACTTGTTCAATGGATGGATCGTGCCTTGCGTCGGTGTGAGAAGTTGGCCTGGTATATGCTGTCCACTAATTAAAGTGGGCACCTTGCACCAGTCCAAACGACCCTTATGAGGTATGAGGTCAAAGATAACCTTTAGAAAGCTATCCTAGTGGTAGCTGTGGAGAGCATCCTTCAGGCTTAATCTTGAAGGAATTCAGCTTGTTTTACCAGAATATCAACTTTAGTATTAATTAAATGAAAGGAGAACCACACAGTAGTTATAAAAATATGTATTTATTTATATAACAATCTCTAGTATCCTCTACACGAGGGTACAACACAAAGCACACAATACTTTAGCAAAGAAACAGTTGTAAGTAGCACAATACACAGTGGGCTCCAGGGGGAGACCAAACCATATACTAAAATAGTGGTATAAGAACCACGACTGGAGTCGAGACAGTGTCTAGAACACGAAGAATCGTTGGGACCCCAAGGAACCACCCAAGGGGAGTAAAAAGGGACCCCACGGAAGACGGGTGCAGTGTGCTAACACGACTGCGGGCTCCGTACAATTCTATGGGGAAGTCGCGGTTACAATTTTAAAGTTTAAGGACCCTTCTCGGTGGACTTAGAGGAAACCCTTTGGAACTTAGGAGGTTGGATAGCCACCCGACCCGTGGATACCAGAGTACCCGCGTTACCTAGCCCAGAGGAGCCGGGTGCATAGGTCTGGAGTGGTGTCGGAAACCGCCGTCATTTTCAATGGAGGGCTTCAAGGAAGACTTGCTGCCGGGAAGGAAGAAAGTGTCCGTCGGAATCCAAGGGTGGATTCATGATGAAAGGAACCTGAAAGCAGAGGGGACAGAGTCTGGGTCACTTCAGGGTGACCACGGCCTCGGTAGACGAATGCCCACCGATGTCGGGTGCTTCAGGTGCGAAGAAGGGATGCTTGACTCTGCAGCCACGAGGTCCAGGAAACGTCGACGACAACCAGGAGCCAAATGTGAGCTGTCCCACGAAGGATGTCGAATGGTGAGGGGTCAGTGTCCGGCGGGAGCACCAACAAGCCTTGGCAAAAGCAACCCACGCAGGAAGGTCAAGCAGGTTACAGTGTGGACCAGCAAGGTCCAGGAGACTCACCAAGCAGTAGGGAGTCAGGGCACGTCTGGAGCAACCAGGGAAGCCCAACAGAATTCAAGAGGACCCCCAGGCCGAATGAACAGGAATCGCAAGGGGACCTCGAGCACGATCACAAAGTACCAGCCCACGGAGCACTCGGTGCAAGGAGGCCGGAGCTCTTTGGTGGAAATGCTGCTCAGGGTCAGGACTACAGGGAGTCTAATGCACAAGCTCGGGAATTGCCAACAAGCATATGCAATTGCAAAAGTATGCGGTGCACAGGGGTTCGGGTTATGCGGTCCCCATGAGGGATACAGGCCTCAAGCTCAGTGAGAGGGCAGCTCAACCTCAAGGAACTTCGGAACCCACCTCCTATGTTGCTGCAGCCTTTGGAGTCCACAGGAGCTCAGGATCAGTGGACCGGTCAGTTGTGTTACGGTGCCTGCAAATGCAGGGGAATGACTCCTTCACCCCAAGGGAGATTCTTCAGGTGTCTTTAATGCTCCCCAGATCATGCACGGAGCCTGTAGGGTGCAAGGGCACAGACGATGCTTTGGACGGAGAGGGGGACGAAGTCGGGCCCAGTCCAGTCCAGCGAAGTCCAGAGTGTCCAGACGGTCGAAGGTCAGTGGTTTCTTGTTTCAGAATCTTGTCCATGTCAAATCTAAGGTCCTACAGCCAGGTAAGTCCTTATGTACCCACGGGAGAGGGTTGGACAGATTCAGGGGACCCTCCTAGGGGAGGGTCAGGACAGAGGGGTGGTTACACCCATGTCCTTTGTCCAGTTTTGCGGCAGAGCAGGAGCCAACGGCTCCCAGAACTGGTTTGAGCTGGACTATGCACAGGGACACCAAATGTGCCCCTCGTGCAGACTTTCAGGCACTTTGGCAGTGCCCCCACTCAGCTCCAATACACTAAATCCTATCTGGGAGGTGGTCACACCTCCCTGTGACAGGATGCCTATTGTGCTGCCTTCCTCTGCTCGAGCTTGGCTCAGCAGCAGGAGGGCAGAAATGTGTCTCTGGTCGGCAGCATCCATTTTGTGCTGTCTGGGTCGAGAAGGCTGGTACCGGGAAGACCAGGGACCCACGAAGCTTGCTTCTGAGTGGTGGAATCATACCGTATGATTCCAAGGTGTTTGATACCAAACACGACATGTTTTGTTTCAGCCGTTTTCGAGATAGCATTTACCGCGAGGATATAATGCACCCCTACCTATATGTCTGGCTGAGTCACAGACAACCCGGGAGAATGGTCTCCGAAGGCTGCAGAGAAGCTCTGCTCATGCAGGGGTGCACCCTCACGTAAAACCCAGCACCCTGCCTTCAGGATTGTTAAGGCCTGCTATAGGGGTGACTTATAAGTTTTAAGTGTAGTAACCTATAGATATAGTGGACCTATATCTAAAGTAAGTGATGCAAGCACCAGCTTGTACAGGCTGCAATGGCAGACCTGTAGTTCCATTTTGCATGGCCTCTCAGGGGTGGCATAATACATGCTTCAGCCCATGGGAGGCCTCTGGGGTACCTATGCCCTGGGTACATGGGTACCATATACTAGGGACTTATAAGGGTACCTCAGTAACCAATTTGGAGTGTATCAAAAACATGGTATAATATTTTAAGGAGAAAGCAGATAGACTGGGGTCCTGATTTGCAGGATCCCAGTCGGACTAGTCAAAACAGTGTAACATCAAGCAAAAAGTGGGAGGTAACCATAAGAAGCAGATCCTACTTTCCTACAGTCGGCACGTAAAAGTACAAATCAGATCTTGAAAGTACCTCTGGACTGGACAGGCGTTAGTATAGCAATCTCCACAGAGTTGGAGTATAAACCTCAGACCTATTTTACAATGATGAACTCCCTCTGTATGTGTGTAAAGTTTTTCTTTAATGGGTAACACCCACAGCCTTTGATGTCACAGCAAAATAAAAGTGAAAGAAGACCTCGCTAATGGTGAGGTCCACTTTCAGTTTTGATCTGTGCTGAGTGGTATAACTCTGCCACCCCAAGAACCAATCACCATAGAAGAGGCAGCATTAGAAAGCACTCTCTCTCCCTAGTGGATCCATGCATGGGGATGGCACTGGGCAGGCGATACCCCAAGCAAGGATCCATTCCACTAGACACCAGGGATGTTTTCTTGGGGTGAGACCACTCCTGCTCCCTGGCAAATCTGTCTTTCTGCCCTGGAGGCGCAGATAGGGGTTGTTTACCCAATATCTGCCCGTCCCGGAAGGGCAAAAGCTCACTAGGAACTAGGGAATTGCTCAGTTTATTGTTTTGGGTGGGGGCCGGTTCTCCTGGGCATGGCCTGTGTTCCCTCCACTACTCTGGGCACAACAGTCTGCCAACCAGAGTGAAATGTGGATAGGCAGTGTTACCCTAATCCCCACCACCAGGCAGAAAGTCCACTAGAAAACCAGGGAAGGTTTTAATGACTGTTTTGTGGGGATTTTGGTGTGAGGAGCAGCCCCGTTGGGCATCGGCCTGTGCCTCCCTACAACCTCCAAGCACAACTGTCTTTCTACCCCCAAGGGGGGGTGGGGTGAATAGGGAGTGTATAGTCTCAAAATATCCCCCCCCCACTGAATGAGGGTCAGAAAGTCCACCAGAACACCAGTGAAGATTGTATTTACCGTGTTGGTGGGGGACCAGCACCCCTGGGCATATGCCTTTGACACCCCCCCACAACAGGGCACAAGTCTTGCTGCCTCCCGGAGGGCAGACAGGATGTGTTTGGGCTTTGTTTACCCCCAATCTGACCCTATGGCAGAATGCTCACTAAAACACCAGATAATGTTTTATTTGCTGTTTTGTGGAGGAACAGCCACCAGCATATGGGCTTCTGCCAGCCCTGCCTCCATGCTAGGGCACAATAGTCTTTCTGCATCCCTCAGCAGGCAGCGAGGGGGTGTTTACCCATAATCTGCCCCCCAACCAGAAGGGCATAAAGCTCATTAGACCATCATGCACTGTTTGGGAGGTAAACACCCCCCTGTGCATGGGCTTGGACTCCCCCCCCCTCCCCCCCTCATCATCTGGCACAACAGTCTTTCTGTCCCCCTTGGGAACAAATAGGGCGAGTTTACCCCCAATCTATCACATACCCGGGGGGTGTGGCAAAAAATCCAACTAGACACCAGGCAAAAGTAAAAAAAATTAAAACGGGTGTGGAGCGGCCTACTCAGGCACTGGGCTGTGCCCACCCAAAAACCACGCCCAATAGTCTTTCTGCCCTCTGGTGGCAGAATGTGGGGTTTACCTTCAATAATCTACCGTAAGGGGATGGGGCAGATACCCCAATAAACACCTTTTGTTTCATACTTTTTTAGGAAAAAATGTGGGGTGTGACCAAACCGATGCAAACTCTATGGCCTTTTTTTAGAAAACTTTGGAAACCTCATCCAGCACGTTACCAAACCCATCCACACTGCTGATTTTTCTCCTTGATCAACAACATCACAGTTGTCAAGCCAGCAACTTCGACCTGGACAGACTACGCCCTTTTCAGTTTCAGCATACTCATCCAGCACCACCACAGACCTACCACCGTCAGACCCACCAGCTGCAGCTGGAAAAGCACCATCTCTGCACAGCAGCCCGAACACAGAAGCAACTTTCAGAAAGCCCTCCGAAACCTCAACTACTGGATCCCCGCATGCGTCTACACCCTGGATCCCCTCAAGCACAAACCAACGGCAAGAGCCCGACCACGTGGGAGCTGGTACACTGAGGAACCCAGGCTGACAAAACGCCACTGTAAGTAATTGGAGCGCAAATGGAGAACAAGTCAAGACAGCGCATCTAAAGACATCTTCACGTTCGCCCTAAGATGCTGCCACCAGCAGATACGGAACGCCCAAGTGCACAACTCTTGCAGAAGGCATCGAAGCTAACACTACCAGCAGCAAGGAAATCTTCACCACCATCAAACAGTTCAACACTCCTCCTGCCGCCTCCAGCTGCAAAACCCCATTGCAAGACCTTTGCAACAAGCTCTTGAAATTATTCTGAAACAAAATCACCTCCATATATGCAGCTTTGACCCTCAACCAGACCCTGTCACCTTTGCACTTTAACTTCTCATCATGCCAGAAGAATGAACCCTGACCTTGTGGGCCACCATCACCACCTTCAAAGCCACTGCTACCATGAAGACCATCCAGTCGGCGTCCTAACAGACCCCCACCAAAAGACTCCTACCAATCAGCAAAACACTAACACCCATCCTCAGCGTCTCCATCCACCCAGTCACATTCTTGGACACCTGGAAACATGCTGCAGCCACACCCCTGCTCAAGAAACCTTCCGCTGATCCAGCCACACTTTCGAACTCCCTCTCACCAGAGCCAGCAAAGTTCTTCGAGAAAATAAATCAACCAATGCCACACCAACCAACCACCTCAGCAACCACCAGTTAGTGGCACTTGAAACACAACATTTTTTAAACTGATCAACATTTTTAAGGCCTTCAAAACAGAGACAAGAGCAGGTGTGTGCATGTGGTTTTTTATCGGTGTTGGCATGTAAAAATTCAAGTTGAAATCTGACAGAAACTACATCATAAATGTCTGAAAGCCCTTGTACCCAACTATTTACTACAGAATAATTATTTTAGGGGAGTGTAACACCCCAAACCCCCCCCTCCCCCAACGCTGCACCCCTACCTACAGAACAGGAATCATAAAAGGGAGAAAAAAAAACCACAGTTTGAGTTTTAGGGGAATAACATTCAGAAATCAGATTTACTGTGTTGATTTCTTTATGTTTTATAATTGAACAGTGGATTTGGAGCTTAACTCATAATTCTGATGAGCCCATTCACCCCGTTACTTGACCTATCAGAATTAACAGGCCATTTGTAATGAAGGCCTTGAACGAGAATTATTCAAATCATGTCATGTGTAAACACAAAGGCCTTACTTGAGAAAGTTTTTTTCTTTGAATAGAAACCTGATTTAATCCTGAATTAGGTGTGACTTACTCCAGAATCTCCAAAAATGTGTCTCACTCACTTAACAGATTCATTAATGGGATAACTATGAGCATTTTCTGGTTATTTTATGATAATTGGCTATAAACAGGCTTTAGGCTTTAAAATTATTAAGAAATCTTTCAATTTTCTGTGGAAGCACTATGACATGAAATTGACAGGATCCATTCGTTTTTCCTTGACAACAGCAGAAGCACCATATACTAACTGTGAACGTGAACAAAATTGGGGCAATGTAGAGTTTTTCAGCAATCCTCTTATACTGCCAAGAGAAATAGAAGGAATTTTACTTTGCAGTCCTTGGAACTGGAGCAGGAGGAAGTTCACACTCTACCTTTGGGTAGAAGATTCCTCACAACCTTATTCTTGTCTAAATTCTTGGGTGAATCTTTTATCCTTTTCACTCAAAATGACGTACTCAATATCTAGATTCAGCACTAATCTATTGCTCTGTTTATTGATGTAAAATTATATATTCAACAAATTTAGCAGCTTATCACTTCACAACACTGAATGCCTGTATGGTTATAGTTGACAACTTTTTATATCCTTTAACTTGCAAGTTTGTTGATTATGTTACAAGAGTATTTTTCAACATCATTTCATAGTACATCCTAAAATACTGAATAAAAATCTTGTAGAACCATCCAAACAAAATGCATCAAGATTTCTGCATTAGGCCCTTTTCCTCCGCCCACATTCAAATAGTTTAAAATATTCTAGAAAACCCCCTTGTAGGGTAAACCACAAAGACATACTGGCACAATTTGAGAGTTATTTTGGGCCACTAGTTGTAATTACAGTTTTGGATCTGATAAGGATTTGAAACATTATCTTTTCTGTGCTGTCTTCCAAAAGGACACAGTGGTCTGAAATTGGATCTAATGCTTTACTTATGGGATGAAGGCCCATCGTAATGGGCCATTTTACAAATCCTCTGGATTGCAGCTGTATCCCTTCAATGTGGGTGAAAATGTGGATCAATTAATATTTAGGAGTCGGTGTACACCAAATTATTGAATTTTGATTAGGATGTGTGCCAGCCCATGAGAAACATATTTGAGCAGCTGTATGTGACTACGGCCCATTACCGGGCTCCTCTTTTATCCATCCCCCAGGATGCAGCTTCGTGCCTTCAAGATGGGTGGCAGCCAATGAATAGGTAGGCGTCTGGCACGCACCCAGGATAGGACCTGCACTCCGCCAACACACTGTACTACTGACCCTCCCAGAATGCAGATGTCCCTTCCTTGAGTCATATTTGCACATAACGATGTGAATAGGGCCCACAATTCTGCTTTTTGTCCTCTGGAGTTCAGTTGCACGCTCAAAGACTGACAGGGGCCAATGTATATGGAGAAAATGGGTGCACACACAGATTGTGGATATTCATAAGTGACACGCATGTCTCCTACACACACTTCATCCGTCTCCTACACACTCTTCATCCACCCCCCTTCATAATGCGCATGTCTCCTGAGTGAATCCTATTTGAAAAAATGCATGCGAATCAGACCCATGATTCACCATTCTCTTCAACGTCCCCTTACCCCGCTCTCATAACTAGGCTTTTTAATGCCTGAACCTGGATCTGATTGTCTGGAGTCCAGCTAGTAGCTGAATTCTGTCGTTTCCGTTGGGTTAACAAACGATAACTGCTGCTATTGTTACCAAGGCAGGCTGTTTTGATTAAACCTTCTTAGAAGTTAGGCCCGAGACAGCCTGTTGACGGCATCCATGTTTGGGTTGTAATGCCAGGGCTGAGAATGCTTTACTGTGCCCCCCCCCCCCTGTGTGGCCAGTTCCTTAGCCAAGGATGAGTCACTGAAGATATTCGGATTATTCAAGGACTGGCCTGCTGCACATCTTCATATACTCAAGTTTATCCTGTGCGTGGAAGAGGCCCCAAACGGTGCGCTGTGCAGCGGAAGTAAACACTTCCAGCCCCGTGCTCGACTGCACCCCCCCACCGCGAACTCTTTAATTGAATCCATGCGCGTTCATCGCAGTTGGGACTGTCTGCTAAAATGCTGCAAACAGACTTCCAGGGCGCAGATGACTCGACATATGTTTTTGATAGAGCGGAACATGCCGAGGAACATCTTTATTTATGCTTGATGTTTATTAAAGTGGCAGTCGGAGGAATGTATTCCCAGCGTAGTCACATTTGTTGTCCTGTTTTCTGTCTTGATTAGAACTCGCGAATGTAACTGCATCTTTCCAGGCCTTGGCATACACCAGAGCAAAAAGGCAATGTTTACCAGGGCTGGCAGAAAAAAAGTCCTCAAACAGGAAATGCTGCGCGCACAGAGGGTGGTCTCGTTCCACGTATAGGAGTAATTAAAAGCATGACGTAACTGCTATCTGAAGAGCAATTACAGTGCCAAAAGAATCCTATCTCAGTGTCACTGTTAAAGAAAATTACAATTGCAGAGTTATGTTATGCTGTTTGTGTGCAGCTCATAGTCCTTGATGCCAGGGCGGAAGTAAAATGCAATGGACGTAATTTGAGCCCTCAATATTCTAGTGTAACTAAGACAATATAAAGAATGTATTGTAATTGTATTATATAGCGCTTACTACCCCCTGACGAGGCGTCGAAGCGCTTTTCGGCGACTAGCACGCTACTCCGGAAACATAAAGGATCAAAGTGTTTTCACCGAAAAGGGCCTGTCATGCTTCAGAGCTTCTATCATGGGGCCTTAAGTATCATAACGGAGCATTGCTAAATTATTGCCAGAGTACTACTAGCCATGGGAGAGAGAGCGGGGGCGGTACCCATTTAATATTTTGTTATATTTTTAGCTACTCACACAGCAGCACTGATACACATTTAAGACCCCTTCAATTTGGTGAGGGCTCGCAGCGTATGTGTGCGCATGTGTGTGGTGGGTGTGGCCGCCCTTCAGCATGTGTGAGCTGGGCCCCCGCCTAGGGCACAGACCCCCAGAGGGGTGCTGGAGCTCTTTGCATCAGTCTCCCCACTACTTCGGTCCAAAGAAAAGTGTGGGAGGTGGGTGCAAAATTCGGTTTTGCCCCGGGCGCTCTCTGAGCAAAGACTAGCACTAGTGGTGAGTGCATGTGCTATGTATCCCTAATTCACCTTTGACCTCTTCTATTATACTCAGGGGCGTAGCTTCAGGGGGGGTGTTTGGGGGTGTTACACCCCCCCCCCCCCCTAATAAATGTATTTTCAGATGAATAGTTGGACAGCTGCTTTCAGTCTGGTATGGTCGGGTGTCTGTCGGATTTCACCTTGAATTTTTGCATACATACAAAAACACACACTCACACTCTCTCTTATCTCTGTTTTGTAAGCCCTAACAATGTTTCTCTCATTTAGTACTCCTATTAATCCGTATTCATCTCCATTCCCACTGCGTCTTAAGCCTCACTCATGCGCCCTGCTTGCCATATAATGTATTTTAACATTATATGCCAGCATGATGGTCGGAAAATCTGATGCTCTCACTCCCCCAATCTTACTGACCAAGCTACCCCCCTGCTTATACTGCAATTGGCTAGTGTTAGATTTGGGGGTCTCTAGTTGGCAGAGGTAGGTACCTTTGTCCAAATAGGGACCCTTGAGTCTAGTCAGGGAAAGTAGGTACACTCCTGAAATAACCCCTGCTCACCCTCTTGGTAGCTTGGCACGAGCAGACAGGCTTAGTTCAGAGGCAGTGTGTAAAGCATTTGTGAACACATACAGTAATCAAGTGACAACACTACAAATGGACACCACACAGGTTATATATTTATAAAAATAGGTATACTTTATATAGATTTATCACAAGACCATAAACGACAAAAATAATCCACAATACTGTCAAGAATGCGTAGTTCTGATCAAAAGGCTTAATTCAAGGTTCTGTGCGAGTCGGTAGCCTCCTCCGGCTACGGCGATGTCAAGAACAAACAGAGTCTAACAAATCCAGCTGACCGCGTCGAGACGGGCCAACACAGCGTAGACAGACTCGGTCACAGTATCTTTTACTTGAAGCGGCAGGCACGGGCGTGCGAGCCGGATGGCTGTTCGTCGCGGTCGCGATGCAAAAAATGGAAGCGTTGCAGGACGCGTTGTCCCTCGATGCGGTGCAGGCAGCGGCTCGTTGACGTCATCGAGACGGAGTCGGTGAAACCAGGGCCGTGCGTTGCAGGGCGAGACGGTGCTTCGATGCGGTGCTGGCAGGTTGCGGTGCGGCGACGGAGCCGGATTCGGGAGCTGGCGTCAATCAGTCCGGACAGCGGTGCGAGTCGGGCGGTGCGTTGCGAAACGTGCGAGCGGTGCCCAACTCCGGTGCGGTCACAGGACTCGAACTCAGCAGCAGTGACCGTGTCGGTCGGACCAGATGGATTCGGTGTAGCGAGGCGTTGCAAGGTGCGGTGCTCACAGGTTACGGTGCAGGCAGCGGCTCATTGACGGAGTCGGTGAGACCAAGGCCGTGCGTTGCAAGATGCAGGCGTTGCTCGATGCGGTGCCAACAGGACACTGAGCCGGTCGGGAGAGTCGGTCACAGCTCCCTACCTCTGTAGCCACTGAAACAGAGTTTCCAGCAGCAATTCACAAAGGGGTGAAGTCCAATGGTCCTGGGACTTCGATCAGGGGGCAAGCTCTCTTCCAAGCCCTTGGAGATCCTTCACAAGTTGATGAAAGTCACAGCAAAGCAAAAGTTCCTTTCTCCTTTCTTTGGCAGTCAGGCAAACCACTGCAGGCCAATCCCCCAAGCAGCACTTCAGCTTAGGGATAGTCTCTCCTCAGTTTCTTCTTGGTTCCGCTCCTCAGCAAAGGTTTCTTCTTGTTCCCAAAAGTGATCTAATTTCATGGGGACTGGGCTCCCCTTTTTATACACCTATTCTCTTTGTTCTCTGGAGGCAGAGAGGCCTTTGCCTAGTTAAAACCAGTTCCGTGCAGCTTTGGAGCACTCTGTGTACATGTCTCCTTCTTTTCCTTTCAGAATGTGGGGCAGGGTACTCAGACGCCCGGCAGGAGGTGGAGCCAGCATTGTGGAAGGCAGGCACAGCCCTATTCAGACCCAGGTGCAACTCCTCCCTCCACTCGGGATGCAGATCTCTCTATTCAGCCCTGGGCTGCCTCACCCTGTCTCCTGTGGCCACCCCCAGCCCCTGTCACGCACAAACCAGACACACAATACACAAGCTGGCAGAGGCAGGCTGGATAGTTAGGCAAGAAAATACCCACTTTCTAAAAGTGGTATTTTCAAACACAGAATGTTAAAACCAACTTCACTAAAAGATGTATTTTATCATCCTGAGTTCAGGCATACTAAATTCGTTTTTCTACCATGTTCCCTGGGTCAGTTAGGATTATAAGGTGTAATAATCGAAACCGCCCATTCTGGCCTATGGGGAGCAGGTAGCCTTTCAATAGTGAAAAACGAAAATGGCTGTAATTCACTATTAGGACATGCCACACACACCAGGGCATGTCCTACCTTATACTTACAATGCACCCTGCCCTAGGGCCTACTTTAGGGGTGACCAACATGCAGTAAAGGGAAGGTTTAGGGACTGGTAAGTGGGTGCACTCACCAAGTCGACATGGCAGCCCTAGGCTGCACACAGGCTCTGCAAAGGCAGGCCTGAGACACACTTTACAAGCTGCTTCTGTGGGTGGCACAACCCGTGCTGCAAGCCCACCAGCAGCATTGGATTTACAAGCCCTGGGCACACTCAGTGCACGGTACTAGGGACTGACAAGTAAACCAATCATCCAATCATGGAGTCACTAATACATACATCAATTTACAATAGGGAGCACTTGCACTTTGGCACTGATTAGCAGCGGCAAAGTGCCCATGAGCATCAAGTCCAGCAAAAACATATCGGCAACAGTGGAGGCATTACGAAAAAATGGAAGGGTGACCCACGCCAAGGACGCCAGGTCTAACAGCTAGCCTGTTGGATCACGTTGCAGTGCGTTCCTGCTTGACAACGAGCATCAGAAGATCCTATCTTGCTCTTTTCTACACCCGTGTTTTAGAGAATCCAAACTGAAATGTTTCATGTCACTCAGGATCTAGAGTTCTTGATGCTGGTTCGTAGAGGTGGTAGAGCACTTCCGTGACCACATTTCGCAAACCAAAAACGAAGACATGTGACAAACATAGAAGTAGGACTACAATGTGACATCGACCAAGGGACACAGAATGACTTAATTAGCAGCACTCACTTACATAGAAAACACAGACAATAAGGTACTCGGGAGAATGCAACGTTTACACAGAGTATCAGCTGTGTTAATTAAATTGCTTTCCGAAAGGCTGGTAATTAATCCCACATTCGACCACATGAAAGCTTGCTTCCCTCTGTGTTCAGTCGACCCTCTCTAAAAACTGGCACAGGTGCTGAGTTTAGTGAAAATGTTGAAAAGTTGGGACTGTCTTAGCAAGTTTTTCTACTTTATTCTTAAAGTGTTGTTAGGGGGCGTGGCTAGCAGCCCAAGATGGTGGTCGCCTAAGCGACGAGCTCCGAGCCCGGGGCGCTTAATCCGTTCATTTATCCGCATAAGCGCCCTGATTTGACTGCTGGCTGCGTCATCGGAAATCGGCGAACTGCAGCCCGGATACGGAGAGGGTTTGCAGTAAAGTATTGGTCGAGTTTTGGCCCGCAGATGATCTGGAAGGCCGAGTGGGCCTACACTGCATGAATGAACGCTGAAGCAGCGGGCTGTCCTGAAAGCGGAAGCTGGGCTAGAGCGATTGGTGGCGGCGTGCACGCGAGACCCCGGGCCTGGGCCTGGTAGGACCCGAATAATATTGGAGACATGGAAACTCCGCAGCGGCCTAATCAAGATCGCGGCGGCTGTGGGGCATTGAAATACCGCTGCGACACAAGAACAACTGCAGGAGTCCTGCGATCACGATGAAGTCGGATCCGAGGTGATGTTGTGGGATCATCCCCGTCTCCCGCACTCCCTGGTCAGGCCTGTCCAGCAAGTACGGCGAACTCCCGAGACCAAAACCGAATAACCGGTATAAATCGACTCACCCCTTCTCGCTGTGCACGGTCTGTCTGGGGCAGGAGTCCCCGCTGGGGTGGACTACATCGCGGTGGACTGCAGGAGCCCCAGTAGAGTAGTGACGGCGATGCGGCCCATCTGGCCCTGCTTGAGGTAAAGGACCCGTACTGCCGTCGACCGCTGAGTCGATCTGCCCAGCCCAACCGAGTGAGTGATTTGTGGTCGGATGGTCTGAGAGCGGACCCAGACTGCTCGATGTTGTAGCAGACCTGCAGACATCTCGCGCTGAAGTGGGTAGACACGAAGATGGCGTACACCCACAAATAGGACCCCGGATATAAACACCGGAACGAAATTGGACACTGAGGGGCCCTCGGCAGCAGGCTGAACACCGACACCACAGTGGGCCATTGGATGAGCCGGGGCCTGAGGGGGGGGACAACTGTGGCCCCATCATGAAGAGACACCTGGAGAGAACCGCATCATCGTTTCTCCTGCCCGCTCCTCCCCCCTCTGGCTCCGGTGACTCCGAAGTGGAGGCCTGCAGTGGCAATGGCGGGTGGTGGTGGTGTACCCCAACATGGTGTGATCAAATCATATGACAGTTAAGGTACGTGAAGAGTTATAGACTTATGCTGGCGGCCTCCCTCAGTTGATTGCCACTGATCCACTGTACACCTGGACTCAGGTAGGGACATTGGGGCCTATACATACCTATCCGCTTCCTCCTTGGATGCCACCGCTGTACTAGAACGGTTGCCCCGATCCCTGAGTTAACCTGGGTCTATTGAGACCACAGACCTGAGCCGCCTAAACGACGGTGTACCAGACCCTGGATCTGATCACTGGCCTGCAGCTTTAACCACAGAACCTAGTGGAACCCAACGGGCGGAAGATAACAATTGAGTGGGTCCTCCCCTGGCATATCGTAGTGCATCTGGGGAGGCCTGTGACAACTCCCCCCCCACCCACCCCCCCACGAACGACGTAAGACCTCAATAGACGCATAGTGTGCGTGGGGTGGCCCCGCCCCCAGGGGAAGAACAACACTACGGATATTATATACACTGTACACAGGAGGGGCCGAGGAGTTGGGCCTCACCACCGGGAATAGCCCATAGATGATTTGCACCAGTACTACGTGAAGCAAGTGACTATATTCCCCCGAAACAATAATAGAACCGAGCACTGTCGCAAGTTGTGAATTTAGAAGGGGGCAGTGTGCTCAAAGAAATATCGGTCTTTTGCTCTTCTGGAAGTTGTTGTTGCTGCCTATGTCTTCATATAACAAATAATAGACACAGTGCTCCGATTAGTGACGTGTCCCGAAATAAAAATCATAACTCATTGCCCGCCCATCCACTTACAGTCATGGGTAGAGGGAAGACCAGAACAGCCTCGAGGTCCGGTAGGGCTGGGTCCCACTCACCTCCTTCGGAGACCTCATCAGTGCGCTCTCGACTGAATGAAGCCGGGAACACACCCAACCCCCCAGTTGATAAGCTGGACATGATTCTGCAAGAAATCCGCGACTCCAGGTCAGCGATCAAACATCAATTAGGTACGATCTCAGTGGAGCTTAATCTCCTCAAAGATGATCACAGAAAATTGGCTGATAAAGTCAAGGCAACGGAGCAAACACTTGACACGAAGGCTCGGGTTCGGGCAGCGGGCCTCACCTTTGCTCTTCTATTCCCGGCCAAATTAAAAATCATTTACAATCAACGTTCCTTATTCTTCGACACACCGGAAAGTGCATGGGACTGGTTAGACAGGAACTTCCCTGATACAGCAACAGCCAGATGCCTGGAGAACTCACAACAAAAAGCGCAACGAGTCCCTCGGAGGCAAAGAAAAGGACGTATGATGCAAAGTACTGGATCCAGTCCTCCGTCTCGTCAGCTGGTGTTGGAGGGTAGACAGGAGGCCCTCCGGTCCGCCACGGCCATCCGATCTCACCGCCCGCCTATTAGCACTAGTCCTTCTGATGAGGTGAACTCTGACTCGGACTCGGGAGGGACTGTGGCACTGTTCCCGTCGGAGACCACGCAACAAAGTAACGATCAATTGGACTGAACTTATGGCGAATGCAATGAGACGATGTCTTCACATAAATCAGTCATATTACGCACGCCCTGCATTACACTCAATAATGTTGTCAATTAGTTCACAGCCAGTGCTAGTCATAGTAAATTATAGCCAAGAGCTCAGAGATGTTTAATAAAAATGATTCGACAAGCCCCGTGGCCCGGCTTGTCCTGGGCATATCCACTTATCGCAAATGTTCCACACGTAAACCAGAAACGCAGCTTACCTCCCAAGTGAAAGCAACAGTTTAAAGTGTGAAATGTTTATGTTTCCTGCACCGTTTGGTCGAGCGAAGTTGTATCGTTGGACCTAGTATTGGGATATAGTTGTATTAGTTAAATTGCTGCTGCCATGTCCACTTGTAATCTGGGGTGTTATGGTTGGTTGGGAGGGGGATGGGTTGGGGATGCCACTGCAACTATTTTTTAAATGATATCAACCACCAAATCTTACACTATTATCTCCTGGAATGTTCGGGGGGGAGGGGGCGATACACAAACGACATAGAATTGCTGCACAGTTACATCGCCGTAAAGCCCAAATAGTATATCTTCAGGAGACACAGCTGATAACCACAGAGACTAATAAACTGCAGAGACGCTGGAGAGGCCAGTTTTATGCAACAGCATACTCTGCATTTTCAAGAGGAGCAGCAATCTGGTTATGGGCCGGGGTTCCCTTCTCCCTTAATGAGAGCAGAATAGATGAACAAGGCAGATATGTACTACTGCGTGGGGCGCTAGATGGCAAACAAGTAGTGTTGGGATCCATCTATGCACCCAATGTAGATCAGGATGCTTTCCTGTCCCGAATGTCTCATGCCCTTTCAGACTGGACCCAATATCCATGGATACTAGGAGGGGATTTTAATGCTTTATTTGATATACACCTAGACCGGTCTCACCCTCCCCTAAGGAATACTAACGCTACAACTCAGGCTACTAACCTAACTAGATGGGCGCAGGGATGGGACTTGCTTGATATTTGGAGATTACAACATGTAAATATGCGGGAATATTCCTATTATTCCCATCCGCACAATTTGCATACCCGTCTTGATCACTTCCTTTGCACTCCAGACTTATTTCCAGCGATCATGCAGAGTACTTATTTGGGTAAAACCATATCTGACCATAATCCAATAGAGTTATCGCTAAGCTGGGGCCGGATACCCACACCTATCCCAAGGTGGCATCTGCAGCCCTTACAATCAGAAGACCAAGTATTTCGTGCTACACTAGCAGAGGCTATTACTACATATTTTGAAGAGAATGAGGGCATGGCCACGACTAGATCGCTGGAATGGGAAGCATTTAAAGTGACATTGCGGGGAGTCTCTATGGGGACATTAGTGGGCGCCAGGAGGGAGGTAACCAGAGACTTAACGGAAATAGAGAATAACTTGCAAGCACTAAAATTAGCGGCCCGGACAGACACGACAGGAGCGGAAGAACTACAAGAGGCTAGAATAAAGTACGCTGAATTACTAGAACGCCTACGAACGATTGATCTAAATGCATACACCTTACGCACTCGCGCGGAGGCAGATAGAGCCAGCACATTATTAGCGCGATTGATTAAACCGCAAACATCACCCACACCGATTCTAGCAGTCCATGACAGCCAACATACCTTGGTCACCTCCCAAGCAGAAATAAACAGGGCATTTCAAGAATACTATACAAAGCTCTACGCAGCTCCTCCCCTTGATACCACAGAGGCAACTACATTGTTTCTTGGAACGGTAGAACTCCCTACTATTTCAGACACGAATGCCGAAGAGTTGGCAGCTCCGCTTACCCTAGCGGAGATCCGTGGTGCTATAAAGGCACTGGCCCGTAATATAACTCTGGGTTCAGATGGGCTCCCTGTGAGAAGTTGGCCTGGCATATGCTGTCCACTAATTATAGTGGGCACCTTGCACCAGTCCAAACAACCCCTTATTGGAGATAGGTTAAAGACAACCTTTATTGAAAGCTATCCTAGTGGTAGCTATGGAGAGCAGCCTTCAGGCTAAGTCTTGAAGGAATGTAAAGCAGCTTGTTTTACCAGTCTATAATCTCTTCAGTGACCAAATGAAAGAGGACCACACCAGGTATATATTCAAAATATATGTATTTATTACTAAACACACCCCTCTAGTCTCTTTATGAGGCTAGAGTTCGAAGTACATAAGTTATAAGTTATTTAAACACAGTAATAGCACAAATACACGTTTGGGCCCTAGGGGCGTACCAAACCATATACCAATAAAGTGGTATAAGAACCACGACTGAGCTAGACACTAGGCCTAGAGCCTCTAGAAGTGCTTGGACCACAAGGAACCACCCAAGGTAGTGACACAGGGGACCCACGGGGGACGCGTGCAGTGTAATTACACAGCCGCGAATCGACGTTAACTTCTATGGAGAAAGTCGCGGTTTGGAAATGAAAGAAAAGGGACACTTAAAGAAGGACTTGGAGCAAACCCTTTGAGAACTAGGTCGTTCTAGAGTCTCTACCCATGGGAGCACCGGAGTACTCTTGTTACCTCACCCAGGAAGCCGGGTGCATAGGTGCCTTTCGGGGTCGGGTTTCGTCGTCGATTTGAATGGCGATCTGCTGCAAAGTGCTGCTGGCGACCAAGTGGAAAGTGTCCGGGTGGATCCAAGAGTGGATCGGAGATCTGAAGAACCTGAAAGCAGAGGGGACAGAGTCTGGGTCACTAGCCAGTGACCAGGAAGGCGATGAGCAGATGCCCACCGATGTCGAGTGCTTCAGGTAGGTTGACGGTCGCCTTGACTCTTCAGCCACGAGGTCCAGGAGGTGTTGTCGGCGACCAGGAGCAGGATTCGGGCTGGTACACAATGTCTGTCGAGTGCTGAGGTGTCGGCGACCGGATTGGACCCAACAAGCCTTGGCAACGGCAAGTCTCGATGAAGTTGAAGATTGACGATGATGCAGACCAGCAAGGTCTGAGGAACTCACCCAGCAAGGGTAAGTGAGGGCAAGCCTGGAGCAATCAGGGAGCCCAAGAAGAAAAAGATTGGCCTTCGTGAAGGGCTACTAGCCAATGGGCTAGCGACCGCGAAGGAGCCTCGAGACGGTGCACGTGGAGCTGGCTCACAGGACACTCGTGGAGTGGAGGCCAATGATCTTCGGTGCAGTTGGTGCTGGAGGCTAGAGCTACTCGGAGCCCAAAGCACGACTTCGTGGAAGACCCAGAAGAGGATGCACTTGCTAATGCGTGCGGTGTCCAGGGGTCACGGTTCCACGTTACCCACGACAGCTACGGGCCTCAGCTTTGCTGGGGACTCAGGGCAGCCTCGGGGAAGTTTGGAAATCTACCTCTGGTGATGCAAAGACTTCGGCGTCTGACGAGAGCTTAGGCGATGCAGACCGGACACTTGCTTCTTTGGTGCCTGCCAAGCAGGGGAGTCACTCCTTGACCCCAAGGGAGATTCTTCTGTCCTCTAATCTTGTAGTAGAGAGTCGAAGGTCCAGGATTCTGTGTCAGAGTTTCGTCCAGGGATAATCTAAAGTCCTAAGGACTGGGTTCCTATACTTATACTAAGTTTAGGGGTTGGACTACTCTGTGGCCTCACCTATGGGTGGGTCAGGGCAGAGGGGTGGCTACACCCCTTTCCCTTTGTCCAGTTCGCGCCAAAGCAGGGGCTGCAAGCCCCTGATCCGGTTTGAACTGGGGTATGCACAGGGACACCAAGTGTGCCCCCAGTGCAGGACTTCAAAGCACCCGAAAGTGCTCCCGCCCAGCCCCAAAACACATTATCCTGTCTGGGGAGGTGGTCACACCTCCCTGGGACAGGAAACCTATTGTCCAGGCCTCCCCTGCCGGAGTTTCGTCCAGCAGCAGGAGGCCAGGCTTGTGTCTGTGGCAGCAGCATCCATTTTGTGATGCCAGGGCTTTAGAAAGAAGTTACCGGCCAGGCCAGGGTTAACATGTCTCTCCCTCTAGAAGGGTGGAATGCTACCCCCGCTGCCAGAATTGGCGGGGGGGGGGTAGTCTTCCAAGATGTTTGACACCAAACACGACATGTTTCGGTGCAGCCATTCCAAAGTTAGCATTTAACGCGAGGTTATAATGCGCTTAAGAGTATATGGTCAGGCTGCACTACAAACAGCATCAGAGAAGGGTCTACGAACGCTGCAGAGGGGCCCTGCTCATGCAGGGGCACCCTCTCACATAGGAACCACGCACTCTGCCTTCAGGATTGATAAGGCCTGCCATAGGAGTGACTTATAGGTTTATATGTGTGTATGTATTTAGTGATATAGGTAACCTATATCACAGTAAGGAGTGCATGCACCACCTTACCCAGGATGCAGTAGCAGACCTGTGGTGTCAGTTTGGATGGCCTTCCAGGGTGGCATAATACATGCTGCAGCCCCTGGTAGGCCTCTGAGGTACCTATGCCCTTGGTACATAGTATACCATATACTAGGGACTTATAAGGGCACTCCAGATTCCAATCAGTGATGTGCCTAAGGCACATGGAAGCCATTTTAGAGAGGAAGCAGCTAGGCTGGGGTTCTGATTAGCAGGGCCCCAGCCAGACTAAGGTCGAAAAACAGTGAAGCATCAGCAAAAGTGGGGGTACCCATGTGAAGCAGATCCTACTCTCCTACACAAACCCCCCAAACGTAGGGACATTAAACTAACCTTGCCCAGTTAAGTCTTCATGTTCTAAGTGGAAGTACCTAGAGAGTCCATCTGCATTGGCATGGTTACTCCCAGGTCTATGTTCCACTGTGAAGTCCATCCCCTGTAGGGAAATGGACCACCTAAGCAGTTTGGGGTTTTCACCCTTCATTTGTTTTAGCCATAAGAGGGGCTTATGGTCTGTCTGAACAAGGAAGTGAGTACCAAACAAGTATGGCCTCAACTTGGCCCAGACCACAGCAAAGGCCTCCCTCTCAATGGCTGACCAACGTTTCTCTCTAGGGGTCAGCCTTCTGCTAATGAAAGCTACTGGCTGATCCTGACCTTCTTCATTCAATTGTGACAGTACAGCCCCTACCCCCAATTCAGATGCATCAGTTTGAACAATGAACTTCTTGGAGTAATCAGAACTCTGTAGAATGGGAGCAGTGCACATGGCCTGCTTCAGGTCATCAAATGCCTTTTGACAGCTAACTGTCCACTGAACCTTTTTGGGCATTTTCTTAGAAGTTAAGTCATTCAGGGGTGTCACTATTGATCCATACCCCTTGACAAATCTCCTATAGTACCCAGTCAGGCCTAAGAAGGGTCTCACCTGAGTCTGGGTAGTTGGAGCAGTCCAGTCCATGATAGTCTGGATCTTGCTCTGCAAAGGTTGAACCTGGCCTCCACCCACAAGGTGGCACAGGTACACAACCTGACTCTGCCCTATCTGGCACTTAGTGGCCTTGATAGTCAGGTCTGCCTTTTACAGGGCCTGTAAAACATTCCTGAGGTGGACCAGGTGATCCTCCCAGGTGGAGCTAAAGACAGCAATATCATCTAGATATGCTGCACTATAGGCTTCCAGACCTGTGAGAACTGTATTCACCAACCTCTGGAAAGTGGCAGGTGCATTCTTCAGACCAAAGGGCATCACCACAAATTGATAATGCCCACTAGGGGTTGAGAATGCTGTTTTGGGCTTTGCAGTATCAGCTAGTCTGATCTGCCAGTAGCCAGCTGTCAAGTCAAATGTGCTGAGATATTTGGCTGAGGCCAAAGTATCTATTAGCTCATCTGCCCTTGGTATTGGATGGGCATCAGTCCTAGTGACTGCATTGAGACCCCTGTAGTCCACACAAAACCTCATCTCTCTTTTTCCACCACTGGTGTGAGGTTTTGGCACAAGGACCACTGGACTACCCCAAGGGCTATCTGAGGGTTCAATAACTCCCAACTCCAACATTTTCTGGACTTCAGTCCTGATACAGTCCCTGACATGGTCAGGTTGCCTATAAATCTTATTTTTAATAGGCAGACTGTCCCCAGTGTCCACTTCATGAGTGCACCAGGTGGTCTGACTGGGTGTCAGTGAAAACATGTGTCTAAACTGATTGAGCACCTGTCTACAATCAGTTTGTTGCTGGGTAGTGAGGCTGCCTGCCAAGGCTACACCATCTACTGACCCATCGTCAGGGTTCTGTGAGAGCAGGTCAGGGAGTGGGTCACTCTCTTCCTCCTGCCCTTCATCAGTAGCCATGAGCAAGCCCATGTCTGCCCTGTCCACATATGGTTTTAACCTGTTGACATGGAGAACCCTGTGGGGACTCCTGGGTGTTCCTAGGTCTACTAAGTAGGTAACCTCACCCTTCTGCTCAACAATAGTGTGGGGTCCACTCCATTTGTCTTGGAGAGCTGCTGGGGCCAGTGGCTCCAACACCCACACCTTCTGTCCTGGCTGGTAAACAGTCAGAACAGCCTTTGGTCATGCCAGGCCTTTTGAAGTTCCTGGCTAGCCTCAAGGTTTTTAGTTGCCTTTTTCATATACTCAGCCATCCGGGAGCGGAGACCAAGTACATAGTCCACTATGTCTTGCTTTGGGGGCTTGAGAGGTAACTCCCATCCTTCCTTCACCAAGCACAGTGGACCCCTGACAGGGTGGCCAAACAAAAGTTCAAAAGGGCTGTAACCAACCCCCTTCTGAGGCACCTCCCTATATGCAAATAAAAGGCAGGGCAAGAGTATATCCCATCTTCGCC
Organism: Calotriton arnoldi; assembly: GCA_963921515.1. Taxonomy (NCBI): domain Eukaryota; kingdom Metazoa; phylum Chordata; class Amphibia; order Caudata; family Salamandridae; genus Calotriton; species Calotriton arnoldi. Next base: position 577,502 of record CAWUFW010007600.1, on the reverse strand, counting down.
TAAGCTTTTCTGGGAGCCCTTTAATCATGCCCTTCAAGGTTTTGTTGAATCTCTCAACTAAACCATTGCATTGTGGGTGATAGGGTGTGGTGAACTTGTAAGTCACTCCACACTCCTTCCACATTGCTTTTAAGTATCCAGACATAAAGTTTGCATCCCTGTCTGATACTACCTCCTTAGGAAAGCCCACTCTTGAGAAAATTCCCAGGAGGGCCCTTGCCACCACAGGTGCTGTAGTGGTCCTAAGGGGAATAGCCTCTGGGTACCTGGTGGCATGATCCACTACCACCAGGATAAACCTGTGCCCAGATGCTGTTTGGGGATCCATGGGACCAACAATGTCAATCCCCACCCTTTCAAAGGGCACCCCCACCACAGGTAGTGGCATCAGGGGGCCTTTGTAGTGCCACCTGCCTTGCCACTGGCCTGGCAGGTTACACAGGAGCGACAAAACTCCTTGGTGTCTTCAGACATGTGGGGCCAGTGAAAGTGAGGGACAATTCTGTCCCAAGTCTTGTTCTGGCCCAGGTGACCTGCCAAGGGAATATCATGGGCTAGGGTCAATAGGAAGCCCCTGAACTTTAGAGGTATAACCAACCTCCTGGTAGCACCAGGCTTGGGGTCTCTACACTCTGAGTACAGGAGTCCATCATCCCAATACACTGTATGGGGACCACTAGCTTTCCCAGCAGCCTCAGCAGCAGCTTGCTGTCTGAGGGGTTCAAGAGAGGGGCAGCTCTGGTGCTCCTGGCTCAGATCTGCCCTGGAAGGTCCCCCTGTCCCCAAGAACTCAACCTGGTCAGGTTCAAGCTCCTCTGGGACAGTTCCTTCCTCAGGACTGAGATCATCCCCCTCAAGGGACTGATCTTCCTTCTGAGCCAAGGGGAAGGCACTGCCTTTACCCTACTACTCCTCCTCTTGGAAGGCACTTGGTCCATTATTCCAGAATCCAAGGCCTGTTCAGTGCTAGACATTTTGGCTTGTGACCTGGTCACAGCAAACACATCTGCAGGGATCCCCAGCATTTCTGCATGGGTCCTGAGCTCCACTTCTGCCCAAGCTGAAGTTTCTAAGTCATTGCCAAGCAAGCATTCGACTGGTAGGTTTGCACTCACCACAACCTTCTTAAGGCCAGTTACCCCTCCCCAGGAGAAGTTAACAACTGCCAGAGTATGGTCTGTTCTGACGTTGCTAGCATTGGTCACTTGGTACATCTCACCAAGTATAACTTGCCCAGGATTCACAAGGTCTTGTGTCACCATGGTGACACTTGCCCCTGTGTCCCTAAATGCCAAAGCCTCTCGTCCATTGATTAAAGGCTGTTGTCTGTACTTGCCCAGATTACTGGGACTCACAGAGGAGGTCACATCCATGCCTCCATCACAGACTAACACAGCCTGAGTGAGTTCTCTGACTAGGTCAGAACCCAACTCAGTACCCAGGGTGAACCCTACTAAACCCTTGGCTGTAGTACTCCCACCACCAACTGTAACTGTACTAGGGGGAACAGGTGCCTTAGGGGCATTGGTGGGGGCTGGACTTGAGTCTTTGGACTTGGTGCAATCACTGGTCCAGTGGGTCTTTTGCTTACAGACCTTGCACCATGGTTTTCTTTGGCCTTTCCCTTTGGTAGACTGTGAATCCCCACCTGAAGAAGATTTTTGGGGGCCTTGTGAAGACTTTTGATCTTTACCCTTCTCCCCACCCTTTTCAGAGTTCTTAGAATCTTGCTTCTTAGGGTCACCACCTTGGTTCTGTACCTACTGCCTCACCCTGGTTCTGACCCATTTGTCTGCCTTCTTTCCCAATTCTTGGGGAGAGGTCAGATCAGAGTCCACCAGGTACTGATGCAACAGCTGATTTTGACAGTTATTAAGAATCTGCTCCCTCATTATCAGATTGTACAATCCTGTGAAGTCACACACCTTACTGCCCATCAACCAGCCTTCCAGAGCCTTAGCAGAACAATCCACATAGTCTACCCAGTCTTGAGTCTGTGCTTTTGGGTATCTCTGAACTTCAACCTGTATTGTTCAGTTGTTAGGCCAAACCCATCAATAAGAGCACTCTTCAAGACCTTGTAATTATCAGCATCCTCCTCTCTTACAGTGAGGAGCTTGTCTCTACCTTTGTCTGCAAAGGAGAGCATCAAGATTGCTGCCCACTGCTCCTGAGGGACCTTCTGTACTTTACAGGCCCTCTCTAGAGCAGTTATCCATTTGTGGATGTCATCCCCACTCTGGTAGGGAGGGACAATCTTGCTCAGGTTTCTATGGTCATATGACCGTTCCCTATCTCTAGGGACATGGCTGCCACCATGGGACTCTAGTCCCAACTTTCTTCTCTCTTTGTAGAGATCTAGGGACTCCCTGTCTATAGCCAGTTGCTGTTTTCTCAGTTCAAGCTGAGCTTCCTCATATTGAACCAGCCTCTTTCTTCTCTCATGAGAGGATTCCCTCCTATGAGAGGAGACAGAGGTCCCTATTGAGGTGCCAGAGTGGTTAGACTCCTGAGAAGGAGACCTAGACCTTCTGGGCACACTCATAATCCTTCCTGGGGGGACAAAGTGGGGATCATTCTGATCTTCCTCTTCATCTTCCACAGGAGGGATTGGGTTATCCAGGTCAGGGTCATTGTCACCCTCCTGGTCAGTTCCAGAGGGGGGGCTGGGGGTACTGCTACCCCTGGCCCCATCCTCATCTTCTGCCCCACCCTCTGCTCCTACCCCCTCTGTCCCTAAGGGCCTGCTGAGATCATAAGCCTCCAACATCTCTCTAAGATGTTGGGTGGTGGGACTTTGTCCTGTCTTCAGTTTCCTCAAGTTACATAATGCTCTCAATTCCAAGAATGGGAGGGTATCATACTTGGAGGGAAGAAGCCCAGGGGCTTCTGGCAAGGACTCACTGGGTCCTGGCTTTGAAGACATCACTAGTGAGGTGTGGTGTATGCACTACCTACTCTAGTGTGGACTACTAAACTCTCTTGAGTTGTAGAAAGGGTGTGCTATCCCTTAACACACAACTCTAAGTTCAGTAGAACTTACTGTATTCTAAGCTTAAATTATATGTACCTTAGGTACCTTTAGTGGTTTTCAGTTGATCAATTCAATTGAGATTATCTGGTAAAACAATAGCAAGCTGGAATCCCACACGCTGCACACCAATGTGAGAAGTTGGCCTGGCATATGCTGTCCACTAATTATAGTGGGCACCTTGCACCAGTCCAAACAACCCCTTATTGGAGATAGGTTAAAGACAACCTTTATTGAAAGCTATCCTAGTGGTAGCTATGGAGAGCAGCCTTCAGGCTAAGTCTTGAAGGAATGTAAAGCAGCTTGTTTTACCAGTCTATAATCTCTTGAGTGACCAAATGAAAGAGGACCACACCAGGTATATATTCAAAATATATGTATTTATTACTAAACACACCCCTCTAGTCTCTTTATGAGGCTAGAGTTCGAAATACATAAGTTATAAGTTATTTAAACACAGTAATAGCACAAATACACGTTTGGGCCCTAGGGGCGTACCAAACCATATACCAATAAAGTGGTATAAGAACCACGACTGAGCTAGACACTAGGCCTAGAGCCTCTAGAAGTGCTTGGACCACAAGGAACCACCCAAGGTAGTGACACAGGGGACCCACGGGGGACGCGTGCAGTGTAATTACACAGCCGCGAATCGCCGTTAACTTCTATGGAGAAAGTCGCGGTTTGGAAATTAAAGAAAAGGGACACTTAAAGAAGGACTTGGAGCAAACCCTTTGAGAACTAGGTCGTTCTAGAGTCTCTACCACGGGAGCACTGGAGTACTCTTGTTACCTCACCCAGGGAAGCCGGGTGCATAGGTGCCTTTCGGGGTCGGGTTTCGTCGTCGATTTGAATGGCGATCTGCTGCAAAGTGCTGCTGGCGACCAAGTGGAAAGTGTCCGGGTGGATCCAAGAGTGGATCGGAGATCTGAAGAACCTGAAAGCAGAGGGGACAGAGTCTGGGTCACTAGCCAGTGACCAGGAAGGCGATGAGCAGATGCCCACCGATGTCGAGTGCTTCAGGTAGGTTGATGGTTGTCTTGACTCTTCAGCCACGAGGTCCAGGAGGCGTTGTCGGCAACCAGGAGCAGGATTCGGGCTGGTACACGATGTCTGTCGAGTGCTGAGGTGTCGGCGACCGGATTGGACCCAACAAGCCTTGGCAACGGCAAGTCTCGATGAAGTTGAAGATTGACGATGATGCAGACCAGCAAGGTCTGAGGAACTCACCCAGCAAGGGTAAGTGAGGGCAAGCCTGGAGCAACCAGGGAGCCCAAGAAGAAAAGGATTGGCCTTCGTGAAGGGCTACTAGCCAACGGGCTAGCGACCGCGAAGGAGCCTCGAGACGGTGCACGTGGAGCTGGCTCACAGGACACTCGTGGAGTGGAGGCCAATGATCTTCGGTGCAGTTGGTGCTGGAGGCTAGGGCTACTCGGAGCCCAAGCATGACTTCGTGGGAGACCCAGAAGAGGATGCACTTACAAATGCGTGCGGTGTCCAGGGGTCACGGTTCCACGTTACCCACGACAGCTACGGGCCTCAGCTTTGCTGGGGACTCAGGGCAGCCTCGGCGAAGTCTGGAAATCCACCTCTGGTGATGCAAAGACTTCGGCGTCCGACGGGAGCTTAGGCGATGCAGACCGGACAATTGCTTCTTTGGTGCCTGCCAAGCAGGGAGTCACTCCTTGACCCCAAGGGAGATTCTTCTGTCCTCTAATCTTGTAGTAGAGCGTCGAAGGTCCAGGATTCTGTGTCAGAGTTTCGTCCAGGGATAATCTAAAGTCCTAAGGACTGGGTTCCTATACTTATACTAAGTTTAGGGGTTGGACTACTCTGTGGCCCCACCTATGGGTGGGTCAGGGCAGAGGGGTGGCTACACCCCTTTCCCTTTGTCCAGTTCACGCCAAAGCAGGGGCTGCAAGCCCCTGATCCGGTTTGAACTGGGGTATGCACAGGGACACCAAGTGTGCCCCCAGTGCAGGACTTCAAAGCACCCGAAAGTGCTCCCGCCCAGCCCCAATACACATTATCCTGTCTGGGGAGGTGGTCACACCTCCCTGGGACAGGAAACCTATTGTCCAGGCCTCCCCTGCCGGAGTTTCATCCAGCAGCAGGAGGCCAGACTTGTGTCTGTGGCAGCAGCATCCATTTTGTGATGCCAGGGCTTTAGAAAGAAGTTACCGGCCAGGCCAGGGTTAACATGTCTCTCCCTCTAGAAGGGTGGAATGCTACCCCCGCTGCCAGAATTGGCGGGGGTAGTATTCCAAGATGTTTGACACCAAACACGACATGTTTCGGTGCAGCCATTCCAAAGTTAGCATTTAACGCGAGGTTATAATGCGCTTAAGAGTATATGGTCAGGCTGCACTACAAACAGCATCAGAGAAGGGTCTCCGAACGCTGCAGAGGGGCCATGCTCATGCAGGGGCACCCTCTCACATAGGAACCACGCACTCTGCCTTCAGGATTGATAAGGCCTGCCATAGGAGTGACTTATAGGTTTATATGTGTGTATGTATTTAGTGATATAGGTAACCTATATCACAGTAAAGGTGCATGCACCACCTTACCCAGGCTGCAGTAGCAGACCTGTGGTGTCAGTTTGGATGCCCTTCCAGGGGTGGCATAATACATGCTGCAGCCCCTGGTAGGCCTCTGAGGTACCTATGCCCTTGGTACATAGTATACCATATACTAGGGACTTATAAGGGCACTCCAGATTCCAATCAGTGATGTGCCTAAGGCACATGGAAGCCATTTTAGAGAGGAAGCAGCTAGGCTGGGGTTCTGATTAGCAGGGCCCCAGCCAGACTAAGGTCGAAAAACAGTGAAGCATCAGCAAAAAGTGGGGGTACCCATGTGAAGCAGATCCTACTCTCCTACACTCCCCATTGAATTCTACTCAACTTTTGCAACACCACTAGTTCCGAAATTATTACAACTCTACACCACCTCTCTCACGGAAGACACACTACCTCCCACGACTAAAGAGGCAATAGTGACTTCCTTACTGAAACCTGATAAGCCCCCGACTGATCTTACGTCGTATAGGCCTCTATCCATTCTTAACACAGAGTATAAAACTCTCAGCAAAATTTTAGCGTCAAGATTGCTTCCCCTGCTACCTAAACTGATACATATAGATCAATGTGGGTTCATACCTAAACGTAACACCTCACTAAATATCCGTCGTCTTAATGCCCTGATACACTCAGCTCATATACTAGCCCCACAAGCGGGATGTATGTCATTAGACATACGCCAAGCGTTTGATACCCTGAGTTGGCCATAAATGCTGGCCGTATTAACCAAGTTTGGGTTACCCCCGGAATACTGCGATTGGGTGAAATTGCTCTACACTGCTCCCACAGCTCGTACCAGGACGGGCGCCACTATCTCTCCCTCATATCATATCTACCGTGGGACGCGGCAGGGTTGCCCCCTGTCGCCTTTACTGTTCGTGTTAGCATTGGAGCCCTTAGCACAACATCTGCGACGTATTATGACCCCGTATGGCTCCCAACAGGAACGGCAATTCACTCGTTATCACTCTATGCGACGACATGTTATTATATTTTAAAAATCTGAATATAGACATACAACCTATAGCTTCCTTATTTTCACAGTTTGGCGAGATATCCGGCTTACACCTTAATGCCTTAAAGTCTGTGGCATACTCCTTTTATGATACATACAATGGGCTCAATCTGCAGTTTGGTCTATCGCGGTTCAGATTGGAACCCACTACTTTTAAATACCTAGGAATACACATTTATAGGACCAGCACGGACTCCATAGACGGAAATGTGGTCAGGACTATTAATTCCCTTCGGTCTCAGGTTGCGTTCTGGAATACCTTACCATTATCAATAGCAGGCCGCCTCACAGTGTCTAAAATGGTCATGCTGCCCAGACTCTTATACCAATTCGTGAATCATCTGCAGCCCTTCCGGCGTGGATTTTTAAAGCACTTGATACCTTACTATCATCTTTACTCTGGGGGACAGGTCGACATAGATTAGCCTTGACCAAGATGCAATTGCCGACCTCCGCAGAAGGTATGGGTGCACCTGACCTAAAGGCATATTGCATCGTCGGACAGCTACAATGGCTGGCATACTGGTTGGCCGGCCACAACCTATTTGAAATTGGTTACTCCCCAGAGCGACTACAACTTGGAACACTGCAGGCACTGTTATGTCCCGGGGCCGACAGGGTGAGAGATCCTCCTTTTCTCCTACACATAGCACTCCATTGCTGGAAACAGGCATTAAAATGTGTGAAAATACCTACTCCATATGCCCCAAATATCCCACTCTGTGGCCTGCCCACCAGGCGCGGAATACTATCGTCTACTAGATTACGGAGCTGGACACAGGCTGGCACAGTGACGGTGGGTGACTTATTCTTAGACGGTAACCTGATGCCTCATGATGAACTTGTACGGACTAATGCAGTTGCAGACACGTTATTCTTGACACATTCAGCTATCACACAGTTCATTCGTAAGCATTGGCCAGTAGACCAAAGGGAACCCCCTACCTTTCAATTGTTAAAAGCAATCCACATAATGGCGCACAGGAGTCACTTGGTCCGGTGGCTATATAGTGGGCTGAGGGAGCATCTGTGTACCCCATTTCTTGTCCTTCGTCAAAAATGGGAGGTAGCGATAGTTAGGGAATTGGATAACAGAGAGTGGGCTCAGACCCTAGAACACCGCAGACGAGTCTCTCGCAATTATCGACTGAAAACAATACAGCTGTTAATATTACATAGGGCTTACCTCACACCGCTGATAATACAGAAAATGTACCATACCGCCTCTTCGGATTGTCCACGATGTTCTGGATCAAATGCAGACTTTATCCACATGTTATGGGCTTGCCCCTCATTGAGAGAGTTCTGGTCTGAGATTGCACAAAATCTTACCCAAATCACTGAGCGCTCCCCTTGGACCACTATAGAGGCCTGCCTTTTGGGCCTTTTCCCTCTCCCCAAAAAAGCAGCATTGCTACGCCGCTTTGCGGGACTCGCCCTTATACTCGCCAAAAGACTAATCACACAACGTTGGAAATCCCGCACCGCACCCAGTATAGAAAGGTGGAGGGAAGAAGTTATTAAATGGGCCACAGCCGAAAGGGAAGCGTTACAGCGCGAAGAATATAGGGGATTAAGGAAAAAACCGATTTCCATGGACTGGGCCCAGTTGATAGAACAATTCAGGTTAGAATCTTATGTTCATAGTCCAATTAGTTGGTTACTGTACTGGGTTGTCCTTTTTGAGATATTTTGTTTAATGTTTATGGTCCTGAGCAGGCATAGGTTAAAGGGAGAAGTGGTCGAGAGATTGTCTGGGATGGACTTTGTTAATATTCCAGATCTGATTGTCATTGTGAAATGCCGAGAAGTGGGTGTAGTATATGTCTAGTTGAGCCTGAAGTGTTGGGCTAAATTAAAATCCTCATTTGGTCAGTAGTATGTGGCAGATCACTTCAATTATTTTGTGACTGTTAATTAGTGATGGGGGTTTACTGCTGTGGATGGGTATAGTTCTGGGTGATGGATATGACCCTTAGCAGTTTTGTCTTATGTCAGTGTAAGAGTCTCATGAAGAGGCTGAAGAACAACAGACTACGCAGGGTGACCCTACATGAAGTGAGACATACATAACTATTTGGCTCTTTTCTCCCCCCTCCCCCGTTCCTCTCCCTCCCTCCCCCGTCGTCCCGTGCCCTCCCCCCCCTTCTGTGCACCGAAATTAACACCCAAACATACTATGACAATGGACATGACTAGTTAGTCCTCAGCGGCAAAGTTTTAAGGGAATGGTTATAGGAGGGTAATTATTGCGGGGGGGGGGGGTTAATGGGAGGGTTTTTGAAGTTTCTTTGAAAATTGCATAGATATAATTCCAATACCAGGATCAATGTTTGTACGTGCACAACCGTTACCATAGTTATAAATGCTGTATAGGCTCTGCCGAAAAATATGAAAAGATATTCATGATAAAGTGTGTAATTTAAGTTCCATCATATGCACAAGGTATCAAAAGAGAAAGCTACGTTTTGTAATGTGTTTGTACAAACCCCTGAACTTAATAAAATATATATTAAAAAAAAAAAAGTGTTCTTGTTAAAGGTGATTGCCCACAAAAGTGGTCTTAACAATAGTGCAGCATGTGTAGTTGCACCTCGGCCGGAGGTGTGAGGGGGACAATGCACCACCATTATGGCTGCTTTTTATTACCAGAACTGGGGGCGGGGTGTCAATTTTTCTTCTTTGCTTTATGGCTATGGACCCCATGCTATATCATTAAATGCCTCAGATGGGGCAGACCTGCTTGGCACTACATGACATTATCGGAATATTGCATACCTGCCCCTGGAAACCGTTGGCTTTTCAGAACATTTATGTGAAACACACTCTTTAGGCCCATTTTTATAAAGGGCTCTTCGTGGAGCCCATCCCCGAAACCCTCCTAGCAGAAGTCAGAAAGATAGCACCTACCAACAGTCTCTGTTTTAGGGCACAATAAACTATCTTTACCTTTATTTTCAGGGTTGATTAATCACTCTCTGAATTTTTTGTTATTTATGCCGTACCTTTTTCAATGATTACCAGCCACCACAGCTTCTCAAGTCTCTCTGTTATAGGTCTACCTGGAAGTTTGAGTTGGGTGAGACAAGAAGATTTCCTTCCTCTCTTCACCCCCATTTCTTAGACACCTCAGGAAAGTGTAGGTAATGCACTAATTCCCTTAAAAGATGGTGGGCGTTCGAATGACACAAAAGTCTGTGTAACATAGTGCATTGAAAGTGCTAATTTAAGTCAGAGAGTGCCGTGGGGGTTCAACGGATGTGTGTGTCTGCCTACTGTGCCACTGGTGCACTGTAGTATTATAGAAGGGGCAGCAGACGCTTCTGTGGCCCAATTGGTAATACAGATAATGCCAGTACACATATAGCACGGGTGCTTTCTTAGGGGTACTCCATGTTAATGAGGGAAACACTTGCCGCTAGGCCCATGCTGTATTATAGATGCAAGCGCAGAGGCAAAGGGTCCGCTAGGAGGTGAACTGACTGTGCAGCAAAAGAGGTGGCGCACAGTCAGTGTACCTCACAATGGCAACCTCTGAAAGGGTCCCCCCCTTTTGAAGTGCAGGCCAGGTGCTGCTGCACTGTGAAAGACAGAGCAGCTTCTTCAGAAAGCCGCTCCATCTTTCACTAATGCACTTCCCACAGGTGAGCTGTAAGTTGACAGCAGCCCTGGGGGCAGAGCATTATTATATGTAATAGGGGATATTATCCCTGTTTGCACCCAGTGAACCTCACTAAAGGTGTGCTTTGGCAAGAACAGGGACACCGTGCACAAAGTATAATATGACCCATGGTGTCTGACAAAGTTTTGGGCTGATTGGTTTCTTAAATAGTTGAAGAGCAGGAACAGTGATATATTATCACATTAAATAGTGGTAAATGCTTGCTTGTTACTGAAACTTTAAAGATTTGTGCTGCTTTTGGCTGGATATGTAGCAGCATTTGTTGACAGATGTAAAGTAAACAATAAAACATAACACAATACAATAAACACAGCAATATAACAACAGAAAACATGGTACAGCACAACAAATCGGCCAAAACAGAACACAACATCACATTTTAATAATGCAGTTCAAAAACAAAGCTGATCAAAATACAGAATACATCACAACCACAACAAAATGGCTCACAACAACAATGCACAGACATTCTTGTCATACAATAGGCCACCTGAATCCTTTTTTCATTAAACGTTGGTAAAAGGTGTTTGCACCAAGCACTCTATTAACTTATTACAAAAGGCATGAAATAGCACCAGTCAAACATATTTTGTGATCCTGCCCAAAGTGTCTACTAAAGGATTTCCTTCCGTAGGACCTTTTCACAGTTCAAACACTGCAAACGCGATGGATCACTCAACAAGCTAAGCTGGGCATTTCATCAGATTCGTAGTCTAACTGAAAATACCTGCCTTGGATTTGGTGTATAGATCCTCTTTCAGGTCCCTTCCTGTAAGGGACAAGAATAAAATGTCCCAGTTACTGGTATCCTACAATATATGCAAATAAAAATTATGACCAAGGATCTACAATCTATCAGGATGATACCTATAACCTATATTGACTGAAGAATTTTTGTGGTTGACAGCCACCAACCAGGTAAGCCCCAAGTTGACCTGGTAAGTTAATGCCAAAACATGTAAAAACACACACGCATATAAACTCACGCATATAAACACACAATATTAGTGTAAAATTGCATTGCAAGAATTATTGTACATTGCATGAATACACGTTGAATCCATACTTTGGGATCCCATGATTTTGGTATAAAATTGCATCAGCACTGGTGCAATAACAGCTATTCAGCCTGGGTCTGGTTAGGATTTCTAGCTCTGATCAAAAACCACATAGTTCTTGTGGGCAATCAACTGGATGCGAATGACCTTCCGCTGTGGCGGATTGCTCCTTAAGCTCAATGTGACTCAGCCCTTCATGTCCACAGGCCATGCACAGACATGAATACAACTGACTTGTGACAAATTGGTTATGCATGCTCCCAGCTACAAAGTGCTTGTAGTCACCGCATTAAATATAACTCGTGGGGAATCCTGCATTTCCTACATTTTCTCAGAACCTGCCAACACTGCAAACCGGGCAATTACAGTGATTGCCTTTATCATCATATACCTGGAAGTGCAGGAGGAAATTTAGTGATAGGAGGGCATCAAATCTAAAGCACTCTTGAGGTATCGAAATAAATGACTAGAGCACGCTGTGTGCTAGAACTACTTAAATGTTATGTTATGTTAAAGAATTTGTAAAGCGCATGGCTGCCCCAGCAACGGGGCGTCCCAGCGCTAGCCTCAGAAGAACCAGCTGCAGAAAGAAAAACAAACAGGAAGGGCCATAGGTGCTTTAAACTGTTTATTAATGAGGATGATTTTGCCTTTTTATGAAATGCTACAAAACATGCCTAAAAAATCATATAACAAACTTTTGACTTGTATTTTCTATAAGGTAAACTGAAGCCAAATCATGGTATTGTTTTGTAGTAGCATTTATACAGAGCTTCATACTCTTGATAAGGCACTAAATCAGTTAGCTACACCTTAGCCTGTGCTTAGTCGCAAGAATGTTGAATTGAATTGTGACGCAGGTGTGAAGTGTTTTGGACCCACATTTACAAAGGTGTTGCATGGGGATTGCACACTTTTTGACAACTGCGTTGCATTGTTAGAAAAGTAACGCAACGCGGCTCAATGTGCTGCCTAGCGTTACTTTGCGTCAGGAAGGTGTTCTGTGGGTGGTGCATGGGCGTTCCCGTGCTTCCACCAATGGATTTTGACACAAAGCCATATTTACAAAGAGTTGATTTGTACTGAAGTGTATTGGGGCATTTATATATTGCTTATTACTGAAGCACGTGCCTTCATGGGTGACACGCTTCACCAAGTAGGGTGTTTGCTTGAAAGTCGGTTTTCTTTGCTTTCATCCTGTGTGGGAAATATTTCCATGTTGTGTATGAGGACCACCGAACTGCAGTTATCATGTTATGGGATGCAGAGCTTAGCAGTGTGATGGATGAAGATGTTTGAGAGATAGGCACACAGTTTATGTTTTTCAGTAAGCTAGCAGCTTTGAGCAGCGCTGCAGGTCCCTTTTTAGTAATTCTTATGTTCATAGTCCAATTAGTTGGTTACTGTACTGGGTTGTCCTTTTTGAGATATTTTGTTTAATGTTTATGGTCCTGAGCAGGCATAGGTTAAAGGGAGAAGTGGTCGAGAGATTGTCTGGGATGGACTTTGTTAATATTCCAGATCTGATTGTCATTGTGAAATGCCGAGAAGTGGGTGTAGTATATGTCTAGTTGAGCCTGAAGTGTTGGGCTAAATTAAAATCCTCATTTGGTCAGTAGTATGTGGCAGATCACTTCAATTATTTTGTGACTGTTAATTAGTGATGGGTGGTTAACTGCTGTGGATGGGTATAGTTCTGGATGATGGATATGACCCTTAGCAGTTTTGTCTTATGTCAGTGTAAGAGTCTCATGCAGAAAAATTGAATTATTAAGCAGCCTGTATGACCTACAATCACCTGTCTAACTGCAGAGCATTATGGTATTAGTTTTAGTGTGGGTTATGTATGGTATAGTAATTGCACTAAATAACACTTACTACCCTTAATTAGTCTTGTACTCTACGGGAACCATTCCATGCTTTTACTCCAGTTTCTGTGTGGTAGATTACATTAGTAGGAATTAGGTGTAATCTTTAGTGGGAGAGGGCAGATATGGGAATTTCATGCATTGGTTGGCATGGGTTTTCTCCAAAATGGTGCACCTATCAGAGGGTGGTGTAACTAAGATAAATGTGTTTATTTCTCCTCATTATTTCCTCTTTGCATGTGTACTGCATTGTGCAATACACATACAAAGAGAAAAAAGACCCTAGGGATAATTTATGTGCAGGAATGGCATGCTGCTTCAGGTCACAGGGTGTTGTATTCCTCTTAGGGTGTCCATAACGGGCTTTCCAGTATCATGTCCTTATATAGGCACAATTCGCCCTGCCCTTATATAGGCATAAAATCCCAGCCCTTATTTAGGCATTAAACCGTGCACTCCAAATACAGGCATGGTCTCCGACATCCGTCCACCCTAACGTCACAGCGAGTACATGAAGAACAGGCCCTTAGGCTGCGGGAGTTTCCCTAGTCCAGGACTATTGATTTCTTCAAGGACTCATATATTATGCATGAACCATTATTCCTTAGGGGTTCATTCATGACGTCTTTCGCTGTCCGACTCACGTCAATACTAACATTCCTAGGTACTCTCAGGTATAAATATACCTTTCCTAGCCCTTGTAAACTAGAGGAGACCTCGACTTCAGAGGAACCCGTTTCCCGGCCTGACGCACTGAGAAGACGCTGTCATCCCTGCACGCAGAGAGTCCAGCTTCCAGTGATCTGACATCCCTTGTGGGGTGTTGGAGTTCGAGTCTGGCAAAGAGATTCCTACCTCTCTCATTCTTCAGGTATGGAGCTGATAAGAACCTAGAGGGACTCTTGGCATACTAGGCATACTAGGCTTAACATACTCTTAGTATACCATAGTAAGGAATACTTCACCTACTTCATACCTCTCCCTACACCTAGGTTAGGTTAGGTACATTGGGGTAGAACTAGCTTAGAAACGCATCGTATGAGTACTCGCATTTTTAGTCTGTGTTATTTATGTAACGGCATATGTACTAAAAGATAATGCTATCGCAGTATTATTTATTTCTACTGTTCACACTGTACATTATTTATCTCGCATACTGTCTTGTGATCATAACAGCACATTTTACCTACACCAGAAACAAGACTGTTCAATAAGTCTTTTATTGAAACGCCCGTCTATTCCTTTCTGTGTAACTTGGAGAAAACTAAGCATGCACGATTGAGCTGAGTGAAATAGTTATCTATTGTTTCCACGACTCTGGGACACGTTCTGATTCTAAAGGGAAATATAGTGGTCATGTTTTGCGGCTGCCAGAAACTACTCCCTTCTTGTTGTCAAGGAGTTTCTAGTGGCCTCTGAGCTAGCTGGCACAAGTAATTAAGTTTAATATACTCAATAGGGACATACTGACCGTAGTCCTATGTCAAACCTATAGGATATATTATTCCAATGCGCAGAGCCTATTAGGGAAATAGGAGCTACACTACATGGCACCCAATGGTTTGGTAAGGCGGTAATTCAACGTTAGATACTGAGTAACTCAGCCGTGCTTTTTTCTCTCAGAGACACCTACCCATATACTCCAAAAGACGTCTGGAGTGGGCAGGGTTAAGTATCCACCACTGCTATATAGGGAAACACCCTATATATTAGCTGTTTGGTTTGCTCAACGTTGAAGGATACAGTGTTCCAAAATATTGTGCACCTTATCTTTGTTTCCTTGAAACTTGTTCTACATTTTTCAAAAAACAAAATGACTGAAGCCGGAAACGGTGAAGCTGCGGCTGATCCAGCCCAAGCAGCAGTTTTTAACATTACAGGTTTAAATGAAACCGAGGAGGATGTTATAGACATCCCTCAAAACTTAAGAAGAGCCATCACTCTAAAACTTATAAAACATGGCCTACCGCCAAGAGGAGGTAGAGCAGTTTTCGTGATAGAGGCACATGAATCCTTTCAGACAGAGGTATTCTACTCATGGGTAATATTTCCTGAATCCAATTCAGTAACACACATGTTTCACTTCTACAAAGAAGATGATCCACCAGAGGAATACATTCCTTTCGAGGATATTGAAATTCCATTAACATACCAGGAGCATCAGCTCTGGTTTAAAGGCGCCCTAAAACATCACAAAAACATTACTAGGCTCGGTCCACTAGGTAGACCAGGAGCAACATGGCCGATTCTAGCCGGATACACACCTCATCCTAACATTGAAGAGATGTCAGACGAGGAATTACTTACTCAACTCACAGAGTTAATAAAAATTTACAGACAATTGGTCCAATATGTCATGCGGACTTTTACAGTCCAGCAACCATTAACAATTCCAAATCAAACTCCCCAACAGGGGAATATACTAAAAATTACACCACAGACTCTATACGCAGTCATGGGTAAAATGCCCACAAAACGTGAGCAAATTCCGTTCTGGATAGCTCAAAAAATTACTCAAATCGAAGCAGTATTTCCAAATACTAGCCCGTATGAGAAACACAGAATCCTAACAATCAGTTTACCAATGGGGATCACACCACAACTGGAAGACTGTACCACATGGGGCTCAGTCTTTGCTGCCATCTATACTAAAACACATGGTATTCCATCAATTGCGGTAATACCTGATGTCCTCAAACAAATTCAAAATGAATACGGGGCAGAGCCTGCTCTAAATTTAGGTATGAAGTTACTGAAAAATTTCGACCAGGTCTCAACAATAATATTATCTAATATTAAAGGAGAGGAAGCAGCAGTTGCGATCCGCCAAAAATTAAGGGAATTTGATGTTACAGAACATCAAACTGAGCTACCCAGAATAATTGAACAATCTTATGCAGAATTAGGCAGAGATAGTTTGGGTGGAAGACCAGTGAATCCGAAGCTATCTGAAAGTCCTGAGAAGGACTCAATTAAACAAACTCCTACATCTTCTAAAAAGAAGTGGGAAACTAATAAACAAAATTCAAACGAGAAACGTTCTCAATCCCGAGGTAGGTCTCCTCAAAAGGAGCCCTCTGAAAGGAGGCATAACCTCAGGAATAGGGATAATTTGAGAAAACCTGACAGGTATCCCTTTCAGATCTCATCACAGACTTCGGAAAGAAGAGGACGGACGGAACACAGAGAAGAACGCGTGAAATCGAAAGACGACAAACACGCTCCAAAAACTAAAGCAAAACCTCAATTCTCCAAAAAGAAAGTAGCAGGTCTAAAGATCAGACATGCCGAGAATACTGAGAACACAACTCAAGAACGGAGAATGGGCTCAGACAATGCTGGACAGTGCAGCAGAAGTCACAATAGTTCGCCAGAACCTGAAGGAACTTCTAGGGATAGTGGACTTGAATGAGTACATCACAGTAGAGACTGTAGACACCAGGGTTAGTACTCCACAAAAGTTATATGAGATAACACTCAGGATGGAGGGAGACAAACCTAGACAGGTGAAAGCACTTTTTTGGGAAAGACTATCAAAGGGCTATGACATACTTCTAGCAGAAAAAGACTGGCCACCACAATTTGTCAGGGAGTGCCCACATGGCGAGGACATTATTATGCCTGCCTTCTCCAACCATATTCCAATTCACCTAAAATATATATATGCCAGGAAATGGGCAGTGGCCCAAGCCCCAGCATTATATAAAAATCATGTAGGATGGGATGAGGACTTACCTCACCATAAAATACATCTGAAACATGAACCAACTGCACAAAGGCAGTACCCAATAAAGCAAGAAGCTAAAAATCAGGTCAGGGAGATCTTAGATCAACTTGAATATCAAGGGGTGATTGAAACATGCACCTCCTCAATGAACAATCCTTTGTTTCCTATCTCCAAACCAGACAATACATATCGTCTAGTTTTGGACTACAGACACCTAAACACTTGTTCTATAACTTTTGCAGTGCAAAATGCACATAGCACAGCATTAATGAATAACATTGTGCGTAAAAAATATAAAACAACATTAGACATCTCAAATGGTTTCTTTTGTCAAAACATAGCACCTGAAAGCAGGTACTTAACAACATTCTCCATAATGGGGACCCAGCGTCACTTTTGTCGACTCCCACAAGGGTTCAAAAACAGCCCAGGTTTATTCTCAGGGAGGGTAATGGAGTTACTACAAATTTATGACAATGAGGCATTGTCCTATGTCGATGACATTTATCTGACAGACGATGACCTGGACAAACACTTGAACAGGGTGAGCACCATTATACTGGGTTTCGCCTCTGAGGGCTACAAATTCAACTTTAAAAAGTCCAGAATTGCCCATCTCAATGTCCTATTTCTAGGATATGAGCTTTCAAGTGAAGGCAAGAGCTTGGCAGCTAACTTTTTAGAAAAGTGTGCGCTGCTCCAACCTCCAAAAACGCAAAAAAACTTACAATCCATCCTGGGTTTCCTAAATTTTGGAAGAACATACATTCTAAATTACGCAGAAAGGGTTAAACCTCTCTACGCATTAATCAAACCTGATTTTTCGATCAGAAACTGGACACAGGAACACACAGAAATCTTGCGTTCACTACAGGCTAACATGTTAGCAACAAATCACTTACAAACACGCGTAAGTCAACGCAATTTGGTGATCCGAATAATTTCGGGTCAATGCGGATTCACCTACTTAACTTTCAATGAGGGTGAGAAAATACCAATAGCGTACAAATCTCATTTGTACACACAAGCGGAAATGCGCTTCAGTTCAACTGAAAAATTCTAACAGCAGTTCAAACTGCTGTAGCAAAAGAAAGAGCCTTAGCCCAAGGGAAACGCATTATTGTCATCACCCCAGTACCAGCTTTAGAAGCAGTTACAAAAGCGAGCATTCCAAATGCTAAAGCATTACATCCAAGATGGATACAATGGGTTAATTCTCTTGCTGCAACTGATGTTGAATATGTTTTTGATCCAGATTTAAAAACACAAGCATTCCTGCAATATGAACATGAATGTCCCCTGCCTACTGAAATTCTGCCTCTCGATCAGTACGAATTCATAATTTACACTGACGGATCCGCACAACCCGCAATAGGGAGTAAGCAAGCTTACAGTGCAGCGTGTGCAATCGTTAAAGGTCGCATGCGAAATGGCATCTTCAGACCTATGGTCACAAAAACGCAGTCTCTAGGAGATTGTACAGCTCAGCGAGCTGAACTACAAGCATTCAAACTGGCACTTGAAAGTACAGATCGAGAATTCCCCACACTAATAGTGTGCGATTCCTTTTACTGTGTTCAGTCGTATAATGACTATATACAAAACTGGCTTGAAAATGGTTTCAAAGATGCGAAAGGTGGCACAATAAAGCACAAAATGCTTTGGGAACAAGTAGTTCAGTTGAAAAACGAACTACCAAAGGCTCACGTGATCCACACACTGAGTCATCAACGTGATGGCGTTCACGTTGCAGGAATTCATTGGCTGATGAAGCCGCAAAGGGGGCTGTGCAGATGGCTTCCGTAGCTGCGATCACTCGTTCAAAAACAAAAATAGATGGTGAGATAATGTTGGCTGTCAATGCTTCAAGCAAAGGCAGCAGTGCAGCGTTACCAAAAAGTTTCCACTCAAGTACTCTTATGTAATTGATGCGAACAACGTTCCTTTTGCTCGAATCCCTGAAGTGGGGGATAGGGTAATTCCGAACAAGGAACGCAGATTAGGACTAATCCTAGCAGCACACCAAGGGATAGCTTCTGCCCATGCAGGTGTTTCAGCAACAGTATCTTTACTCAAGCAAAGATATTGGTGGCCTGGCATTCGGAAACAAACTAAAAACTATGTTTTAGAATGTAATATTTGCCAACAGATGAAAGTCTCAACAGTAAAACGTCCTGCGCAGACACCCCTGTTAATTTCAGACAAACCATTAGCTTGTGTTTACCTGGACCACTGCGGTCCCTTGCAAAGGGACGGTAACTATAAGTATATCATGGTTGCAGTGGATTCATGCTCTAGGTTCCTATGGTTATGGCCTCAGCGCTCAGCTGACGCTCGAACTGTTATAAAAGATTTGCGAGTCTTTATCGGCACATACGCAATAGGCACGCTACATTCTGACCAGGGTCCTGTGTTTAGCTCTCGGGCTTACAAAGACGCCATGGCCAGTCTGGGCGTTGCATTGCGGTACTCCTCTCCATTCCATCCTGAGGGAAATTCGGTTGTGGAAAGGATAAACCGAGACATAAAGCAGTCTATAACAGCTAGGGTATTAGGTTCGGGTGATGGGTGGGTCAAACACCTTAGTGGGGTCCAACGCTCTTTGAATAATCTGCCAAGAAGTTCTCTAGGGGGGGTCACTCCATATGAGGTCCTATTTGGGACAAGAATGTGGGTACCAGACCTTGAACACGTAGGCACAGTGGTGGAAAATAAACCTTTTGATATCAAAGATCGTTTGGCTGTTTTACAGGACTTAAACAAATTAAGAACGAAACAAAGCAACGTATTCCTACAGCCAACCACCACTGGGGAAAAATCGGCGGTCCCAGCAAGGCCTGTCTGGATTCCAAAAGTTGGGGATCTAGTCAGAGAAAAAATTGCGGACAAGAAGGAATTTGGACCTTCTTACAGACAACCAGTACCTGTCCTAGCAGTTCAAGGAACAAGAACAGTACTTCTGCCGCCCCTTGCTGGAAGAAAGGAGAAAAGATTTGTGTCCCTCGACCTCATCAAACCACAGTATGTGGCCAATACTAAATAGTAGGCCTCGTGGACTCCGACCTAGTAGCAGACGCACTCCTCTCGCTACTATCCAAGAGGTTCAGACTGAAAGACTGATAACTATCGAGAATTCAGCAGTAACAGATGGAGGACTAAGCAACAACGCTATGGAACTCATCCCTCTTGAACACCAAGTAACAGTTCGTCCAAATACACCTGTCTACACCAACGTAGCAAGTGATGAACTGGTTCCAGTGATTTCTACAAATCCTGATGCAATTCCAACAATTGATAGAACTGCTTCTGGCTATTTCATTAACTTTGATACGTTCTCAGAAGATCCGAGTGAACCTGAAACGACGCCAGCATCATTCAAATTCAAGCAGCAAGTACAAGACTTTCTTTACTTTCTGAAAAAGACTTATTTGGTTTCTCCATGGATTGAACTCTGGATTATATCTGGACTTTTTGTTTTCCTGCTCTGGCTAGCTTTGGTTACAACTGTGAGCGTGCTTATAAGTGGCAGATACATCCATGTGAACACTGAAGGAAAAGGCGTGAACGTACTTTTGAAACCTCATAAATCTTCCCATCGTGAAGCAAGAGACTTGTCATCAGTGAACATCACAGCTGTTCCTATACACGATGGTATAGTGTGGGACAAAACAGATTTTGATATATTCGGTCCGACGGAACAATTGAACATTCCACATTTGTTTAAAATTTCACTAAGTGATCTAATCTCGTCCAGTACCTATTCTGATGATTGGGACTTTGAGACTGTTAATGACATAATGTTTGACCTAGAAAAATCTGCTGCATTTTCTAAAAATGAATATTTAGAGGGTTCATCAGACTATGAACAACTGTATTGTTATAACCACTATGGTCATCATTATTTGCATAAAACTGCATATCCAAGAAATGTGTTTATGTTTAACCAATGGGAACATTGTCCTACACCACCTAAAGGTAGTTCAAAAACATTTGCTAGTAAATTTCCATATTTTTCAGGTTACAATACATCTGATCCAGAAATGTTTTACTATAAAAATGTAAACAAGACAGGACTGAAAATTATGTTAACAAATACAAAACAGATTTATTCTGCATTATTTAATGCCCAACTGTCTAGACAGGGTTTCGACTTTTGGAAAGACACAATAGACACAAAAACTGTGTGGGGTACTAAAGATTGGCAAGTGCAGGGGATAAAAGCTTTATTTAGAGCCTGTATCATCCCTGAACAAATAATGTTTTTGAATGAAACCATCCAACAAACATCTTGTCTTGGATTAGCCAAGATCAAAGAGATGAACACACCTTCTGTACCAGCACCTGCAAATAATAACGATACACAGGCAGTGGTGACAGTTGACAATATACTACAACTCAACAGATCTAATCCTGATTGGAAAAAATGGTTGATCTGGCCCACAGACACGAATAACTGTCAGGAAAGATTCCTGAATAAAACTCAGGGCTTTACTATTAATAGGCCAGACCCAAGATATGTCCAAAGACAACATCCGGGGGTAGTAACAACATACAGTGTAGGAAAATTATGCCTCGATTGGCTGCATAAGTCTACACTACAGAATGTGAAACAACACTTAACCTTACTTAAAAAGGACGCAGACCTTAGGGAATTCTTGCTTGGACCAAGAAAACCGCGTCAAAAATGTTTCATATATGCCGGCATTTATGCTGCCTACAATGAAGCATGGAAAGTATCACAGATGGAGGCTGCAGAACGAATACGTGAACTTGATCGTATTAATTTAGAGAAAACACTCTCTGTGGTCGACAATGGGTTAACAACTTTGTCCTCCAGAATATATTCACTGGACGGCATTGTATCCTTTGCTATCGACATACTAGAACAAGATTTGGCGATGTTACAGCAAGGCCAGTCTCAATTACGTTCTATTATGTTATTAAGCTGGACGCTGCAATCTTTACGAGCGGGCTATGTGCCTTGGCGTTTTATCAACACAACGGCTCTGTTTGCAGAATACAATCTCACTGATAAACAGATCGAATTGGCACAAAGAGGAGCAAGGTATACAGTGCTGAGCATTGAAAAAATTGATAAATTACCATACACAGTGGCAGAAAAACCAGCTACAGAATGGCTTATTCATGGCAAAATCACACTACCTGTGACTACTTTTCAGTTTCAGTATTGCCTCAGACAAATGCAAGCAGGCAAATATGAAAGGTTGGGTAAGGAATACATTAAGACATCTTGGGATTTACCGTATAAATATAGATGTTGGAGTGGGGATCGTGAAGTGTTTTTGAGCGGTACAAACTGTAAACGTGCACTAAGCGGTTCGCTTATATGTCAGGACATTTCCTTACACGGGGCTTGTAATGGTTCTGTGGCAAATTTGTCTTGCCATCAGCAGGGTACACCAGCTGCTGTGATTAATCCAACGTTTGGACAACTTTCTAATGGGAGTTACCTCATGTTGAATGATCAGAGTTGCTGTGGCATGCTGCCAGGCATCCCATATCTAGTAACGGTCAACTCCAGGGTCACTTGCTGTATGCAAGTATTGTTTGCCCCAATAGACACAGTCAGGGAGTCGCCTCTATGGCCTTCGCTGATCGTCTCTTTTATAAGATTTGATACTTTGAGCAGAATGAAAGCCATGCTTTTACAGCAAACAGTGCCTTTGACCTCGGCCAAAGAAACCTATGATCTACAAGTAGCAAGGACTTCGGCTGAGATACAGACTTTAATACGTACAAACTGCCCTATACATTTCGTAGAAATGATAGGACGTATCTTCAATATGTCTGATACAACCGGAATTGTACATGTATTTAAGAGCATCTGCTCCGGTCTGTTAGCACCTTTCCAGGCAATACTCGGAATCATCCCAAACTTTGCACATTCGGTGTTTGGTGGCATACCATTAATTCTAGCACTTGTTGCTGGAATTCTATTTCTCTTCCTGCTATTGCGCTATGGCCAGCCTATTTGCAGACATCACTCCGAGCGAAATGGAGAAAGCTCTCCTTGAACGAAAGTGCTGTGAGCAAATAGTACAGCTTTTGGGCATAAATCGTCTAGGGACCTTAATACCACGTGGTTCCAGTCATTCAGACCAATCTGGCAAGATTGCATCTTACCTGTTCTACGATGCCTGCTGTGCGGTGTAGAATGCGTGTTGGACACCTGTCTAACATATCCATCGGATACGCCAACGGATATCGATACTCTGCTGGACCAGATAACGGCCCATGCTCTATGTTGTCCCCAGAGGCTACCAATCCTGATGTCAGCATTCATTGAGATCTCACAGACGCTTCCGGCTGCTGCTGAGGTACGAGAAAGATCTACAGGCACACAGGTAACAACGGACGCGAACATTGCTGCGGCGACCAATGCTGAAAGCGATGCTTCACATCTCTGTGCGATTAACCTACTTCACGAGGTGTTCCAACTGACACCAACTACAGTGGATGATGTTTTGTCTATAGAAATAGATGATCTCATGTTTACACCAGACCCGTAAACTGACTCTGATTCAGCATACAGTGTTCCAGAGATGCAGTAACAATTTGGCCTTCATTCTACAAAAACTTGGAACTCTACCAAAATTGAACCTTTTCCCATTTTTTGAACAAAAATGGCACTTCAATCTGCTTAAAGTAGAACTAGCCTTATAGTACAGACTTGGCGGTACTTCCACAGACACTTAGTCATCTTGTGTGTCTAAAACAGTTCATTAATTTTCATGACATGAAATGACTTTGATTTTTGAACAACTTATCGATCATTTTCTGTCACATGTAAATATTACTGCTTATTTCATTCCAATTGCATTTATTTTCGAACTTTATGCCTGAAATGAAAAGCATTTGCTTCAAATATACAGTACCTTTTGCATTTTTTACTATGTTTTTTAATGCTTTTAAGAAATAGTTTTTAAATATGCGGTACTCCATTTTATGTTTAGCATTTTAAATGTTTAGCATTTTAGTATTATCGTATACACGAAAGTGGAGTGGGTGTTGTATTCCTCTTAGGGTGTCCATAACGGGCTTTCCAGTACCATGTCCTTATATAGGCACAATTCGCCCTGCCCTTATATAGGCATAAAATCCCAGCCCTTATGTAGGCAATAAACCGTGCACTCCAAATACAGGCATGGTCTCCGACATCCGTCCACCCTAACGTACATGAAGAACAGACCCTTAGGCTGCGGGAGTTTCCCTAGTCCAGGACTATTGATTTCTTCAAGGACTCATATATTATGAATGAACCATTATTCCTTAGGGGTTCATTCATGACGTCTTTCGCTGTTCGACTCACGTCAATACTAACATTCCTAGGTACTCTCAGGTATAAATATACCTTCCCTAGCCCTTGTAAACTAGAAGAGACCTCGACTTCAGAGGAGCCCGTTTCCCGGCCTGACGCACTGAGAAGACGCTGTCATCCCTGCACGCAGAGAGTCCAGCTTCCAGTGATCTGACTTCCCTTGCGGGGTGTTGGAGTTTGAGTCTGGCAAAGAGATTCCTACCTCTCTCATTCTTCAGGTATGGAGCTGATAAGAACCTAGAGGGACTCTTGGCATACTAGGCATACTAGGCTTAACATACTCTTAGTATACCATAGTAAGGAATACTTCACCTACTTCATACCTCTCCCTACACCTAGGTTAGGTTAGGTACATTGGGGTAGAACTAGCTTAGAAACGCATCATATGAGTACTCGCATTTTTAGTCTGTGTTATTTATGTAACGGCATATGTACTAAAAGATAATGCTATCGCAGTATTATTTATTTCTACTGCTCACACTGTACATTATTTATCTCGCATACTGTCTTGTGATCGTAACAGCACATTTTACCTACACCAGAAACAAGACTGTTCGATAAATCTTTTATTGAAACGCCCGTCTATTCCTTTCTGTGTAACTTGGAGAAAACTAAGCATGCACGATTGAGCTGAGTGAAATAGTTATCTATTGTTTCCACGACTCTGGGACACGTTCTGATTCTAAAGGGAAACATAGTGGTCATGTTTTGCGGCTGCCAGAAACTACTCCCTTCTTGTTGTCAAGGAGTTTCTAGTGGCCTCTGAGCTAGCTGGCACAAGTATTTAAGTTTAATATACTCGATAGGGACATACTGACCTTAGTCCTATGTCAAACCTATAGGATATATTATTCCAATGCGCAGAGCCTATTAGGGAAATAGGAGCTACACTACAAGGGTTAGTGTTTGTTTTCTGGTAGTTATTGTTGGTTATTGGGATTAGTCTTGTGCTCTATAGGAACCATTCCATGCCTTTACTCCAGCTTCTATGCGGTAGATTGCATTAGGACTTAAGTGTGCTCTTTAGTGGGAGAGGGGGATATGGGATTTTCATGCATTGGATGGCATGGGTTTGCTCCAAAATGGTACACCTGCCTGAGGCTGGCATAACAAGAATATCTTTATTTTTCTTCATTATTCTCCTACAAGAATAGTATAGAGCAGGAAGGAGCCCCTTCCTGTACAAAACTATCCGGACCATAACGGAGCCATACTTGCACTATGGTGCAAGGGCGCCTGCCTTGGTGCCAGTCAGCCAAAAGTATGCCAGCACAAGGAGTAAGCAGAATTGCAACATTTCTTTGAAAATATGGCATAGGTCTGGTCTCTCTCTGCAATGAAACAAAGAGTAGCAACATCACTTGTTCCACTGCGTTGCGTGAGTTGTTTGTAAATCCAGGCTTTGGTGACTTTCATGATGGCGAGAGTGGTGCTCTTATCTTGACATGAGTCACATGGCTCAAGAGTGTAGTGGAGTGAAGGAGACTAAGGGATAGAAAGTATGCGTTTTATATTAGTTTATTGTTGTGTCAGGTTTGAGGGGTGTGGGTGGTGATCATGGCCTGTGTAGGAAGTGTTCTGGTGGTTTGTGGGATAAGCAGTGAAACACTTTTCTCATGTTCCTGCAATCTTCATCCTGCAATCAGATAGCTGCACTTATGCCGCCAGTGGCATGAAGTGGATTAAGAGGTAGTTGTGTATGCGGTTGTGAATACTATCTTTGAGGGGCAATAAGTTACAGTTCTTGGGGTGGCAGGTGGTCGTGAATCTTGTGATGCCCATAGCTTCCTTGTGTGGAGACAGAATCTGTTCATTGCTCGTTTTGAGCCTGCATTTTGTTGTTAGGAAAGAGTTGGGTTCTCACCAATATCAAATGTTTCTTTCATTTCTTTTTATTTACAACTTTGGTGTCATGTGATGGAGCACAATTTTTGAAAATAAAATCTGCCTGATGAATTCTACTCAAATGCATGTATTTTAATAATATACGCAAAACTACTAATATAACACGAAAGTGTATACCATGAGAAATGTGCACAAGGCACGAAAGTTTATTTTTTAAGTTGAACAATGATGAGAATAATGCTAACTGAATGTTATTCTGTCTTCCTAACTGCAGAAAAATTAACGACAAAGAATCTACTTTTATTCTTCGTGAAAGTAGTGTAGGTTTTTAGAAATAATTCTCTCTTTTGCTAAAATAAATGTAGGCCTTAAGAAATGTTAGGGTATGTGCTTCCTGTACTACCGTCCCTCAAAGTGTATCAAGTGTTTCCTTAGAGTTTTTGTCCTCCAAATGTTTCAAAAGCTTCCTTAGAGTGCAGATTTTTAGCCTATTTCTGAATAAAACTTTAGATTTCTTTCCTGTCTAGGCGAGGGTTATAGAACACAAGAATGTAACTGTAACAGAGAATGAATACATTAGTAGCTAGATTATTTCCCCTTCCTCCGAAGGAAGTTGTACACTTTTTAGACAAAGAGTGTTTAGAACTATTACTTAGGTCATTGTCAGAAGACAGCCACACCATCGTGTTTAGCCAATGAAAATGTTTGTTGAGATTAGAGAAAGCAACATTTTAGCTGAAGAAAGGAAGTAGCGTACTATAAAGATTCCTGTGGGAAAATGCTCCTCAGCTTGTTCACAGAATGGTGACCTGTCCTGCGTTCGTGGTATGCTGCATGCCGTGCTGATTCTTGATTCTCTGGCTGGCAGATCCTGCTGTTTCCTAAGAGACTTTCCTGGAGACTTTGCACATCATCGGCTGGTGGTGCTGCCTTCGCTATATCCTAACAGCCATGGGGTTAGCCTTTCAGACTAATTGCACATTGTGCATTAGTATTTCATCTTGTAAGTGAGCTGTTGTTTCACTGATGTTTCTCTCTCTCTCTCTCGCTCCTCTATACCTGATATTCTGATGTTTATTAAATGATCTGTGATGATTATTGTGAATCTATTCTGTATTCTATGAACCGATTTCTGACATTCTAGTTGTATCGTATTTGTGATTGACCATTCATATTATGAAATAACAAGAAAAACAAATAGAAAAGAATAGTGTTTGTCTTTATTACGGTGTTATTGAATTATTTGGATATGTTTACAATGACAAATGTTTAGCATATGTCTTCATTGTAGGTCCTCGTGGAGAAATAGCATTCCGTCTTTCATTATTTAGTCCCTTTTAGCTCTACCAAAGATTCATCGGAGGACCTTTGATATTGCTAACTGTGTGACAATGACTTATGGGCCCGTCATTAGAGTTACGCTTCTGATTATGGTATAGTGGTTGGTGTGGATAGATAACTAACAAAAATCCCCCAACGCTTCCGCTGCATCACATGCAAAATATCCATGACGATTTCTCACACTTTACATCCACAAAGCTAATAAAAACCTCAAAGCACACTAACAAAATACAAAGATTTCACAGTATTGTGGTGATGGGGAAGTTAGCGCAAGGAGAGGAGACTGAAAGGAATGGTAAGTCCCACCACAGATTAGAAAGGTTTTTAGTACATAGATCGCACGAAAGGCAATGTCCATCAAATTATGTTGGTGATTTAGAGTCATCGTTTTGTCGGCCATGTGGCAAGAGTTTTCCTGTCCAAAGCCAGCTAATTGTAGGTGGGCTCGGCGTATATGGAGTAGTCAGTGTAGGTGAGGCAGGGTTAAGTAGGATTGGCCCTGTCAATCTTGCATCTGAATTGTGGGGAGTAAATACGTTTTACTGGAAAATATTGAGCAGGAACAGGAAACCAAAAGACTATTTGAAAGCCCTTTCTTTGTGATATGGACAGGTGGTTGGAATTAAAACGTGCTTGTGGCAGTAAACACTCACAACAGTTCTGGTACTTGGTAAAATGGGGTAGGGGAGGAGTGGCACCACCCCCGGATAACCACATTGATCCTAGTGAGTGGGTTAGTCACTTTTCCTCCCAATATGCCAGTGATGATGTCGACGACTGTGGATTGGTATCAACACATCCCCACTCCACGGATAAGGTATTTGATGAGGCAGACGTTAGCGCTGCCCTTAACGCATTGACAGGTGGTCGAGCACCAGTGCTAGACTGTGTTCCCGCTGACATCTTTTTGCAGGACAGACCAAAATGGACCCAATATATACTTTTATTAGCAAACGCTATTGCTCATGGCGCTCCTATTCCGGACACCTGGCGGGGGGGCAGAGATAATCCCAATATATAACAAGCATTGGCATAGCCAATAGGTCTCGCCTTTGGGACCTTATAAGTGTTTAGCCATGCAACAGTTGATGTTGTTGCACCAAGGATATTGTGCTGCATAACTGAATACTTATAAGGTCCCAAAAGCGAGACCTATTTGCTATGCCAATGCTTGTTTTAATGTGTTAATCTGCGTGGTGTCGATGCGCTTGTTTCTTACATTCACACCTTGTTGAGCCATCGTCACAGATTAAACTCGCCAGCGGTAGGTTGAAAACACCCTCTGGCCACGTTATAAACCTGTGTGATGCCTTACACTGTTAGAAAATGCAGGCGGGTGAAGTGGGCTCACAAAGGGGAGGGACTCCATCCACCCATGTCAACAGCCCCACCTCCAGCACCCCACCCACCTCGACCGGTGCCCTGCTTCTGGGGTTCCCGCAGTGATGGCTTCCTCCAACACAGGCTTCCTTGACTCCATACACCCGTGTCAACCGACCCCCTCCTCCCCTCACCCCACCCCCATCAATAATGGCTTCCTCCAACACAGGCCTCCGCATGACGCTCTCCTTCAAAGCCCTCGCTGCCAGGTGAGCACGTGCTGAAACAGGTGGGAATAAAAGCAGGGGCTCCTGGAATGTGCATCCCGAATGTCTGCGTGCCTGGGCAGATTTGGGCTTGTGCCGGTGTTTGTGAGCAGCTCCCCTCCCTTCTTCAGGGGGGAGGGGGGGCGTTCTATCAGGTAGAAAGAATTTCCTAAATACAGTTTGTCATGTCTCAGAATGATATACCGTGATACACCGAGACCGGCCGGGCCCACGGGACATGTCATGAGTGCACGCGGAGCTTCAAAGTGCCCCCGCGCGCCCGCTCCTCTATCTCTGACATCAGCTGCTCTCCTAATGGAAACAAGAGGCGCTTGCCTCATTTCGACATACGATAACAAGCACGCGAGAAGTGCGCGCGCGTCACAACATCTGTTTTGAATTATCGCGCATTATCTGGGCACGATAATTCAAAACAGATGGTGCCTGTGCGGGTAACCACAAGCAATAGGCCTCACACGCACAAGCGTGTGGTCAGCTTTTTGAAGCCCCCTTACAATAAGTCTCGCAGAGCAGCGCATGCGCGCTGCTAGGCGAGACCTAATGAAAAAATCTATGTCATCAAACATCACAAATACACCAGAAACGTCTCCAAGTAATACAATGCAACCTCTACATTGTGGAAAAAACAATTACATAGTTACATCAAAATGTCTCATTGCTGCAAGGTGTGCTCATAGGTTCTCAAAAATTTCACCATATTTATAAAATGGTATTAAAGCAGCCGACATGAAAAGTTATATTGTTAATGCATTCGAATCAACAACCCACACACTGCAAGGATACAAGATGAAAACCTGAGGCAGGCTGCCTCGAATTCATCATATTCCCATAAAAAATGCCAATTTGTATAAACCCAAGAAGCTTCTTGCATCTGGAATGGTAGCCCATGGGTCGTCTACTTCCGAGAATGTATTAAGTCTGAAATTAAGAAAAGGCCCACAAAATTAAGGGCAAATGCGCTTGCAGAAATTTGACTATGGAACTTGGTCAAGGGGCTCTAATGAATTAAGAATACCAAGTATGTTTCCCCCAACAAAAAGCCTCATTTGTTTCAATAGAGTATTGTTTTACTCTGTTCTTTATCAAACTTTTGAAGTCAGATTTCAACTGTTCTTGGGTCTTCATAATAGTGTGGACCTCTTAGGAGTCCAACCATTATCTATATATGTAGCACAAATATTCCCCCTCCTGTAAATGTTTCAGAATGGAACAACCGGTTCACCACCCAAAGAAGAAAGTTAACTGGGGACATAAGTCAAACTGCATTAGGGACTTTGTATAGTCTGGACTGCTAGCACATCACAAGACATCAGTCGAATGTCTAGCCTAATCGTCTCACTACTTGATACCTACTTCTGCAACCTCAAAACCTTTTTCCAGAGTCAATTATACACCCTAAAAACTACACCTGGACTGCAAGAACCACGTTATGGTCCAGTATGCCAAAGCAGAGGCAATTTTCTCCTTGAACGGATCAAGGTACTGAGAGCTCGCGTGATTCATAATAACATTCCTTAGCAAGCAGCTTATGCTCTGGCCACATTACTTTGTTGTCAATAATCAAACGCCGATGTACATAAGTTTGAACAATTTCCAGGACAATCGATCCCCAGTCTCCACCACAACTATGTAGGGATCTTCCCACAACTGTATAGAAATCTTTCCAAAGATCATCATTTGTGATCTGCTGTGGTTAATATGGATGGGGTTCACCCTAGTCAAAGTAAGGCTATTGTTCCACGCATTACATCAGCCAGGGTCTGCAACTACGAGAATGCTAAACTACGTCGTCTGAGTTAAAGAACACTGTAAGGTCAAGAAGTGTAAATTAAAATGAACAGGCAAGCACACACACTTACGTAACCCTGAAGTGAATAGGTCTCCGTTTAACCCACTGCTGCATGCACGCAATCTGTCTGCACTGTCATTCCATTAAGAAGCAGAAAAGACCCTGAGAACCCACCTCCCTCCACACAAATACCTTACTCCATAATAAACAGCTGCATAATGGAAGTGTATTTGGCCACGGGCTGTGTTCAAACATGGCTCCCTTGATGTTCCATTGCCTTAAGTACGAAAACAGTGCTAAGGGGAGTGTTGCATGGTGACGAAACGTCTGTAAAACTACATATCTGATGTGGTCACCAACAGAGCTCATGCTAAAAGAACATGGATGTTAACTTAACGTTAGAAACAATTAGGCAAGCAGAAATAAACGCACAACATATGCTGCGCAGTCATGTTTTTTTTTCATTTCGCAAGGTTATGGTAAATTGATAGAATCCCACACAATGAAAATAACAGAATACGCGATCAAGCCTAGTTAACAAGCAAAGGCGGGTCCTTCTAGATTGCATCACGTCCGAGAAACAAGGCACAGCAGGAGAACTTTGACCTTCCAAAACAAAATGTTATGAATGTAGGTAATCATTTGCCTTCGTGACTAGCATATACACGGTACAGTGCAAGAGAGTTAAAGGCTGGGCAAAACAAGCACGCGAGTGGTGTGCGCGCACGCGCCACAACATCTGTTTTGAGATATCGCGCACGCGTCTGGGCACGATAATTCAAAACAGATGGTGCCTGTGCGGGTAACCGCAAGCAATAGGCCACACACGCACGAGCATGTGGTCAGCTTTTTGAAGCCCTCTTACAATAAGTCTCGCAGAGCAGCGCATGCGCGCTGCTAGGCGAGACCTAAAAAAGGAGACAAGTCCATGCCCGCCAACTACAGGCCAACAAGCCTTATAGATTCCATACAAAAGGTGGTGGACCAACTTGTGTTGGCCAAAATTCACGTATGGATGGATGAACACACCATCATTAGCCACCTCCAGGCAGGCTTTCGGGCCCATATAAGTACAATCGACCAGGTCTTCCGCTTTGTTACAATACATTGTAACATACAACAATGTCTCAAAAGGGTGTTATTTAAAGGTCAAATACATGTAGCACAATTAATTGCTGAGAATTAAATCAAAAGGGGAGAAAACCAGGGAGACATTCTTTTTGTGAAATAAATTGTATTTCAGTGAATATACATGTTTGACATATTAAACTTCATATGTACAAGCACATGGAACGATAGCACTGCGTTACATTGAATGGCATGTAACCTATGAGATACTGTGCACAAGTGCTCGTGAAGGATTGTGACGGCGCAAGTGACACGTGAGGTAGTATGTACAGCGATAGTGACGGGCGCAACACGAAACAAGTGGGGTTAAAATTATTTACATATTTAGGATACCCTAACAGTTAATGGTATAGAATACAGAAATAATCAAATGGGGTATCCTTGAAGGGGGCGCCAGGAGTTCCGCTGTGGAAGTCGACCTTGCCCTATATCGCAATTCTGGATCTCGCCACTGCAATATAAGTAACTGTAACCTGGTCCTAATGATGGCCTAATACTTCTACCGGCCGAAACGCAGTCGACTTCCACAGCGGAACTCCTGGCACCCCCTTCAAGGATACCCCATTTGATTATTTCTGTATTCTATACCATTAACTGTTAGGGTATCCTAAATATGTAAATAATTTTAACCCCACTTGTTTCGTGTTGCGCCCGTCACTATCGCTGTACATACTACCTCACGTGTCACTTGCGCCGTCACAATCCTTCACGAGCACTTGTGCACAGTATCTCATAGGTTCATGCCATTCAATGTAACGCAGTGCTATCGTTCCATGTGCTTGTACATATGAAGTTTAATATGTCAAACATGTATATTCACTGAAATACAATTCATTTCACAAAAAGAATGTCTCCCTGGTTTTCTCCCCTTTTGATTTAGTTCTCAGCAATTAATTGTGCTACATGTATTTGACCTTTAAATAACACCCTTTTAAGACATTGTTGTATGTTACAGATTATTGCCCTAGTCTCCTTGGGGTATATGGGATACCTCCTGTAGTCTGATACTTGTTACAATACATTGGCGGACAGTAGTCCTCGGCAAGGGCAGCATGCATGCTGCCTATGTTGATTTGAAATCAGCCTTTGACCTGGTCTCACGGCCCAAATTATGGGAGGTACTGAAAGAATTGGGGATGCCACTGGACTTACTCTCCCTTATTGTCTGCCTCCATGAGGGAAATTTTGCACAGATCCGATGGGGAGCGCAGGGAAACAAGACAGACCCCTTTCTGGTACGTAAGGGCGTCCGCCAAGGATGTGTGTTAGCTCCCACACTGTTTTCTCTTTTTATAAATGGAGTGGCAAACTTTCTTGCTGCTACTCAAACCGATGCTCCTATTTTAGCTGGCAGAAAGATCCCGATTTTAATGTTTGCAGATGACACTCTGATTATCTCTAAAACCCCAAGTGGTCTGCAACTCGCATTGCGACGGTATGAAGAATTCTGTCTCCTACGAGGCTTAAAAATTAACGCTGACAAGACCAAGTTCATGGCCTTCAATCAACATAGATCCTTCAAGGGTAAAATAACAATGGATGGGCTCCTCCTTGAGCAGCTCGATGCATTTGTCTATCTGGGCATCAAACTGCAGAAGGATATGAGATGGAAATTGCACATTGATGCCATGGCACTAAAACATCGACAGTTAGCGGGCGCCCTAAGAAAGGAATTCAGAACCTCCCTGACAAAATCTGGTACTCCAAATTTATAATAGCAAAGTGGTGAGCTCGGCCCTTTATGGTGCTGAGCTATGGGGTTTAGAGGATATGACACAGCTAACTATCGCTGAGAACAAGTTCCTGCGTGCGATAACCAGTCTACCACAAAGCACACCTACGGTCCCCTTAAGGAGTGATCTGGGTAGGAATGCTATGGTGGACCATGCCAGGTTATGACCCATCCTATATTGGCGCAGGATATGGTCCACACCGGAATTGGCTGTGTATGCTGAGGGTTTAAGGGACATCATTGATATGGACCAATTCCACAAAATTAGCTGGCTGTGAAATTTAAAGGGCCTCTTTAACAGACTGGGCCTCGCACATCTGTGGGATAGTCCCTCTAGTTCTCAGTTCCCGTCGAAAGACAAACTCAAAGACAAGTACTGGGAGATGATTGCACATGAAGAGTGTAGGCGCCACGACCCCTCTTCATTCTCGGGGCTCCACTTACAGATTAAACCACACCCAAACCTTGAGCCATATTGGGACGCCATCACAAAGCCCCTCGATCGGAAATTGTATTTCCAATTTAGAACAGGAACCCTACCCCTAAAGAGTTTCACAGCTAAATGGTCCACCACAAATACCAATAAATGTATAATATGTGTAGGTCACGTAGAAACCTTAGCACACGTGCTGTTTGTCTGCCCTGCCTATTCTGGTCCGCGTAAAGTTTGGTTGGCGCAAATGTGCAGGAATATGGGCACTAGATTATGCAGCACAGCTCTCCGAATTCTCTGTACAGACCCATCACCCAGGTACGCTATTCCAATGGCAAAATTCTTAAGGTGGATGTGGTGTATCCGCTCGCTGAAAAATGAAACTGGAACCCACTTCCATTTACGATCGAGTATTAGGACTAAAGTTATGTGTGGGTCCAATAAGCTCTTATATGTTTTTATGAGATTAATTGAGATCATCTGAAACTTATATTTATATGTTTGTTTTACCACGAACCAATGTATTGGTATTATGTCGGGATATTCTGATGCTTATCTTGCTATTTTGCACAAAGTGTTTTGACTTAAACTTTTTAACTATTCTGCTCTGTTTTAACTTTTTATCTGTAACGCTTTTATGACATAAAATGTCGAATAAAGCATTCTTTGATTGATTGCTTTCTTTGTGATATCTTCCCTACAACCAAAGAAGCTGTCTTTACACAAGGGTGCCTTTTTAAAAAATGTGTGTTCTGTGGAGGAGTGCTTTGGTTGTTCCTCCCATTCGTGTGATTTTGTTTTACTTCTTAATAAGAATTTGGGGCTGTATTTTTCTGCATTATCAATTTTGCCTTGTTAACCCTCAATTTCCATTGTGGTGAGTACTCCCTAATTCTGCTAGGAATTTTTAATAAATATTAGATGTTTTTGGTGATTATACAAAAGCTTTTTTTTGTGAATTTCTTGCAGCCTTTAATAATGGTCTTATCTGCCTAACCAACATGGCGCCCACTCTTGTTGAGAATCATGTCACTGTGGTGCTCTCCATCTTCAGGTGCCCTGTCGCCGAGGTGTTTCTCCAACGAAGGTCTAAAACGAAGAGAAATTTAATCTGGAAACTGCCTTCTTTGGCTCTGTTTGGAGCTTTGAGGACCTTTGGCTAGAAAGTCTGCAAGACTTAACAAGACCAGGCTGAGAACTACCACAGAGTGAAAGAGTAATTTTATACACTTATACAAAGAGCCTTAAACTGAACCAAATGATCCAGGGACCTTAATGTTTAAAAAACATTCACAAATGACTGAAATTGCCTTGAAAGAAGATATTTGTAAGTCAAATCACCGCGAGTAAAACATGTGTCAGCTCTCATTACCTGAATTCATCTACCTGGAGTCAGGACATTGTGGCACTGTAATGTATTGAATTCAATAAAAAGAAACTATAACCAACTCAAGAAGACTGAGGAACTTATTCCATATGACTGGGTGGAGAGTGGTGAGATTGTCTACCTCAGCCTCATAGTCCAGAACATCTGACCCTGCTATGTATTGCTGCCAGCCCTTCAATTTGTGAAACAGGAAGGAAACCCGAGACTAAGAGCTGCTGTCAATGTCCACCACCTGACCTCTCTTCATATCAGGCGACCAAAATTGCATTGAAGTATCTCATTAATAGCAACATACTGCATTAATGGAGTGTAATGGATCAATGCCTAGCACATGGAACTATGTGCTCTAACAACTATAGACCTGCGGTTTCTCTACCCAAAAAAACCTTTCCAGATACATAGTGTGACAAAGGGCTGCTGCCAGCATAACTTCCTCTTATCAAAATCTCACATCTGAATTGACTGGATCAGGGATATTTTTTCCACAGTAAAGCACATGGAAGGCTGTGACTTGAAGAATTCTCAATATTCCCTCTTTCTCAACTCTAGTAAGAACCGGGATTAGAATTATTCAAAGCGTTCCTACTCATAGCGAATCTGGGCCACCGTCAGAGGGGTTTGTCAACACTATTGGTACTGGATTCCTTGAAGTCAGCCATGTCAGTGCTTACTCTTCTCTGTTTTCCTTGCTTATTGTATCTGGGTTGACTTTACATTGGACATTATCCTAACAGCAAAGCCTCCACAGGGCTCATGGAAGGGCTCCCTGCTGTAGCACGGCATGGAACACCCCAGAACTGATATGTAGCTGCTGGTTGTTGACCCAGTATGAGATTCTCGGACCCAACTCAGAATCAACGAAAAGGTGGAACCATGGTCCATGAATAATCTCACAACCTAAAGGATGTATGTTTGGAATGCCACTAAAGACAATGGTATGTGTGGAAAGTGTGCTGTATTTTAGGGAAAACTCTCAGTGACACTGAAGATTGCTGCATGAACAAGCCTGTAGCAAAAGTGCTGTAGTACATCTTTGACGCTCATGCAGCATACGCATCCACAACTCTTTAACCACCTCTCCTCTTTCTAAGAGGACCATGCACTGTAGACACACCTAATGCCTTCTCTGCAACAATAGCATGCTTAGCCAATGTAACATGCCTGCAGGACCTCCTCCACCTACACACGTCTACAAGCACTCATGCATGCTCCGTGGCTGCAAGCACTTCTGTACAAAACAACTGTGCCACGATGCCACACCAAAGGTAGTTGTCAAATACTAAGTAGTTAACGTAAGCTAGCATACCATTACTTAACCTAAACTCACCTAACATAGTATAACTTCAGATACCATCAAGACAGCAATACGTAACATAACCATTAATGTAACATATTTCTACTTATGGGCGCTAACATGTTGGACAGTTGAAGAGAGAGGATGTCAGATTCTCTGGGGCATATTTATGAGAAGATGTCAGAGCATTTTCAAAATGCAGGGATGCGCCATGTTCACAAGAATATGGCGCACCCCTGTGTTTTCCCTAGCGCTGGTGTTAAATTTATCTGCCTAGTGCCAACCCAGGCACCCTTGCACCATAGTGCAAGGGTGCCTGCATTGCAGGGGATGATTGTTTATGTACAGGGCACACAAACAATCACTAATGGCGATTTGTTACTCCTATGTGTGCAGCAGAATGCAGCACACATAGAAGTAGCAAATGGTAATTATTTAATGATTTTTTATGTGCAGGAAGAGACACCTTCCTGCACATAAACAATCATTAATAGCATTTTGCTCTTTCTACGTGTGCTGCAGAATGAAGCGCACATAGAAAAACCAAAAACGAGGAGTAATAAAAGAATTTCTCCTCGTTTCGCCATTTTAATGCCTGCTTTTGCATGGTTTTAGTTTTTGGCGCTGCCTCAGATTTACACCCGCTTGTATATCTGGGGCTGGGCAGCGTCAAAAGCAATGGGTTTTGCGGTAGAATGCCCACAGCAACACCCATTGCACGCCCCTTTCACGCTAAGTGATGCGTGTAAAGAGGCCTTATTTACAAGGCGGCGTTAAGTCACAAAAAGTGGCTTAACGCCTCTTTGTAAATATGGCGAAGGGCATATCGCCACCAGAACGTCGCTAAAAGTGACGTTCTGTTGGTGGTATCCCCTGGTAATTATCTCCCTCCGTTTCCTTCAATAAGGTTCATTCATTTCCTTTTTGAATGGGAGTGGTCAGATGGGCAGTTTTCTTACGAATTTCAGTGCTGGGCTGAAGTTCGCTTTATAGATGAAAAAGATACTGTCGCAGATGAGAGGAAACAAATTCTACCCTGATAGGGGCCTGATCTGGTACAAAAATAACATTTTCTACCTGTGCGCTAAAGCCAGCTTGTGCCTAAAGACTCGCTTCGTAACCAGCATGTTCCCATCTGCTCGTTACACTTCCAAAAACGCGAGAAGAGTCCCCCACTCCGAATGTCAGGTTGACTCCACGGGCTTATGTTTCTTGGCCAATTTTCACATCATGCAGACAGTGAAGCCTTCTGTACTTTCACTTATGTGCGTTGAAAAAGTAAGAATATTTTAAAAAAACACTGTGATGATCTGTTATTTTTATGATTAAGTAATTCAAAGGCCACAAAATGTTTATTCAGTAATTTGCAATAATATGGTCTGCAATGTATTAATGTAGCTTTGAACGAGATAAGCATTGCAAGTGCTGTGCTTCCAGACATACTGCTAACAAATTAAGTTATTACCCACAGCTGTGGGCAGTAATGGCCGTCGATTACCCACTGCTGAAATTATATGCCCAACCTCATGCGAGATCCTAGAAGGAGCAGGCAATTAACTGTCGCTATTGCCCGCAGCTTAGGGCAGTAAGACTAAGACCAGATGTCAGTCTCCTCTAATTCCTCCCTCCGGAAAAGGAACAAGCATTGACATAGCCAATAGGTCTCGCCTTTTGGATCTTATAAGTGTTTAGCCATGCAGCACATTATCCTGGGTGTTGTGCCACCAGGGATTGAAGCGCTATACAGTTTTGACACACTGGGTCATACAGCATGATTCAGGAATACATACTTGCCTCAGGAAACATTTATGGACACATTACAAGGCTTTTTTAACGCACAGACAGAAAGACAATTGCCTCGATGCAAGTCAACAACACTATAATATTCTGTGTGCGACTGCATCACTAGAGTTTTGAACAGCCTATAAAAAAAGCAGTGAAGTACTTTCCAATGGCGGAGACGTCACATCCCTCCTCCCCCAGGCCTCTGTTCACCAGGCACCCTTCTTCAGAGTTTTCTATTCAAAACACTGCTCACACCATCCGATTACCAGCAAGCACCCGGTCCGCCCTCTGTCCCAGTCCCCTGGGTATAGGAGCACTAGACATAGCAACAACAAAATGCTCCCATTTGTCAGGTACAGGGGAAATAATGAATAAACAGGGATGGCGTCGGCATCACTTAGTCTCCGCGCATCTAAAAACGAAAAAATTAATCTGACCTTGCGTAATGTAACTGGCGCTTTTGCAAAATGCTCCAATACCTTCGGGTCAGTCGAGTTTACGCTCTATAAAAATGGCCCCTAAAAATTAATCTGCCTTGTGTAATGTAACTAATGTTCATGTAAAGCACTCCAACACCTTCGGGTCGCTCAATTTCAGATCATATAATAAAAAATGTCCCACCGTCCCTGGGTAGCTGCCATGAATGTGCTTTGACATTGGAGCTCTGAGAGGAGGAGGACGACAGCAAGAGGCAGCAGGGCTGGCATGCAGTGGCATAGGAGGAGGTGGGAGGGACGAATGTTTTTCACATTTGTCAGGTAAAAGGGAAATAATGGATAAACAGGGACAGCATCAGCATCACGTAATTTCCGTGCAACTAAAAACAAAAAAATTAACCTGACCATGTGTAATGTAACTGGCGCTTTTGTAAAGTGCTTCAGTACCTTTGGGTCAGTTGAGTTTGCGCTCTATAAAAATCCCCCCCAAAATTAATCTTACATTGTGTAATGTAACTAGCGCTCATGTAAAGTGCTCCAACACATTCGGGACGCTTGAGTTCACATTATATAATAAAAAAAGCCTCACAGTCCCTGGGGAGCTTCCGCGAATATGCTTTGAAATTAGAGCTCTGAGAGGAGGAGGACGACAGGAAGAGGCAGTGGGGCGGGCATGCAGAGATATGGGAGGAGGTGGGACAGACGAACTCAGTTTCCAT
Organism: Calotriton arnoldi; assembly: GCA_963921515.1. Taxonomy (NCBI): domain Eukaryota; kingdom Metazoa; phylum Chordata; class Amphibia; order Caudata; family Salamandridae; genus Calotriton; species Calotriton arnoldi. The sequence continues at coordinate 537,703 of CAWUFW010007600.1, read as the reverse complement.
TTGTCAGGTAGAGGGAAAATAATGAATAAACACGGGCGGCATCGGCATCACTTAATGTCCGTGCACCTAAAAACAAAAAATTAACTTTAGTTTGTGTAATGTAAGTGGCGCTTCAATACCTGTGGGTCAGTTGAGTTCACACTCTATAAAAATGCCCCCAAAAATAAATCTGACATTGTGTAATGTAACTAGCGCTGATGTAAAGTGCTCCAACAACTTCGGGTCACTTAGGTTCACATTATATAAACAAGCGTCAGAGAAAATACCTCGGGAGTTGCCCAAGTTTTGCCCTTAACTGTGTTGCAAGGTTGGGTTGCTGAAGGTCCGGTGACCGAGAATAAATAAAGCAACAAGCAGTGAAGCGAGAGGGGTGTGGGGGAAATCCTCGCACTTTGAAGTCAGAGAAAATTAAAGAAGTGATTTAGAAACCAACATCTGAATCAACTGACATTTCATCTCAGTATTTGATTGGGACGCGGAAATTAAGTGACTTGCGCCGAAGCTGAACCACCAAAGACGGGCAAACAGTGACACGAGCAGGAATCAAAGAAAAAAATAGTCCCCCAAATGAACACATAAACACAGAAGCATAATGTTAATAGTAATTGGGAGGTGCTCTGTGGGAGGAAACTAGAGATGGGCAGTAAACTCCGCTCCACCAGCGGAGTTCACGGAATTTTTGTCACTCCGCACTCCATTTGGAGGGTTGAGTTTGGCAAAAACTCTGCCTATGCCGCATAGCATACTTTACCGGCACCCAAGTGGCCTCAGACATCTAAGAAGAGAACATGGCCGTTGTATTGTAGCACTGTGCATGCCAGAAGAGGAGATACTATTCACAAGGGCATGCCCAGACAGTGCGAAAACAGCACGACCAGCGTCGAACAACTTCACATGTGCATTAGATGCAAGACTAAGCACCAAAACATGTTCAGATGGGGGCTGGCTGAGCTGACATGGACATGAGCATTAGGAGCCGAGGAGGCAGAAGTGGTGGCCGCTGACACGACTGCTGCAGCGCTGTGCAATTGAGCCGGTGCAGATGACAGGCTTGGAGCCTGAGGCATGGAGCAACGGAGGGCGTGGCAGGTGAGCTATACAGCTAATTGCCTGACAACTGCACTATGCCTCCCTATTTGCCGTGCAGTGTCGCACAGTGGCACTGCGGCCCTCGAGGTGGCTGCCCTTGCAGGTGCTGTCGGCGTAGCAGTCGGGAGGTATATAGGTGGGCCCTCTTACCCTAGAGGTATGCCCTGTCCGGAGGACTGTACGCATCACTATATTGAAGGGGCAGCATGCGGAGCTAGCAGCCCCATGTTCAGAGCCATCTCAGACCGCCAGGAAGTGTCAGTCCCCCCGGCAGTCCTTGTCTGTAGTTTGCTCACCCTTCCTGACTGAGACAGTATATTTTATTTTAATGACTGTCTGTCTGCCAGCGCAACAAGTGTGTAAATATTTTGACAACCAACTTAGACTGCCGCATATCGCATTTGCTTGGGACGCCTTTTATGTAGGCCTTTTGAAATGGATACCGCTGTGGCAGGGAATCTGTTTACAAATCCATAAGTGATGTTTGAATGGCATGTCACAGGCAAAAAATAAAGCGATAAAATATTCATAATAACCACTCCAGGCTGGAGGAATCTCTACTTATTGTATTTACTGAGCTGCTGCCTCGAGTCCCGAGGCCCATTTCACACCAGTGCAGTCATTAAATAACCCACGTAATATGGCACAGATTAGAAGCAAGGCCTGGGTGAGAGCCGGGCCTGGCCAGACAGGGCAGCGGGAACACAGACAAATGGCAGCTTCTAATGAGCAGATGATGGTTTGCCAGTTTTTCTAATTCTTTTTTGTGGCCCTTCACTTCCTAAGCTATCGCTTTCATTAGAGATGGGCAAGACAGGAGTCTTGCTTGGTTCACTTCATAATAGGGGTGGGTGAGTGGAGAAACTCTGCTCGCTCACAGAACTCTGCGGAATTCCACGGAGTGTTTATGCAACTCCGCGGAATTCCGCATAGTGCAACTCCATGAGCTCCGCCTACCCCTAGAGGAAACCAAACACTTAAGGAGGGACAAAGAGGAAGGATTAACCACTAGCAAGCAAGCATTTTTGAACAACAATTGAAGGGACAAATAAAAAGGCAATGCGCCGGCTGTAAGCCCACAGAGTGAATACAGCATGTCTCGAAGAGACAGGGCATGTGCTGCCTAGGCTCGACCTAAAAAGCTGCTCCTTAGCAGCATAGGAGGGGTGACCGTCCAACCATAGTGCATTCTTGCAGAAATGGTTTTCACAAAGTCCTGGATGCAGTCAGCAGCCCTGTAGCCTCAGAAAGTGCAGAAGTGTCCCAGTTAGCTGCAAACCATTTCAGAAATAACTCTGGAGCTGCCAAAAGAGTCATCAGTGAAAAAAGTCGAGATATTCACCTCTCTCATTTAGCATGGAGCTCGGAGGAGGCTCTGCTGACCAGAAAAAGCAAAAACAAGGCAGAAACAGTGGCGTAACACAAAATGATGGGCCCACCATGCAGGATGTTTTAAGGGGCCCTTGACTCCCCCATATCTCACAGATAATCATTTGCTTTCACATGATTACTGTTACTCTCTGCTGGTGCATCGACTTTAAATACACGCAGTTTTTTCATTTACATGGATTTCTCATTAAAGGTGAAAGCAAAACATTAAAAGAATAAAGGATTTACTCTAGTAAATGATGCACTATGGTAAACAACATATCAGTGGCGCAGTACCTTAATCTTATTCAAAGAATTGTCATGAAATTGTTCTTTTCTGATCTCCTATAGCAGTTGCTGTGGTTTCACAACTTGAGACACCGATCAGAAACAAAGGTTCACACAGGATCTGCTTATAACGCTGTGGAGGCTCAAGAGACACTTGTTACAACATAACCTTGAGGGCATTCCAGAATCCTAGTGTGTAGGTGCATCGGACGGTTCAGGGGCTCAACATGAGACTTACAATCCAAGCAAGTAATATCTAGCTGGTCCTGCTTGCTAACAGTGCTCTCGCAGTAGCTTTCCCCCAAATTAATCTTAATTATGCAAGCAAGCATAATCATGTTATTTACCGACATTTCTCCTGCACAATTAAAATTACTCCCAGGCCCAGTGAGAGGCAGATCTCAAGCAGAAGCTTCCTGTCATCAATAAGGCAGAAAGACGAGTTCCTAGCCAAACCCGGGTGTGGCTTGTACAGACTGCCAGATACTCGAATCCTTAAGTAACCTACCTCTCAGATGAAGCATGGAGTCATTACGTTTTGGGGTGTCTGCATGGGGACAGTATTGACTGTGCTGGTGGTGTGGGGGGTAACAGCTGGGCAGCACAAATCTTAGTGGCCACAATCCTGGGCAGCATGAGTTCTTTCCCACATAATGCCCAAGAGTAGAGTTTGATGGGAGCGGGGGCAAGCTCATGTTGCAATCCATGAAATTTATTTCACTGTGATCAGAATTGGAAATGTATAATCATATTTTCTTGAGCAAGTGGCAGACCAAGGTGCAGTGTGCAGGGCTTCTTTGAGAGGTGCTAGGTGTAATTTTATAATTTACCTAGAAGTCTTGTTTATAATCATCCTTGGGGACCTTAGATTTAATACCTCGTAGGTGCCTGTGCTGAAGCTTTACTCCTTTAGTCAATGAGTTGCTCTGCTCTTGAAGGTTCAGATACATGTCCAAGAAGATGTTTAGTGATCTTGCACTTCCCACAATGCTTAGAAGTCAGTTCAGCATACCCAGAGTGACGTGCCAGGCTTTGGATAGAAACGTTAGGGGATGAGATGAGAAGGAGCTCTGTTTTAAGTGGTTTGAGTCTAAGGTGATGTTTCAACATCCAGAACTGGATGTCATATAGAACTAGGGGTGTGATTTTAATGTTTTTAGTGGAGACAATTTTCAGATAGAACAACATTTTGTCAGTTTAAAATGATATGTGATGTTTGGATATTTGAGAGGAGAGGGAAGTGGTCCCATATACAGGTTTCAAAGAGTGTGAGACAGAATATAATCTTGAGGAACACCTCAATGGAGCAAAGAGGAGTTGGCAAGAGTTTTCTAGTTTCACACGCTGACATTAGATTTTGAGGTATGACAAAAGCAAGCTCTGTAGACTGTTGCCCCAACCCATTCTATTGTTTAGAATTTACAAGACAGTGGAGTGCTTTACTGTGTTAAAGCTGTCTACAGAGCCACAATTAAGAGGAGACAGGAATCACCTTTGTCTAGAGTGCAAAGTTCATCATTTACTATTTTTACATTTGCAGTTTCCCTGCTGCATCCTGACCTAAAGCCATATTGAAACCCACCGTAAAAGGTACATTTCCATCTATGAAAGTTTAAGTTGAGCCTTATTGACTTTAGCTTGAACTTGAAGATTGGAAACCACCCAAAGGTAGTTAAATCTTCAGGATATAGTACTGTTTTTTTGTTTTTGAACAGCAGAGATCTCTCCTAATTCTAGTGAGGTCAGGCCTGTGCATTGTCACAAGAAAGGATTTCTTAAGTTTGTCCATTAGCATGTAATGGAAAACCTTACGTCTTTGAGGATCCTAGAAGCTATGGATTAAAGAAAATAAGAGGAAGGTCTGGTTTTGACAATGGTGTTGAGTATTTCCGCATCTATGAATGCTTGGAAGGATGACCAGGCAACCTTATATTTCTGGATGATGTCACAGCAACCATAGGCCACTGGAAAAGTTTTAGGGAGAATTATGTCTTTTTTACGTTATCCTAAAAGAAGGAGGCACCACCCACAGGTACGCCAGGTCATCATATGCAATAGTGTATTTGGCTCAAACAATGGCATAAGATTACTGAGAAAGATGGTCTTTTGATGTTTCCCTGTTATGGCACATTTCATTTGAGAACCATTGAACATTTAAGTAGGACATTGTATGACATGAAACCGCCTCCGAGACCTACACAATGCAAGGCACTTAATGCCTGGGAACATACAGACACCTTAGGCAGAGAGAGAGATTTCAAGGAAGGGTCAAGAAAGCCATATGCACTTGTGCCAGTGCTAGATGGGATGCAGAACAGAAAACTTGGAGAACTGATATGATTGTGGGAGTTAGATTATACACTGCACTTGTAGTGAGCCCCTACTCAGGCCCACTGTAGTTTGCCCTTATTTTAGCCTAACTGCACATTGTAGGCCTCATTTGCTTTGCACAGCCACACGTAACACATTTACTTTTGTGCCACAATATTATCAAAGAAATAGGCTGCACTTATCATTATTGTTATTCAGTTCTTCTGCTGGGATTCAGTCTGAACATTTTGTACAACATTGTGCCCTGTTTTTCTGTGCTCTGTAAAGCAAAATCTCCTGACATACAGACACAACAAAAATGCAGCTGCTGTTTTCCAACATGGCACGCCTTATCATATAAACAGAGACGTGTCCTTTGAAAAACAGAGAGGAGGATTCTTGCAGAGGGAAAGGTCCTGGAACGGGCGCCCGAGCTTTGCGCAATCTGAGATGCAGACCAGCTAACTACAAATGCCAGGTATGGGGGCCAGTTCTAATCCCAGAGATCACTGATATATCACTGTGCTCACGTTGTGAAGGTAGGCGTAGGCAGATATATCATTAACCATGCTAGGGCTTCTCATTGTATACAGTTTTCTAGTAATGCTGATTACTATGCTTAGTTGTATATGTTTTCCAATTGCAGCACAGTTGCTTCATATTAGAACATGACTGTTTCAATAAATATGTAAACTTTCCTTGTGTCTTTCTATTGTTTATTATGGACATGCATAAGTGAGAAAATGAAAGGTGACAATCTGTTTCAACGGTTCCCCTGGGGACTAGAGAGGGTGTGCAGACAAAATATTGAGTTGGGAATGTCGAACTACAGAAATATTGAGTCCTAAATATCGTGAGTGAGAAATATCGACAGCAGGAATATTGTGGTCAAGAATATCGATTTAAGGTAAGAAATATCGATTTTAAAAATATAGAAGTCATTAATATCGTTTGCAGAAATATAGTTGTTTAAAATATCTATTGTTTAATTAGTATTATGTATTTGAGCCTATATTTTAAATGTTTGTGATGTTTTTGTTTTGTATAAGAATTGTTTATATTTTTTAATATATGTGTTAAATCTTTAGTAGTTATCAATTTTATTTTAATAAAATTTTGCGTTTTTTAGTTCCGTAGCGGGTTGTGGGTTTATAGGGGAATAGGGTGGGAAGTAATTGAATTGTAATAAATTATTAATTATTTTTTATTTATTAATATTTATTTAATTGAGATTTTATAGTGTTAATTGTGTGAAGTAATTTATTATTATTTAATTAATAATTGGTTGTTAATTAATATTAATTAATTGGTAATTAATTATGGTAACTGTGTAATTAATTTTAGGTGCGGGTTTTGGGGTTTATAGGGGTAAAGGGTGGGAAGTAATTTATATTTGATTAATTAATAATTAGTTGTTAATTGATATTAATTAATTTATTGAAAATTAATTCAGGGAATTATGTAATTAATTTTAGGTGCAGGTTGTGGGATTTATAGGGGTAACGGGTGGGAAGTAATTTATGTTTAATTAATTACTAATTAGATGTTAATTAATATTAATTAATTAATTGTAAATTAAATATGGAAATTGTGTAATTAATTTTAGGTGTTTGTTGTGGGGTTTATAGGGGTAAAGGGTGGGAAATAATTTGTGTTTAATTAATTAATGAGTTGTTAATTAATATTAATTAAATAATTGATATTTAATTAGGGTAATTGTTTATTTTTTGTGTGTGGGTTTTACTTTTGTAGGGGTAAAGGGTGGGGAGTAAATGCATTTTACTTACTTTATAATTAGTTATTTGACAGTATTACAGCTTTGGATTGGTAAAATACCATCCAAGCACAAAGAAGCACAGTGCTTCTTTTTTGGCATAATTTATGCGTCACTCTATGCCTGAAAGGGTTTTGTTTTGACTTATACTGGGTGCTCCCTTGTGTCTGGACAAAGCTATACCTCTCTGAAGAGCTCTAATGAGAGCGAAAGACGTGTCAGGGGTTGCTTTTATTCATTTCAGGTTGGCTTGGATGGTATTTTACCAATCCAAAGCTGTAATACTGTGCCTGGAGTGGTAAAAGGTTTTGGCCATTTTACAGCTCGGCATGGATAGCACTGTGCTAATTCTATGCTTAAAGACTTTGCGGTAGAAATGGCAAAAGACTTTGTCCCTTTCTATCTCGGCGTGGATGGCACTGTGCTAATCCTACGCTTAAAGACTTTGATAGAAAAGCAGACATTTGAGGTGAGCAAATTTAGAGTGTCGCTGGTGTTAAGAGTGCTCTATCCTAGAGCTGCTTTCCACCTAAACTTGAGAACTACCCAGAGTTCTCTGCTTCTTTTTTTGCATAATTTATGCGTCACTCTATGCCTGAAAGAGTTTTGTTTTGTTTATATATATATATATATATATATATACATACATAGATGTGATCAAGACCGTGGTCAAACGGTCGAAACGCGTCGTGGACGTAAGGCAGTAGCCTGGAGACGTTTGAAAACTATGATACCTGAATAAAGCACTTGAAATATGGAATCTTTTCTATGTTGCAGCGTGGAGACTTGCTGTGCACGTATTCGTGGTTTGACATATATATATATATGTGTGTGTTTATTTGTACATTTTTATATAATTTTTAAATTATAAAATAAATTAAAATTAATAGTTTATTAATTGTTTTAAACTAAATATACATACATTAATTATGTATGGGTGTTTAACATTTTTTAATTACGTTTATTTGTTATATTTGTTAAAATGCATAGTAAATCAAATGTATTTTTTAAATTAATTTTATTATTTAATATTTTTGATATATATTTTTTTTTTATATATATACATATATGTATGTATATATATATATATATATATATATTCCAACAAATGTTCGTTCGTAATAAAGAAATAACAAACACGCCAGAGCCCTTCGTTCTGCTGCACTCGTGATTTTATTGGCAAGTTACCCTACGCGTTTCGGAGCAGCGCTCCTTGCTCAAGCACCCGTGAGCAAGGAGCGCTGCTCCGAAACGCGTAGGGTAACTTGCCAATAAAATCACGAGTGCAGCAGAACGAAGGGCTCTGGCGTGTTTGTTATTTCTTTATTACGAACGAACATTTTTGGAATACTGAGGGCTCGCAACCCCGCCTCAGCCCGCTGTCAGGAAGTGGCTCGGGTCTTTTGCGAACTGACGACTTGGAATATATATATATATATATATATATATATATATATATATATATATATATATATATATATATATATATATATAATCGATATATTGTACAACTATATTTTTTATATCGATATTTTTTTCCGATATTTTTGTACTTACCTGCTTAAGCATAGGGAGTCGATATTTTTCTATTCTATATTTTTACATCGATAATTTTTACATCGATATTTTTGAGGTCGATATTGTGTCAGTGAACCCTAGAGAGTTGTTTTCTGGGGTGCCTATTTACCGGTTACTCTGGGAAGGTTAGGAGGGCAGGTAAGGCACTGTGAGCTAGTCGAATTTGGGCCCATAGCTACTGATGTGGTATGGTGACTCCATCCATACATTCTGACGTCCTGTGATCCCAGGCATAGTTCTGTTTCCAAACTGAATCCCTGATACATGGCGCCATCAACGCTTCACCTGGTACTTATTATCACAGGTCTCCTGAGTAGTACTTCTGTGTGTCCATAATACCCCTTACACCTACCACCAGAGATGTCTGTGGTGTTTGCGATTAACCTCCACAGTGTTTAGGAAGCACCTAATTCTGTTGGTTTTTCAAGCTTGAAAGTTTAAAAGGATAACCATTTTTGTGTTGCACTTTATTTCCATTTCTATTTTCCTCAAGGCTTCGCCAGCACCCATTGTCATTGCAGTTAATTGCAGACCTGCTGTCCATGCACATGTTACATACCAAGCGCTTACTAATGCAGGTGGTGAATTTATTTTTCTGGTTGAATCCCACGATGGCTACCGCTCTGAAGTTTTTTATTCTTGGGTCAATTTTCCAGCTGTGGATGCTCAAACAAACACTTTTCATGAATACACAATTGTTGCACCACCAGCAAAATACAGAGCATATGTGCGCATAGAAATACCTTTAACACATTGGGAACATCACAGTTGGTTCCATGGTGCCCTTTCACATGTTCTTACACCAGTATGCACAGGCCCCCTTAGTAAAGAAGGGGGTCACCTGGCCAGCATTAGCTGGGAATACACCATACCCTAGTGAATCTCCCTGCTCAAGAGCTACAACAACCGTACAGCTGTCTAGTTAGATTATAGAGACGCTTAACTCAATATGTTTTCTGCACCTCGTTGGCTGTGCCAAAAAGGCCTGGCCTGCGAAGGCGAGTCCAGTTGCCTGCATTGCCAACAGTAAGTACTGTAATTATTCATTCAGTTATGGGCAAAATTCCCACTAATCGTAAGGCAATTCAATTTTGGATCGCCCAAAAAATCTACCAAATTGAAGCTGTGTTACCCCTTATGAGACCACTGGCACAGGGTATTTACTATGTGCTTACCCCATGGAATGTTTCCTGCAATAGGTGAATGTAAAACACTTGGGGCACTGTCTTTGCCGCTGTATATACCATCAGTCATGACACTCCGTCCATGCCAGTCTTGCCGGACGTGTTAAAACTAAAACAAATACAGAACGAACACGGGGCAGCTGCTGCCCTGGATTTGGGGATGAAACTAATGGGAAATTTTACTGTGGTGTCTGCAATGGGTCTGTCTAACATTAAAGGCAAAGCGGCATCTCTGGCGATACGTCGGAGGCTCACTGTGGTTACACAAGCCGGACCATGAAAATGAGCTACCTATAATTATTGCTGATGTGTATACATCCTTAGAACGCATCAATTTGGGAGCCAGACCTATTAAACCACCTCTTGGCAAAAATAGTACTAACAAGGAAGCCAACCAGACCCATGAGTTTGTTTAAAAAACAATGGGATAAATCTAAACCGACACAGATAGCTAAACCTCATGGAGAATCTCCACCCCCAGAGCCCTCTGAGAGGCGCTACGATATTCGTCATCACACTAAAATAAAGGGTCCAGACAGGTATCAGATTTCTGATACACGTTCTCCTCATTCCATGCAGGACTCATCTGTAAAGCAGTATGAGAGAGGAGGGTCATCTGAGCGCAGACAAGAAAAGTACGTGAAGCCAAACAGAGACTCACAACGCTCGTCTGATGTGAAGATAAAGAAGGGGGAAAGTCTCCTCCATTTAAACCCAAATTTCTGAAAAAGAAAGTTGTGGCTATGACCGCAAAGTATGCTGCAAACACTGAGAACACTCCTCCTGAGCAGGAGTTGAGCAGTGCCTCTCCTCAACAGTGCGGCAGAAGTCACTAAAGTATGCCGGAATCTCCAGGAGTTTCTGGCAGTGAGAGCAACTGATAACTTTTTTACAGTTGAAACCCCAGATAGGTGCGTAGCCCCTCCAGATAGGTTATATGACTTGGATATACAAATTGAGGGTGACATACAGCTCACCATTAAAATAATTTTCTGGGAGAATGTAACTTTGTCTTATGACATCCTTTTAGCAGAGGTCAATTGGCCCCCACTCTTTGTTCAAACATCTCTACAGGGTGAGGATGTAATACTTCCTTCGTTTTCTGCTCTTGTCAATGATGAAGTCAAACAAGCTTATGCAGCTGAATGGCCTCTTGCACAAGCCCCAGCTTTGTATCGCAATCATGTCGGCTGGTATAAGGGCTCTTCTTCATATAATACCCATAAGGCCCAGCCTGCAAGTGCAACCACAATATCCTATTAAACGGGATGTTAAAGCACCTGTTAGGGAAATACTCTCCTAATTGGAGTACCAGGAAGTAATTGAACCCTGTGTCTCTTAGTTGAATAATCCTCTTTTTCCTGTTTTGAAACCGGATCATTCATATTGCATAGTCTTAGACCACAGACATTTAAACTGTCATACATGCACTTTTGCAATACAAAATACACTCAGTATGGCACTAATTAAGAATATAGGGCCCGATTCTGATGCGGTTTGGAAAGCTTCCTGACCGAATGGGTTTGGGAATGGTTTCCGACCGAATCGGATCTGGAGAGTCCAACTGGCTGAGTACGATGCATCCGGATGCTTCCAGATACGATTTAATTGGACTCCCATAGACTTCAATGGGAACCTTTGTTCCAACCGAATGCATAGGCTCCCATTGAAGAAAGGGGTGGCTGGGGAAAATCAGGCATCCTGTGGTGGGCAACCCCTGGTGCCTAACACACTGTGCATGGCTGGTAAGGGGGGACCCATGGGTACTCCCAAGGGCCCGAATGGGAAGGCTCCGGGTGCAGGGGGGCCCACTATGGGCCCCCAAAGTCTGATTCAGACTTAAAGAATGGTTGTAACATGGCCTCGGTATTGGTGAACAAGGAGCGTGAAGCTCCGAAACGTGTCCGATGGTGGCTGACTGAATAAATATCTAGAATCGTACACGGCGTCGTCTCCTTTGTGCAAATAAAGGACTGTTATAATATATATATATATATGTATATATATATGTATATATATATGTATGTATGTATATATGTATATGTGTATATATATATATATATTCACTGAAAAAACCATAGGTTTTAGGGACAGTTATAGTTAGTTGGACATTTCACTCGTACAAAACCCGTGAAATTCCCCTGTTATAGTTAGTTCAGCTAACTATAACTCGCGCCCCGCAATGCACTGCTGATGACGTCACATATTACATCACTCATGACATGGTCAGTGACATCACTGATGACATCACTGATGACATCTCAAATGACATCACTGATGACATCATCCACGTGATAATCTGATGCACCTCCTCACACCCTAATATAACCTTTGATATACCCAATCTAAATTACAGACTGCCATTCGCAAAACCATAGACACTCCAACACCAATAACTACATACCCACTCACTGATTCTTAGGTCTACACACACACATCCACTCACTCACCCGTACAGTCACTCATACTTATGGTCACTCAGTACAGGACTATCATATGCACTCTTACTCCTATATAGACACTCAAACACCGCCACTCATCCATAGAGGTACTCACACACCTAGTCAGTCATGCAAATAATTAAACACACTGCCATTTACTCACCTATACAGTTATACACACACCAGCTCACTTAATCATACAAATACTACCACATTGTTACGCTCTTATACAATCACTGATACAAGCACACACTCATCCATACAGCCACTATCACAATCACTCACTCTCACTTATAGCTATTTATATACTCCAACACACATATATACTGCCTTTCACATATGTAGTTACTCACACATGTACCACTGGGACATATATTCACTCACTAACACACTCTTACACACACTCTTACACACACTTACCCACCCATACACTCTTGAAACCATCCACCCAGTGAATCACCCACTCACACATCTATGCACAGAGTCGCACACACCCCTCCCACACAAACACTGAGGCACCCATACAGATACTCAGAGAACCATTCAATAACTCATATAGACACTCATGTAGCTATTCACAAACACATGCAGCCACTTACACAGCAACAGACAGACGGATACAGACATTCACCCAGTTTAGTCACTAACCCATGCATTCAGTAAGATACGTTAAATCACTCACTTATAGAGTCAGTCACGCACCTACTAAATCATCCATACAGACACTTAGACACCCACTCATTCTTCAATACGTCTCTTCCTATATATATTAAAAATATTTAAACTTTACAGAAACACACAGTCACTGGATGATGTCATCAGTGATGTCATTTGAGATGTCATCAGTGATGTCATCAGTGATGTCACTGACCATGTCATGAGTGATGTAATATGTGACGTCATCAGCAGTGCATTGCGGAGCGCGAGTTATAGTTAGCTGAACTAACTATAACAGGGGAATTTCACGGGTTTTGTACGAGTGAAATGTCTAACTAACTATAACTGTCCCTAAAACCTATGGTTTTTTCAGTGAATTTCAAAGGTTTTTAAATGCTAATTTCTAACTATAACGTGTCTGAAACCTATGTTTTTTTCAGTGAATTTCAAAGGTTTTTTAAATGCTAATTTCTAACTACAACGCCCTAAAACCTATGCTTTTTTCAGTGAATTTCAAAGGTTTTGTAAATGACAATTTTTAAATGTATTAATTGTTATATTTATTTTTTTGATACTGATTTACTACATTTTTAAAACTATTTATTTTTATATATTTTATTTATTAAATTACATTGTAATTACATTATACATTACATTACAAAATATACTTTCTCAGAATGAATTACTTTAGTTTAAATAGTTTGCAAATAGGCAATAGACTTTTAAGTACAGTAGTTACAGTTGTTGCAATGGGCAACACAATTTCAAACACAATGCAACATTGAGCTCAATGTGAATTTCTAGTTAAATGCAATTAGTTACTTTATGGATTACTTTTCTAACCACAGGACTGGATCCTAGGTTCAGTCCTGGGACATCTCCTGTAAACAGTTGAGTAAAAGCGTTTTGGTTACATTAGTGATTTTTAAGGAATATTATTGTATTTTAAAAGTTGACACTTAGAAACTTTTTCACATAGAATCACCAATGTTATCCTATGGGAGGAAATTCACTTAGCAGGTAAGTAGTGTTATCGTTATTTTTCTTACTCAGTGTTGGATCCTGGATCCAGCACTGGTGCATCTCCTGTAAACAGTTGAAAGAATGCTTTTAAGTCATACAGGCGATTTTTAAGGAATATTTGTAATTTGTGAAAATCGACACTTTGAAACTTTTCTGCTGAAAACCAGACAATGGATTCCTATGGAAGGAAATGTAAGTTACTGGTAAGTACGGTTAGAATTACTTTTCAGGGTCAGTGCTGGGCTAAAAGATGCAGCACTGGGTTCTCTCCTGATAACAGGTGAGTAAATTGGAATTCGTACTTTGGTTGATTTTAGAGGAATATTATAAAGTTCCAAAACTCCACACTTAGAAGAATTTCCAAGTGAAACCAGTCAATGTTAGCCTATGAAGGAAATTCAAGTTACCGGCAAGTACGGTTAAAATTACTTTTCAGGACCAGTACTGGGCTGAAAGATGCAGCACTGAGGTCTCTCCTGATAACAGGTGAGTAAATCAGAATTCGGATTTCGGCTGATTTTAGAGGAATATTTGTATGTTTCAAAAATCAACACTTAGAAACTTTTTCAGCAAAAAGCAGGCAATGATATCCTATGGAAGGAAATTCAAGTTACTGGTAAGTACGGTTAAAATTACTTTTGAGGATCAGTACTGGGCTGAAAGATGCAGCACTGAGGTCTCTCCTGATAACAGGTGAGTAAATCGGAATTCGTATTTCGGCTGATTTTAGAGGAATATTTTAAAGTTCCAAAACTCCACACAGAAGAATTTCCAAGTGAAACCAGTCAATGTTAGCCTATGGAAGGAAATTCAAGTTACTGGTAAGTACGGTTAAAATTACTTTTGAGGATCAGTACTGGGCTGAAAGATGCAGCACTGAGGTCTCTCCTGATAACAGGTGAGTAAATCGGAATTCGTATTTCGGCTGATTTTAGAGGAATATTTTAAAGTTCCAAAACTCCACACAGAAGAATTTCCAAGTGAAACCAGTCAATGTTAGCCTATGGAAGGAAATTCAAGTTACTGGTAAGTACGGTTAAAATTACTTTTGAGGATCAGTACTGGGCTGAAAGATGCAGCACTGAGGTCTCTCCTGATAACAGGTGAGTAAATCGGAATTCGTATTTCGGCTGATTTTAGAGGAATATTTTAAAGTTCCAAAACTCCACACAGAAGAATTTCCAAGTGAAACCAGTCAATGTTAGCCTATGGAAGGAAATTCAAGTTACTGGTAAGTACGGTTAAAATTACTTTTCAGGACCAGTACTGGGCTGAAAGATACAGCACTGAAGTCTCTCCTTATAACAGGTGAGTAAATCGGAATTCGTATTTCGGCTGATTTTAGAGGAATATTTGTATGTTTCAAAAATCAACACTTAGAAACTTTTTCAGCAAAAGCAGGCAATGATATCCTATGGAAGGAAATTCAAGTTACTGGTAAGTACGGTTAAAATTACTTTTGAGGATCAGTACTGGGTTGAAAGATGCAGCACTGAGGTCTCTCCTGATAACAGGTGAGTAAATCGGAATTCGTATTTCGGCTGATTTTAGAGGAATATTTTAAAGTTCCAAAACTCCACACTTAGAAGAATTTCCAAGTGAAACCAGTCAATGTTAGCCTATGGAAGGAAATTCAAGTTACTGGTAAGTACGGTTAAAATTACTTTTCAGGACCAGTACTGGGCTGAAAGATACAGCACTGAGGTCTCTCCTTATAACAGGTGAGTAAATCGGAATTCGTATTTCGGCTGATTTTAGAGGAATATTTGCATGTTTCAAAAATCAACACTTAGAAACTTTTTCAGCAAAAAGCAGGCAATGATATCCTATGGAAGGAAATTCAAGTTACTGGTAAGTACGGTTAAAATTACTTTTCAGGACCAGTACTGGGCTGAAAGATACAGCACTGAGGTCTCTCCTGATAACAGGTGAGTAAATCGGAATTCGTATTTCGGCTGATTTTAGAGGAATATTTGCACAATGGTGAAGGGAGGGGGCGGGGCCTGAGGTGACATCTGTGCAAACGCGCCCTGTGGTGCGTTTTAAGTTGGGGGATTAAGTCCCCTTGAATCATGAGGGTCCCTAGGGGCCAACTAGCCCATCAGGAACCTCCAGTATGCGCCAGGGGGCTGCGTTGCAGAGATGTGTAGAGAGGCCACACCCCTTTTACACCTCTCTGCAACGCAGCTCTGTGGCGCTTTCTGGATGTACCTGTTGGGCTAGTTGGCCTCAGAGACCCTCAGGATTGAAGGGGATTTAATTCCCCATCTTAAAACGCGCCACCGAGCCTGTTTGCACACATGTCACCTGAAGCCCCGCCCCTCCCTTCACCACTGTGCAAACGCGCCCTTGGCGCGTTTTAAGTCGGGGATTAACTCCCCTTGAATCCTGAGGGTCCCTGGGGTGCAACTAGCCCAACAGCTACCTCCATTAAGCGCCACAGAGCTGCGTTGCAGAGAGGTGTAAAAGGGGCGTGGCCTCTGTACACCTCTCTGCAAGGCAGCCCCTGACGCATACTGGAGGTTCCTGGTGGGCTAGTTGGCCCCAGGGACCCCAGTATTGAAGGGGAATTACTTCCCCATCTGCAAACGCGCCAGGGGTGCGTTTGCAGAGTGGTGAAGGAAGGGGCGGGGCCTGCGGGCCCGATCGTTTTTTGTTTTTTTTGTTTTTTTTCCTGAAGGGGGCTGTGTGGCCCCCCTTCCTTTTCTATTTTTGGGCCCTGGGGACCCCATCCCCCAGGGCCTTAGCCACCTTTTTAATTTTTTTTTAATTAAACGGGAAGGGGGCCGCGTGGCCCCCCTCCCGTGGCCGAATCCTGCCCCGGGGACCCCATCCCCCGGGGCATGGCCACACTTTAAATTAATTTTGAAGGAGGGGGCTGCGTGGCCCCCCTCCTCAGGCCTCCTTTTGCCCGGGGACCCCATCCCCCGGGGCAGGCCTTTTTAAATTTTTTTTAATTTATTTTTGATTATTTCTGGGGAGGGGGCCGCGTGGCCCCCCTCCCGAGCCACTATGGCCCGGGGACCCCATCCCCCGGGGCCTGGCCTCTTGTTGGGGACTGTGGGGGGTCCCCAAACCCCCACAGTCCCGCCGGCTCCCCGTGTCCTAAGGGAGCCGGCATTGCTTTCCACATGGGGAGCAGCTAACATGCTGCTCCCCATGTGGAAAGCAATTGTCTTTGGATATTGGAAGCGAGAGCAGGTTTCCCTGCTCTCTCTTCCAATATCCAAAGCAGTTTGCAATGACAGGACGGGAGCCGCGAGGCTCCGTCCTGTCATTGCAAACAGCAGTGTCCCGGGGGTAGGCACCCGGGACACTGCAGGAAGCCGGCCCTGGGGGTGGCGGTCCCCAGGGCCACCACAGGCTCCAGGAGGGGGCCGCGCGGCCCCCTCCCCAGATCAGCACAGCCCCGGGGAGGTGGTGGTCCCCGGGGCTTCGGGGGTCCAAAACGGACCCCCATTTTAAATGTGTTAGTGCCCGGGGAGGTGACGGTCCCGGGCGTGTGGGGGCTCAAGCCCCCCACACAGGAAATTTAAAAAAAAAAAAAGAAGCCCCGGGAGGTGGTGGTCCCCGGGGCTGCGGGAGGGCCGAGTGCCCTCCCGCACCATTTTAAAATGAAAGCCCCGGGGGTGGCGGTCCCCGGGGCTTGGGAGGCCCTTTGAGGCCCCCATACATAAATTTAACCCCCCACCATGCCCCGGGACTTGGGCCACCCGGGGCAAATACAATCGAGCGCGGGAGACCGCGCTCGATTTTTTCGGCAGGATCCGCGCACCCTGAGCACATCCTGCCGATTTAAAAAAAAAAAAATGCTTTTTCTGCCCAGGGGTCCTTATGGGACCCCCTGAGCAGACCTAGGGGTCAGGGTGTTTCTACCCTGCCCCCTTTGTGCGCTTTGCGCACTTGTTTCTGTCCCTCGGTTCTACCGAGGGACAAAATAGCTGCCAACATTTCCTGAATCGGAATGTTGACAGCCAGCTGACAGCCAATTAACATGCAGCTCGTGATCGGGACGGTGCGCGCAGGGTGCGCTCAGGGTGCGCGGATCCTCCGTGCCCATAGATATATATGTACTTTTACTTTTGATTTTCTCAGCAACTACTGAACGGATTTACACCATTTAACAAAAAGGGTTCTTTCTGAACCAAGAACTACCTCTTTGCCAAATTTGGTGTAATTCCGTTCAGCAGTTCGGGCTGTAGCCGTGTCTAAAGTTTCCTATGGAAAAATGAATGGGGAAAACGCGTTTTGGGACCCCCTTTTTCTCGGCCCCCGCTTGACGAATCACCCGAGACTTTCAAGGTAGGAGCGGACCGGAGCGCCCCACAAAGTTTGAAAATTTTGCGAAGATACGTCAACCGGCAAGAGAGTTATTTCAAATAGAATGTCGCGGATTTCCTATGGAAAATAGGTTCTAACTATAACTATCTACTGGCGACCGCCAGTAGATAATGTATATATATATATATATATATCCTTCACACCCAAGCTCATCCTTGCTGACCTTTTCGGCACTCTCGGCGGTGCGTCACCCAACGGCTGAGCCACACTGTATTATCTCAACAAACACCTTCCAAAGAAGAGCGGGTCACACTCACGGGCAGGTTAAGATTTCCTTTGTTGTATATGGCCCGTAAGAATCTGGATTGCTGAAATTAAAAGAAATCTTAACCTGCCCGTGAGTGCAACCTGTTTTTCTTTGGAAGGTGTTTGTTGGTATATATATATATATATATAGGCATATAGAAATGGTGTAACAATCTAGCGACCTCCTAGTATGCAAACCCTAACTTATGTGTCTCGGTGTAGATGTGTGTTCTGCCAAGAAACCCCCTACTGGATGATCCAACCCCATACCTGGTGGGTAAGAAGGTAGGACTCCGTCTTGATCACGAACTGGACACCCCTCACAGAGATGTCAGTCTGCTGCTGGGTGAAAGCTTTAGTATGTAGGGACCTCTTGAAGTCAGCAGAAGTGCCTCTTCTAACTATACCTGGAAACTGATGTTTATATATAGGATAAGGCATCCTTGTCTTAGGCAGAGATTGTGATCAGACTGCCATTGTTTGTATTCTGCAGATAGCTGTACCACCATATGGACGTAAATAACAAACATATTTGCACAACGTACATGTAGGCCTAGTACACAATGCCAAGGCAGTGTGATAGTGTTTGTGCGAAATTTATTTCATGTAAGCAAATTCGGTGTTTCCAACAAACTAACCCAAGTGTCACAAAAGCAAATGTGTTTCAAAAGTTGATGTGAAAAAGTAAGGGCAACTTTCGCAAAGAGCTGTGTACATGTAGAAACGGCAACGTTTCATACTAGGCCGAACTGGGACACATGACAGTTCCTGTGTTAAAACATTTAAATCATCCGCCTGATGCTAAAACCTCAGAGATAGTTGGACATTTCTTCAGACCTACCATGACATTAGACAATGCTTATGCGCATAGACATAATTTAACATTTTCCTTGCCAGGTGTAGAAAAGAAATTCATAGATTCAGTAGAAGACAGATGAAGAGAAATATTGGCTAAAGTGGCAAATCATTCAAATGTACCTCAATGGGCCAAAGAGGAAAGTGAGCATAGGGTAGTGGGAAATTTAACAGCATTAGCTTTAGATTGGCAACACAAACAGAAACTGTGCCTATTTGTTAGAAAATCCAAAACAGACACAAATTATGTGGAAAATAGTGAATGTGATCATACTTTGGAAATCCGTGGAAATTGGGGATGATATTTGGATGGAGCAGATCCCGTTATTCCAGGAGTCTACTATATTTGTGGGAAGAATACTTATTATAGGTTACCCAAGAGATGGTATGGAACATGTTATATAGAGATCGTTTTTCCAAAAATCTATCATGCGGGACATCTTGATGACCCAACAAGGGAAGAGCATTTGAGAACTAAGAGAGGTGCAAGTGCTAGTGAAATTATGGTAGACATATTTGGTACTCTGATACCATCTGTAGGAGTGATACTGAATTTGCATGAGATTAGAAAGCTTTCCACTGTGGTAGATAAGCTAGTCACTAGTACAGCTGGAGGATTTTTTGGTATAGATGTTGAAATGGTTGCGATTAGATCAATGGTTATGCAGAATAGACTTGAATTAGACGTCCTTCTTTCAAAAGAGGGTGGAGTCTGTCGGGTGTTAAAAGTTCAACAATGTTGCACTTACATTCCTGACAAAAGTAAAGACTTGAAGAAATACATTAAGAACATTACTGACTTAAAGAGAGATTTGAAGGTGTTGTAAGCAACAGGTGCATGGGAATCAATAGGGAATGGATTTTCTGCTATAGGCATATGGTTTGGAAATTTAAGGAGTGGAATCATTCAAAGCATTATGAAACCCCTACTGATTATTGCTCTTTGTGGATTATTCTTGCTTGTAATCTATAAGGGATACAAGCGTGCACAAGTGAAAAGTGGAATGAAGAGAAAGAGAGCAGAAATAGAACTAGAAAACAGATAGAGCAAATACTATGGTGACATGAAGTTTTTGGAGGAATCCAGAAGAAAGATGATGAGAACAACCAGATTGTCATTTGTCCATCTGAAAAGAGATGCTTATCTTTATGTGATGGCTTGATTCGCCATTAGAGGGGGGATTGGAGCAGCGTAATTTTGGCTCCACACTTACATGTCACAAATACGTAATATAAAAGTGCCCATAGCACATATTTTCTGTGTCCCCTAAAGATATTAATGTAAAGTGTTGCATTTGACATCACTGTTAAAGTGCATTCACTGTAGAATTAGAGAATTCATATATACCGTATGCCTTCACTGCATTAAATGAACGTTTATTGTTTAGGTGATTGAATAAACCATCCTCACACTATTGACGTGTATCCACATTAAAAATGCAGTGGATTTATCAAATGTGTGTACTAATGTTTCACTTTTGCATTTGAATGTACTTCCTAGTCACATTTACAGATGTATACTCAAAGTTATCTTACCTTTATGAATGTGAACGTAAATCTAATGTACTGACAGTTTTATTCATTTGTGTTTAAAGGCGCACATTTATATTAAATGTGCACTATTGATTTAGGGCCACATGCCTCAAGCAAAATACCAGTTGCAAACGGGCCGATTCGCAGAATCGGCCCCTTTGTGACCAGTATTTTGCCATTTGGGATGCATCAACCCAAAAGCAAATCGCAAAATAGGTAATCGCAAATTTTGCGATCACCTATTTTGCGAATGCAGTTAGGGAATCGCAAATTGTGATTCCCTAAATGCAATGCATTATGCATTCGGAAATAGCGTTTTCGCAATTTGGAATTGTAAATTATCATCAACTTCAAGTTGATGGTAATTTGCAATTCCTTTGAAAAATGCAAAAAAATCATTTTTCAAAGTGCATTGTGGTGCATACACATGCCCTTAGGGCATGTGTGTACACCACATGTGCATACTTACCTTTTTTGGGGGTGCATCAGGGTGGCCTTTTGGCCCCCTTGCACCCTTGAAATTGCATGCGCAATTTGCGAGTACCTATTAGGTACTCGCAAATTGCGAATGCAATCCCATTCATTCCTATGGGTCTCTAGGCCCATAGGAATGAATGAAAAGCCATTCCTTAATAGCGAATCACAATTTGCGACTCGCTATTAAGGAACATGTAGGAATCGCAATTTTTTTTGCGAAACCTACATGCATAGGTAATTGCGACTCCATAATAGCGATTCCTTAATATTTCCTATTAAGGACTCGCAATTCCTACCTTTGATGCATGTGCCCCTTAATGCTTTAAGTTGTCCCGACTAGGTCTATGTTTCTTCTTGTATTAAATGCTGTTTTCCATTTTCTGCTTGCATGTCTTTTCCTTGCAGGTATAATTCACATGGTTTGTTACTTTGAGAATAGATACAACACTGTACTAGCAATAGAGAGAGCCTGAGAAGAAGCCCTTGAAAAGGAACATGGAGAGCCAGAGCTTTAACTGAAACTCTCTATTTATTAATGTTGCAAAGGCTTTTAGGTGAACATGGACAATATCATTCCCATGTCTGGTCTGGGAGAAAATGTTGATGTTACAGCTTACAACGTGAGAATGGAAAGGATAATAGCACCCCTGATGATGCGAACACAGGGTTACTACCTGAGAGATTCTGGTGGAAATAACTAGCGTTCACACTGTCTGATGTTACGCCACTTTCCCTGGGACTTTGAGAGAGTTAGACCCCTATTCTTATTCCCTTTGCCTCTTGCAGGTTGTGGCTTAGGCTAAACATTCATTTCTGTGACCCAAGAAAGCTCTTTACCAAGCTTCTGAGATGCTGACCCCTTCCTATATTTTTCCGTACTTTCATGGATTTTCCTATTTTTCTGCATTTCTCTTAATTTTGATACCATGTTAGGTTTTGAACCATCCTCAGTGGTTTTGGACTTTAATTTAGATGATTTTAGACTTCACTCATGTATAGAAGAGAGAATCAGAAACTCTTCTCTGAGCACCAAATTCTGTTATTGATCTTTTGTATTGCTGTGACTGAACTTCTGTAGGAGGTTGGGTTTTCCGGTTGTTATTCTGTATCTTTATAGCATGGTACTAAGATTTGTTTACCTTAGCCTGACTACTAAATTGTAATAAATCTTTTTAACTATAGTCACTGATTCCTGGTCTTTATTGTGTAGCCAAATGGGTTGCACTCTTAATTGAGATTGATTGAATTAATTGTTAACTCTCCTCACCTCTCAGGTGGTGAAGAAAAGACCCACTGGGTAACCAATGGTCAAAGGAGTTGGCCCAGAGCGCTGCACTAAATATAAGACCTATTTCTTCACCTCGACGGAGACTGGTGCAGACCTGTTAGAAAAGATCAGATGTAAAATGGAAGGAATCCCACAGGCATTAGCATAAGATACTGATTCATACTGTTGGTGAGAGCACAAAAGCAAGGAGGATCAGTACTGAAACACCCCTAGGTCATCTGTAGGTGAAAAGTGCATGGACAGGATAATACTTTTGTGATATATTTAAGTGCCAGGTTACAAAGGCTGAGAAGCTGAAAGTCTCCATGGTGTATACTCTTATTTTCAAGTCTGCAAGGCCGTATGTGCTTGGTTGGCCTTCTGTTGGGGGGTGGGAATGGGTTCACTGGAAGGTTCAGGTTGATGGTGTGTAAAGTTGTGGGGAGAACGTTTGTGGCATTAAGGTCAGCACATATCTAAGATTACGTACTAGAGCGGGATAGGTCAGCTACACTAGCAATGCAATCTCAAGTATGTGTACATGGTTGATTATTTGACAAAGAAGAGACACAGCAAGGAAGTTTGTCTTAAACTCTTGGCCTGACTGGTCTATGTCACCCCATGAAAGCTAGGAAAGTGATGGCATACCTTAATAGACAGATGGCAAACATTGCAATGCTGCAAGAAGCATACCAACTGCAACATGGTTATGCCATGGGGTTGTCACGGATATGTTTCACACGGTATAATACATGCCAAGGGAGTCACTACAGTGATCTACAGAATATTTATTTATTTATTTAATGTTAAATTGTCTCCTTATAAAAAGGATAACAGACCCTGACAGGCGATATGTAATTATTCATGACACCATACCAAGACCTACTCTAATTTTGATTAATGTGTATACCGCTGTCATTGACCTCACTTGTTTCCGTGAAGGCGTATTAGCTTTGTGTGAGAACTTCTGGGGCTTCTTGTGGAAATGTTCTTGGGAATTTAATGCCAAACACAGCCCTTAACAGCAATACTGTTACAGTTTGTGCTGCATGACTATCCTCCAGCTCACTGAACAATATGATTTGTGGATTTCCTGGAGACATTTCCATGTAGACCAAAGACAATGCATACATTAATCAGCTTTGCACGACACAGAGGTGTTTTAAGGCATGGGCCGCTAAGGGGTCCCCTAGTACGATGACATTTCACATTTTCTTTCACTCTGTCTCACTTTTATTGATTTTTCTCTCAGAACCTCCTTCGCTCTTTCTTCCTGCCTCTACCTCTGATTCAACCTCTGATTCTGCCTCTCTCTACACAGTGTCATTTTAAGGATTTTTTGGGCCCTGGACAAAACATATTTCAGCTGTTTGAGAGAAAGTATAATATTGTTGAGCATCATGCAGGTTTGGCAGGATAGGTAATAAGATTCAAAGTTGGTCTGAAAAGAGGGCCCCAAAATATGTCTTGCCTGCTGCACCACAAATCCTCAAGATGACACTGATGACACCTTGCTGAGAAAAGATCTTATTTTGATGTCAACTGGAAAGAGGATGTGTATTGTAACCTTAGAATCCTCAGAATCATTCTCACTTAGCTGTTACCAGGTGGGCTGATTTTACCAGAGTTAAATCAGCCCACCTGTACCTAGCATTTCTAATGGAATATCCTGGTGGATGTCGTGTTTAGTCTGCAGACAAAATGTCTGCTGTTTGGGAGGTGTTTAAAGTGTTTATTCATGGTTACTGGTTACTGCTTAAAACTCTAAAGGCACAAATTAGATTGTTAAAAAGAGAGATCACATGCCTTGACAAACAGTACAAAGCGACTAGGGACATAGAAATAGTGGCTGCCATTGTGCAAAAATGTGATTTCCTCCAGGCAGCTGCGAAAAGACAGGGTATATCATGGGAAGGAGGCAGCAGGGGAAAAGGTATGGAGAAAGAGACTGCACAGGCTTGACACTAGCTTTGTTGCTGTTAGATCAAAGGGTGCCATGATGTAAAATTTGGTAAAAAATTAGGATGTGGACTAGGTGGTCGACTCTCAGATAAGTGGTTTGTTCACACAGTAACACTGCACAATCTCTGCTGTTAATAGGAGTGAGTCACTAAATGCTATTTACAAATCCCTTGATCAAGTGGCCTTGGATTCAGGGTGATATGAGAATATCACCTAATGAACCCATCACTAGAGATTAAAGGAGCCACCATGCAACTTAAAGGAAGCAAAGCACTGGGAACGGATAGCTTAACTGGAGAAGTTTGTAAATGCCAGGTAGACGTATTAGTGTTTTATCCCTTATTAGTGTATGTGCAAAGTCAATTACCAACAACAGTGTGGGATGCTCTTGTCATGTATTTACTGGGAACCCAAGGGACTCTTTCCTCTTATGGGCTCCTGTCTTTGGTCAACTTAGATAATAGCATTCTTCCAAGCATTACACCAGCTATTATCTCTGTTGCCATGCTTGTGCTACCCAATCAGACTGATTGGTTCCAAGGTGGTCTATGGCATACAACCTAGGCAGGTTGATGAAGGTATTGCATCAGATTAACTCAGACTTCCTGGCAGTGACAATCCTGGTAGACACTGAGAAGGTATTTTTGTCTCTGTTGGGTCACTTTTTCTTTTCTCAATCCTACAACGTAAGGCATTTGGGCAATACTTAATATCTCATATATCCATTTTGAATTGTGTTTGTGAATGTGATATGATGTTTCTCCAATAAAAAAGTATACTACGCAATCAGAGAAATGTGGTATTCTTGTTTAGGTTCTATAATTCACTGTAAAATAACCTTGGCACAAATACGCGTTCCTGTTAATCGTCATTAAGCGTGGTGTAGAGTGCTTATTCTTTCCCTGTACCCTACCTGTAGTAAACTTTTTAACCTCTTTTTCTGACTTTGCTACCTTTCATTAAAATATTTAGGTCCTCATTTAGAGTTTAGCGGATCGGATACTTGGACAGCTATCCGGTCGGCTGTATTACAAGAGCCTCAGGATATAATGCAGCCATAATACATTGGAAGAGATATCTGTCAAGTTTGTTACAGAGTATTGCACCTGGCAAGGTCTAATTCAGGCCCCCAGCCTTACTAATAGGCCATTACGATTTAGTAGCATTATCCTGGCACTCTGTAACTACTTTTGCTTACCCACATGAAATAAGTATAAGGTTACAAAAGACAATGTTAAAACCTTAAACACAAGAAGGACCTCACATCTCAAGTCTCACTCATTGAGCATGAATGTCACGGTTTGGGGCCCAATCTCTCTCTTGGCTGTTCTCAAAGACCCCTTCGCTTCTACTAAGTTGCTATGCCTGGGGCCATCAGTTTGTTGTCAAAATATAAACTTTTGGTCTGAAAATTTCGAATATCATTTGGTAGACTCCAGAGCCTTGCGATTGTGGAACGTTCCAACACTGCACCGGAGTCTGACAAGACGTATATTGCTGTAGCAGCTAATGGGCTATTTGGAAATATTGGGGAATTGTAATTTTCCCACTAACTAGCATTAGAGTGGAGAAAGTTCTAGGTGGAAGAAAGCCAACAGCCAACAAAAAATATAACTAGCAGGTTGAAAAACATTAGCTTATTTCTTTAATCGGAATAGTTGCCATGTATAGAGTTTTGAAAATATAAAATGATATGCCTTGCTTCACAAGAGTGTAAAATTACAGATCTACAAATTAAATAAAAGAATGATTGAACACAATTTAGCACCAAAATAAGACAAAACAGTTGTTATTTAATGAACAAAATAGATCTGCCTATTGCACTTACCTGTTGTCAAAGTCAAGATAAATGTTGGGCAAAAGAGAGGAATGCCCGATTTGTTTTTTATTATTGTTTTTAATATGGATGATGCTTTAGGAAACAAGTACTCTTTCTCCTGTTCATTAACGTTTTCATTTTTTGAAAAAATATTTATATTGTTTTTAGTCCTGCATACAACCGGGAACGAAGAGACTCCTCCCAACACTAAGATCAGATGGCATCCTGCTGGCACTGATTTTGCACTTGAAATGGGTTACAGCCCCTTCCCGCCCCCCACAAAAAAGACATTGATTGGAATCCAGCCCTTCACTTTGTTCCCATAATCCAGCGCTAATGAAACCAGTCGCCCGTGCAGTAGCCCGGCCTCAGCCATCAGGAAAAGTATGTCAGCTTTTTGTTCCCGCCTTGTAAGCACGGGGCCATATGTCGGTAAGCGGGGGAGCGGAGGCAGGTAGCCTGCTGGGAGCCAGGCCCACCGAGGTGAGAGCAGGTGCCGACTTTCCACGGCTGTAATAAGCTCGAGCTCATTAGACTTCACTGCCGAGCCCGGGAGACCCGGGCGCACGAGGCCTGAGTCCGAGGGGTTCTTTAGTTAGGGACGTAACATCTTTAGATTATCTTTTTTGTCTGTGCACTGCCTCTGCTTTGCCCCAAAAATAATTTTTAAAAGGATACTTTTGGGGTACCAATTATGATTTAATTGCACATCGGTATAACACGTGCCGGTCAAGTCAGTGGAATAAAAGGGCGCCATGGACATTGGTTGCACCTCGATAGTATCAGGGTAACCCCCAAATATAGCAATACGTTACAAAAAAGTGACCAGTCAATCTTTGCAAAGATTCTTCTTCTGCCACTGC
Organism: Calotriton arnoldi; assembly: GCA_963921515.1. NCBI lineage: Eukaryota > Metazoa > Chordata > Amphibia > Caudata > Salamandridae > Calotriton > Calotriton arnoldi. The sequence goes on along the minus strand of CAWUFW010007600.1, from coordinate 510,628 downwards.
GTTTTTAGTAACCGTTTGAGCTAGAAACCGTTTTAGTTTTTGTTAAAATCTGCAAATTATGAAGGAGAAGATGGGTTATGTGGCAAGTGCGGCAAATCTATAATTATGTGGAAAACTCCGCTGCCGCACAACCACATAATTCCGGTGACCCTGACTACTTGTGAGTGAAGAGTGCACTGCAGCTGCCTGTGGTGTAATACTCGATGTGTGAGGAAGTCATGCACTCCTACTATGCGGTAACGATTTTGTGCAAAAGTGAAGCCTGCAGAGCAGCTTTATGTGCAGTACCTGTTGTGTAAGTGAGCGAAGCTCGTTTTTCCGTTGCCTGCACCACACTGGATCCCTTTTCCCGTCTTTACATCGTTTTAACAAGTGTTTGGCATATTGCCGCAGCCTCCAATTTGACTTCTTCAAACAGGCATAGAGTTATAAATATCCCCTGAACGAGAATGACCTGACAGGGCTGGGTGGCCTGATCTTAAAGGGGGGGGAGGGGGCAGAGGAATCAACACTGTAAAGGAGAAATAGAAGAAAAATAAGAGAGAAAAAAATAGAGACAGCAAAGAGAGCAAATTAGAATGAGAATGAAAAAGAGTAGATGAGAGAAGAAGAATGAACGAGAGAAAAAGAAAGTGAAGTAAAAGAAAAAGAGAGACAAAAGAGAACTGTGTGAGAAAAAGAATCAATGAGACAGAATGAACTGGGAGAGGAAGGAATCAAAGCAGCAATGGAATTTGTAGAGGGAAAACACAAAAGAGAGAACGAGATAAAAAGAGAAAAATAACAGAAAGAAAAAAACAGAATTAAAGATGTGGAAGAAAAATAAAGAAAAGAAAGGCAGGGAAATATATAAATGGAATGTAAGTTACAACGAAAATAAGGATAAAGGAAACGGAAATAACATGCGAATGCGAATGAGCAAAGAAAGAGATGCCAAAACATAGAAGACATCGAAAGGAGGGAGAATGGAGTGGAGCTATCCAATGCATGTTAAATAAGAAGATAAGAAAGTGCGAAAAGGGACACAGCAGAGTGAGTGGAGAGATGGAAATGGAGCAACAGAGTCATGAGGGACAGGCACCAAGCATGCAAATAAGGGAGCTTAGCTAGGGAAGAAACAGGTACTTTAGTGAACTGAGACAAAAACTGAGAAAGATGAAGATGGGAGTGTAGCTATGTGAGAGGACCTTGTGATAGAGGAAGATGGAATCTTGAAGATGAATTTGTGAGAATGTTTAATGTACAGGTGAGGTAAGAGTGAATCAGGGGTATACAGGTGTAAAGATAAGAGCGCAGTAGAGAAGAAGGAGAAATTGACTGCTGTGATATGAAGAGAATGAAACCCTTACGAATGTAGCTAAGAGGTAAAGAGTAGAGATAAGGATATTAGTGGTCAAAGATATTGGTGAAGATGAAATCGAAACTGGGTGGGACGGAGCTCTGAGAATTCAAGCTCTGGAAGTGAAATGGAGACAGAATAAGATGAGAATGAGGTGGAGTTGGGAGGGAAACTAGGAGTGATATATGTCAGTGGAGAACAGGTAGAATTAACAGTGAGAGAAAAACACTGATGGTTTTGGACGAAAGAGGCTAATTAGGAAAGAGAGAGTGAATGAATGAGAGAGACTGGGGTGCAAGGAAACCTGCAGAAAATAAAGGGGAGAGCAAGACTGTCATATAGAGAGGAGAGAACGAAAAGTACATGTGTTGCAAAAGATGTGAGCAATGGGTGTGAGAGAATGATAAGTGGTGGTTAGAGGGAACATGGACCATAGGTGTGAGAATAAGAGACGGAGCTTTTAAAGTGAATTTGTGTTTCAGGATTGTAAAGGTTTTACTAAGGGAGAGAACAGGGTGGGTGAAGTAAACAAGCATTTGCAATGCAATAGGTCTCGCATTTATGCGAGTTTAAGCTATTGGCATTGTAAATGACAATGCCTTTTATTTATGTTTTAAAAACGAAAACAAAAATAAAAGGCATTGTTATTTGCAATGTCAATAGCTCAAACTCGCCTAAATGCGAGACCTATTGCATTGCAAATGCTTGTTTTAGATGCATTGCTCCAAAATAGGTGTCCACAATCTTGCAACTGTCTATTTTTTAAAAAGACAAAAGACCACAACGTCATGACGTATCCATGCACATGTGTGGTGATGCATGCACACGTACATGATCGTGTTAGTGCCAAAAGACAAACTATCCACTGGGTCATGACATATGCACTTGCATACATAGTGACAAATGCATGTATATACATCATCACACTGAGGCTGGGTGTGGCTTTTCTTTCTTTTTGCCAATCCTGCTCAGCGTAGGCAATACACGATGGAAAAGAGAAAAGGTCAGCTAACACCTTGCAATGATGAAAGAGATATGGCTGGTGGAAGAGAGTCTAAGGTGGCGTCATGGCCATCAACTTGAGTGTCACACTACGGAACTGGCTGTTGTGTAGTGTCTTGAACAGAATTCACACGTACATTTTTTTTACCAGAGTGATATTCAGCTCTAAATTATCCCTTCCATTTTTTCTTGAAGTACAGATGCTTAGCAGACGCTTCTGCGGTCTGACAGGAATCATATAGCTCTTGCTGGTGCCACAATTGAACATCCTACTAAGCGTTCATTGTCAGCTCTGTCTGTCGATTCTCTGCTTATGGGCCCACACGGTCATCATCCGACGAAGACTAAGAGATACTCCTGTGCTTCAAATTCACCATACAGAGATAACGTGGCGTTTTGTTACATTCTGCAAATATATAACATGGGTGTTTGAACATATGCAAGCCTTGTCATGCTTACACGTTTGACTTTGGGCAGAAGCTGGACTGTGATGTCATCAAAAGCGCAGCCAGTCTGAGACTGCAACTCAGGCTCCAAATTAAGACCACTGCACTGTCACTGTGAACACAAATGAGCCTCTTTATCCAAAAAGTATGGGCCAGAAAAACAATTTGTTTACATGAACGAGTGAGAGGAGCTGCAGCACACTGGGCGCTAGCTCTGGGAGGTGTGAATTATCAAGTCAACTGGGCAGCTGTCCGATTACGTTAATGGCCAGTAAGACCCTTTTTGGGCAAGGAAGTGTAACATGCAGTAGAGCCCTCAACAGGGCCCCTCTGTGCGGTTCCATAATGCATCATCACATCAGTAACAGAACAACATTTTGTCAACTTAGATAATAAATAACATGTTGTGGTTCCTTGACCAGATGTCATACAATTTCGGCACAGAAAGGAATGACAAGTCCAAAGTAGTGAGGAAAGCTGCACCGCAGGGTTACTAAAGGCCTCGGCGATGTCTAATAAAAATACAGTAAAAGGCTTATCCCGGTGGCCGTATGGTATGAAACTCGCATCGCACCTGTGATAACAGCGCCCAGTAATTGAGTTAGTGTGAAGGAGGGTCTCGGCCCACGTGTGCACTGATATTGCATTTTTCCACTTCGATGCCTTTTCCAGGCACTCTAATCCAAGGATCTGAGCTGGGATAATCCACTGACATCCAATTTTATGGGAGAAGTTATTTTTCTTTCTCTTCTAAAGAAGCCAATTTGTTCATAGCGCAGGGTAAGTGTTAACTCTTTCGTGCTAAATGTATCTAGCAAACAAGCATTGGCCGCGCGGCCGTAAAAAAGTGACGCGGCCGCGGGGCCGCGAAAGTGAAAGAAAACAAGCACGCGAGTGGTGCGTGCAGAGAAAGCCAGATGGCAGCTCTGGTGGGGGAGGGGCGAGCAAGACAGAGAGGCAGAGCGAGGCGCGCGCGGGAGAGCGAGAGGAAAGCCCGATGGCGCTCGTGCCTGTGCGCGTAATCGCGCGCAGAATGCCACACAAAAAGCTGTGGTCGCATTTCTGAAAGCCCACTGACTAAATGTCTCGCCCAGATCAGCGCAAGCGCTGGCTCAGGGCGAGACCTAAAAAATGGGACAACACAGAGATTAATAAGACAGAGGTAGATGTCGTAGTGAGAGGAAGACTGCGAAGAAAGGAGATAAAATAGCTGTAGAGGTTAGAAGGATACTGAGGCAGAGCTGTGGGAGAGGAAGAGATTGTGAAAGAAAGGGGGATGGTATGATGTGATAGAAGCAGAAAATATGGTGAAACTATGGGAGGTGGAGATAGACGTCGTCATATGCACTGGGCAAGTTGGAAGCAAGAAATAAGAGAGAAAGATTGGAGCTGTCACCTGGCGACAGTTCAAGTGTGAGTGTGGCCCAAGTAATTATAGTCCTGTGTCTGTAACTTCCGGATTTTGGCATTTAGTTGTGGCACATGGAAAGGTAATGGGTGAAAACCTGACGATTCATGTCAGTATTCTACTACAAACATTTGGTAGCTAAAATAGACGAATCTGCGTAAGTAACCATTGCAGTATTTCATTAATCTTGCAATTATTTATGGTTCTTAACTTTATTGATGTAATTCAAATTATGTCATTAGGTTCAAAGGTCATATGACATCACTTCCTGGGAAAACTGTAAGTGCTCTGATATCCATTCCTCTTATGCCAGAGGAGTCAAAGGGTGTATAATGTCCCTTATGCCACGCCTGTTGTTTTTGGTGCATCCATGTCCATGGGGGTGGGCGGGGCAGTGCACCCTACAGAACCGAGGGTGTCAGTGCAGTGCTATCGCACCTGCTGCACTATTACTGCAAGTTATTATGTTGCAGGCACATTGTGTACTGGCAAGTGTGAATTTTGGTGCTATCTTTTCTCTGCAAAGGTATTTGAATACAGAAATACAAAGAAATTGATTGAAGGTGCCTACATACAATATTTTTTGGTGTTGTCAAATAAGATTAGCACTGCGAAAATAAATGGAAATACTGGCCATTTATTAGTAGCTTTAGTTCTTTGGCTGTGCTTTCTGTTGTGCTTGATACGGTTGGTGTTGTGCTTAACAGGTTTAGGGGCTTTTGTTCTTCAGCAAAGATTTCTGGGCCAACACTGCTGAACTTGGCTTTCCCTTCCTGAAGGCCATTTCTTTTTCAGCAGAGGGCCTGTATGGATAAGAGTTCCTGGTACTTGCAGTACAACAAGCATTACAAGGGTTCGCAGAGTACTCGAGAGACCAGGTTCCACTCCTGATTTTTTCTTTTACAAAACATTATTTTCCAGCAGTGTTCATCCCAAAGGCTCAGCAGAAGTGAACCAAGCCTATAACTCCCAGAATGCATTTGATTGTTAAAAGAAAGCCCAACACTGGAAGATGATGACAGGGAATCATCTACTAACTTTAAGTAGCATGGGCTCAAAGCTGGCTCAAATGCACTGAAGGAAGCAATTACGAGAGTACACTGCGTGACCTTCTGCTTGCCCACGGATGCAAACATTCACAAAATAACAAAGGAGTTTGCCACTTCAGCCGCATCGGTACAGTCAACTAGAATGCCGATTCTCAGTGGTTTCACTGCATAGAGAATCGTGATTTTCTTTAGGACAAGGAGGCTAGCATTATGCATAAACCTTTGTTTACCACTTCCAAGCAGCACCTTTAAAGAAACTCAAATAGAGCACTTACAACCAAACAATGGAATAGACCACGACAGTCCAATAAAAGCCTCCTGTCAGCCATCTTCTTCCTCTGTTGTTGTGATCCATTCTGTCAATCCTCTCTCATCCTTTAATCTGACCTTGACCTTTAATTCTCTGTAAAAAAACTCAAAACACATCACCGTTCCGTTCTTTTTTAAACAAAAATAATCTTTCAAACGAAACCAAGTAATTATTTAATAATAATTTCAACATAACAACTTATATTCCTCAACCCTCCACACCTAGGCAGGTGAGAGGGCTAATGCTAGCCTCCTTGTCTTTAATAAAATCACGATTCTCTATGCAGTGAAACCTATGAGAATCAACATTTTATGGCAAGACCGGAGGCTAGCATTATGCATGTTCAAAGCTTTGTAACACCTTGTTTGAAACATGATCCACTGGTCCAAAATAAAATTTCCTGAACACCTCTGCATTACTCTAGTCAGCCACTTTCACAATTTCTTCCAATCTTCCTCCAAACATAAATGCTTTGCTAACCATCGCACCTCTTACAAAATGCGTTTAAACTGTGATAAATTCACTCCAGCCTCCTTCATGACTTCTTTCACTCATATGGGTATAGTAGCTGTTGTCACTCCACAATGTGGTTTCACATGGGAAATCAATAACTGATCCATTCCATGACTCCTATGTTCGCTCACTCTTGACTCGTACCCTCTTAGACAGCGCACAACTCATAACTTTGGATTCCCATCAAAACTTGGATAGAAGGCAGACTCCGACATTGGCTTTGTTCTTTTCCAAACCTCAAAGAGCACTCCTTCAGGTTGATAAAATTGTCTACTTACCTCCAAAGCCTTCACATCCGAAACCCTTTTAAAAGAGATCAAACATAATAAGGTAGTTAACTTCCAAGTTAACACTTTTAGACCAAGATATTTATTTGCTGGTCATTCCTGAAACAACCTAAAAATCAAACTGACATCTGTTAGAAATGGGGGTCTCTAGTTGGCAGAGGTAGGTACCTTTGTCCAAATAGGGACCCTTGTTTCTAGTCAGGGTAAGGGGATACACACTTTAGATAACCCCTGCTCACCCCCTCGGTAGCTTGGCACGAGCAGACAGGCTTATCCCAAAGGCAATGTGTAAAGTATTTGTACCAACACTCACAGTAACTCAGTGAAAACACCACAAAAGGACACCACACCAGTTTAGAAAAATAAAACATCTTTATCTAAACTAAACAAGACCAAAACGACATAAATCCAACATACACAGTTAAAAATATGACTTTCAAAAGGTTTCAAGAACTTGTACCATAGAAAACTATGGATGCGTGACTTTTACACAAAGTACCTGTAGTTGCGTCAAAATTCACCAGGCCAAACAGCCGCAGAGTCAGAAACAAAGAGATGCGTCAACTCCTGAGACCTTGGGGAGGCGATGAGACAGTCCCGCTGCACGCAGAGGAAGGGTTGCGTCGATTCCGGTCTGTATGGGGAGTGATGCGTCGATTCTTCGTGACGGTTCCGCTCCGCAGGTGTTGTGTTATGAAAACTTGCCACACAGGTGCGATGCGTGGAAATCCGGGATGCGTCGGTGATCGATGCGGAAGCGTCGAGCGGCGCTGTGTCGGTTTTCTTCAACCGCGATCCCTCGATGCTTCAATTCTTGCAGCGGCAATAGGCGCTGCGTCGGTTTTCGCAGCGGCACGGCGATGGGTGGAAATTCTTCTCGCGCCGTGGAGATGCGTCGGAAAAACAGCCGCAAGAAGAGCGATGCGTCGATTTTTGCAGTTCTCCAAGTTTCTTCTTTCTTCCAGCTCCCAAACAGCAGCAACAACCTCCAGAGGTCCAAAACTGACCCAGGCACCTCCTGGCAGGTCAGAACTCACAGCAGCAGAGTTCAGGGGAGCTGGGGGTGGCGGTTTTGTGTCCCTGAGACTTCAGAACAGGAGACCAGCACACACAGGCCCTTGGAGATCTCCTTCAAGCAGGGGACACCGCACACAGCAAAGTCCTTCTCCTTTCCTTGGCAGAAACAGCAACTGCAGGCCAACCCCACACAGCACACAGCAAAGCGCAGTACTTCTCCTCAGTCTCTCCAGCTCTTCTCCTTGGCAAAGGGTCCTCTTGAATTCCAGGGATGATCTAAAATTCCGGGGTCTGTGCCCCAATATTTATACAGCAAAATATTTTGTTCTCTGGTGGCAGAGAAGCCCTGTGCTCAGTCAAAACCAGTTCTGTCCTCTCTGGTGCAGCTTCCTGGCAGGGGGTGGAGACAGCATTGTGGAAGGCAGACCAGGCCCATTCAGGTGAAAGGAAATCTCCTCCCCCTACTCTAAATGCAGCCCAGGTCTATTGAGCCCAGCCCTGACTCATCCAGACTCTCTGGAGCCACTGCACCTCCCCAGCCCCTGTCACTCCAAAGCCAGACAGTCAATACACATACTAGCAGAGGCACACTGGATGGGTAAGCAAGAAAATACCTAATTTCTAAAAGTGGTATTTTCAAACACAGAATGTAAAAATCACCCTCACTAAAAGATGCATTTTAACATTCTGAGTTCAGGCACACTAAACTTTATTTTCCTACCTTGTTCCCAGGGGTAGTTATGTTTATAAGATGTTATAAGCAAACTCCCCATTCTATCCTATCTTGCAATAGTGAAAAACGAAATTGGCAGTATTTCACTATCAGGGCATGCCACACACACCAGGGCATGTCCTACCTTTCACATACACTGCACCCTGCCTACAGGGGTACCTTGGGCCTACCTTAGGGGTGACTAACATGTAAGAAAAGGGAAGGTTAGGGCACTTGCCAGGTCGACATGGCAGTACCAGAAGGCCCACAGGCTCTGCAATGGCAGGCCTGAGTTACCTTTTCAGAGTACTCATATGGGTGGCACAATCAGTGCTGCAGGCCCACTAGTTGCATTTGATTTACAGGCACTGGCACACTCAGTACACTTTACAAGGGGCTTACCAGTAAATCAAATATGCCAATCATGGATAACCAATCATGTTTACAATTTACACAAAGAGCATATACACTTTAGCACTGATTAGCAGTGGTGAAGTGCACAGCGTCCTAAAACCAATGACAACAGGTCAGGAAAAAATAGGAGGAAGAAGCAAAAAGTTTGGGGGTAACCCTGCAAAAAGGGCCAAGTCCAACAACATCCCACACGGAATCATATCTTGCCAAAGGCGCTCTCTTTAATCAAATCCCCCTTCATAACTCTACAAATCAATGGACTTCTACCAATTGAAACTCCATGATATTTTCTATACTAGAAGGTGGAGAGAATACGCATCTACCAACAGATGCTCTACTCCTTCCGCTTCTCTGAGCAGATCCTTGCAACATTTTATTAAATATGGTACTTCCACCACCATCTCCATTATCGATGGAAACTAAGCCTGTGTCGTCCAAAACAGAGTCACTAAAATCAACTGACACCTCTGCCTCCTCACTTGAAGCAACACTCTCTGTGCCATGGAAAAGGGAGGGAAAGCATAACCCTTCCTCTCTGACCAATTCTGGGTAGACGCAACCACTGCTAGTGCTCCTGGATCTGGTCTCCAACTGCAGTACCTCACCAATGGATTAGTCAACCTGGACACAAACAGATCTACTTGCAATGGTCCTAAACGCTCTTGAATTCTCACGAAATAATTCTCCTTCAACTTCCAATCGCTGAAATCCATGAAATTACTAGAATTCCAATTCGCGACCCAATTCTCCATTCCTGGTAGGTTCTGTGCCCTCAAAACAATATTGTGCTCCAGATAGAACTCTTACATTTCTATTGCTAAATCTGCCAATCCTTTGGACCTGCTGCCCCCTAACTTATTCATGTAAGTCACTGCCATAATATTGTCCATCTTTAACAAAACTGAGGCACCCTGGAAATGTGATCTGAAACTTTGCAATGCAAACATTCCTGCCTTCCTTTCTAAACAATTTATATGTTCCTTCCTCTCGTTCAAGCTCTAAACACCACCTGAGCAAAGTAGAAAGCTCCCCATCCTAAACTGCTCGCATCCGTCTCCAAAACAAAATATGGATGCATTCCAAAAATTGCTCGGCTGTTCCAAGGTTCCATGTTCTTCTAACCACCATTCTAACTCCTTCCTTGCTTCTCCTGATAACATCACCATGTCCCCGTACCACAGACCTTTTGGAAGTTCCAATGTATTCAGACGCTGCAAGGCCCTGTAATGAAGTGGACCCAGAACCATTGCCTGAATTGTTGAAGAGAGGAGACCTATCACCCAAATTTCGAATATCATTTTTGTAGACTCTCAATGTGAACAAAGGTCTTATCAAGACCCAGGGGCAGCTCCTGCACGTGGGCGGAGGAGCATCGCCTCGCTTTCTCGCAGTGCGAGAAGCAGAAACATAAAATGGAATTATGAATACCATTTTATGTTTCTGCTTCTCGCACTGCGAGAAAGCAGAAGGGTTTGCTTTGGTTGGGCGGTCCTGCTCCAGGCAGGGGAGGAGTGACTTGCCCACTGTTGTGGGCACTGACTGGTCAGCCGCAGGGCCAATCAAACCAGTCATACGCACTCTCCTGTTTTTTCCATGTAGGCTGCATGCAGCCTGCATGGAGAAAACATCCTCCCCATAGACGCCTGTGTGGTCGGCATCCCAGCCAATCACAACGCTGCCATTGCAGCATTGTGATTGGCTTAGGGGAGGAAAGGGAGGCTGCCTGCTCCCTGTGAGGAGCAGAGAGAGGAGACGCAACACAGGACCGGAAGCAAAGGTAAGTTTAAATAAAAATAAAAAAATTAACCCCCCATCCCGCGTGACCCTCGCCCCACACGACCCCCCGCCCCCCCACCCGCGAGTCATGCCGGCCGTGACTGTCAAGACCATTCTCACCTTGTTCCTTATCTTCAAGATCTTCTTTTCTGGCAACAGTAACTGACCCTTTATTGTGTCTACAACAAATCCCAGAAACTCTAGACTCTGAGTGGGCTCCAAAATCGGCCTCTTGATTTACTACAAACCCTAGGGACTCCAAAAGCTCCTTTACCATACACATCTGTTTCGCCAAAACAAACTGACACTGATTCATTATCAAAATGTAGTCTAAATAAATTATCAGATGAACTTCTCTCTCTCTCAAATAGCCTACAGCAGTCCTCATGATCTTAGTAAAGCACCAAGGGGTTGAAGACAAACCAAATGGGAGGCATAGAAATTGAAATAACTGATTTGTACACCTGAATTGTAAAAATCTTTGACTCTCTTCTGCAACTGGAATGGTTAAAATAGGCATCTTTCAGATCCATCTTTACAAACCAATACTTTTCCAACAGCACATCCCTGAGAAGATGAATTCCCTCCATTTTGAAGTGTCAGTAAGTTACAAAGAAATTCAATTCTCTTAGGTTTATTATAGGACACCATCTTTTGTCCTTTTTCTCCACCATAAATAGTGTACTTACAAAGCCTACATCCTCGTCGCGCACTTCCTTTATTGCACCCTTCTCCAACATAGAATTTATCTCACAACTCACCACATCCTGTAATTGCTTGCTGAAGCAAAGTTCCCTTGGCTCTCGAGACTGCTATGGGTTTAAACTGAACCCTATTTGAGAACCCATAATCATGGCTAACACTCATGCATTGTTCGTAATCTGTCTCCACTTTTCTACATGGAATCTCAACCATCCTCCCACCTTTACAAGGATAGAACCAGAAATATTGTTCATACTCACCTGTTCCTGAGGCAGAAGACTGACCTCAACCTCTATTTGATCTCCCTCTGGAGGATTTCCCGCGTTGTGGGTAAAAACCCCCACTGTTTGATCCTTGGCCTCTATATGTTCCTGGGACTTGTAAAAACCTAGTTTGAGAGGTTGCCCTCTCCTCCCAGCCCTGCCATATAAATTATTCTGGAAGACTTTGCACATTGAATAATGCACATTATCAAGGGCTGTGAAGGTCTGCATATACTTCCCTATTCCTTTTACCAGTCACCAAAAATAGATCCCTTTTTTTTTTCACTTGACTTCTTCCTGGCCAATTTACGTCTGTGGTGTTTCCCCCATAATTATGGATTTGCCATTTATTCCATTATCTGTTGCATAATCTACATACTTTAACAAAAAAATATTTCGAGCTCAAAAGGATCAAAAGTTACTAAAAACACAGTGACACGTTGCCACACAGTGAAAGGCTCTTTGCAAAGGCTTACCTGTCACTTTTCTGTTGTTTATGTCTGTATTTGGGTGTGCTGGTACTAAGGAAGTAAAACCTTTGCCCTGACAGAATTAACGTGTAATAAAGAGTAATACTATCACAAAATGTGCCGCATTATGCTGCATAATTTGCCTTTTGTTGCCACATAATTTAGTCAACTTTGCCGCATAATTGGTCATCTCCTACTGCATAGTTCCAGGGCCCTGCCAACAGGTCACTAAACATGGAGTGCTCTTGGGTAAGTATACTTAGGGTAAGAGAAGGTGACTTGTCATTGCTAAGCAACCAAGCAATGCTGGACCCTACAAAAAAAAAAAGACTACAGGTCAATGTAGAAACGACCTGGTGGCCAGCTACTTGTGTGGTGGGATCCTGCCAAATTGCCAATTGATAAAATGACAAGTAATGAAAATAAAATTGAGAAACCAGTTAATCAACATATTCAAATGATAAACTAAAACAAGGCAAAGAAAGTGCATAAGCTAAAATAATAAGTTAAAACAATAGAGTCAGGTCCTCAAGATAAAAGAAAGAGAATGATGGGCTTCAAGAAAGTTTAAAATGCAAGGACACAGACATAGATAGCTGGCAGCACAGCGATCAGTGCGACAAACTGTGTTGAGCTTTTACATAGGCTGCTGGCATCAGGTCAAGGTGGAAGGAGGGTGAGGGTGTCAGGCTGGTTGCAACCAAGCAACCATGAGTTTTTCACTAAAAGTATGAAATACATGTCTGAACATAAAGTTGAGATCCGTGATCTGATAACTGGCCAAAAATTTGATTTTTTCTTGGCCACTGAAACATGACAATTATCTCTCCAGCTCATCTATACAGTTGTTATTACTCATACTTATAAAACTCTGCCCTCAGAGAGGGCAAAAAAAAACTGTGGAAGAGTTGCGATTGTCTTGAAGGAGAGCTATATTGTAACATTCCTTGACGGCCAACTCCCTGCCCATCAGAGATGTTGATAGACAATTATGTTATTATTTACAGTTGTACAATTGTATATTGTCTGGATTATCAACCCCCAGGACCTGAGTTTAACATAGGTACTTTCACTTGTAGATCTCATTGCAACCAATCTCCACCCCTCATTCCCCAAAGCTAATTATTTTCTGTTTCTTGGAGACTTCATTGTCTGGGGTCAAGACTTAAGTCATACTGATTCCATTTAGGTTTGAGGTATGTGCTGAGCGTTTAACCTAACTCAAATTGTCACGAGCCCCACCCACAGGGCTGGTCACTGCATAGATCTGATTTTTCAACACACAGAGACAATATTTAAAAAAATGCCATTGCCTGAGCATTTTTGTCTATTCTCCACCCTTTCTCATTGGAAATGTCCTCTGAATACCTTACAAATCCATGCTCTAAATTTGCAATACAATGAATGCTCTTCCCATTGTTTTGTTGATGATGTAAAATTTATTCCATAAAATTATAATACCTGGATTAACTCAGAGATTATTTTTACACTCTCCTCAAAAGCTCTTCAGTAACGTGTGTCCTAAAATCTAGGCTTTCTGGTATACAAATAGAACAAGCCCAGCACAAAGGCTTCAGTCCAGAGGATAAAAATGCTTTTAAAGTGATGGAGCGGGATTTTCTGTAAATTAATCCTGCTCGGATTAAACTTCCCATTGTGTGAAAAACATTAACAAGTTTTGAAATTAACCGATAACGAGTTATTAGATAACTTAGAAGAAAGGAAACTTTGAAAAAACGTGAGAAAACGACAATGGGTTTAAGTAGGCCATAAATGATTCCTGCATGAAAAGTTAATAAAAGTGCATAATGAGCACGAGTAAATGTCTAAGGATAAAACGAGTTGTTTTAACGTTTAACTGAACAAATATTAATTACATAGAATATATGTTTGAAAATACATTGCATTTATTAATTGATTAATGAAGATTGAAATGAGTCATAAAATGGAGTTTTATTTTGAAACTATAACTAAATCTTGTTCATTTCTCCTAGAGAAAACTGCACGCTTTGCAAAGAAATCTTCAAGCTGATTTAGGGTTAATTTTGCTTTAAAATGTAGAAATGCAGAAAATGGTGTTTTATTTTCATAAAATGACTATTGTGTTTTTTCTTGTCGAATCGCTGCTATGTGTTTCAAATATCAACAAAACTTCCTAATGCCTGAAGCAAAGAATTCGTTTTTGAATAACTGTACTAGAAATGTTTCAATATTTCTTCGGATGTGCGCCTGTTGAGGAGGAAGAAAAGTTTTGATTTCCTCTGCTGAAGGACGATGATGACCGCATAAAACTAAAACAATGAACTTTTGAGAGAAAGGAGAGTCCGAAGTGGTGTGATTTGACACCCTATGCTTCTTAGCCAATCAAAGAAAGACATTTTCTGGATTTTGAAACAAGAGTAGGCAGGACATTTTAACTTTAGGGTATAACTATTAGTGCTAGAATTTATTGTTTGGGTTAGGAGAGGAGAAAGACGATACATCTCTGAGACGAGGCGTTCATGTGAGCTGTTTCCTTATTGAGATCCTTTAGCTGATGCTGCCTGTAAGCTGACTCCTATCTTTGCTCTTCATACCTTGTGATGATTGCACCAGCTTCCCTTCCCGCCGGAGGGTTAGCTTTTCAGCTATTAGCATGCTGTGCTATAGTTTTCTTAGATTCGTATGAGATTCTGTATTTGCATTTATCTTTTAAAATGCACTTTTGTCTCTTATTCTATCCACTCAACTCATGCTCCTTAACCCCTTGGCCGCGGCGGTAATTCCGCCGCGGCACTGGGGGGGTGGGGGGTGAGTGCGGCGCCGCCATGCTAGTGACGGAACCACGCCGTCATGAGTCACGGGCGAGCTGTGCTCATGACGGCGTGGTTCCGTCACGACCCCGCCCACTCACTAATTCGCCCGCACAGGCGGGGAATCAGTACCGCGTGGGCGGAGCGGCCGCAGCATGACGGAACCACGCCGTCATGAGCACACGCCGCCCGTGGCTCATGACGGCGTGGTTCCATCATCCGCAGGGAAGGGGTTAAATGAGATGTTATTATGAATTTCTGATTTTTGTATTCTCTTATGTGATGATTCAGATTCGATATTGCATCTTTGTTTGACCATTTTCATATACTTTACAAAAGAAAATTAGATAAATCAACGTAAATAGAAAAACTGAGTCTGTCGTTATTTGACTATTGCAAATAATGAGATATATATATAGTTGTATATAGTCTGGTTTGAATAATGTTCCCTTTGTTCTAGGTCCTCATGAGGGGAATATTCATCTAGATCTTTTGTCAATCCCTATCAACTCTCCGATCTGTCGGAGGACCTAATGTTGCTATGGGCCAAAATTCAGTCTTAGGTAATAGAGATTTATAGACTGATTTGGCGTGTGGTGTAAAAATTACACACTCTGCTTTAGTTAGCCAAAACCCCTTTTTCCGCTGTGCCACGCACTATCAGTTTTTGGTAGCAGAGGATGGTTTAGTGTAGATTGATTATATTGGCAATTGATTAAAGATGAGAATTATTGTTTTGTTATTAATCTTTTGTACTTCTTGTTATATGTAGTGGTCGTACCGGTTTGACCTTAGAGGAAATTGTTAGCAGGTCTGAAGAGGCCTATGATCCCGGGATAAGCCCAAGGGCTTGTCTTAGTGTGGCATACACTAAGTAGTTTTGCATTGTCTGCTGTTGATGCAAGTATTGAGTAATAGCCATATTATCAGTATTGCACAGGGAGCTTTGGAGTTAGCATAGTAAAGATTTATTTGGGTACCTTTAGAAAGTGCATCTAGAGAAGTCCCGAGAGTCTTCACTTGATTGAGAGTAGAATCACGCTGGTCGGAGATTTTACTAGTAGTGAGAGAATTTTTAGAGAGTTTGTATCTATCTTCTTTTAGTGGAGCAGACAAGCTGGAATGTTTATGTGTTCTAACAATGTTTGTCTAAAAAGATTTTGTAAATAGTTGTCGATAATTTTTGTAAAGGGAGGGTCAGTTGCAGGAGTTATACTGACGTCACAAAGAGCCGCACTGCAATTGGATAGTTAGTGTGAGTCATCACAGAGGACCGCACTGCTAATGGTTAACTAGTGTGAGTTGTCATAATGAGAAATACGCTGTCATTGGCTGTTTGGTGTGAATCAGGCTGGTATTGGACATCAAGAACTAGCTGGATTTGTTGGAAGTACGGAAGAAGAAAAATCTGTTGGATAAGAGTTTTAGCGATCGATCAAAACAAAAATGAAGTTAATAAAGCTGTTGAAAACGTTGTTTAGAAAGGATGAACCTATACCCATTAGAGAGGGAATTCCCGTAGCTCCAGAGGGAACACCTGCTTCTTTTATGTCATTAGAATAGGGTTATCATACGTGTACATGGTTGGAAAATTGGGTAAAATATACTGAGAGAGATGGTAATATGGCATTTCCAGAACATGGTACTTTTAACACCAGGATTTTAGATAATTTGAGATATCAGATGAATGAGTTGAGACCAAGATCGGGACCTATGCAGTATGAAGCACTTGAAGAGTGGGAACATGAGGCATATAAAAGAGACAAGGATAGAACTGAGAATAGATACAGAAACACTGTGAGTAGAATATTCAGAGGCAAAATGGGATGCACAAATGAAAAAATGGAGGCGAGATGTAGTGGCAATGGGCGAAGGAATATATCCGGTTGTACTAGTGAAGAATAATGAGGGAGGAAAATGTAAAGAAAAGAACATTTCGGAAACAGAAACAGATCCGAATGAGGTAGATGATGAATTGTTGGATGAGTTATTAATGAATAGACCCCCACCGTATCAGGACGAACAAGAGAGACCATCACCGAGTGCTCCATTGGTCCAAATAGAGGAGTCCCAAAGGGAAAATCATAGTGTAGTGAATCAGGCGAAAGGAAATCTGACTAAAAGAATAAATCAGTTGAGTTTGAATGCAGATGCTTTGTCAGTCTCAGTGACTATTGGTCCTGTAGTTCCATTATATAATAGGGAACAGAATATTACACAAGTGCATGCTTTAACAGTCCCTACAGTTTTGGAAAAGACATTATTTCCTGTAGTAAGTGATAGAGTTAGTGATGGAGTGAGTGGATCAGAATTATTGATTGATATTTCTGAAAGATCAGTAGAAACTCCAAAACGGGGTATACAAATTGATCTGAGGAGATTATTACAGAATACTAAGGTGACACCTAAACCTACATCAGGATGGTCTCTAGGGCCTTCACCGGAGGAATTGGACGAGTGGATTAGAGGAATGACATCTAATAAAGTGAGCATGGATGTAGGTAGATTAAAAGCAGATTTGGAAGAAATGATATTAGGTACAATTAGTCCAGAAAGGTTGAGTAGGTATCAGGAAGTAGAGTTATTATTTTTGTGTAAAAACATCACAATGAGAGTGAGAAATCTTCATGAAACATTTGCTGAAGTTGCACAGACGTATGGAGTAGATATATAAAAATCAAAGGCTTTACAGAAACCATACAGATTGGATTTCAGTGACAAAGATCTGGAGAGTTTGAATGCTTCAGGAAAGCGATTGCAGATTAAGGAGTTGATTAATACACATAGACGTTGGGGTGAATTAGATCGTTGGAAAGGGAGATGGGCTAAAAAGAAGGAAGAAATGGTTGCAAATACAGGTGCTTTACCAATGTTTCCTGTAAGAGAGACAGGTACAGAAGCGACTGAAATGATATATCCCATGATAGAGGTACCTGGGAATGGAAATGTATGTGTCCCGTGGTCAAGGCAGGATATATTATCTTTTACGAATGAATTTCCTACATTGAGAGAAAAACCAGTAGAATGGTACAAACAAGTTGAGAGGTTTGTGAAAGTTTCAAAGGTATTGTGGAAAGACTTAGATGGTTTGTTTGCTATTGTGGTTCCAACCGATTTGTGGATTGAGTGTAAAATTGCAGTAGATTGGCCAAAAGAAGAATACCCAAGAGATGCGAAAACAGGAGCACCATCTGATGAAGTGATGAAAAGATATAATCAGGTTATTACCTATTTGAAAGGAAAGATTTTGCCAAAAGAAACAGATCAGGCTAAAATATACAGAACTACACAAGAAACAAAAGAGATGGTGCATGCTTATTAGGAGAGGCTTCTACAAGTGTTTTTAAACAGTATAGTGGCATTGAGTATAGTACTGACAAGGGCATGGGTCATTTTATATATAGGTTTGTATTTGGATTGAGACCTGAGATTAGTATGATGATCCAACAGCATTTAATCTGTTGGCAAAATAAGTCTATCGATGAAATATTGCGTTATGCAAAATATTGTAGTGATGATATTGATACGAGACATAAGAAGTTGAAAGAGAAATTAATGTGGGCTCAGATGAAAGCAGCACAGAAAGGTAGTTTTGTGGATTTTTCTCAAACAGGATTACAAGGCAAAGATCAGGTTGTTCAGGATACTCAGAATGTGATTGTCACAAAAGGTGGTGGTACGAAAGGAAGGAATAATAAAGAGGATATGAAGAAGAAATATCCGTGTCATGCTTGCAGTAAATTTGGACACTGGAGACGCAAGTGTAGGAGTCTGTTGTGAATACAGGTGGTGGTACAGGTGCTAATGATATGAAGCAGATGCAGAATCAGATGCAGAATCAGAATTTGATATTAAATGGAAGAGGACAAGGTTTACAAATACCTCAACCTCAAACACCTCAAGCTCCTATGCCAAATCAGAATATGAATGGTCAAATACAATGCTGCAGTGCGAATGTGGTTTTCATACGGATGAATCAGCAAAACAAAATGTACACGTGGTTTCACAATATTGGTTCCAGTCCCAGGGGGATGATTCAGATACATCTCAATGACGGTGCCTAAGGGGGGAGGAGGAGTGCGTGCTTGGCGCATCCCTAGAGGTAGATCAGTGTGGTCCTTTGTGGATGGAGAAGTAGAAGGTAATGTGATTACATTCCTTGTAGACACTGGTGCTACCCGTTCTGTTATGTCCCGTATAGAGGCCCTAATGTAGACCCGTTCATACATGCCCTAAAATGGACGTATTCATATTTGCCCTAATATGGTCATATTCATACTTGCCCTATTATGGTCATAGACGCATATGCCCAATTATGGTCATGACTGTACATGTCCTATTATAGTCATGATTCCTTATATAGGCATGATCTTTCACCTACATTGGTCCTCACTAGTACACAACGTGCTCTGAGGGCTGAACGTTATCTATCCTGTGGTTTTGAATACAGCAGGGTTTTTCCCAAACACAGGCCCACACTGTACTCATCAATTATGCATGGCTTTCTAGGAATACACCACCTGCATAATATGTATGTACAAAGTTCAACCCTTGACGTCTTCCTCATGTCTAACGACAGACCAATACATACCATACTGAGGACCGAGACTCTTTAGAGTATAAATACACCACATCTTGCCCCGGTAAGACAGAGGGAACCGAGACTTCCATGCTGACACACTGACCAGAGACGCTGAGGCTCCTGCATGCAGTCGCTCCAGCTGACAGCGGTCTGACACAGCCCTTGCGGGGTGTCCAACTCGAGACCAGGACGGGGTCCCACACTCTCTCTATTCAGGTATGGGGGTTCGACTAAATCCTAGAAGGATTCTTGGCTCTTAGGCTGTTAGACCTACACATATGCTAGGTACACTCAGGTACATCTAGTTAGGCATCGTAGGAGTACGCACACTTGCATAATGCTTTTATATTCATATATGTATTCATGATTATTGCAAAATGGTAGAACTGTTCTATCCCTTTGCTTTTATCGTACTGCTGATAATATATCTCTGCTATTGTCTGCTGGTTGCCGCAGCACATATATTTTACCCTAGAATAACAACTGTTCAATAAATACTTATTGAAACGCCCGACTGTTTATTCTGTGTAACTCTCTGAGACAAACCGAATAAGTAAGCACGAGTGACTGAGCGAAAGTTAGTACATTGTTTCCACGATTCTGAGGAACTTGGGTTGTCATGATCTAAGGTTGCCAGAAACTAATCTCTCCCCGATAAGAGGAGATTCTAGTGGCACTGTGAGCTAGCTAATGCAAAACAATCTAACATACGCGGTGAGGGTGCACAGAGTCAGTCTGCCACCAAGCCCACAGCTTATGTTATACAAACGCGCAGGTCCTGCATGGGTACTATAGGAACTACATGACAGTTCCACTGTGAGAACTGTCGAAATTCGTAATCTACCCCTCTCGGGAGAAAATATCCAAGTTGTAGGTGTTCCAAATCAATTGATTAAAACACCAGTAACAAAACCAATGAGAGTGCAGATTGGAGACTTCAGAGACTTGCATCATTTTGTAGTATGTCCTACAAGTCCAGTTAACCTTTTGGGAAGAGACTTGTTATGCAAAATGAATTGCACCATCTACTGTACACCAGATGGAATAGCATTTCATACCAGGGATGAAGATGTTGTCTTTAAGATGGCAAGGCAAGGGACAGAGGTGAATGTTTTGTATCCTTTATTTACAGCGGAGGATCTTCCTGTTGAATTTAGAGAAATGGTGTTGACTGATGTGCGGGATTTCACAGGGAAAGACATTGGATTGATGAAAGGAGTTGATCCTATTCAAATTTCAGTCAAGCAAGGTACAGAATTTCCAAAAACACCACCTTACAAAATGAATCCTGAAACAATTGCAGGAGTAACGCCTGTGATTGAGATGATGATTGAACAAGGTATCTTAAAAAATACTCAGTAGTCCTTGTAATTTGCCTATTATGGGAATTAAGAAACCGAGTGGAAAATTTAGGATTGTGCACCTTAACGCATCAAAAGTGGAGATAGATTTAACGCCCCATTCACAAGTGGGTGCAAACTGCAGACATCGCCAGTATTCCCGCGATAACTGCCGCAATTTTTACCCCCACGGGTGACACCACCAACTAACCCTAATGAGATGCAGAGTAGGCGTTCCCGTGCAAAAACACACGAAAACACCACTACACCACTTTCACAACGAACTGCCAGATCTGCGATGCGAACCAAAAACAGGCGATAAGCCGCGGTAGCAGCAGGGAATTAACACCTGCCTTTTGCTGGTGTTAAGCAGGACGACTACCTGCAGCATGAAAGGGAGCCCAGCCAAGAGCCACATCTGAAGACCCACAGATGCCATGGAGACAATGATCATGCAGCTCGGAGACCCATGAGGGCCACAACACCCACCGCCACCACTCCCAGGCCCCCCCCCTGAATCCCCCCAGACAAATACATACCGTGCACGACACAAGAGCCACAAAAAGCACATGATGTCGCACAATGACAAAAAGAAACACACATGTGTGGTCAGAAGAACGAGAAACAGTCACTCATCATTGAAGTAACAACCAAAAACTTTATTGAAATACAACACAAAACACCAATGCGGAAGACTCCTGTCGGGTCCGTCCGGGACAACCTTGATGTCACAGCCTGGAAAAAAAAGCACCAAATCAGAACGTGTGTCATGCGCAAATCAAAGGAGCGAGACACAGAGAAACAGAGAAGGAAAGAAAGGCAGAGAGAGAAAGATAGAGAAGGAAAGGAAGGGAGAGAGAGAGAGAGATGGAAAGGAAGGGAGAGAGAGAGAAGGAAAGGAAGGGAGAGAGAGAGAGAGAGAGAGAGAGAGAGAGGGAGTGACACTGCCGCCCCGCGCACCCAGGCACCACTGCTCACCTGCTGCCACCGGTGTGTCTCCAACCACGTGCTGGGATACACTGCAAGCCACAAGGTCTGCAATCTGTAATCGAAGCCAGAGTCAATCATGGCAGAGTCCATCTCACTGCACACGGCAACAACGTCTGTCCGTCCTGCGCACACATGCAGCCGCACGCTACCCCCTCCCGCCGGCCAGCGCTGGCTGTCCGCACTTGCGCACCCAGGCCCCACTGCTCACCTGCCGCCAATGGTGTGTCCACCAGTGGGCACACCACGTGCCCGTGCAAGCTCCAGGCCCCAGTCCCGCTACCATGGCATGCTCCACATCATGCGGACCCACACGGCAGACCAGCAGGTCCCACACATGACCCTGAGTCCTGAGGCATCAATGGCAGAGACCACATCAGTGCACACGTCATCATCGCAGGCTGCACACCCGCTCAGCAATTTTGGTGCCACTAACCCTGTGCAACCCCAGTCAGCGCCACGTGGTGGTAGGCCTGTGACGGCCGCAAGGCTTCGGGTTCCACTAACCCTGTGCAATCCCAGGCAGCGCCACATGGTGGTAGGCCCGTGACGGCTGCATGGCTTCGGGTGCCACTAACCCTGTGCGCAACAACTCATGGGCCCTTTATGATTGAGAATCGTGGAACGTCCGTCATCCAGTCACCACCGGCAGTGGGGAATGTGACGTTGTCGGCCCCTTATATTGGCGGGGTCACATGGCCTGTGACGCCTGTGCCGGATGGGTGTGGTGTGTGTGCAAACCTGCCCTCAGGGAGTGGCCGTGACATGCTGACAACTAGACCAGTGACCTGCAGACCACTAGCGTGTAAACCTGCGACATGTAGCAATGTGGCCCCCTCCTCGGAGCGTAAGCGGAGTGGTCTGGCCTGGCGTACGCCGGACCAGCACAGGGCTTGCAACAATGACTCGGGGGCTCTGGGCATGGTTCAGTCCATGTCCGGACAAGGAAGTGACTAATGCGTGTGTCCCTATTGTAGTGTCTACGGCACCCGGAACGCAATCGGCAATGTAGCACACTGTGACTGGAATCCCACTAGATGAGCATCATTGACGTTAGGGGGAATCACTGACCCTACATTCATCCACACATTCATACATGAATGATGAAAGACATGACACAGCAGTGCGTTTCTGAATGTTTAATGCACATCCAGTGGAGTTTTGCAGCTGGAGCAGTACAGGGCCATGCCAACCCCACTTCACAATATGGGCCCGTGGAGGGCCAGCCAGAGTCCATCGGGGAATGACAAGTACAGCGGAAGAGGAAGGGTACAGTCCGCAGTCTGGTCGCCATGTCATTGGTCACCAAACAGGATATGGCAGTCCATGTCGCGGGTAAGGTGAGTGCAGCAGAGTGTATCGGGGGTCAGTGGAAGGTCATGAGGCCATGTGCGGCACCAAGCAGCAACAGGCCAGGTGACGGACATGAATGCTAGTGCCTCCTTCTGATCTCAATCCCATCCACGTCCTCGTCCTCGGATGTGTGCTCTGCCCCACCTGTGGGTGGTGCAGGTCCAGCTGCGGCACTGTGTGCCACTGACACATCAGGGTCCGGAGGTGGATTGTCGGCCGCACTGTGTGGCAGTGACCCATCAGGTGCCGGAGTGGAAATGCCTGCCGCACTGTGAGGCACTAACACACCAGGGGCGGAGATGTGGATGGTGTAGGAGCAGCAGCATTCATCTGCGCCACGCCTTGTGGCAGCAATGCCGTGATGAGGATATGCAGGGCATGGTAGATCCCAGCTACATTTTGCTGATGTGCAGCGGTGGCTGCCATTCTTTCCGCCTCCATCCGCACCATGTCCTCCATAAGCCTCCGCATGTGTGCCAGCTCACGGCTGAGATCGCTGGAGCCACTCTGAGCGGACAGGTGTTCTTGTCTCCGAGTCATGACTCCAGCGATGTCAGCCAGGGCTAGTTGGAGACCATGGAGCGGCCTGTGGGTGTCCGTTAGGGACTGGAGGTGGTCCCTGATGGGACTTAGACACCCATGGATGGCATCAAGTTTGGTAGCCATGAGGTCGAACCCCACCCGCACCTGCTCAGCCATCTCCCTCTGGCCCTCCAACACACGGCGTTGGAAGGCCATGTGTTGTTCGGGGGGGGTCTTGGGAGACAGCCGGGGTTGTGGGTGCCTCCTGCTGGGTGGTTTGTGGAGTGGGTGGGGTCTCCTTGATGCAGCTGGGCTGCCCTGGTCCTGGAGGTGATTTGCGGATGAGTTCAAT
Organism: Calotriton arnoldi; assembly: GCA_963921515.1. NCBI lineage: Eukaryota > Metazoa > Chordata > Amphibia > Caudata > Salamandridae > Calotriton > Calotriton arnoldi. The sequence goes on along the minus strand of CAWUFW010007600.1, from coordinate 486,992 downwards.
GATGTCTTGGAGGGCTTGGGTGTCGATGCTGGTGGTGTCCTCCTCGTCATCAGTGAAGAGTGGCTGGGACTGCTCTGCAGGAGGTGTTGACGGTGCCCCTGCAATGTGAAGGGGAGATGCTGTATTACAATGTGTCCACATGTATGTAGCCGCATGGTACATGTTCACATTCAGACAGCATGGCAATGTACATTGTGTCAGTCTGTGGATCAGGGCCATGATCCAGGGTCATTGTGGGTGTGCACTGTGCTCTGCTTGATTGTGCTTGTGTGCCATTGTGGCCATCTCCCCCCGTCCCCCCAGTACCTGGTGGTTACTCACCCTGTTGCTGTTGTGTTGTGTCGAGCAGTGTCCGCTCCCCCCAACTCCTGCCACAGTCTCCACACTTATGACTGTCGACACCAGCTCCTCCATGTCATCCAGCTCCAGCTGTGGCGCTGGGCTCCCACCTCCAGTCTGCATTGCTGCCTTCTGGTTGCCTGCGAGTTTCTCCTTGTTTTTGCGCTTGATGTCAATCCATCGCCTCTTGACCTCATCCATTGACCTCTTGTGCTCTCCGACGGCATTCACCTTGTCCACGATGGACCGCCATATTCCATTTTTGGTGCCCAATGACACGTTGGAAGTGACGAACAGTTCTTGATGGTGTTCCATCACCTCCGTGACCAGGATCCTATTCTCCTGCGGACTGAACTTCGTCTTCCTCTTCTTCTTGTCCTTGCCCTTCCCTCACCCCGAGGTCCCAGGCTGGTCGTCCGGGGTGCTTGTGGGATTCTGCTCGTCCTCTGCGCCTGCTCCGGCTGCCTCCATGGTGCTTCGGTGTTGGTTATTTTGTGTTTGTGTGTTTTTTCTATTTTTGTAGTGATTTTCCCGCCTGCCGTGTGTGTATTGCAGGCCTGGCGCTGCTTATTGCTGATTTCCTCATCGAGGTTTGGCCCATCGCATGTTTTTTTGTGTTGGGGTTTGGGTTTTTATCGCGGTTGTTGTATCGCAGACATTGTCCGCGTTTTCGGGAGACTATCGCATGGTACCACCGTGTTGTGAATTCCACGTTAACACAGGGTTATTTTCCCGCGATAGACTGTGATGTGTAAAGTTGCGTTAACATTTTTTGGAGATGTTTAGCGCACGTTCTTGTGAATATCCCCCTCAGTGTTAGTGCAGTATATTGATGATTTGCTTGTTGCATTAAAGACGAGAGAAGCTTGTGTGACAGATATTGCTCTACTGAACCATTGGCAGTAGGTGGGCATAAAGTGTCACCATCAAAATTGCAATTTTGTCAAAAAGAAGTTCTTTACTTGGGGCATAAGATTGAAAAAGGAGTCAGAAAAGTGCCACAAGATCGAATAAATGTGATCTTGCAAATGAAACCTCCCAAGACACTGAAGGAGATTCAAATGTTTTTGGGTATGGTTGGATATTGCAGACAGTGGATCTGTGGATTCTCATTGATAGCTAAGCCATTACAGAAACTGACTCATTAAGATGTGTCAGACCCGATTCAATTGGATGATGAAAGTATGAGGGCATTTGTTGAGTTGCGAGACAGCCTTTGTCGTGCACCAGCATTAGGAATGCCAGACTTCAACAAGGATTTTGCATTATTCTGTTATGAGAGAGACGGTTGTGCACTTTCAGTTCTAACTCAAATGCATGGAACAGCACGTCATCCTGTGGCATATTTTTCAGCAATGCTTGATTGTGTAGCTGCAGCGTTACCAGGTTGTTTGAAAGCAGTTGCTGCTACTTGTGTGAGTTTGGAACAGAGTGAATCAATAGTGATGGGACATCTATTGAAAGTGTATGTACCGCATTCTGTTGAGAGTTTGTTGACAATAACTCGAACACAGCACCTTACGAGTAATCGGTTGACAAAATATGAGAGAGTGATACTGGGAGCTGAAAATGTTACAGTAACAAGATGTACAAATCTGAATCCAGCTACTTTGTTGCCAAACCCTGAGTGTGAAATGGTGGTGGATAAAGCCGACCATGATTGTTTAGATGTGACTGAACTGTGTACAAAGCTAAGACCTGATATAAAAGATACTCCATTGTCTGAATCAGATTGTGTGATGTTTGTGAATGGATCATGTTTGAGAGATGAAATGGGAACTTTGCGAGCTTTATATGCAGTTTGTACAGTGGCTAATGTCATTGAAGCTTCATGCTTGAAAGGAATAAAATCCGCACAAATTTCAGAGCAAGTGGCTCTTACTAAAGCATGCTATTTTGGAAAGAATTGGAGAGTAACAATATTCACTGATACCCAGTACGGCTTTGGGGTTGTTCACGACTTTGGACAATTGTGGTCTCAACGTGGTTTTCAGACCTCCTCAGGTTCACCAATTCAAAATGGAGAATATGTAAAAGAACTACTGTTGGCACTACAATTGCCCAAAGAAATTGGGGTTGTGAAATGTTTAGCACACAGATCTGGCAGTGATTATATCACTGTCAGAAATAAGTATGCTGATGAAGTTGCGTGATTTTGTGCGCTAAATTCGGTTTCAATAAACAAAAAGGTACAGAAATCTGATGTAAAAGAATAATTTGATGTTCTCATCCGTTGGGAAGAAATTAGGCATCTTCAAGAAGAAGCAAGTGCAGATGAAAAAGAAGTTTGGATCAAGGCAGGTTGTTCACGTAGGGAAGAAGATGAGGTGTAGATTTATCCTGATGGAAGATCATTAATGCCAGACAGTTTGTTATCCCAAATGGTGAGCTCTTGTCATGGTCCTACACACATAGGGAGAGATGCTATGATCAGGATGTTCAAAGAATCATGGTTCAATCCTAAATTCAGCGTCATTGCAGAAAGTCTTTACCAAAAGTGTGTGACTTGTCAACAGCAAAATGCAGGAAGAAAGACAGTTGTTAGTTGGGGACGAATTGGGAAAGCAGTAGGTCATTTTACTAGGTTACAGGCTGATTTCATACAGTTACCAAGATGTAATGGACTAAAATACGCCCTTGTGATTGTCTGTCTGTTTTCTCGACGGGTGGAAGCTTACCCAACAAGACGTAATGACAGTCTAACAGTTGCTAAATTGCTTCGTAGAGAGATTATACCTAGATTCGGTTTTCCAGTCTCTTTAGAATCTGACAGGGGAACACATTTTAACAATGAAATAATTTGGATGATTTGTTCAGCATTACAAATTGAACGGAAATTGCATTGCGCCTATCGACCAGAAGCATCAGGCATGGTTGAACAGGTCAATGGAACAATAAAATCAAGACTTGCAAAGGTGTGTGCGTCCACTGCATTGAAATGGCCAGATGCATTACCCTTAGTTCTGATGAGTCTGAGAAGTATTCCAGATAGAAAAACTGGTTTGTCCCCACATGAAATCATCATGGGCAGAGCCATGCAGCAGCCAGTAGTTCCAGCGAATCGACTAATGAATATAACTGATGATTTGATACTCGATTATTGCAAAGGATTGGCTGATATGGTGCGTTCTGTGTCTCATCAGGTTAGAGAAGTTGCAACCACAACACAGCAAGAACAGGCACACAACTTCAACCCGGGAGAGTGGGTACTTGTCAAGAAGCAAGTGAGAAAGTCATGTTTGGATCCTCGATGGCATGGGCCATATCAAGTGATACTGGTGACAACGACAGCAGTAAAGTGTGGTGGCTTGCCGAATTGGATACATGCCAGTCACACACGAAGAGTCCCAAATCCACTTGAAAGTGAAGTGAAGAATCAGTTGAAAGAAATAAAGAAAAAGAACAGAATGAGAATCAAGTAAAGTGAGCACCAGCTACTGGGTCTCATGAGACTGCTAATGTTGGTACAGTGAAGAAATTGATTCCAGAACGAAAAGGTGAAGAAGAGAAAAGGGAATCAATTAAAAGAAATATTGAGACAAGTCCTGAACCAAACGAAGCAGAAGAGGTTCAAAAGAAAAAAGCGAGAAAAGGAGATGTGTGGCCAAGAGGAGCGAGAAGACTGAAATACACATTGAATGAAAGTGTTCCAAATACAATTGTTGAAATATCTGAACAAAGTGATTCAGAAGAAGATACAGTTCGAAGAACAAAAAGAGCAAGAGTACCAAACAAGAAATACACAGCACCTGAATGGACGTATTTGGCTGCTGCAACAGTTGACCAGAAAGACAACAGTGAAAAAGAAATTGAGCCAAATGACAAAAATTGCTATGAGCCACCCTGAATGAACTGTGTTAAAAACTTGGGTGCAGAGGATTTTAAAATATTCTGGAAATACAGAAAAGAAACTGAGTTTAAAATTGAAACTGTGAGCTGTGATAAATAGACTCAAATATATATATAAAAAAAGGAGGGATTGAAGAAGGTCTGAAGAAGGTCTTGGAAGAGTTACAGAAAGAAAAAGAAGCTGTGGAGACCTAAAGAAGCTGAAGAGTTACAGAAAGAAAAAGAAGCTGTGGAGACCTAAAGAAGCTGTGGAGACATGAGGCCTGAAAGTGTTTGGATACACATATGTTTTTCTTTGCAATTCTAGAATTTTCCAGAATTTGTATAATTTTTTTAAGTTTTTTTTTAGTTTTAATTTTTCTTTAACTTAAGATGGCTAGGATTCAGGGGACTGGTAATCAGAATCAGGGATCAATTATGCATAGGTGTATTAACGCTTGTTGTCTATGTGTTTTACTAATAATGATTGTTTGGTTAATATTAATAGTTATTGTGCCTTATTTTATGTTTCATACTAAGAATAACACTATGAATGAATTAGCAAATATAGAAACGAAAGTGGGAGATACTCTTAAAGAAGACCCACATACTAATATTAAGAGATTAACTGGAAATGATTTACACCAAGATAATTCTATTAATGATTTCTCGTTAAATGTTTTCACTAAACTTCTTTATGAATATGTAAACACTATGGATGCTAGAGATTGTTATGTGTGCATGCAATTACCGTCTTCTGTGTCAGAAGGGGTGACTTATCACCACCTTCCTTTAACATATGGAATTTCATGTAGTGTAATAACAAGTTTATTCTATGAAAAAGGCCAGTACTACTACTCCAATATAGATTTAGTTTTCTCTGAACTTCCTATTCGAAAGAATATGAATGTAGTAAGTAGTGCAAAGAATGCTGAGTATATGGGTAGTTTTTCCACACTACTAAAGCAATAGATACTGTATATGCTCATAGAAATAATCTAACTTGTAGTTTACGCAGTGAAGAAATTGAATTCATTAATGTTGTAGAAGGTAGAAGAGGAAATTTTCAAAGAAAAGCTGCTGAGGAAAAGAGTCATATTACACCTTGGGCTCATAGGGAAGGAGACTATAAAAAAAGGCGAGACATATGCTGCAATGACCCTGGATTGGCATAATAGGGGGAAGCTTTGTTATTAAGATAGAAGACAGATTATAATAGTTATTTCATTGGTTCTAGTGAATGTGACCATACTTTCCTGATTACAGGAGGTTGGGGTTTAAAGGGTGGTACGGATGTTCTGACAGGGGCTATGGCCTCACAAGCTACCCTCCCAGCCTGCACATGATCAGTCAGAGTCAGTGTTGGTGCTTTCGTAATAAGCGCATTTGGTTCTGCCAGCCTACCTTCAAGGAGCGGTGTATCTGGTGACTCTATTGCCGGTTGACCCTGGGAGCCTGTTTGCCCCGGACGCTCCTCCCGTTTCTGTTCCACTCCCGGCTTGTTAAGTCCTCTGCGATCTGCCTCAGCTCCCGGCTGCTGTTCCCGACCTTTCTGTAGCAGGTCAACCACCGAGGAGCCGGCAGGACTTACTTTCCCCATGGTCCCGCCCCTTCCTCTCCTCTCAGAGTGTTGCTCGTCGTGTCGGTGCTGCATACGCCGCCCGCGCCCGGGCGCCGACTCCACCGGGCTTTCCAAGTCCAGCTCTGCCGTCGGTCCGCTCCGCACCTGTCGGGCCCCTCCCGTCTTGGGGGCACCACCAGTACCTGCATTCTTCGGCCCCATCACCTCGAGGAGCCGACTCAGCTCACCGCAGTCCAGACAAAGTGAGTGTGCGGTTGTGGCTTGCCTCAAGATATGTAGCCCTAGCCTAGCCCAGTCCGCTCACACACAGCAGTGGCAGGAGTGAGTTCCGATCCTGGGGGGCATTGATTCCTCATGTACCGCTTTAAATTGTTTCCGATATCACCGCCGGGCACAGGGCATTCCCAGTCACAGCTTCAGCCCTTCGGTCAGTGTGCTGCTATCGGCCACCTAAGCAGCCGCCATCTCGCTTCAGCAAGTGGGGACTCTACTGGGCCAGATGGAGCGGGAGAGAATACTGAGACCCTCCCCAAAAGCAACGCTGCAATCCCCCCGGATCAGGGAAAAGATGCCCCCTTAGCGGTATGTAACAAACTTATACAACTAGGCAATAAAATTAATGGACAGGAAACAAGGAAGGGGATGGATACCTATTTGGGGGCAGAATCACTGGATTGTCAGCAAGATGAGCAAGGCGAGGTGGGGGCTGAGAAAAGAAATAAAGGAGATTTGGAGAAAGAACCTAGTGACTGTTTTTTCTCAGTTTCAGAGGGGGCGGAATGGTCCGAGGACGGCCTTGGCTCCTCCTCCGATCTCAGCAATATTGAGACAGATCCAGAAGAAAGTGATGGAGCCCAAGCCCTAACTGCTAGGAAAGTAAGGAGAAAATCTGCCGCACCACGGTTGGGTGGTAAAGATCTTAAATGGGATTATACGTCGGTGACTCAATTGGCAGGCTCTCCGCCTGGGGAGAACACAGCCCTAGTCGATCCGGACCCCCCTACTTTGGAGGCTATCTATCAGGCGATCCTGTTGCATAGAGAAGAGGCAAGCCAGGATAGTCGAAAGGCTCAGTCTGCTCTGCGCAAAGTGCAGGGGGTGGTCAGGAAATTAACCAAGTCTTGTAATACCATTGGGGAACGAATATCAGATCTCGATCCCAGGATTGTTACAGCAGAAGCAGACCTCACAGCAACACAGGTACAGACTGAAACACACGAAGCCCAGCTAAAAGACATACAATGGAAGCTGGAGGATCATGAAAATCGACAGAGAAGGAATAATCTGCGTGTACTTGGGGTTCCGGAAGCATATATAGTAGAGATGTTAAAGGTCGCTTTTCCTGAACTAGCTGAATGGAACTGGTCACATGAGATACAGCGAGCTCACCGTACCCCCTTTAAGATGAGATATCCTATAAAAGAAGATGTAAGGCCCCGGGCTATTCTTGTTTATTTTGGAAACTTTTTGCTTCGTCAAGCGATATCAGAAAAAGCCTGGCCCGAATCAAAAAGGTCCAGTGGAGGGGTGTCTTTTTTTGTGCGCCCCGACTTTTGCCACGCTACGGTGGAGAGACGATGGAGACTGAGACAAATGATCAAGCCATTGAGGAAAAAAATGCGCAGGTTTACCTGGTCAACCCAGCACAGTTGAAGGTGATCTGGGAGGGGTAGACGTGATTCTTCTCCTCCGAAGTTAAGGCAAAAGAATTCCTGGACTGTCTGGATAAATAAATCCAAATGAAAACGGCGTAGTAGTCTGGGGACATGATTAATAGGCTCAAAGTGCTGGCCTGTAGGAGAACCGAGACTGAATTTTGAATGTTTAGGATCACTAACCCCCCCCCCAAAAAAAAGGGGGGCGGAAGGATGCAATCTATATAAATGAGTTAAACATATTATAAATATGATTACCAATATATATATAGCGAAGCAATTTTTTGAAGTAATATCACAGGGAAGTATATGAATTCTGTTGTTTAATATACAGCCCCGGGTCAAGTGTGCTGTGCTCATCTCACGCACAGACCTAGATCTGAGCGCTTCACAAGGGTGGTGGTGGGGAAGGGGAGGTGGGCGGGGGGTGGGGAGGCAGGGAGATGGGGGGAGGGCAAAGGTGGGAGGTGGTGGTGGGGGGGGGTGGGAGAAAAGCTAAAACAATATATACCCAGAGATAAATACAAGGTTACCGAAGGAACACTGTGTCGTGTGTGGCTTAAAGTTGTTAAGGCAATGAAGATATATCAGGCTGGCTTAAAGAACAAGACAAATGGGTAAAATAAATATATGTACAGTAAATGTGGGTGGGTTAAATGACCAGAATAAAAGACAAAGAATGGCCGAATTTGCCAGGCTAAACACTTTGGATATCATATCCGTACAAGAAACGCATATCTCCTGGGGGAAAAGGAACCTGATGAGTATGGGAGGGTACAATTTGTTGGCCTGTACATCTCAGACCTCTAATATTCGAGGGGTTGCAATTTTTGCAAAGGTTGCTATGGGAGAAGCCAAGCGTAAAGCAACAGATGCACTTGGTCGATGGGCAATGGTTGAGCTCGAGATAGGCTATACCATATGTGCAATATACGGCTCGAATCAAGACGATCCAGAAATTTTTGAGGATCTAGAGATAGAGCTGGCAACGTGGACTAGTCCTCTAATTGTCTGTGGGGATCTTAATATATCAGTTGAACTGGGGAGAAATCAAGGATACCTGGGGCGAAAACCTAGAGTATATAGAGCGCTGACATCCCTTATGAAAAGCCATGGCTTGATCGACATATGGGGGAGCAAAAAACCCAATAACCCAGGGTATACATATTACTCTTGTCCCCATAACAAATACACCAAACTAGACTATTTTCTTACCTCAGCAAGTCTTGCTAACAAAGTAGGGATTACAAAACTCCCGAAAGTGATTTCGGATCATAATCCGCTAATACTCGATATCGATGCTGATACGTCTAAAAAAACATACAATAAATGGACATTTGATAAGAAGCTTTTGGTTAACAAGACCTATCTAGAATACATCAAGAAATGGGCTCAGGAATTTTTTGATATCAATAGATATAGTGCCAGTCGCAACATAGTATGGGATACCTTCAAATCCGCTCTAAGAGGGGAGACAGTTAGCTTTGTAGCACGCAAAAGGAAAGAGCAGCAGCTAGAGAATGAACAGCTACTAACAGAGCTGGCCAAGGCAGAAGAAGAGCATACAGACTTAATAACTCAGGGGCAGGAAGCAGCAGAACTCCAGCTACGAATTATCTCCCTTAAAGCCGAATTAAATAGTTGGCTTACGCAGAAGGCGGCGAAAATATATCAGTCGCAACAGAGCAAGGTATATGAGACCGGGGAACAGGCTGGGAAATGCTAGCACTACGTAACAGGCAGAAAAATGTTCAAAATCAAATATCTGTCATAAGAAAGGATGGTCAAGCATATACAGAGACTAAGGATATACTTAGGATATTCCAGGAGTACTATCAGCTTCTCTATAAAAAAGATGAAGGGACAAGTCAGGAAACCACACCTACAATAACAAATACTGAACTGGGGCCTCTACTGGGTAGGCAGGCTAAGGAGGAGTTAGACAGAGACTTTTCATTAAAAGAGGTATTAACTGCACTTCATGAGTTACCATCAGGGAAGGCCGCTGGCCCTGATAGTATTCCCCAAGAAATATATAAGCAACTACAAACAGTGATCGCACCTCTACTATTGGATTTGTTTTTAGGAATACAACATAATGGGCTAGTACCCGAATCCTGGAAGGAGACAGACATTATTATCTTCCCTAAAAAAGGCAAGCCATCGGATAATCCATCCTCATACAGGCCCATAACATTGATCAATACAGACACAAAGTTGTATTCCAAAGTTCTGGCCACCAGGTTGGGGAGGGTCATTGGCCATCTAGTCTCACCTTGGCAGCATGGGTTTATTCCCGGGAAAGGGACAACTGATCACATCAGGCGGGCTATAACTTTATTTGATATCCAGGCTGCAACGGGGGGCGGATGGCCATGATCCTCCTCGACGCAGAAAAAGCGTTCTATCGGGTGGCCTGGAGGTTTCTATGGGGGTTACTAGAACTAAAAGGATTTGGGCCAAGAATTATCAGGGCTATTAAGGCTATGTATCTGAACCCCAAAGCCCGGTTACAACTAATGGGGGAAACATCAGGCAATATTTTTATATCAAGGGGGACAAGACAGGGGTGCCCCTGCTCCCCTATTTTATTTGCCCTGTACATAAACCCTCTGATAGAAAAATTTCTAGGAAGTCAGGTTATCAAACCAATCATCTCTAGAGGCTTCGAAACCAAGGTACTAGCGTACGCAGATGATATAGCTATTTTAACTACTGACCCGGCTGACGCAATTAGGGAGGCCACGGCCATTGCCAAGGAATTTGGGCAGGCATCTGGCTATTCGCTGAATGAAGGCAAAACATTGATAGTATGCACTGATAACATAAACTTCAACGATCCTCGGTGTGTAGAGAATGCTATTTACCTTGGGGTTTGTATCAGTCCAAAAGTTGATACAATAGTTAAGACTAACTTTAACCCTTTGATAAAGGCAATCTCAACAGATCTTAAGAGGATAAATGGACTGCATCTGTCTGTTGTTGGGAGAGGAAACGTTCTTAAAATGACAAAGTTGCCAAAAATGCTATATCTGTTTCGCTCTATTCCGCTTGTGATAGAGGCAGATATTTTAAAAACGCTTGAAACTGTTTTCTCAAAATTTACCTGGCAATATGGAAAAATTAGACGCTCTCTGAAATATATGGCACTTCCGCAGGCACAGGGTGGGCTTGCATTTCCTAATATTATACTATGTCATTGGGCGTGTCTTTTTCAACAGATGGCGAGTTTATTCTGCTCAGCTATAACCACAGAAACAGAGGAGTCAAGAAAGTGCAAGACCCCAACTATATGTGAACTTATCATAGGGAGTGAGGCTGGGGGGATATTACTACGTCAGGGGGAGTCAAGCTATTTTAGGAAGGCGCGCTCTAAGGTCATGTATAGTGCCTGGGAAGTATGGACTAAGGTGCGTAAGGCTATGTCAATCCCTAAAATCAACTATTACACCCCACTGTGGCGATCTCAAGCTCTCCCGCATTCCTTTTATGATATCATGGGTAGGCAATGGGAACAACTCGGCCTAACAACGATAGGTGATATATATGATACAGACCAGATACGTCCCTTTGGTGCCCTACAGCAGGAGTATGGGATCTCGACCAGACATTATTTTAAATATATACAAATATGGGAATATCTTATCAGTCAAAGGCCAGTAGGCTCTCCAGGGGGAAGGATACCCCTACTTGAGGTTACTGCTGGGAGAGGTAATAGGATGAAGAACATCTATAACATATTGCAAGGAAACATCCAGGATGATTTGGAGAAAACTGAAACAAAATGGGCTGAGAAATTGAACGACCCCGATGTGGATGTGTATATGGCTCTGCTATTAGCGGGTAAAATTTTCCGGTCAACGAATCTAAAGGCACAACACTATAAGACTTTATTTAACCTGTATTTTACCCCCACTAAACGTTTTAGCTGGGGCATGAGAGCTGACGATAGTTGTCCAAGATACGGGGAAAGACCCGCAACTATAGCGCACATGTTTTATGACTGTGTCAGATTTCTGTCTGTAAAAAATGAGGTGGTAAGCTTTCTGGAGGGGCTGCTAGGACGTAGCATTAACCTATCCCCTACTTTGATGCTTATGGGCTATGATAGCGGCATAGGCCTGGATACCACAGAGAAATATTTTGTATTTATCTGCACAGCTGTTTTTAGGTTATTGATAGCAGCAAGGTGGAAGGATGTGGACCCTCCCACTTTTCAAATGTGGATAGCTCACCTCCTGGGGGTCTACAATCATGAGAGTGCATTATATGCGTGCAGGGGCAGGGAGGCCAGGAAACTGGGGAGGCAATCTGGTCACCCTTTGCAAGGTGGAAAAGGAACGCGGGATGCTCTGATAGGAGAAGCAGCTCAGGAATATGGGATGTGTCATAAACTATGATTAGTAAGGGAGCACATATATTAAGGAAAGGATTTTACTTAATCCCACATATTTAATTAACTGGTTTGGCCTAATGTATGCTCTGCTTGATCTGTACTGTAAGTATAATGTTTATAATATCCATGTTAAGGTTCTTTTAAGCCTGTTTTTAACATTTATATAAGCTTTGATGTATTTATTTCTTGCAAATCCACTGCATTGCCTTATTTTTATGTAACAATGAATTGTGATACTGTGAATTGATTCTTTGAGTATATAACATAAATTTTTTTTTTTTTTAAATTACAAGAATAGACTGCAAAATGACACTTCTTAGTGGTTAAAAAATAGCAGCTAATTGAAAACAACCAAAGACTATCTTTCTATAGAAAACAATGAGACTTTAATAAACAATTGTTAAGATAAAAAATAAAAATAAAAATAAAAATAAAAATAAAGGGTGGTACGGATACTGTTTTCCCTGGAATTTATTATGTGTGTGGTAAAAATGCCTATTATAGGTTACTAGCACGTTGGAATGGGTGTTGTTATGTGGGATTTGTCTTTCCGAAAGTGTCTTTCCAAAAGTGTATCACGTAGTAAAAATCATGGAACCAATGAAAGGAGTAAAAGTGGACTAATACGTAACAAAAGGGAAATTAGTGCTGCTGAAATTGTGGGTGATATTTTTGGAGCACTGATACCATCAGTTGGAGTAATTTTGAATTCGCACAAAATTAGAAAATTGTCCACGGTGGTTGATCGTTTATCAATAGATACTGCTGGTGGATTTTTGATGATAGACACTGAAATGGTGGCTATGAGATCTATGGTCTTGCAAAATAGACTTGCCCTGGATGTGTTATTGGCAAAAGAGGGCAGAGTCTGTAGCATGTTGAAAATTCAACAGTGCTGTACATATATCCCTGACAAAAGTAAGACTCTAGAGGGATATATTACTAATATTACACATTTAAAGGAAGATTTAAATGAACTGAAGGTTGACGGTGATTGGGAGAAACTTGGTAAGGGTTTCTCTTCTGTAGGGGACTGGTTTTTAACATTTGATTAACAGCTTGTTAGGAAGAATGCTAATACCTATTATTGCTATCGCTATGGAATACTAATGTTGTTTATAATATATAAATGCTGCAAATGTAAGGGGAAAACACTAGAGACAAAACAGAGAGCAAATAAAAGAAAGAGAGAAGAAATAGAAATGGAAGACAGAAAAAGAAATTATTATGAGGTAATGAAAGATATAGATGGGGTTAGGTTGAAACAGATGAGAACTACAATGTTTTGATACAATCAGATTGTAATCAGATTTTTGTATTTTTGACCGCTTTAGTAGCCATCAAACGGGGGGATTGATGGAGCAGGGTTTTCTGTAAATAAAACCTGCTCGGATTAAACTTTGCATTGTGTAAAAACATTAACAAGTTTTGAAATTAACCGATAAAGAGTTATTACATAATTTAGAAAAAAGGAAAATTAGAAAAAATGTGAGAAAACGACAATGGGTGTAAGTAGGCCATAAATGATTCCTGCATGAAAAGTTAATAAAAGTGCACAATGAGCACGAGTAAATGTGTAAGTATAAAACGTGTTGTTTTAACGTTTAACTGAACAAATATTAATTACATAGAATGGATGTTTGAAACTACATTGCGTTTATTAATTGATTAATGAAGATTGAAATGAGTCATAAAATGGAGTTTTATTTTGAAAATATAACTAAATCTTAATCATTTCTCCTAGAGAAAACAGCACGCTTTGCAAAGAAATCTTCAAGCTGACTTAGGGTTAATTTTGCTTTAAAATGTAGAAATGCAGAAAATTGTGTTTTATTTTCATAAAATGACGATTGTGTTCTTTCTTGTCGAATGGCTGCTACGTGTTTCAAATATCAACAAAACTTCCTAATGCCTGAAGCAAAGAATTAGTTTTTGAATAACTGTACTAGAAATGTTTCAATATTTCTTCGGATGTGTGCCTGTTGAGGAGGAAGAAAAGTTTTGATTTCCTCTGCTGAAGGAAGATGATGACCGCATGAAACTAAAACAATGAATTTTTGAGAGAAAGGAGAGTAGGAAGTGGTGTGATTTGACACCCTATGCTTCTTAGCCAATCAAAGAAAGACATTTTCCGGATTTTGAAACAAGAGTAGGCAGGACATTTTAACTTTAGGGTAATACTATTAGTGCTAGAATTCATTGTTTGGGTTGTTAGCCGATGCTGCCAGTAAGCTGAGTCCTATCTTTGCTCTTCATACCTTGTGAGGATTGCCCCAGCTTTCCCTTCTGGCCGGAGGGTTAGCTTTTCAACTATTAGCACGCTCTGCTATAGTCTTCTTAGGTTTGTATGAGATTCTGTATTTGCATTTATCTTTTAAAATGCACTTTTGTCTCTTATTCTATCCCCTAAACTCATGCTCCTTAAATGAGATGTTATTATGAATTTCTGATTTTTGTATTCTCTCATGTGATGATTCAGATTCGATATTGTATCTTTGTTTGACCACTTTCATATACTTTACAAAAGAAAATTAGATAAAGCAACGTAAATAGAAAAACTGAGTCTGTCGTTATTTGCTTATTGCAAATAATGAGATATATATATATATATAGTCATGGCTGTAGAGGTCCTGGAGTAATAAAAAATACTTCTGCTGCACAACGCTGTGGTCCGTGCCCGTTTTTCTAAAAGAAAGGAATTCCCAAGACGGAGTAAAACGAGGATATATATATAGTTGTATATACTGTGGTTTGAATAATGTTCCCTTTGTTCTAGGTCCTCATGAGGGGAATATTCATTTAGATCTTTTGTCAATCCCTATCAACTCTCCGATCTGTTGGAGGACCTAACGTTGATATGGGCCAAAATTCAGTCTTAGGTAATAGAGATTTATAGACTGATTTAGCGTGTGGTTTAAAAATTACACACTCTGCTTTAGTTAGCCAAAACCCCTTTTTCTGCTGTGCCACGCACTATCAAAAGCATATTTTAACTAGCAATGGCCAAGCCAATAAGTCTTGTCTTTGAAATGCTTAGCTGACTTTTTGGCTTTGCCCGTGGTCAGCCCCAGAGTAATAATAATACATACACATGTATGTGTCACCCTGCATAAGGTTGTATGCATCAATATACTGCAGTTGAAATTTTAGATTTTTTTAATTACCATTCCAAGATGGCTGTGGCCTATCTTTGAACAGTTGATTAAAAAACAAAAGGCACACATTATCAAGAAAGGAGCAAACCGCAGCCTCTGGGCCCTCCAAAAATAAAAAAAGAACATGAGGGGAGGAAAGCAGTGGGGAACATGGAGGGGCTTTATGCAATGGGGGTCTTGGGGGCTGAAAAAAAGATGAGTGAGGTGGGGATGGGCGGGAAAACAAAGGATGAGCTGACGGGCATCATGGATAGTGCAACAGTCTAGTGCTGAAAGAAAAACAAAACGAAAAAAAGGAGCTAAAAAAGTAGTTCCCTGAATGTCAGCTGTGGAAGTATACAAGTCATTGATTCACAAGGATGATAAAGAAGCTATGATCCAGGGTAGGAACAATCTACAACAAGCATTGACAAAGCCAATAGGTCTCACACATGCAAGATCTATTGGCTTTGTCAATGTTTTTTTAGCTATATTGTACAGCAGCGATAGTTGAACCCATTCCAATAGGTCCACGAGGGCTTCCACAGGCAAGCACAGTGGCCTTATGCTTGAAAACGTCTTTAGAGCCTCCATTCTTTTCAGTTGAGTGGATTCTCAAGAATTCCACTTGGTAAGATTTATTAATTAAACCGACTAATAAATGTGAGCGTCGTATCATTATCCATACAATTCTGTAGGGAAAATCGTATCAGTTACCATCGAAGTCATCGAGTGATGCAGGCCGCGTGTGTGCAAGCGACGTTTGAGGCACATCACTTAACGCCTGTAATGCTCAAAAGTGTGGAGAGCAAAGTTCGGCTTGAAGAGGCAGACTTTTTGAACCTAAGAGAGGCTGCTCTCGAAAGGCAAATGCTACTTTTTTACCGCAAGATGTGGAAGGGAGCATATCTGTTGGTAGCAGTGCGCCCTGACCAGCTGACGTGAGGCCGCCACCATCGCCTAATGAAACTTGACATGCTTCAACATTGGAAGGGCAATGGCCTCTTAAATGGCCGCTTGCTCTTGCCTTCTGCTGGCATCTCTGCGTGGAATGCTAAAGGTGCTTTCAAGCTCCTTGTTTTATTATTTCATCCTTAATCTTGTCCACTCTTTATTTCAAATCAGTGAGATATCTTGAAAGCATTTCGGATTTGTGCTGACTCATAAAGGAAGTTCCTCAGACATTTATAGAAGTACAACGCTGAGGGTAAAATAGTGTAACGAAAAAAGTACATTTTAGCAATACTCGTATAAATCCCAATTATTAGTATTTTTGCAGCTGTCATAATATTCTGTTTATCTGATAGTTCATCTCACCGTGTAGCTTTCTGACAAGGTTTTTTCCCCCGCAGAAATGACCCACAGGAGTTACGCGCGGAGCACCAGCAAACTTATTTATTTATTTATTTATTTATATAGCGCCTGAATCGACCCCCGGAGGGGTATCTCTGCGCTTTGGATGGGCAGCATGGATGTAGTGCAACTACAGCTGAATCAGAAACAGAAAAGAGTTGTCTTGAGCAACTTCCTAAATTGAAAATGATCAGGGCATTGTCTCAAGAGTAGGGGGAGCTTGTTCCAATAGCGGGGACCTAGATGAGAAAGGGCCCTTCCCCTTAATCTGGCCTTCCTGACTCGGGGAACCACAAGAAGATGTTTGGAGCCCGAGCGGAGGGATCTGGAAGGTAGGTACGGTGTAAATTTCTCCGAAAGATAGGTGGGACCAAGATTAAACAACGCCTCATGGATGGTACAGCAAACTTTGAATCTTACCCGTTGGTGTATAGGGAGCCAATGAAGTTGCAAGAGAAGAGGGCGGGAGGCAGTCCTAGGGGGGCATTGAGGACCAATCGCGCCGCCGTGTTCTGGACCACCTGCAGTCTGCTGAGCGAGGCTTCATTGGCGGAGATCAGCAGACCGTTGCAGTAGTCCAGACGGCTTAATACAAGTGCCTGAGTCAGAGTCTTCCGAGTTGAGTCAGGAAGCAGAGGAAAGACTCGGCGGAGTAGGCCCAGTGTATGGAAACAGGAGCCAGCTGTCTGAGCAGCATGCTCCTTCAGAGTAAGGGCTTGATCCAGACGGATGCCTAAGTTCTTAACAGTAGATTTGGGGGCAGGGGGGGCACCCAAATCGACCGGCCACCATTCAGGCGTCCATAGTAAAGGGGCCTCTCCGAAAAGCAGAATCTCTGTTTTCCCAACATTGCACTGGAGAAAATTACTCTTCATCCAGTGTGAGATGGCTCTCATACCAGAGGAGAAGGCCAACTGTACAGATGGAGTAAGTTTGTCAAATGGAAAGAGCAGCTGTGTATCGTCGGCGTAGGATATGGGGGTGAACCCATACGTCCTCAGGAGATTGGCCAAGGGTGCAACATAGATGTTAAACAATGTAGGGCTTAAACATGAGCCCTGGGGTACTCCCTTGGACAATTCCATCGGTGCCGAACGATATGGGCCTAAGTTGACGGTCTAGGAGCGAGCAGATAGAAAGCTCGTCATCCACTGCAAGGCAGAGTTTCTTAATCCAATCTCCTTTAATCTTCTGAGCAATATCTGATGTCAGACCGTGTCGAACGCTGCAGATAGGTCCAACAGCACCAATATCGTAGAATGGCCCTTATCTAGGGTCATCCTGATGTTATCCGTGATCGCTAGCAGAGCTGATTCGGTGCTGTATTTGGGTCTAAAGCCTGACTAGGAAGGGTCTAAACAGCCAGTGAGTTCGACATGGTTGGAGAGATGTTTGTTGTTATGTTGTTCCAATAGTTTGCTCAGAAACAGAAGAAGCGAGATGGGGTGGAGATTGGATAGATCCGTCAAAGGGACTTTGGTGTTCTTACGGATAGGCCTAACCTGTGCTGCTTTCCATTCTGACGGAACATGGCCCTCTCTCAGAGAGAGATTGAGGAGAGTTTCAATCGAAGGGGACAGTTGATAGGCCAGGGAGGTGCAAACTTTGGCCGGGATGAGGTCGAGGGGGGACCCTGATTTTACCTTATGAATCAATGATTCCACATCTGCCGATGTCAGTGGAGAGAAGCACTCTAGCAACTGAGAGGTTGCCTGTTCTGGTTGATCTAATGTCATTGGGGCCAGAGGCTGGCTTCCTGACGGAACGATTTTTTCGTAGATAAGCTCTATTTTCTGCGAAAAGTATAGTGCAATATCATTGCATAGCGTTTGCGTAGGTCCCTCATGGTTCTCACAGGCCTTGGGGTTGATAAAGGACTGGAGGATGTGATGTAGGATTTTGGGAGCGCTACCAGCCTGGGCTAATTGCGATGCAATATGGGTTTTACGCGCAATTTTTATATTTTTATGGTACCTGGACAGGGTGGTAAAAAAACGATCTTTATCCTTCTCGTCGTGAGTAGTGCACCAACTTCTCTCATGTTTCCTACAGAGTTGTTTCTGTACTCGCAGCTGAGGAGAAAACCAGGCAGTCTGTGGGCGTTTGAAATGACTTGGGAGTGATTTCAGTGGTGCAAGATGGTCGATAGCCATGGAAACAGCGGAATTGTATTTGGCCAAGGCTTCCTCTATATTGTCAAATGCAATATTCTGAGGCATTGAGAAAGAGGCTTGAAAGCTCTCCGGGGTGACTTTCTGCCACTGCCTGCGGGTGTGGAATGTAACAGGGTTAGAACCCTTTGACTCCCTTGGGCCCTGGATGAAAAATTCGATTGACGAATGGTCAGACCAAGTTAGTTGTTGGGGGTTCACACTGAACCCTAGGAGAGTTGGAAAAGACTATGTCTAGTGTGTGGCCAGCTATATGAGTAGGGCCTTAATTGAGCTTGGATAAGCCCAAGAGGGCTAGGTCTGCCAGAAGTATCTGTGAATCAGCATTGGAGGGGCATTCACCGTGAATATTAAAATCACCTAGTAGTAAAAAATTGCTGCATGCAATCACGTGGTGGGCTATTAATTCGGTAAGTTGTAATGAGAATTCAGCTAAGGGTCCTGGGGGCTGATAGACTAAGGCCCCCTTCCAGCTAACTTGGGAGGAGAAGTCTATCCGAAAGACCAGGACTTCCATAATGGCGTTGCAGCGTTAATCCAGTGTGGTAACTTTAATACTGTCTTTGTGCACAATAGCAATTCCACCCCCCATCTTTAATTGTCTGTCCAATCTAATAAATTTGTAGCCTTCGGGTATGGCTAACGCAATGGAGGGAACAGAATGGGGCTTAAGCCAGGTTTTGGTCAGAAACCCCAGCTCAGGCTGCGCTGA
Source organism: Calotriton arnoldi (assembly GCA_963921515.1). NCBI lineage: Eukaryota > Metazoa > Chordata > Amphibia > Caudata > Salamandridae > Calotriton > Calotriton arnoldi. The sequence goes on along the minus strand of CAWUFW010007600.1, from coordinate 467,822 downwards.
AGATAGTAGATCCCAAACCTCAATGGAATGCTTAGGCAGGGATCGGATATTACATAGCAGACTTTTCCATCCCTTCCGTGCCTTATCTGGGGATATGCCTATAGCATGGTCAGGAGAGGTGGCGGGTTCGGGGGTAGGAGGAGCAACACTGGGGGGAAGACAATAAAGTACCTTGTGAATCAGTGTCGTCTCAGCAGAGTTGCCCTGATACCAACAAGCTCGGCAAGAGAAGGGGCCTTCTGGGATTGGCCAGGTCTCAGTCCGGCATGAGGGGGCGGGGTCAGTCCTTAATTCAAATAGCTCCTGTCTAGAATAAGACCAATGGGGAGTAGGGCCCTGTTTAGAGATAAATTGACCAGGGTCCCTGGCTCCTGGCAACGACCAGGCGCAGACGGGCGCAGACGGGCTTGCCTACGGCGCACCGGCGGCGCGCCCGCTGCGCACGTCCACTGCGCGACGAGAAAGACGTGCTGTTTAAGTAGGCAGTGAGCACTAGCACGCTAACCGCCCTGCTCCGCCCCCCAACAAGCCGGAAGTGGTGTTTGAAAGACCGCCGGCACCCTCCAGAACAATCGGGAAACCCGTGGTGGACCGGGGTGCAGGCGGGAACACCTTCAAGCGCTACGAGAAGCTTTAAACTACCAAGGAGGTACGTGAAATCCTTTTCAAGTGCAAAGTGGCAAAGAGATGAGTGCAAAATGGCAGGCAAAACGAGCGTTTTTAAAACATTAAAATCGCTATCCACATTAAAAACAGTTAAAAACTAATTAGCACAGATAGAGGATCTCAGCATGTAGCCAAGGTCTGCGCGCGTCCGCACTTAAAAATAAGCAGGGACGGCATCGGCGCTGCAACATCCTGTGATTCTGGGCAAGCCACTTATCTCTCCATGCCTAAAAAACTCAAGATTTACCGTATTGCCGAAAACATAAACAACACACAACAAATTAACTACAGCTTCACCGACACAGCAGAGAACGAAAAAGGAACCTCCTTGAAACACGAACAGAAACCCCCCAAAAAATAGTGCGCTCGAGCAAACACACACGCAGAAAGGCTACAAGTAATAAGGCCATGCTCCGTGGGAGGTAGCAACACATGAACAGGAGGGACTTATAAGAACAAATAAACACTTAGAAGCAAGGATTAACAAAGGACACTCGAAGTTACCAACCAAAAGCAATAGGTGGGATTTAAATCCACAGAGTAGATAAAGCATGTCTGAAAGAGCCAGCACATGCGCTGTCTAGGCGAGACCTAAAAACAGGAAGGAAAACAGTTGAATAAGAAACAAGCAAATGAGTAGGACATGAAAGTAAACTAATTATAAGTATTGGGCAGGCCCAGAGAACACTCTTAGTATTGGTATTGCACACAAAAGGTCATTCAAAAAAACGGCCACAGCTTTCTGTAGGCGGGACCTAAAAATGACTGATTATCAATTTGTACTGCCAGATCAGAATTCTACCTTTCTTATTTCCAGAACACTAAAATGCTTCCACCGAAATCTTTCAAAATGGTAAATTATCTCACTAGCACCATATGAAATTGTTCTGTAATTTTGGCCTTGCAAGATCTTTACGACAATTTATCCACGTTCTGTATGGACAAAACTGAGGAAAGTCAGAGATTTTTTCCTAAGCCTTCCTCTCTTAAGTCAACATCCTGATTGTCTTACTATAGTAATATAGTAACATATATGAGACTCTCTTCTTTCTTGCCGTTCGGCAGTAAAATCCGGATTACTTTTAGAGCCCTCTCGGCCAAGAATTATACAGACGGAGCAGCTAACATTGTTTCTGTTCTTACCCAACTCTGTAACCAATCTGTAACCACAGCCACTGTTCTCAAAGAATGCAATTTGGTGTTAGCTCAACCACTCTTGAAGAAGCAACAAGTCAATTCTCCTCGAATGAATTTCTTGTTCCATTACTAGTTGCATTCTTAGTTGATTTTCTCCCAAGCTAGAATTTGTTTGAGTGATGGCACTAAATCTGTTACTGTTGCTGTACTGTCAAGTCTCTGCATGATTATGGATCCTGGAGTTGGTGCAGCGTTGATGCTCTTGGACCTCTCCTGCCTTTTACATTTTCTCTCAACCCCTACTGCATTGTTTATCAGAGGATATGGTGGGAGACAGTGGCCTGACATGGGTGCCATTTATTACGAGTCCCACACTCTTTAATGCTGATATCTTTCCTTTCACTTCTCTTTTTCACTATTTTTGCTTCAACTTTTTCTGCCATGCAGTTGATACCCGAATGATTATTCGGTAAACAGCGTTAACAACACATGCGAAACAACGCATGGCGTTACAACGCGGTCGTTACAACGACCACGTTGTTAGTTCGCATACCGTTACAACGCAAGTTGGAACAACGACTTGCGTTGTAAGGGGCAGAAGGTGTTGGATTTAAAATCCAACACCTTCCCTACTGTCCGCACAGACTGGAGTTGGAATAGTAAATTATACTATTTCAACATCCAGCGCCCCTTACAACGCAAGTCGTTGTTCCGATGCGTTGTAACGGTATGCGAACTAACAACGCGGTCGTTGTAACGACCGCGTTGTAACGCCATGCGTTGTAAACGCATACGAAATAAGGTGGCATATTCTGATTATTCGCATGGATCTTGATTCTTCTTCGACACAGTCCCAGCTTTGTGCGTGCCTAAAATCTGTATCTTACTAGATAGCCTGTAACTCCCTCAAATTGAACTGTGTTAAAACTGAGGCCCCTATTTTGGAGGGTGTGTCTTCTCTCTGACCCCATGCTTGGTGGCCTCCCGATATGGGTACTACTATTGAGCGTGTCACCAAACTCAGAAAACCAGGACTTATTGTGAACACAATACTGTCATTCAAGCTCCAGGCTGACTGGCAAAGTACTTTCAACTGCTTTGCTTTTCTAAAAACAAAACCCTTAGGAAGATTTGTTTCCACTCCTTCTAATTGATAACTATTAGACTGTGATCCAGGATATAGCTTCTCTCCTTTGGACTACAGCAATTTTCTTTAAATTAGCCTTACAAAATATATCCTAACATCTTTCAACTCTGCAAAGTTGCATACCATTACTGTTAGTCAGAAACTGTGTCCAAACACACACTCAGGAACTGTGACTAAACACTGTGTGAAACTTAATTGATTACAAACCGGAAACAGAATTATTTTCAAATACCTCGTGTTTGGCATGGAGGTATTTACAGTGATGGACCTTTTCTTCAACATGGCATAATGGTATTATATGAATCTCATTGCCAGCTGCGCTCATTAAATGCTGCTTTATTTCAGGTCTCAAAAAATTCAGAAGGCATATTGTGGAGGAAGACCATTTTCCTATTGCACCTCGAGAAGGTGGAATTCACTACCATGGTCTTTGGGATTAGGAACCATTCTGTTGTGTTTATTCTTGCATGTGTCGGGGCACGAGGGGACTTGCATGTTTACGTGTATAGAATGTACTCTGTTACCACCAGAAACCTGTTTATGTTCTACGGTAGTCAGTTACTTGTTCTGCCAATGAGATTGGATGTGTTGGCCCCAACTTCTCTACTACTAATAAAATGTTATCACTATACCTGGCTCCGTGTGGACTCAACACAATCATTTTGTTTTAGAAAACACCTTGAGACCTAGGGGCCTATTAGGATGGCGGTCGGATGTCCACCGCCGAGCCGGTGGTGGTGCCCGCCGGACCGGCGGTGGACATCTGCCCGCGATCGCAACCAAGAAAACCGCCGGTCAAATTAGGATGGCGGTGGTGACCGCGGCAGTGGGAAATTCCGACCGCCGCTTTTCCGCCGGTTGCCATCCGCACTCCTGCCTGGCGGACGGAGCAGGACCGGGATAATGGTGGAGGTGCAGAGCAGGCTCCGCCGGCAGGATTATGATGCCGGCGGTAGCCAGCCTTTCCTCAGCGGTCAAACCGCCATGGAAAGGCATGCGGAGATTGTCTTCCGGGGGCCCGTTGCGGGCCCCCAATGTGTTGGGGGGTGTGGGTGCACTGGGGGGTATCTATGGTCCCCCCTACATTTCCCTGTACCAGGTGGCAGGCACTGTGCAGTGCCTGCCACGCAGTGCAAGGAAATACAGGACATGCTCCTTTTGGCATCGTGGCGGTGCTGCGGGCAGCAGCAACCGCCGCAATGTTAAGGCCCGTGATCAGACCGCCGCGGTCGGATTTCGACCGCGGGTCATCGTAATTCGACCGGCGGTGATGTCGCGGTCCATGCGGGCGGTCTTTTCCCACTACGATGGCGGTCAGGGAGGTTTTCCGACCACCATCGTAATAGGCCCCCTAGTTATTTGTCTCTCGCAAATTAGCTCTGGCTCTTTCTCAGCTACCATAATCCTTCAAGCACCAGAATATCCCTTGAAGTTGTTGTGCACTTTATAAGTCTTCATTCATTCAAACTTTGTCTTTATTTGTGTAGTTGTGACATCACCTGTCCCTGCGCATGAAAAGAATATCACCACTCTACTCTGAGTTTTTCATACTGCTCTGTTCAGTACTTTGTCACCTGTGTGTCTGGAGAACGCTATACAAAAATGTAAATTTAGTAAATAAAATGCTATAACTTTTACGAGTTGCCTTCTGACGTCACAGGGCCTCATGATGCCACAGTAGAAAGAGTAACACCCTTCAACAAGTACCACTTGCACGCTTAAATGAAGGGATGACTAGTTGTTTTGATTTCTTTCTTCTGAACTTCCTTTTGCTGGTAAAGAAAGGCAGCAGCATGTCAGTTTTTTCTAACACACAACATTCAAATATTGGGAAATTAACTATACACATATTTCAAATTATATCAGCAATTAGGAAAGCACAAATGAACTTTTTTGTAATTCTGAAGTGTGTTAGTAAAGATTTTAATAGGAGCAAAAAAAATAAAGACACTTTACTTGGTGATGCTCAAGTGACAAATATTCACTGAAACCCGATTTCCACACATTTATTTTTGCAAAATATATTTTTACCAGTAACACTGCATGTCTATGCAAATTTAGTGGCCATTTCAATGGAAAATGTGCTGTCCGTAAATGACGGTGTGCTTCCTTACCAGTGCTCTAAACGGCACCACCAGCTACATACCACACTCATACCACTCTCCAGCTGAATAGGCGTGGCACATTTGCTACACTTGTACTTTTTGTATGAGGCTTGGCTCTTTCACAATCCCTGTGACTTGAGTGATATAACATTAGTGGCTCCGCCCCACTTTAAAAATTGTTCCAGCACCACTGGTCCTAAATATTATCTACAATAATATTACCTTATAGGAGTTAAAAATAGGAAATTTGCACAAAATGAGACAATATTTTTGGACATTTTATTTAGGAAACAATATTGAGGTCACATAGTATTTCTGTTCACAATATTACAAAACACAATCTTTAAGCTACAATATGAAGGCCTCTACTAAGCGCTCCTTACACCTCTACTTCACTGCCTCATAATTGGTGTGTTCTTACGACATCGATCTCAAAATGTACTCAGTGTAGCATACTGGCAGCCGTGGATTTTTTTTTGTTTTAAAGAACTTTATTGCTTATTTTTGCAAATTTTTTTCCTGTCACACAAATTAAAAACTATTTCTGTGATTTTGCAATATTCCCCATGCATGCATATTTTAGTAGTTAAAAAAACCTTTTCCTTAATATGTCAGCGATCCCTTGGGAACAGTGGTGGGAAAATTCCTCAATGAGCAGGGGTGAATATTGCTGTCAGAATGTCATCTGACATCACTATTGTGTTCTAAATATTGTCTACAAAAATATCATCCCATTTGATATAAGAAAGCAAAATCTACACCCACTGAAATTTTTTTTAAATGATACTCAGGACACAATGTTTATGTCCGGCAATATTCTGACACAACTATGATCAACATCTTTTTCTGCAGACTTGGCCCAGCCTCTGTGAATTGTTTGCAGACTCCGCCTTTCACTCAGATGCTTATCTTTCTCAGGGTCAAAGATTACTTGTTTAGCGCGTGCACTGTTTGCACTTCATCCAGTGATGTACAATTCGGCCAATAATTGGGCTTTGACTTACTCTCCTGCCTATGAACTCTGCTGCGGGGTCCGAGGATTGCAGTTCTCACATGTGGCAGAAAATTAGCAGAATTTTTGTTCCCCCTCTTTAAAAAAATCCGTTTTTCGAGAATAAAGATAAATATATTTTTTGATACAGTTATGTGAGCTAGGGTGTGTGCTTCCCAGTGGATGAAATAGACATTTCATGCCCTGTTAAATTATAATATTATTGAAATTCGAAATTGAATTAAAAGGCATAATATGTTTACCACAGACTAAATATCCAGGGTTATTTTGTTGCGTTGTTTTACGTTCATAACATTTATAAACAATGAATTCATTGCTTTTACTAATTCAACTACAGCTATTCACCATTTTGTTCTCACTGCACATTGATGTGTTTTCATAATTTGAAAGCATCTGTAAGTTTTTTTAACCTGTGTTTTATTTTGAGATTGAAGGTCTATGCAAACTATGCAGCAGGTTTTAACGCTTTCCACCGGGTGGCTTTGGTAGTTACTTTCCTACGCTAATCCCTAAAGTAATGCAAAGTAGCATCTTTGGGTCATGGGGAGAACCAGGTGTTGGTACATCAGAATTCACCTGCAACCACCCATGCATTTTGATTCAAAGCCCTATCTGCTAAAAAAAACATTTTGCACCAAAAAATAACTTCTACTTGAGATAGCTGTAAAGTTTGAGAAACGTTTTGTTTTTTTCAAAACGTTTCCAACTTTGGGGTCAATTCCGATTCGGGCCGGAAAAAGCACCGACCGACTCGGATCCGGAAAAAATACCGACCGACACGTACCCGTGGCGCACGACACGCCAAGTACGATGCAAGGCGCGAAAAATCCGACCGAAACCAAGTCGACCGACCGAGCCGCACGGAAAACAGCAATCCGGCCGGAAAAACACGCGAATCCAACCGACCGACGCGCACCCGGAACAAATCCGACCGAAACGTACACGCGAACTCCAAACCGCAAAGTACGATGCAAGGCGCGAAAACCACGAGCGAGTCGGACGGAGGACAAGCCGTACGACCGACACGCATACAAAACCGAGCCGAAGCAACACAATACACCGCGACCGACGCGTACACAGCATAGAAAACTGCACAAACACAGCGTGAACGAAACGGAGAACACCGTACGAGACCAATGCAGGGTCCGACTCGGTCACAAGAACGTTTCCAACATACACAAACAGCACAAAGGAAAAATCACCCAAAAAAAGGCCAAACAAGCAATTACCAAGCCAATAAATACTGGGGGTGGGGACAGAGAACAAAGACACACCCACAACTCCACCCATATAAAGGACACAAATCACAACCATGATCCTTTGCAAATGCCATTCCACTGCCAGCACCCAAGAGAAAGCAACCACACACCCACAGCTCATCCCTCACACAAGCCACACACCATCAGCACACCAACAAATACCTACCTCACATACACCCAGCAAAACACACACTCACACACCCTCACCTGCACACCAACACACACATCACTCACCATCATCACCCATCACCATGCCCCCCAAGAAGAATCACAAGTTCCTAGATTGTGAATTGGAAGTCCTGGTAGACGAGATCCTCAGGGTAGAGCCACAGCTGTTTGGCACATTGGTCCAACAGACCCCCATGTCGCAGAAAACCAAGATGTGGGAGAGGATCATCAACAGGGTGAACGCCCAATCACCATGTCGGCGCACAAAGACCGACATCCAGAACAGGTGGTATGACGTGCGCAGGAGGGTACGGAAACTGCTGAAGCAAGACTACATCAACAGCCAACACACCGGCAGTGGCCCTCCTGCCAAGCCAATATACCTCAGGCCTTGGGAGGAGAAGGTGCGGGCCATCCTTCCGCCAGTGAGCGTATATGGACTAGAGGACATCCCAGAGCCTGGTGAGTACACAACAAATGTACACAATATACTGCCACAAAACACACACACATCACTGTCAAGGGAGAGTCAAACCATGCACTCATAGCAATTACACAGCAACCAGAACAGAATCATCCCAAAATGTGTATGTCAGTCAGATAAACACAACACATGCCATCAAAAAAGTCACATCCAACTGTGCCAACACATGTACAAACACAACCACAACTACAGCTAGGCAGTGGCACAAATAGAACTAACAAACACATCCACACATGTAGCCACCACAACAACACCAACACACAGTGAAGACCACTCAAAGGAAGGAATTCTGTGTATGCTGGCCAAGTCAGTGTAGCCAATAGCATCATGGGAGTCGCAGTCACACATATTGCCCCCCACAACTGTCCCATCAACACCACCATGAACCATGCGCACATCACAGGGAGTGGAGAAGGACTCACAAGATGGCTGACACTGGCTACTGCTGTGGGGAGCACAAGGCCCTGCTGGCAACTGTGCACCAACAAACAGCAGGACACCACTGACTGACATCCTGAGAGACAACTTCCACTCCCTGCAATGCAAGCACGTTCCATGGTGGGATATCTGGCTAGCTGGGTGGGAAGGGGGACTTGCAGCACTGACCATAGTCACAAGCACCTCCCCTCACACACACCCCAACACAAACTCCACAGAACCCACCTGGTAGAATGCAATGCCCCCATCCTAACACAAGATCCCACAAAGCACCACCACCCTGGGTTATGTTGTGTGAAGCACAGGGACACTCTTGGGACTCTTAGCCAAACAACTGCCAGGACAACACTCCCAGCCATCCTGTCAGCACAGCCAGCCCACCCCACAGGGAAGCAGAGTCAAAAGGAAGGAAGCATGGGCATGCTGGGAAGGGGGTGGAGGCAATAGCATGATGGGAGTCGTAGTCACTGATATTGGTCACCCCCACAACTGTCCCATCAACACCACCCTGAACCATGCTCACATCACAGGGAGTGGAGAAGGACTCACAAGATGGCTGACACTGGCTACTGCTGTGGGGAGCACAAGGCCCTGCTGGCAAATGTGCACCAACAAACAGCAGGACACCACTGACTGACATCCTGAGAGACAACTTCCACTCCCTGCAATGCAAGCACGTTCCATGGTGGGATATCTGGCTGGCTGGGTGGGAAGGGGGACTTGCAGCACTGACTATAGTCACAAGCACCTCCCCTCACACACCCCCCCCCAACACAAACTCCACAGTACCCACCTGGTACAATGCAATGCCCTCCATCCTAACACAAGATCCCACAAAGAACCACCACCCTGGGTTATGTTGTGTGAAGCACAGGGACACTCTTGGGACTCTTAGCCAAACAACTGCCAGGACAACACTCCCAGCCATCCTGTCAGCACAGCCAGCCCACCCCACAGGGAAGCAGAGTCAAAAGGAAGGAAGCATGGGCATGCTGGGAAGGGGGGTGGAGGCAATAGCATGATGGGAGTCGTAGTCACTGATATTGGTCACCCCCACAACTGTCCCATCAACACCACCCTGAACCATGCTCACATCACAGGGAGTGGAGAAGGACTCACAAGATGGCTGACACTGGCAACTGCTGTGGGGAGCACAAGGCCCTGCTGGCAACTGTGCACCAACAAACAGCAGGACACCACTGACTGACATCCTGAGAGACAACTTCCACTCCCTGCAATGCAAGCACGTTCCATGGTGGGATATCTGGCTAGCTGGGTGGGAAGGGGGACTTGCAGCACTGACCATAGTCACAAGCACCTCCCCTCACACACACCCCAACACAAACTCCACAGAACCCACCTGGTAGAATGCAATGCCCCCATCCTAACACAAGATCCCACAAAGCACCACCACCCTGGGTTATGTTGTGTGAAGCACAGGGACACTCTTGGGACTCTTAGCCAAACAACTGCCAGGACAACACTCCCAGCCATCCTGTCAGCACAGCCAGCCCACCCCACAGGGAAGCAGAGTCAAAAGGAAGGAAGCATGGGCATGCTGGGAAGGGGGTGGAGGCAATGGCATGATGGGAGTCGTAGTCACAGACATAGCTCACCCCCACAACTGTCCCATCAACACCACCCTGAACCATGCTCACATCACAGGGAGTGGAGAAGGACTCACAAGATGGCTGACACTGGCTACTGCTGTGGGGAGCACAAGGCCCTGCTGCCAACTGTGCACCAACAAACAGCAAGACACCACTGACTGACATCCTGAGAGACAACTTACACTCCCTGCAACGCAAGCACGTTCCATGGTGGGATAACTGACTGGCTGGGTGGGTGGGAAGGAGGTCCGGCTGCCAACCAAACACAACCAATGCAGACCATGTTCACACCCCAGAAAATACATAGAAATGCCCAAATAATGCAGGACAATGTGCCACACCAATATCAACCCCTGACTGTGACGACTCAGGACAATGCAATGTACAGGCCCGCACCCAGAGGCACAGTCACAACTGTCATGTGTGTCAACCATTGATGCCTGCAGAAACATGACATACATTGTTTGTGTCTCCCAAAAACAGGTGATGATGGGGACACAGCAGCAGACGCTGAGGAGTCCCAGTCCCAGGCTCAAGAGGATGCCGAGCTCACTGGCGTCGTACAGCCTCTGTCCTCCTCGGACGATGAAGAACAACCTGGCACATCCGGTGCAAGTCAACATGCAGCACCAGCAGGACCACCAGCTGCAGCACCAGCAGGACCACCAGCTGCACCCCTGCACCCACCCCTACAACGACTGTCACCACGAATACCATCCCTGCCGACATGGACAGAATAAGGAGCAACACCAGCACAGTGACCCTGGACCAACCAGGGGCCATGGACACCACCACCACCACCAACCCCCAAGGTGGACCAGGGTTATCTGTGCGTGCCACTGCACACACTGCACATGTCAGCAGGGGTGGTGGGAGGGTGGGAGACAGAGGTCGCTGCTTGCAGACGTTGCTGGTGTGCATGATGACCCACAACTGGTACGAATAGCTGATGCGTACCAGTCCAGCACCGGAGAGCTCAGCCAGGTAGTGGGGCTCCTCAGAGACATTAAACAGCAGCAGGCTGCCCATCATGCCCGCTTGGACTCCCACATGTCCCACGTGGAGTCACACATGTCCCGTGTGGACTCACACATGTCCCGCGTGGAGTCCAAGTGGGATGCACTGCATGAGATGACGGCGGTCCACAGGGACATTTTACAATGCCTCCGCCAGATGAACAGCAACCAGTCCACACCTCCCTGTGTGCCAACAACATCTGGTGCCGAACAAACTGCAACTGCCACAGGGAGGGAGGAGGACTCTGGCGGAGAGTCTCCTGCACCGCAGCAGCCTGCACTTGAGGGCCCCCCCAAGAAGAGGGGTCGTCCGAGGAGGGAAAAGTGAGAGGCCGATGGCCAAGCGCAACTCCCAGGAAGCCTGAACCTGTTCTGGATGTTCGCCTTTGTGCACAGACTGTTCACCCTGTTGACGGCAACACTACTCCCACACATTGCATGGGGAGTACAAGTTGGACCAATGTGTCAGACAACTGTGGCCCCGATACTGGGGATCCTGTCTACCCGGACTTTCAATTCACCTAGGAACTTGGGATTGCAAGATTCATGTACATCACAACCCATCCTATGCACTATTAACACAAATGTATCACAATAAACACACTAATACACCATACTTGCCTCTGTCGTGATTCCAACGTGGGTGCTGTTATGGGGATGATGAACTGCAAAATTACACTGTGTATGCGAACTGCAACAGCAAGGACAACACAGGCATGTGAGTACAGGAAACGTGACACACATGAGGGAGACACACCACCAGGGCTACACGACACATACACACCTAGGCCATCTGACTCATTGCCTACACTGATGTTGCCAGGGAAGACGGTGCAATGCACAGACACCACACCCATTCCCAGTTGTAGTCAAGTAGCCCACAGGTGCAGTAAGCAAATGGCAGTCAAATATGTGACCACAGACAACGCACATCACAAAGTGAAGCACAGGTTTATTACACAGTTGCAACATGCCGTAACCACTACAGATGCAAGGTAACCCCACCTGGCAGCGGGAACACAGTCAACAACTGTAGACGGAAGGAAGACCATGGGTGTGGCGCACATCACCTGTAGGGACACAACAGCTACCAGCCTGGATGTGCAATCACGTCGTCGGTGGACACAGTTGACCAAACGAATCTGAAAGTACCCTGTGAAGGACAGAAATGACACATAGTCAAAAGCAATGGAGTACAGGACAGAACAGCAAAACACATGAACAATACATGTTACAAGATACCCACCCAGAACCAAGTTAGCATGTCAACACTGTTGGGGAGTACAGCCCACCTGTTAGCACACATCGCAACACACATCCAGTCAAGTGGCCCATGGACACACTCCCACAGCACCAGAGCACCACCCACACATCATGCCAACTCACATCATTGACATGACACCTCAGGATACTCACATTCAGCTAAAGAAGTTGGTGATGAGCTGTGTGCGGACATCACCATCACCATCATCATCATCATCATCATCATCATCGTCACTGGCATCGTGGTCCAGGCCAGGATCCTCCACAGGTGGCGGATGTTGGTCATTGTCAACCTGGATGAGAGGCAACTCCTTCCGCACTGCCAGGTTGTGGAGCATGCAGCAGACGATGATAATCTTGCACACTTTCGCAGGGGCATATGGGAGGGACCGGTCTTGTCCAGGCAGCGGAAGCGGCTCTTCAGGAGACCAAAGGTCCGCTCAATCACTCTCCTGGTCCGACCATGTGCCTCATTGTAGCGCATCTGGGCAGGTGTCACAGGGTTCCTGAGGGGTGTCAGCAACCACGGCATGTTGGGGTATCCCGAGTCACCTACGGACAGACAAGTGCACATTAGCTGACTTGGAACAGTGGGCGGAATACTACAGATCAGATCACACACAATGGCACAAAGTCAGTACACACCGACAAGCCAGGCACGCTGGTTCTGCATCTGTGCCATCATCCTGGGGATGCGACTACTCCTCATCACAAAGGCATCGTGTGCTGAACCAGGGAAACGGGCACACACGTGTGTGATGGTCATGTCTGCAAGACACACCACCAGTGCATTGACCGAGTGGTAGTGCTTGCGGTTCCTGTAGGCCTGCTCCTGGGCCTGTGGTGGTACCAAAGCCACATGTGTCCCATCAATGGAGCCAATGACATGCGGCATCCTCCCCAGGGCATAAAAGTCACTCTTCACGTCAGTGAGTCGTCGCAGTCTAGGGAAATAGATGTACCGGTTCAGGAAGAGCAACATTGCCGCCAAAACATCGCGGAGCACACGGCTGAACATGGTCTGTGACATCCCACCAGCAGTCGCCACAGTATGTTGGAAGGTACCAGTGGCAAAGAAGTGTAGGGCTGCCATCACCTTCACCTTGGGGGTCAGCGCTGTAGGATACGGCCGGCCAGGCTGCAAATGTGGGGACAACTGCACTGCCAAATCCTCAATCAGCTGCCTGGTGAAGCGGTACCGTCGGATGCTGTCCCGTTCCACCATCGTTGCCAGGTCTGGGAATGGCCGATGGACAGCAGGAGCCCTGCAGTGCAGAGGAGAAGTAAGCAAGATTGTCAGTCACCCCACATATGCGGCATTGAACACACTCAAGATCCCAACATACATCATTATGAGGCATAACTACATGAAGTGTGCAGTACCGGAAGGACATGTATGGTACATACATGGCCAACATCTGTCAACACGGTCCAACAGGTGGCATCAATTAGTCCCAGGTTGGCCCATTGGATATCATGAGGCCGTGTCACAGTTCCCATCTCCTGCTGCCGTGTCACAATAACCCCCACAGGGACATGTGAGGACAGATGTGCCCCAGGCACCACAGCTCAACGACAGGTACATTCCCAGGGACCCTGTAATGCCACATGGACACTGGCATTACATGGAGTATCATGTATACACCACAGCAAAACAACCATGACCCCCACAGGTAGTGGCCCCACTTGCCACGGCAGGACAGACATGGACGTCTGTGACACACACGCACAACATCAGAGTCCATGCACACACAACGTGGATGTGGAGACTGTCTCCCATTGTGCACATGAAATCAGAGACATTGTAAACACCACATGCACAAAGACTGTGGAGGGCCATCACTATTGTGCCACTGGGACACCCTGGCTCAAACATACCATCCCACATGGGACTCACGGGGTATGTGACATGACATACACATACACCACTGTGAAATGTGACCATGGCACATGCACAGATATGAACAGTTGCACATCACAGTGGTCACGTACACGTAACACCCAGGATCCTGTCCCCATGAACACGTGCACAGCCTGGGGGTGGCTGCCCACAGGTGACACCCACAGGACAACATGTACACCAACATACACACAATAGGAAATGCAGCCTTACATGCCTTATGATAAAGTTTGGACAGGCTGTCGTGTGGTAGGTGTGCCCCTCACTCCCTGGGAGCTATCTGTGGCTGGCATATGTCCATCTGAGACAGGCATGCTGACATATGCCAGTCACATGTACAGTGATGCGTTGAACTGCAATGGACCGATCGGTGCCTCCGGCCGGCCCATTGCTTTCAATGTGTGCGGGTACGCGTTGTACCCCTGTGCGCGTTGAACTGCAATGGACCGATCGGTGCCTCCGGCCGGCCCATTGCTTTCAATGTGTGCGGGTACGCGTTGTACGCCTGTGCGCGTTGAACTGCAATGGACCGATCGGTGCCTCCGGCCGGCCCATTGCTTTCAATGTGTGCGGGTACAGCGTTGTACCCCTGTGCGTGTTGAACTGCAATGGACCGATCGGTGCCTCCGGCCGGCCCATTGCTTTCAATGTGTGCGGGTACGCGTTGTACCCCTGTGCGCGTTGAACAGCAATGGACCGATCGGTGCCTCCGGCCGGCCCATTGCTTTCAATGTGTGCGGGTGCACGCGTTGTACCCCTGTGCGCGTTGAACTGCAATGGACCGATCGGTGCCTCCGGCCGGCCCATTGCTTTCAATGTGTGCGGGTACGCGTTGTACCCCTGTGCGCGTTGAACAGCAATGGACCGATCGGTGCCTCCGGCCGGCCCATTGCTTTCAATGTGTGCGAGTGCGCGTTGTACCCCTGTGCGCGTTGAACAGCAATGGACCGATCGGTGCCTCCGGCCGGCCCATTGCTTTCAATGTGTGCGGGTATGCGTTGTACCCCTGTGCGCGTTGAACTGCAATGGACCGATCGGTGCCTCCGGCCGGCCCATTGCTTTCAATGTGTGCGGGTACGCGTTGTACCCCTGTGCGCGTTGTACCGCAATGGACCGATCGGTGCGCACCCATTGACAATGGGCTTGCCTGGCAACGGACGCGTTTTCGAATTTCGAACGAGTCGGTTGCTGGAAAATCAGTTGGTCACCCACAACAATGTTGCAAAATCATGTATGTCATGAAGTTGAAGATTTGAAGGATGCTGTGGGCGTGTTTTGGTGCTGCTATTCCATGGATTGGCCAGATTCAGAAGATGCAAACGACTTGGACCTATCACTTTGGACACAAGGGACAGTATCTGCCTCTCCAGCACATATATATTGCTGGCTGTTCCCCTGAGAGCCCACTTGCCTGCACTACATGCTCCAAGACGACATCTGCCACTGCACTGCTGCTGTCTCTGCCCCTCTGGACCCTGCAATGGCACGTACTGTGGAGAGAGCCCCAGCCTTCAGCCTTGAAGAGAACCAGGCCCTGCTGGACAGCCTACTTCCACAGTACAGCAAGCTGTATGGGACACCAGGGGAGCAGGTGAGTGTTCTGTGCACTGCCTTTCTGAATGTGCATTTTGTCTGACTAGCAAGGCTGAGAGTCTGCACGCCACTGGCTAGCAGGCTCACTGAGTAGTTGTCACCCCCATAGTGTGTAGTGAGTTGCACTGGACAGGTATGGTGCAGTGACAGTGCATTTGAACATGGTTTTACTTCCCATGCAATGATACCATGTAGTGACGTCTGGCAAACTGTCCATGGTCAGCTTTGCACTGCCTGTGTACATCATGTGCCCCTGTGATTGAGACATGTATATACGACTGTGTCATGCACGGATATGTTGCATGTGTGGTAATGGCCTTTTCACTTTGTCATCCACACAGGTTAATGCCCATCGGAAGCAGGAAATCTGGAAGGACATCGTCCGGGCTGTCCGGTCCGTGGGGGTCTACAAGCGCCGGATCCGCAACTGCCAGAAGAGGTGGCAGGACCTTCGGGGCTGGACCCGGAGGATTGCACGGGTCCAGCTGAAGCTGTCGCCTCCTCGCAGGAGGGGCGGAACACGGACCCTGACCCCCACATGCTCCAGATCCTGGCGGTGGTCTTTCCAGACCTGGATGGGCAGCTGAAGGCCAGACAGCAGCAAGGAGGGGTGAGTCAAAGACTGCACTGTGAACTCTGTATTACATGCTTTGTGCCCTCCTCTGGCCTGGTTCAACTGCCACAGTGCAGCAGTCATGTTGTCCAGGAGCCATGTCCCTCTATTGTGCACTGCCCACTGCTCATCTGATACCCAGGTGTGGCCCTTACAGTCAGGGAATTGTGTCACTTGGGACTGTGTCCTTGCAGTTTGCTTCACTAAAGGTGGGGGACAGCATCTGTTTCCCTAACTCTGTTGTGGGCATCATGGGTGGGTCCATTGTTCACACAACGCCTGGGTTTGGACATGTGATCTGCGTGTTGCTTTGATATGCGGTCCACTTGCTGAGCTGAGCCACCACATGTGCCTGGGGTATGTGGCACACGCCCATGCAGCGGGTGGGAACAATGTTTGTGCCCCAGGAGTGTGCAGATTACGTGTGTCACACATACATAGCCAGCTATCCACTGTCCAGGGCACATCCCTCATTCATGTGGAGCAGGACAGTCATGCCTACTCCAGGCCATGCAATGCACTCTGTACTCCCACTCCCGTGTATCAGCTGACACATTGTGCACAGTCATTTGACCCCTCCGGTGTCTGCCTCTGTGTCAGTGTGCTGTGGATTAGTTGCCAGGACTGCTGTGGTGTTTCTTGGTAGGGGCTCAGCATGCCCCTGGAGATGTGACCATAGGAGACGATACTTGTGTGTCACATAGGTGTTTGATCAGCTGCCCGTGCAGACTGGGGTATGCGAATGTGATGTTCAGGCAGCTGTTCCCCATTCACAGCAAATTGTGAGGGTCTCAGGTTCAGAGGGTAGTGTCACAGGTCTCCCATATGTCCAATAGGTGTGACCTGGACAGATGAGGGTTGAGATGATGTGTTGTGTGGGGGATGTACATGTGCACTTGTGCAGCTCCAGGACTTGCATTCCCCATGACCTACTATTGTGACACAGTGCATAGTGTTGTTGTCTGGCTGCCAAGTCATACATCACTGAGACAGTGATGTATGACTTAACAGTCATGCCTCTGCCATGGCATGTGTCAACTTATTTGTGGTCCTGCAGGGGAGTGACATGTGCTACATGCACACCATAGTGGCGCTGGCTATCAGGACATGGGTGCATCATGGTGTCTGTCGCTGGTATGCATCACATGCATTTCCTATTTGACTCTGGGCATCCCTTTCATCCGGAAACCTGTACTGACTCAGTGGCAAGAGCTGTGATGTGTCCACACCGTGTCCTCTGCACTGTCCAACTACTGTGTACTTGGTGCATGTGTCCACACTGGGGTGTTGCAATCCAACAGACACCAGACAGATGGGTGCAAGGCCATGTGGGATGTGAGTGCCATGCTTGGCATCAGACTGACAATTGGCTTCTCCTGTTCAGTTAGGGCACTTTTAGCAATGTACAACTAATGATGCCAGGGCTTGCTCTGTGATGTGCTGTGCTCACAGTGGTGTGTGCGTTTGGTGCAGGTGACTGATGTCTGTCTGTTTCCCCATTGTTTGCAGATACATCCACGGCCACGGAAGGGGACAGCTCCACGGACCAGGAGGAGCCAGAGAGCCAGACTGGGTCAGCAGCCGAGGAGTGGTCGGAGGGACCCAGTGGCACGGAGGGCGAGGGGAGCCACACCGAGGAATCCTCAGCACCATCCACCTCAGCTGAGGACCAGAGCAACTCGGAGGATGACTCCCTTGTGGAGGCGGGTGTCAGCAGCCACCACACCCCAGCTAGTGTTGCTGTCCCCGCCACCACCAGCACCACCACCGCCCTCCCATCGGCTCCCATTCCCCAGGTCCGTGGAGGCTCCCATGTTCGGGAGCGTGTCTCCTTTGGCCCAGGCACCGCACCCCCTGCCCCTGTGTCCCCTGCTGCCCTGAGTGAGGAGTCTGTGTACCTCCTTCGCCAGCTCCATGTAGGGCAGACAGCCATGCTGAGTGTCCTCCATGCGCACACCGCACTGTTGACTCAGCTGGTGTCGTTCATGGAGGGCATCTCATCGGGCATGTCTGACCTACAGAGGGGCAACAGGTCCATGGACTCCTCCCTGACGGCAGCAGTGTCCCTCCTCAGACAGTCCCTCACCCCTCCTGCCTCTGCTCCATCCACACTCCCCAGCACCTTGCCCGTCCCAAGCACTCACACACCGGCACAGGCACACACCAGCACACACACATCCAGCACACAGACACACACGCCACAAACTAAACGCACACGCACGCACAGTCAGGGGACTGAAACCAGACTCACAGGGGATGGGGCCCTGGTACACACACACGCATCCACGGGCACTGCGCAGTCCTCAGTTGCCTCTCCCTCCAAAGCACCCTCCCTTGCCTCACCTGCAACCCCAAAGACCCAGCGCCTCTTCCTCAGTGACCTCGGCCTCTTCCCCTCCGATCCAGCTGCCCCAGCATCCAGGGGGAAGAGGAAGCCCCCACACGGAGCAGAGTGCCCCTCGCCCCCGGACACCCTCCCCAGGCGCAGACAGACTGAGGCCCCCACCCGCAAGTCCCCCGGAGTGGTAAGAGCAAGACCCCGCCGCCGCCCTGCAGCTCAAGCACCAGGTCACCTTCCTCCATCCCTCAGGCCCCCACTCCACAGGTGCCCCCGCCACACCCTGCCCCAGGTTCCCCCACCCACAGATATACCATCCCCAAGAGGCTCCGGCCTTCTCCCCCTGCCACTTGCTCTCCCGGCACCACACCCCCGCTGCGCTTGTCTGTGCCACTGATGTGGTGAGGGTGTCCTCCCCCTCTGTCCAGCCCACCTTGCCTGTTCCCCATTCTCCTCCCCTGGTGGTAGGCACTGCAGTGTGAGTCCACTACCACCCTGTCTGACTTGGGCACTGCAGTGGCGGACCTGTCCACTCCATCTGCAGGGTCCACTGCAGTCGTGCCGGCACCCACAACATCTGAGCCATGCCCCCAGTTGTGCCGGCACACACCATGTCAGACACCTCCACTGCAGTTGTCAGTGGCTCTCCAGCACCCACCACCCCTTCCCTGCTTCCTCCTGGTGAGCCCTGATCCTGTCCCTGCGGTGCCTGGCCTACCCCCGGTTGCCCCTCCTAGTGGATTGTCCCTGGTTTTGTGCAGGCATGTGTAGGGTGGCATCTGCCACTGTCACCCACTTGTGACTTTGTTGATGGACTGGCCATTGGCCTTTGTTTATGTTCTACCGGACTTCTACTTTTAATGCCACATATGCTGAATAAAGCAACTTTCTGTTCTCTAGTGCTTTTGCTTCTGATGTACATGATGTTGATGATGCTAAGAATGCCCTTGCTGCAGTGATGGTGATATTTGGTCTCATGATAATGAAGTGTTACTGTGCAGGAACCCATGTGGTCCAGGGGTTATGTGTCCTATCCTGTGGTGTATCCATGTCATCCATAGCAGCATCTGAGGGTGTCATGTGTTCAGTATTTGGCAATGAGATTTCCTACTTAGATTGGCAACTTCACATCTGTGGCTTCCACCCCTGCACATCTGTTGTGCCTGCCATTGTTCTATTCGTCTACTTCCCTGACCGTGTGGCCATCTCCAGTGAATATGCAGGTTTGGGCATCAATGGGGAAGGACTCATCTGTGTTGTCAGTGCAACATTGCTATACAAGTGTGTTGGATCTGTGCTGATGATTCCGTTGGCACTTCCATGACCAGGCTGATGGGGCGGGAGCCCTCATTTGTTGCTAATTGTTGATTGTGTGTCCCATTGCTGCCATGGTATGGTATCTGTTCGCCTCACATCTGCAGTCTCCACAGGGTATCTGCATGTGTGTGCCCATTGGTGCAAATATGTGGGTCTGCATTCGGATGGTCACTTCTGTCATTGTGTCATTGATGATTGTTGACGGTGTCAGCCCCCATGGGTGTTGTTTGTCTGCACATGGCCAAAGTTATGTCTTATTTGCACTGCAGGATTTGGCTCCCCCAATTTATGTTGCAATGGGACACATACACTACTTTGCCACTGATGTGTTTGTTGTTCTGTGACCAGGAATCATCCATGCAGTTTGGCAGTTGCACCTCTTACTTTGTCAACACTTGCCTTTTGGTCACTGTGATGATGGGGGTTTGGACCCCATTGCCACAATGTTCAAGATGTGCTGCAGCTATGGACCCCACACTTGCCTTTTGGTCACTGTGATGATGGGGTTTGGACCCCATTGCCACAATGTTCGAAATGTGCTTCAGCTATGGACCCCACACTTACATTTTGGTCACTGTGATGATGGGGGTTTGGACCCCATTGCCACAATGTTCGAAATGTGCTTCAGCTATGGACCCCACACTTACATTTTGGTCACTGTGATGATGGGGGTTTGGACCCCATTGCCACAATGTTCAAAATGTGCTTCTGCTATGGACCCCACACTTACATTTTGGTCACTGTGATGATGGGGGTTTGGACCCCATTGCCACAATGTTCAAAATGTGCTTCAGCTATGGACCCCACACTTACATTTTGGTCACTGTGGTGATGGGGGTTTGGACCCCATTGCCACAATGTTCAAAATGTGCTTCTGCTATGGACCCCACACTTACCTTTTGGTCACTGTGATGATGGGGGTTTGGACCCCATTGCCACAATGTTCAAAATGTGCTTCTGCTATGGACCCCACACTTACCTTTTGGTCACTGTGATGATGGGGTTTGGACCCCATTGCCACAATGTTCGAAATGTGCTTCTGCTATGGACCCCACACTTACATTTTGGTCACTGTGATGATGGGGTTTGGACCCCATTGCCACAATGTTCAAAATGTGCTTCAGCTATGGACCCCACACTTACATTTTGGTCACTGTGGTGATGGGGGTTTGGACCCCATTGCCACAATGTTCAAAATGTGCTTCTGCTATGGACCCCACACTTACCTTTTGGTCACTGTGATGATGGGGGTTTGGACCCCATTGCCACAATG
Source organism: Calotriton arnoldi (assembly GCA_963921515.1). NCBI lineage: Eukaryota > Metazoa > Chordata > Amphibia > Caudata > Salamandridae > Calotriton > Calotriton arnoldi. Next base: position 446,483 of record CAWUFW010007600.1, on the reverse strand, counting down.
TTCAAAATGTGCTTCTGCTATGGACCCCACACTTACATTTTGGTCACTGTGATGATGGGGGTTTGGACCCCATGGCCACAATGGTCATGGCCTGCTTGCATTGTGGGTGCCACACACATATATGTGTGGCACATGTGCTAGGGGTCACATTGTATGTTCAAAGTCATGTTCGGTGTTGTAGGCATTTGACACAGTCTACACACGCTTGTCATGGTGTTGGGGGATGTCTTCTTCTTGCATTCCCTAGGTTGTGGTGTGCTGGTTGTGTCATGCATTGTCCATCCTATGAGTGGGGGTGGTAGTAGTGGTAGGCATCCTGCCCCCTGGCTAAGGGTGGTAGTAGTGGTAGGCATCCTGCCCCCTGGCTAAGGGTGGTAGTAGTGGTAGGCATCCTGCCCCCTGGGTGAGGGTGGTAGTAGTGGTAGGCATCCTGCCCCCCTGGGTAAGGGTGGTAGTAGTGGTAGGCATCCTGCCCCCCTGGGTAAGGGTGGTAGTAGTGGTAGGCATCTTGCCCCCTGGGTAAGGGTGGTAGTAGTGGTAGGCATCCTGCCCCCTGGGTGATGGTGGTAGTAGTGGTAGGCATCCTGCCCCCTGTGTAAGGGTGGTAGTAGTGGTAGGCATCCTGCCCCCCTGGGTGAGGGTGGTAGTAGTGGTAGGCATCCTGCCCCCTGGGTGAGGGTGGTAGTAGTGGTGGGCATCCTGCCCCCTGGGTGAGGGTGGTAGTAGTGGTAGGCATCCTGCCCCCCTGGGTGAGGGTGGTAGTAGTGGTAAGCATCCTGCCCCCTGGCTAAGGGTGGTAGTAGTGGTAGGCATCCTGCCCCCTGGGTAAGGGTGGTAGTAGTGGTAGGCATCCTGCCCCCTGGGTGATGGTGGTAGTAGTGGTAGGCATCCTGCCCCCCTGTGTAAGGGTGGTAGTAGTGGTAGGCATCCTGCCCCCTGGGTGAGGGTGGTAGTAGTGGTAGGCATCCTGCCCCCCGGGTGAGGGTGGTAGTAGTGGTAAGCATCCTGCCCCCTGGCTAAGGGTGGTAGTAGTGGTAAGCATCCTGCCCCCTGGCTAAGGGTGGTAGTAGTGGTAGGCATCCTGCCCCCCTGGGTGAGGGTGGTAGTAGTGGTGGGCATCCTGCCCCCTGGGTGAGGGTGGTAGTAGTGGTAGGCATCCTGCCCCCTGGGTGAGGGTGGTAGTAGTGGTAGGCATCCTGCCCCCTGGGTGAGGGTGGTAGTAGTGGTGGGCATCCTGCCCCCTGGGTGAGGGTGGTAGTAGTGGTAGGCATCCTGCCCCCCTGGGTGAGGGTGGTAGTAGTGGTAAGCATCCTGCCCCCTGGCTAAGGGTGGTAGTAGTGGTAGGCATCCTGCCCCCTGGGTGAGGGTGGTAGTGGTGGTAGGCATCATGCCACCCCTGGGTAGGGGTGGTGGTGCGCATTCAGGCCCCTGTGTGCATATGTGGCATTGGTGATGGGCATCCCGCCCCTATGGTGCTGCTGTTGCTGGTGTAAGTATATTCTGCATCCCTGTGTGTGTGTGTGTGATGTGTCGTGTACGTGTTGTATGTGTTTTGTGGTTGGTGTCTGGCTTACCTTCTGCGCCGTACGCGTCCGTGCCTGTTCCGGTAGTAAATGTAGAATATTGGTATGATCGGGACGAAGGGATTCATGGTTGGTTCGTGTCGTTCGTCCTTCTCGTTGATTCGCGTCGTCCTCGTCGCTTCGCCTCGTCCTCGTCGCTGGCGTGTTCGCCTCGTAGCCGTGGATCGTGTTGTGGCGCGAATCGGAGCTTATGTGCGCCTCTCCCGGATGCTTTGATGTGCCGTGCGTAGCGACGGGTTCGGCGCGTACGGAAAGCGCATCGTACTTGTCCGGCCGGATGGGGCTGCATTTTCCTTCCGTGCGACTCGATTCGGCGTTTCCGGATTCGCCTCGGTCGGAGAACAGGACCTGGTTTGGGTGAGTACGGCTCGGCCGGATTTTTGCTGTTGTGCGCATCGTACTTGCTCGTTCGGTGTGCTGTACGGATCGGTCGGGAAACAGGCTTTCGCATGGCTTTTTTCCCGACCGAATGGTATTGGGTGCGCCTCCGACCGAGATCGGAATCGGCCCCTTTGTATGTGTGCTGCACTGTACAGCAATCATACAAAGGTGTGAAAAATGGTAAATTATGTATAAGATTAGTATTTTGTGCTGGAATGGTGCACGGGTGGGTGGATGGTGCAATCCATCCTAAGGTGCAGGGGAAGTTAAAATAGTGCCACATCTTAGCAGCTATGGTGCTTTTTTAATATATTTCATGCAATGCAGTACAGCCTCTTTAGGAGCTGGGCTTAATGCTAATCTCATAAATCTTCCCCTTTGTTTTAGAATCAGAGGCAGTGATTTTGTGACACAGGCATATGAAACAAGTATTCTATAAATGTAATATGGTGCCATTGCGGGATCCGCTTTCCAAAGCCTGGGCACAGGGCAAAAACATAACCGGCCTGGAGGGTGTTTGCTAAGAGTGTATATATGTGACCTGTGTTTATTGCCCAGTCCCTCCCTTCTTCAAGTCTGTGAGTTTTTTTCTTAGTTGGACTTGAAGTTTAGAAGGGCAAGTGAACATGCTACCAGCCGCGGCCCGTGCAGGTAAGAGCGGTGGGGCCGGGTGGTGGGGAGGATTCCGACTGACGACGATGAGAGTAAATTAATTATTTATTTAATTTTCCCTCGTTGTTGTTTGTCGAAATCCCCACCGCACCACCGCTCTTACCTGCATGGGCCGCGGCTGCATGCTACATGTGCCCAGGCAGCAACGAACATCAATTGTCACACACATTAATGTGTCAGTCCCACACATTAAAAAATGGACCAGGAAATAGCATGCATCAATGGTCCTAAACAGGATCTGCCTCAGTGGTCCTGGGCAAGCGGCTCCGGAGGACCAGATCGAAGACAGATTTTTCATGATAACCGCTATGTAAATTAATTTTATTCAGTGTCCTTGTTTGCAAATCCATTTATACGGACAGTTATATTTTAGTGTGAAATACATCCTTCCGTCCATTTTGGATGTGAGGACACATTTATCACTAAAAGAATAACACAAAAAACACTAGTGCCGCAAACAGCAGATGCTCAATTTCTCCTTATTTGTGTGGTTCCTCTGCACATATGCTAAATTTTTGCCATGATCAGCGCATATTTACGTGGTTTAATAGAGTAATTTCGGGAATTTCATGTAATGAGCATAACATAAAATTAACAATTTATTTTCAACAAGTTACTGATTTACACTAATTTGCATTGTTTGGGTGGAAATGAAGAGCATGCTTGCCTCCAATTGTGAGTAGACTAATGGAGGGCAAACAATGGGGGTTTGGGGGGCAGGTGACCAGTGGGAGCTGTGCCGCCTAGGTTTTTTTGGGTGGGGTGGTCCAAGGCTACAACTTAGTAGGTGAGGGTGGGGCCAGGTGTTGAATTAGGCAGGGTTTTGTCCACCAGCTACAATGTTGTAGTTGTGGCACGGTGGCTGGTAGGGTTTAGGAGACGCAAGTGGAATAATTTATTAATGCAGATTCTGGTGCATAGTGCAGTTACCTGGGTGCTTCTTTGGTGCTGGAATGCAGGCGAAGGTGGATTTGGCCCTCTGTCTGCTGCTAGAGGCAGGGCGTAAGGACTGCCTAGCGGGGAGTGGCCTGAATCGCTGCTGGGACTGGTCTGCACGTAGAGCCTCAGATGTAGTCTCAGCAGAGGTTTTTGACTGCTCGCCGCCACAGGAAAAAGTGAGGAGGGTAGGTGAGAAGGAGGGCGATGGAGGACTGAGGGAGGCCTCCGTGCAGCGGGAGAGCATGGCGTGTGGTGCATGGGCAGACACAAGTGTTCCTGGAGGCAGGAGACAGAGGGGCAAGCCCTGAGGCCAGAGAACTCAGTGGCGTGGAACGTGGTGGCAGGCAGGGGAGGAGAGGAGAGGAGAGGGAGTGTCTGTTAGAAATGGGAGACTCTATTTTGGCAGGTTGTTGCCCTGTCCCAGTAGGGACCCTTCTTCCTAGTCAGAGTAAGGGAGTTACACTTCTAAAATAACCCCTGCTCACTCCCTTGGTAGCTTGGCACGAGCAGTCAGGCGTATTTCAGAGGCAATGTGTAAAGCATTTGCGCATAGCACACAGTAATACAGTGAATACACTACAAAAGGATACCACACCAGTTTTAGAAAAATAGCCAATATTTATCTGTGTAAAACAAGACCAAAATGATAAAAATCCAACATATAGTTATCAAGACATGAATAATGTAAAAATAGACTTTAAATACAGTTCTTTAAAGTCTATAGCTCCGTCCTGGGCTATCACGGCGTCGTGAACAAGCAAATCCAGCGGTTCAGGCTGGCCGCGGCATCGCAGACCAGCAACGGTGTCAGGAAGACCCGCAAAACAGTACCTTTAGAAATGAAGTGTGTCGGGGACCTCGAAGTCACACGCGTTGCAGGTCGAACTCCGTGTTGTTGAAGTCAGGAGCGCCGGCATCGCCAGGCGTCGAGGCTGCAGTGTGAAGTGGAGCTGTGTGGTGTGTGGTGCCCTCAGGTCGGGGTGCAGGCAGTGGCTCGGTGACGGTCGTCCAGCGGCGTCGGTGAGACCAGGGCTGCGGTGCGAAGTGGGGCAGTTCTCGTCGCGGTGCTGGCAGGTCACGGTGCAAGCAGTGCCGTCGTCGTTGCTACAGCGCTGTTGTCAGTAGACCCAAGGCTGAGGTGTGAGATGGGGAAATGCAGTGCGCGGGGCCCGCAGGTTGTGGTGCAAGCAGTGGCATCAGTTGACGATCTGGATCAATGGTGCTGGCATCGATAGGCAACAACTGCGGTGTGGGACGGGGCGGTGCATCATGTAACTTATGAGCAGTGCCCCCAAACCACGGTGCAGGCGGCGTTGATGTTAGCTTGCAGCTCGTCGGTGAGACCAGGGGGGGGCGGTGTGAAGCGAGGCAGTGCGGAGTGTGGTGCCCACAGGTCGTGGTGCAAGAAGCGGCTCGGTGGCAGCATCGGAAGGCGTCCTCGGTGAGACCAGGGTTGCTGTGCGAAGTGCGGCGGTGCCCTCTGCGGTGCCTTCAGATCACTGAGCCAGCAGCTGCATCATTGACAGCGTGGGGTTGCTTTTCCCTCTGTGGCAGCTGAAACACACAGTTCCAGATACAGGTACCCAGAGGAAAGTGAAATCTTTGCTGTTCCAGAGATTTCTTGAACAGGGGGCAAGCTCTACCTCAAGTCCTTGGAGATACTAAGAAAAAGAAGTTGTAGAAAGCTTAGTCCAGTCCTTTCACTTCCCAAGACAGAAGCAGCCACTGCAGGCCAAACAGCAAAGCACACAGCAAAGTGGTAGTCTCTCCTCACAGCTTCTCCAGCTCTTCTTCTTGGAAGGTTACATAATATCAAAGAGTGATAAAGTCTTGGGGTCAGGGCTCCAATATTTATACCACATTTCCCTTTGAAGTTGGCACAATCAAAGTTCCTCTGGCATACATAAACCACTTACACCTGGCTCAGGCCAGGTTCACTCCAGGTGGGGGAGACAGCTTTGTGAGAGACAGCCACAGTCCATTGAGGTGCACGCAACAACTCCTCCCACTACTCTAAATGCAGCCAGGTCTATTCAGCCTGTTTATGAGTTACCGAGTGAAAGGTAGGACACAACCCAACCTCCCCCTTGTGTCTGTCTAGTGTGAATGCACATTCCCAGCTCCTGTCAAGCTCAACCCAGATGGTGAATACACAAACAGGCAGAGGCACACAGGATGGTTAAGCAAAAAGTGGCATTTTCAAATAGACAATATAAAAATAATCTTTACTACAAGATGTATTTTTAAATTCTGAGTTCATGAAGCCTCAACTCCATTTCTCCATCTTGTCCCAGTGGAAAGTTGCTCTTGCAAAATGTTACAGTGCAGCTCCCATGATAGCCTATGGGACAGACAGCCTTGCAATAGTGAAAAACTAAATACACAGTATTTTACTATCAGGACATGTAAAACACATCAGTACATGTCCTACCTTCCACATACACTGCACCCTGCCCAAGGGGGTACCTTGGGCCTACCTGAGGTGTGCCTTACATGTAAGAAAAGGGAAGGTTAGGGCCTGGCAAGTGGGTGCACTTGCCAGGTCGGCATGGCAGTAAAAACTGCAAGCAGACACTGCAGTGGCAAGTCTGAGGTACCTTTGAAAGGCTACTTGTGTGGGTGACACAAGCAGTGCTGCAAGCCCACTAGTACTATTTGATTTACAGGCCCTGAGCACACACAGTGCACTGTACTAGGGACTTACTAGTAAATAAAATATCCCAATCATGGAAAACCAATCATTACACAATTTACAGCAGGAGCACTTGAGCTTTAGCACTGAATAGCAGTGAAAAAGTGTGCAGGGACACTAAACCAGTAAACATAAAGTCCAGCATACCATCCAAAATAAGAGGTCAGAAGGCAAAAAGACTAACCCCGGGCGGAGCTGGCATAGTGAGTCTACGCGGAGGTCCACAGAGTTGGGGAAAAACTCAGTGGAACTCCGCTCCGCTCCCCGCCTCCACCCCCCCTAATAAAAAACATTTACAAATTAATTTAAAAAGCAATAAGAACACACTTACGTTGGTGTGTTCTGTGCCAGGACGGTGTTTCACTTTAAAGTCCATTCCCTGTAGGGAGTTGGACCACCTCAACAGTTTTGGGTTCTCACCCCTCATTTGCATTAACCATCTGAGTGGCCTGTGGTCTGTCTGAACTCGGAAGTGAGTCCCAAACAAGTAGGGTTTTTTCTTCTTCAGCGCCCAGACCACAGCAAAAGCTTCACGCTCAATTGCACTCCACCTCTGTTCCCTGGGGAGTAGTCTCCTGCTAAGGAAGACTACAGGCTGGTCTAGGCCCTCTTCGTTCAGTTGTGAGAGCACCGATCCCACACAATGCTCAGAAGCATCAGTCTGCACTACGAATTCCTTGGAGAAATCGGGTGCCTGAGCACAGGCGCAGTGCCCCTGGCTGCCTTCAGGGCATCAAAAGCGGTCTGACAGGCATTAGTCCAGATCACTTTCCTTGGCTGCTTCCTGGAAGTCAGCTCAGTCAAGGGGGCAACAATGGTGCCATAGCCCTTGACAAATCTCCTATAGTAACTGGTGAGACCTTAAAAGGCTCTCACCTCTGTCTGGGTCTTGGGGGGTTCCCAGGCCAGAATCCTGTCAATCTTAGGTTCTGTGGGCGCCACCCGACCTCTTCCTACCTGGTGCCCTAAGTACACCTCAGACCCCTGCCCTATCGTGCACTTACTGGTCTTGATAGTGAGGCCTGCCTTCTGCTGAGCCTTGACCACTTCCTAGAGGTGATGCAAGTGATCCTCTGAGCTGGAACTGAGCACTGCAATGTCATCCAGATAGGCCAGCCAACACCTGGTTGGCCAACCTCTGAAAGGTGGCAAGGGCATTTTTCAATCCAAAGGGCATAACCCAGAACTGGTAGTGCCCCTTTGGGGTTGAGAATGCAGACCTTTCCTTTTCCCAGTCAGTCAAGGCAATCTGCCAGTACCCAGATGTTAAATTAAGCATGCTGAGGAACTTGGCAGCTCCCAACTGATCAATGAGCTCATCAGCTCTGGGGATGGGGTGCGCGTCAGTCCTGGTGACGGCATTGAGCCCACGGTAGTCCATGCAGAACTGAAGTTCAGGAGTGGCACTGGTTGCAGCAGCCTTTGGGACCAAGACCACTGGGCTGGCCCAAGGACTGTTGGAGGGCTCTATCACCCCTAACACCAACATCTTAAAAACCTCTTCTTTGATGCTGGCTTTGAACCTGTCAGTCAGCCTGTAAATTTTGTGCTTTACAGGAGGACTGTCCACATCATGGGTACACCAGTGGGTGACACCTGGATCAGGGAGAACAGTGTAGCAAACTGTCCCAACAGCTGGTGACAGTTACTCTGCTGCTCTGGGGTCAGGGTAGGGGAGAGGTTCACACCTTCCACTGACCCATCATGATCCTGGGCAGACAAGAGGTTCACTCTCCTTTTTCACCCCAACATCTGTCGCCAAGACCATGCTTACTTCAGACCTCTCAAAGTGAGGTTTGAGGCGGTTCACATGTAGAACCCTCAAAGGGTTCCTGGGAGTCTGCAAGTTCACCAGGTAGGTAACATCACTCTTGCGCTCCACCATCTCAAAAAGCCCAGTCCACTTGTCCTGACGAGCACAAGGCTCTACTGGGGCCATGACCCACACTTTCTGGCCAGGTTGAAACTCTACCAGAGTGGCATTCTGGTCATACAAGCATTTCATCTCTTTCTGGCTGGCTTCTAGGTTCGCCTGAGCGAGTCTCCTGAAGCGTGCAGTCTAGTTTCTGGTGCACAGACAGAATATCAAGTTTGAAATATTGACATACACAAATATCGAGTTGGAAATATCGTGATGCAGAAATATCGACAGCAAGAATATCGTGGTAAGGAATATCGACTTGGAGGTAAGGAATATCGTTTTTGAAAATATCGAAGTCATTAATATCGTTTGCAAAAATATAGATGTTTAAAATATCGATGTTTTAATTAATGTTATGTATTTTAGTATGTATTTTAAAAGTATGTGAACTATTTCTTTGTATAAATATTGCTTTTATTTTTTAATATATGTGTTAAATTTTTAGTAGTTATTAATTTTATTTTAATTACATTTTGTGTTTTTTAGTTCTGTAGCAGGTTGTGGGTTTATAGGGAATAGGGTGGGAAGTAATTTAATTATAATAAATGTATTAATATTTTATATTTATTTAATTTATATTTTATAGTGTTAATTGTGGGAATTAATTTATTATTAATTATTTATTAATTGCTTGTTAATGATTATTAATTAATTAATTGGTCATTAATAATGTTATTGTGTTCTTTTTTTAGGAGCTGCGTGGTGGTGTTTATAGGGGAATAGGGTGGGAAGTAATGTATTTATAATTAATTAATAATTATTTGTTAATTAATGCTAATTAATTAATTAAAATGTAAATATGGCAATTGTGTAATTAATTTAAGATGTGAGTTGTGGGGTTTATAGTGGTAAAGGGAGGAAAGTAAATTCTTTTAAATTAATTAATAAGCTGTTTTTAATTGATATTAATTTATTAATGTAAAATTAGTTATGGAAATTGTGTAATTATTTTTAGGTGTGGGTTGTGGTGTTTATTGGGGTAGAGGGTGGAAAGTAATTTATGTTTAATTAATTAATAATTAGTGGATCATTAATATTAATTCATCAATTCATAAATATTTATGGTAATTGTTTATTTTTATTTTGTGTGTGGGTTTTGGTTTTATAGGGGTAACGTTTGGGGAGTAAATTAATTTTATTTGTTTTAATTTGTTTTTTAATTAATAATATTTCTTTAATTGATAATTAATTCTGGTAATTATGGAGGTACTCTTCAAAAATTTCAAAAAATTTAGATGTGTGTAGTGAATTGTGTGGTGCTATAGGTTAGGAAATAAAAAAGATTACATTTATGTAATAATTAAAGTTTTTGATTATAAATAATTTGTATTAAAAATAGTTCTTTGTTTGTAAATTATTTTTACATTTTTTAACGAAATCTTTCTAGGTATTTGTTAGATCTTTTAACATCATAACATGTTTCTATCTTTTGTACATTTGTAATATTTTTATATATGTTTTCTTTTTTCTTTTTTAAAATCGTTTGTGTTGTAGTTGATATTTTGTTTGTTTTTAATTTTGAACTGACTCCAATGGGAATTTTAATTTTTACCCCTCTGCTATCCAACACTTTCCCTTCTGTTGCACTCACTGGAGTGGGAATAGTAATTTTTACCCCTCCGCTATCCAACACTTTCCCTACTTTTGCACTCACTGACGTGGGAATAGTAATTTTTACTCCTCCGCTATCCAACACTTTCCCTACTGCTGCACTCACTGGAGTGGGAATAATAATTTTTACCCCTCCTCTAACCAACACTTGCCCTACTGTTGCACTCACTGGAGTGAGAATAGTAATTTTTACCCCTCCGCTATCCAACACTTTCCCTACTGTTGCACTCAGTGGAGTGGTAATAGTATTTTTTACCCCTTCGCTATCCAACATTTTCCCTACTGTTGCACTCACTGGAGTGGGAATAGTTATTTTACCCCTTTGCTATCCAACACTTTCCCTACTGTTGCACTCAATGTAGTGCAAAATTTAAGTTTACAGACTATTAAATATTTTACTGTTTTAATTTATAATATAATGTTATTTTTATTAGATTTTATGTTATAGGTGTATGTATATATATATATATATTTATTTGTACATTTTTATATATTTATAAAATTTACAAATAAATTAAAATTAATATTTTATTAATTGTTTTAAAGTAACTATATATATATATTTTACATTTTATATATGTATGTTAATTTTTTTTTAAATTAAATGTATTTCTTATATTTGTTAAAATGTATATTAAATCCATATCATTTTTTTAAACTTAATATATTTAAAAAAATTTATATATGTAAAAAAAATCGATATTTTGTACATCTATGTTTTTACAACAATATTTTTCCCCTCGATATTTTATACTTACCATTATAAATATAGGATGTCGATATTTTTGACCGATAATCATGACTCGATATTTGTGTATGGGGATATTTTGGGCGTCGATATTCTATCAGTGAACCCTGGTTTCTAAAGGCCAGCATGTAGCTAAATACATCCTGGGGAGATTTCCTGGGAGCTGTCTCCCAGCCTTATTTCACCAGACTGAGAGGTCCCCTTACAGGGTGCCCATACAGTAAATCAAAGGTACTGAAACCTAATGACTTCTGCTGCAGCTCTCGGTAAGCAAAGAGAAGGCATGGTAAGAGGACATCCCACTTACGCCTCATGGGTTCAGTCAGACCCTTGATCATGCCCTTAAGGGTTTGGTTGAATCTCTCCACCAACCCAATACCTTGGGGGTGGTAAGGTGTGGTGAACTGGTAGGATACACCACACGCCTCCCACAGAGATGTCATATACAGCGATATGAAATTGGTACCCCGGTCAGATACCACCTCTCTGGGGAACCCCACACAGGAAAAGACGGGCACCATCGTTGTCCTGAGAGGGATAGCCTCCGGGTACCGGGTGGCATGGTCCACCAAGACCAGGATGTACCTGTTGCCCATGGCTGTCTTCCGTTCCAGAGGCCCCACAATGTCCATCCCCACCACTTGAAAGGGGTTACCACAACCAGAAAAGGCTAGAGAGGAGCCTTACACTTCCGCCTACTCTTACCACTTGCCTGGCAAGTTTGGCAAGACCTACAGTGCGCATCACCCACTTCTTTTGGCCCCTTCGCATTTGGGGCCAAAAGAAGTGGGTGACAATCCTGTCAAAGGTTTTGTGTGTCCTGTCCCAAATGTCCTGCCAAAGGCACATCGTGAGCCAAACCCAGTAAGAAGGTCCTGAAGTGCTGGGGGACCACCAGCACACTCGTCGACCCAGGCTCAGCGACCTTAGGCTCACTGTATAGGAGACCATTCTCCCAGGAGATCCAGTTTGATCCAGACTGATCACCAGCTGCCTGGTTTGCAGCATGCTGCCACAAACCCTCCAGAAGGGCACTCTTTCTGCTCCCTGCAGAACTCTTTCCTTCTTGCTGCCAAAGGGTCAGCTCAGACAAGTCCCTCAGTTTAGCCACTTGTTCCCCTCTAGGTTCCGGGGCATCTCCCTCAAGGTCAGCCTCCTCCCGGGCCATGGGAATTTTAGGAGCGGCTTTCCTGCGCCCCTTGCCCTTTCTCTTGGCAGGCACCTGGGCCACTGTTTCAGGCCTTGGTGGTGATGGCAGCCCATGGAACGGTGATTGACAAGAGATTGACAAGGCGGCAAACTTTAGTGTGGGTGGCGACCTTAAAACCAGGTAAGAGAGATGCGGAAGGTGTCAGTCCTGTGATGGTTTCCAGGGGAGTGGATGCTGGGTCCAGTGAAGTGAGAGGAGAGTGTGAGGTGCGTTTGAGAAAGGGAACTTATGTCGCTGACAGGGGTATAGAAACAGACGATCAGACCGAGGACAGGAAAGAAGGGAATGCTCAAACAGAGGCAGATGCAAAGACATCAGCAAAGTAGTTGAAGGGAACAAAGGCAGAAAGGCAGGGGGACAAAACGAATGACAAGAAAGAGAGTAAGGAATTGAAGATAAAGAAATTCCAATACATGGGGATTACAAAGCCCTTACAGGTGCACCTCATGTTGTCTACAAAAGAGAAAATATGGAACGGGGAATACATGGAGGTGTTTAAGTTACTACATGGTAAAATCGGGCGAAAGAGGGGTCTAAAGCGTAGGAATATGAATTAGCTAACTGACCGAAGGTACCAGTGACTATAGAGAATTGGATAGCCGCATTTTTAATTTATGCCAGCATATACTGCGAGAAATTACCGGAGCGATGTGTGGCCCTGTTTAAGTACATGGATGTCATTAGAAAGGCACACATCACGTTTGGGGGATAAGCATGGGTAAGATATGACGAGGAATTCAGGGCTCACCGGGCGGTGGATACGGAGGGAAAATTGAGGGAACCTGATAATGATTTGTGGCTGCACACGATGGGGCCAGATTGTTCAGCACCCACGGTCTTCACAGCAAGTGGGCTGCCCATGGTTTATTGGCCCTTTCAAGGATGTTCCAACCAGGTGGGCGTGGGGACAGGCAGTAAAGGGCACACAGGACAGTCAGGAGCGTGTTGGGCATTCAACAGTGGGGCATGTAATAGACAATACTGTAAATTCACAAGTGTACTAAGTGTGAATTGAGACACCCACTCATTTATTGTGTTGGAGTAGCAAATGGGCAGCAGGGAATGCATGACAGCAGCAGGCAGGTAGAGGAGGGCGAGGTGCCCATGGACCCTTGGGAAAAGGCTCATACACCAGTTAAGATACAGAGATTGTTATATTGGCTGCACTGGTATGATAAACCTGAGGACATGGACATTTTGAGGGACGGTTCATGAAGGGCTGCTGGAGAGGAGATGGGCAGAGAACTTGAAGTCTGTAAAGGAGCGGCCTCAGGTGGTAAGAGACAAGATCCGCAAAGAAGTAAGTGAGGGCAAGATGGCGGGCCCCTTTACAGAGTGGCTGTTGCCTAATTTGATTGTGTTGATACAGCATATTTCATGGCCGGAGGGCCAGTCAGTTAATGACTTTATTGAAGACGACTTATCTTCGGTGTCATACTCAATAGCGGTGGGCAGTAAACTCCACTCTGCCGGCGGAGTTAATGGAGTTTTGCCACTCCGCGCTCCACTTGGAGCATGCAGTTCAGCACAAACTCCACCACCCACTGTGTGGCGGAGTTTAACGGGCACCCACCCCTACTTTAGAGTCATTCAGTAGGCTGCAGCACCTAGAGGCCAGAATATGTGCACTGTTGCAACATACAAAGACACCTGCAATGCTTTTAAATTCACAGGCTGTGTTTCCATGCCTCCTCTGCTGAATCTGCCTGTGGGGCGCCTCCACAAATCCGTTTCCAAAGAAACACCATGCTTTACAGTGAAGCAACTGAAGTGGAGGACCCAGAGCAAACAGTCAGGCGGACCCATCATCGACATACCAATGACACACAATTTTAAATTGAGCGTGTGACGTGGTTTTGAAATTTTGTCTTTCCACACTGGTACACCTAAGAGAGTGCCGTTCAAACTAAAGCTAGTTTGTCCTACAGCATGGGCCCTAAGGCGGTATAGTCTGGATGTTAGCACTCTAGCTGTTAAAGAACTTTGACGCAGGAATCAACCAACCACAACCAACCCTTCTCCTACGTTTCTATTAGGTGGAGTTACATCATTGTGGAAGTGTGAGGACAAGCCACGAGCCAGGTTCTCAGCTGAGCAAGCGCTGAAACTGAAGTTTGCTGCACCTGCTGGATACTTGCCGAACTTGGGCGGCCAGCCGTGGGTGGGGGCTGCACTCCCTTGGCTGTTGCCTTATGCAGAGGGAATCCTGCTGACAAATATGAAATGGGTCAAGTGAAGGACAATTCCACTTTCAGATAGTCAGGAGTCAGGACAGAGCCAGTCTCAGCAAGCAAGTAAGAAGTATATGTGTTTGTTTGCCCGTATGTGCTCCCTGGAGCTGTGTTACTAGTTCTGCAGTGTCGGTCAAAAATCATATAAAGGACCAGGAGAAAGCTGCAGGTCAGCCTGCCAATCATCGACGTGCAGTGGGGGTTTCTCTCATATAACGCGGATCCGAGTTCAGCGCGGGCACTTGTAAGCATAGCATACTTGAAAAACCTCTGAAAACATGGTGTCCAAAATGAAACGTCTGAAAATGTTACGTGATATAATAGCATGATGATGATACCTCATACTTATATTGACAAATTCACATGTGATGTTCTTAATTCTGATACTCCGCCCGCTCGTGGAACTCCACGGGATTTGGCAGAGTTTTTCACTAACTCTGCGAGCTCTGCCAAGGCCTAATACTCTATGGTGGACATGGATACTGAATTGGTGAAGAATGTGAGGGAGTGGGCTTGCATGGCAAAAAGTGACATTAAGTCAGCCCTCAGATTGTTGCCAATTCTCCCAGAAGATTTTGGGCCGCTGTGTATATAGTTTGAGGGTCAGTGGTAAGTGGACAAGGCATTACCAATCCGTTCCTCCATATTGTGTGCTCTTTTTGAGAAATTCAGTTCCTATTTTCAGTAGCATTTCACGTTTGTAATGGGGCACAAGACGAAGATGCTTTACCTAAATGATTTTCTCTAAGTGGGACCTCCAGGTTCGATGGACAGCCAGCAGATGCTGGCCAGTTTCAAAGAGCTCATGGATGATGTGGGGGTGCCCCTGGTGGGAGAACAGACGGTGTGGCCAGATATGGTACTGACATTACTGGGGATTGAAATTGATACATTGCGTATGGAAGCAAGGTTGCCAGAGGACAAAAGAGGGCAATGACGGGACTGATTGATGATGATGCTAAAGAAGAAAAAGCTACAGGTGAGGGGAGTGCGGGTGCTGCTTGGACATTTGAACTTTGCTTGCAGGGTGGTCAGGGCAGGCAGGACTTTTTGCAGGTGGCTGGGGCTATCACTGGGAGGTTTATCCCTTCTGCACCATAGGCTGCAGTTGTTGGCGGGGGTGAAGGAGGATTTGAGAATGTGGAATACCTTCTTGAAGCAGTTCAATGGAAAATTACTGAAGGGGGTGGTAAAATAACTGATGCACAGGTTTTCTCGGATGCAGCGGGGTGCAGGTTTTGGGCTGTAATGTCAGGGACATTAGTGCACAGAGCAATGGCTGACAAAATGGAAAGTGGAGGCAGGAGCACAGCCTTTTTGGAATTCTTTCCGTTGGTGGTAGCTCTATACTTGTGGGGGCTACATTTTACCAGCAGGACAGAGTTGTTTAACGTGGATAACATGGTGGTGGTGCATGTTGTGAACAGGCAGTCGGCGGGAGACATTCAGGTACTGCGGCTATTGAGAGTTTTTGTTCTGGGTTGTTTGCGTCACAACATACTGTTTAGGGCGCCACATGTCCCCGGGACTGATAATAATATTGCGGACACTCTGTCTTGTTCACAGTGGCAGAGATTCCGTGGGCTTGCTTCAGGAGCGGACGCAGTCAAGACGCTGATACCACAGGAGTTGTGGCAAGTCAGCATGCAAGGTTTCTGTGTCTGAAATGGGTTCATTGGTGAGGTCAATGAGACGGGCTTATGCACAGGCATAGTCGGAATTCATGGAGTATGGGGCGAGGCAGAGAGGAGCAGAGGAAGAGGAGTGGCCGAGGTGTGAGGATGTGGCTCAATTTATCATGGATATGATAGAAAAAGGTTGGGCGAGTGTTAATGATTGCAGGTAAGTTGGCAGGCATAGCATTTGTAGTAAGCTGCTATGGGGCTATGCACCGTCAGCAGGGGAGCTGGGAAGGAGGTTGTTGGAAAGATGGGCGAGGGAGAAGGGGAATGGGGAAGAAAGAGGCGGACGCTGGTTTGGTCGGTGTTGCAGTAGGTTGTGGGAGAATTGAGTGCAGTTTGCCATAATGAAGGGGAAATGGATTTGTTTGCCTTGCTAATGATTTGGATGTTCTTTGGAGCATTTTAGATGCCAGAGCTGCTGGGAGGCAGCAATGCGGTGGGGGTGTGATAGGCAGATTTGGAATTTGGCACAGAGAGTATTAGTATTACACTGGCAAGGTCAAAGACGGATCTGGGCAGTGGGTAGAACAGTGCAGTAATCGGCGTACGCAGAAAGGCAAGTTTGCCCAGTATACCTGTGCTGCAAGTTTAAAAGAGAGGGGGCAAAAATAGGAGACAGAGTTTTTCACCATCAGGATGGGTCGGAAGTGACAGCTTTCCAATTGCTATTGATGATGCTTAAAGCAGTGTCACACATAGGCTTACCGCCGGCGGAGTTTGGGACACATTCATTTAGATTAGGGGGAGCTACAGAAGCTGGGAGGTAGGGGATGGGCAGGAGACAGGATATGGGAAATGGCCGAATGGCCCTCTGACTGTAATAAGAGATACTTGAGATTGGGAAGGAACAATATGAGTTTTGAGGAAAATCAATAACTAATGCTTGTGCTGTTTTTTGCAGGCACTGTCACTGGCCAAGAAACAGAGGTTGTATTGGTTTGGATCGTGGGACATTCCTTTGTATAATATGCTGAGAGACAGACAGGAGTAATTTGGGCTTTAAAAGGGGTGCTATTGGAGTGCAATGCTATGATGGGGGGCATGTTGTGGTGGCAGCATTTGCCAATGTTGAACAGTTAGATGGTCAGTATGGGATTCCCAGAAGTCTTGGGGTTCCATCTAAGGGAGAACGATTTGGTGAGACAGAAAGGACTGGCTTTGATAAGGACATGAAGAGGGACTTAAAAGAGATAATGGCCAATTGAGCAGGATCATTTGTGTTGTGGCCGGAGCTGATACCCAGGGGGAAATGAAGAGGGGCAGAGAGGCTGGCAGCAATTGAAAAAGCAAGGCGGAAGTAAAGTGGGAAATAAAATTTTGCAGAGCGGCAGGATCATGCGACCTGACTTGAAATATGAGGCAGTCAGTTTCTCTGGGAGCGATGGAATACATTTGTGACAGATGGGTATGGAGCTCTATTTGATGCAGATGAGCGAGGCATTGGTGGCGGCTCGAGGGGTGAGGTTGTGGCGATTGAGTTATGATTGAAAGAGCAGGAGAATTTAGCTAAAATAAGTGCCATAATTTACACCAGACATTAACACGAAAATGCTTAAAAGAATGAAAATTCAGAAAATGTGCCAATTCTTAAACGTGTAAATTAATGTGTAGCTTGATTTGTTTTGTAGTAAGCGCTCATATTTATCGTAATTACACTACTAGGTCAGACTAGGCCTCAGTTAAATTTAGTCTTTAATAAATAAATGCTTTTAGGAAATGCTGAACTATGCAATATTATTTGATAAATGATTCACACTAGGCTTGCTTAAACATGCCATTTCTGTAGAATGTACTGACTTTAAAATGTATTTCTTCTTTTCCTAAGCTACATGTTCTCATTGTATTTAATGAGTTTCTAGCAGCCACATATTCACAATGCTGAATACTAACTTGTGTATTAAATAATAATGCATACATGAAGCTGTGAATCTCATGACTTAATCTCGTACGTTAAAACTAGAATGTTTCTGTTTTAGAATAGTTCATTGTTACGCAGTGGTATACTGAATAGCTAATAGTTTAGACTGTAGGGTTCTCGTGGGAACTCAGAGTGAAGCTAAATCACATGAATAGTTAGCAACTAAGTTGACACTTGTAGATAGTACCTTGTCGACTTCATATGTTTACCGTGGGAATGAAGAAAGAAGCTGCAGACCTTCGGACGATCCTTCATCGTTGGTTTAAGATGACCTAACACCAGCATGGATTGTTACATGTGTTTTTGTGTTTATAATATATGTGTTCCTAGCTAGAATAGGGGGAGTGTGTGTAAGTGTGCTGTCCAGACTGGTCCAGGCTATTCCTCTGTGACCATCCCTATTTTTCCTTAGCACTTTGGCCATATTCGCTGTGAGCTACTGCTGACGGTGATTTCTGTCACCTACTACTTTGTGGGTAGCAGCCGACGGACACTACCGACTTGCAATTCTGATGCGTGTTGATCTCCTGAGGACCGCACAATGATAGACGGTCGATTTTAGAAGAGCTATGTGAGTTTCATGGTAGCATACCTCAATGGAATGAAAACTGACTAATAGCGAGGACTGACTATTTTCTAACGCCTTGAAAATGCCCCAGCTTGCGAGCCAAGGGCGAAACACGTATTGACTGATCTGTTATGTAAAGAGTCTGTTCTATGATCACAGCATGAATTAAAAAGGCTTGAGAAAAACACATAATAAGACTTGGAAGTTCATGATTTGAAGAGAGGATTGCAAAAATTGGAATTGATTCCTTCTAATTATGATTTTTGCCTGATGCTCCGAAAACTGTTTCACATATTCATAAATCAATGGGTAAGGGGTCTCCCATTGTCTTGAGCAACAGGAACTAGTCTCAACTTATGGAAAACTGAGGGCAACCTCTGGACCTTAACACCCCTGTCCCTTTCATTACTTTGTGGGTGTCTATTTTTCCTCTAACGGTTATGGCTACTGCCGTGACTATTTCTTAGCTTAACTCGACTGTTTGCAGATGTTGTTTGAGTGTTTGAGAGAAGAGACTCGGACGAGTTTCTAGAGCTACTGTTCATGAGGAGTTCGACTTCAATCTTATTCTGTTTCAATGCTTCTTACAAGCTTGCTCTTTTCCAAAAGGACTCTTTATGGGTTCTTGTAGGTTAGGATCCGCTTAGAGTAGAATAGGGACTTAAATTGCTTTATGGAACATGCTGTAATTTTCTTGACTGTCTCTAACCATGATTTTCTTGCTATTTCTGTAAATGGATTTATCTGATTTAATAATTTGCATAAAGAGACTAAAACCATATACAAACTTTTATCGATAAATAAAAGTTTTCGAACTGATCCATAAACTCTCATCATTGACTGAACTAAATGATTAAACTGATGAGGTCTATTGAAATGATTTCGATTGATGCTCCATTCTAAAATGGTGGCAAAGATCCATTGCAGAGTAGAAGATTTCGGTGCAGAACCTCTATTTCAAGTTACGGGTTGAACTGATTAAATCAAATTAAAACATTTCCGAGCCAGCAGGAGCCACCAGAACAGGTCGGTTGTTTCTGTGTGTGGAGGGAGGGCAGAAAAACCCTATGGGGCTTTTCTGAGTGGCGGTTTGCAGACAGGTTTGCATGTTGAATCAGTGTTATTGATGTTGGGGTGGGTGAAGCAGTTTGGAAAGGGGAAGGGGAAATAAGTTGACTAGTGCCAAAGGCAGGAAGTTCAAGGTTTATAAGTATAGGAATTACGCTAGTTATGAAAATAGAAGGTAGATACAGTGACAGGCAGTCTGCTTGGGCTAAGGGCACATGAGCACAGCCTTCACACACTAGTATGATTGTCAGGAGCGAGCTATCAATGGTGCATTAGGTGCATGGTACTGGACACATGGGTTTTATGTGCCACTTCACCCCAATTTGTGGCTGCTTTTACTACAATATTAGAGAATGGTGGGCCCAATTTCCTTGTTTGAATTCGGGCACAATAGAACCGTTAGTACATTCCAGCTGGTTGTCAAACAAGAGGCCTCTCTCTCTGACTTGGAACTGTGCCTCTTGCACAAGCCTAGCATTACACACACTGGCCTTCCCCACCACGATCCAGCACATATAAGAAAGCTTGGTCTTGCGCTCATAGTGCTGCCAGGATGTGATGTACAATTTTCTGTCAATTTACTGTAACTCTCAATTCTGCTATCATATTCATATTTTTGTGCTTGGTTTCTCAGAGATATTTCTCTGATGTGGCGGCAAGCTGGCCTATAGGCACTATGCAAAACATCGAAAACACACGAGAAAAGTACTCTTTCTAAAGGTGACTTTGAAATAGATTATTTGAGCGAGAATAAACAAAGCCTAATGAGAAGCAGGACTGGACGCTTTTTGAGAATGCACAAAAAATGGGAAATTGCAGTGTACACAAGTTCATGTTAATATCCACCTATGTAAGTGATGATAGCAAGTCTTCAAGAAGGAAAGGCCATTAATTAATGCTCAGCTTTGTTAAAAGCAGGGGAGTTAAAAGCATCGCATTCAGTGAAGAAAGTAAATGCATACATACTTCTTTCTGTCAGTCACCCACTTGTACTCTAGAGCAAGGTATCCCAAGCCTACTGCACCTGTTTAAATCTTACCAAATTAACGCACTGCTACACATATAATCATCAATCTTGTACATGTTAGATTGCTTGCTTGCTAAGTAAAAAGTGGGAATAATTATTAAAGCCCACCACTTCTGAATTTCACCAGACACTACTGTTTTTTGGAAACTTATAAAATGGCCTTAGAGGGTCTTTCTATGACAAGGCTGAATAAAACACTGAATAGCCAATAACATGAGGTGACAGAGTGATAGTCCTCTGGAGGGAGTCAAAGCCGACGCTATGTATATTTGAAAACATTGGTAACAATACATCTTGCAGACAGCTGCACTATCAAGCTATATACCTAAGCAGATCACATGTTGCTGTACCATAATAAAAAAGGAACTTTTACATGCTGCAATCGCCTGCTCTAGTGCTTGAAACAATTCCTTATAAGTTTGCGCATCCTACATCTCCCTCCTATTCATTCACTCAACCCTAGGGTGCATCAATATGTAACCACACAAGAACACAACTCTGGTCATGATGCACAACACCATAACACTTCCCATGCCCTTCCAACGGAACACAACCTACGCAGTAGTGTGCCTGCCGTTATCAAAAGCACTTTCCCGCTTGTCCGGGTTCTGAAATGCAATATCAATGCAACACAATTGACAGTGAAGACGTTGTGTTATTCACAACAAAGAAGTGAGGACAGGAACTTTGAGAAGTTAAAATTGTAGTAGAATACATTTGTTGGAGCTTCAAGGCCAGGGCCGGACTGGCCGTAGCGGGCACCGGGCGTTTCCCTGGTGGGCCGGAAGGGTGGGGGCCAGTTTGGGACTGATGGGGGCCGTTTTTGGTACAGGGGGCCGGTTTTTGAGCAATGCTGCAATATCGGCCCCCTGTACCAAAAGCAGCTGCATTGTTTTCCTCGCCCCCCCACCCCCCTTCCCGCGGCCGGTCCGACTCGATTGCCAGGGCTGGTTTGCGTTCCCAATCCGGCCCTGTTCAACGCTCAAACAAAATCTATTTGAGTCCATTTAAATAAACCTATTCGCTGGTTGCACACTGAACAATTGCACAGAGTGTACTGAATTTCAATATTATTCAGGACCAAAAGCCTGTACGTTTGACAGCGGTGAACGTCGAAGTTTGACAGCGGTGAACGTCGAAGTGTGACAGCAGGATTCAGCTGTTCGATGGTTCACTTTGGCTGCAGCTCAGGCTAGAGCTGTGTAATAGCCTGGTTCGGAGGTGGTTTTACTGTGCAGCTTAGAGATTGCTCCAGGGGTGATGGGCTGTCGAATTGTTCATACGCTGTAACTCATTTGCTGTGGTAAATTCTGCTGTTATCTGGTCAATCGCAACAAGGCCACTAACCCATCGAGACGTTTGCCCCGAAGGCTGCAAAGACAAAAGCTTACAGGCAAAAACCCTGCGGACGGAATTATTGCCCATTTATGCGGCAGTCAACGTGGGCCCAGCTGGGCCGCCCGCCTCTGAACAGCATTGCCTTCAGCACGAGCGACATTGTTCCGCCACAGGACACGTATATTTGTTCTGACATCTAGCATGTCAAGCCCTTGCCATGTTGTTGTAGCTTTTCGCTTTGAACTCAACATTGCAAGAAGGAGGGAAGCGTTTCGAGCGAGGCCTGTAGCATTGCTGTTCGTTTCGGTTTGACGTTTTCCTGGTAATGCGTGGCGGCAACTTCCTCTTCCCGCCTCCTAAGGGCGTCACTGACGTGCCCGGCGCGTCTCCCCCCCTCCCCCCTATCTGGCTGCACACTGCCTGCCTGTCCTTGGGAGAGCTACCGATGCTGACGTGAACATGCCAGAGGACGGGAGAGATGGGCGCTGGATTGATTAGTCACGGCCTGTGACTGATTTGTTTGGAACCAATCTCGAGCTGTTCTCGGTTCTGCCTCGTTAGCGGGACAAAAGGAAGTCAGAGGGGAAGGAAGGAGAGAAAATGGATCTGCGCAGCTCAGCCCGAGAGTGTGACCGAGTCAATAGGCATCGCCCTGTCCAAGGACGCAGCTTCAATTAATAATAAATGCGTTTTATACGCTTCTGTCTGCTCAGTGGCGACAGTGTCGCCCTGTCTCCCTATGGTGTAATTCGCTCTCCCTATGGTGCGAATCATTAAAGAGCAATCTCCAGAGAGCGTTTATCTGTCAGCGCCTTGAAGCAGTGAGGCGCTTTTACTGGAAAATAGAACCGCAGGCTATGGACACAGGGAGGGAAGAGTCACTGCCCAGAGAGGATTCGTGGTACCCCAGTTCACCCTCCATCTTACTTCACTCACCAGCTCTTTCTCACTGATTCTCTTTTGGGGTATACCAAAAAGGCCACTAGAATTATCCGGCTCACAGGAAAGGCAAGTTGTGCAAAATAATGATGAACATTCATTCTATTTGTATTATTTTGACATTTTCACACATATTACTACCGTGTGGGCAAAGGTTTCACTTCAATAGTACCAGTTTAAAACCCGAATAAAGCAATCATCCTGCTAAAAGATGACAATTATTTTTTTTGCAAATGGTTTGACCCTGCAGGGCATCACGCGTGGCGCTTTGTCCTAGTAACCTTTGAGCGTTAGAGCTAAAACACATATTGTGTGGCAGATGGTGGATTACGTGGCAAGTGACATATATCCATATTAATGTGGAAGATGCCGCAGAATTGTTTAATTTCAGTGTCCCCGCATATCCATGAAATTAATTTTGCATATAGAGGCCAGTCAGAATAGAGTGGCAGGCCCTGCATGGTAGACCCTCCATCAAGGGTTGATGTCAGAAAGAATACAATTCAAGGACTATTGGTTTGCACCTATGCAAGGTATCGCTCAAATATCATCCGGTGGTTGAGTTCTACACTTTGCTAACCAGAAGCTTATCATCGTTCCGCCTGTAAGAAGCTGTGTCCTTCAACAGGAACAATCTTTCGTCCAACTTGGCTCCAAATAAAAACACAAATATAGAAAATATCTTGAGAAAACAATGTATTTACTCGCAATTTCAAATTATTCGGTTAAAAATATGTTGTCCAATCTAAGGGGTTCACAAAACACAACTGGCGTGAAAGTAAATAGAAGGGAATTAGGTTGTGGCCAGTGATGGGGTAGCTGTTAGGGTTGGGTTAAGGGTCAGGAATAGCGGTAAAGCCCTAGATAAAAAGTGTATAGGCCCTTGGACTAGGACAAGAGTTATGAAGATAGTTTCAAACAAAGTGATTTGAACTCATGTACTTTTGATTGCATGAGATCACTTCAAACTGTTTTCAATTGAAACAGTTAATTTGAAGCAGGTATCATTGGCACTAAATGCTTTGATTGAATGACTTAGTGTTTGCGAGCATTTTCGGGTCTCTTCAAGAACATTACTTATACTTTCCCCTCTATCTGCCAGCCGAATATGTTATGAAACAGCTTATTAGGCAGTGCTTAATTTGAGCTGGTGGGAGTCACCAGCACTCATTTTTGGGGACAGGCACTTATTTTTCCTCATCAGACATTTTCTGAGGGCATCAGAGTGAAAACAAACAAAGAGTTAAGAAAGAGGAAGAGAAAGAAGGAAAAAACGCCACAAAAGGAGAAAGCAGGTTCCTGCAAGAGTGAGATAAAGGGACATGGAGTGTCTGTTAGTGATTTAAAGAAGCATGAGGTGGATTCGAGACCACGCAGCCTTTGCATTCGGTGTACTGACATTTTATAGCATTGGCCTTGGGCTTCTGAGCAGAGCTTTGGGCACCAGCACTTATTCTTTTACAAATTAAACACTGCTTGTAGGAGAACAAAGCTGGATGTGTACAGCAATAAATGAACATGTTTTTTTTTTTTTTTTTAATAACAAATTTTATTAGGTTATTTTGCAATATGTAGGGGTCGCAGCCCCACCATGACCAAAGAGATGTACTTTTAGTTTGTATCAATAACCATATTTCTGATATATAACAACACCTACCAAACACGTAGGTGACATAAACGAAAAACATACAAACAGGTTCCAGTCTCCACATTGGTACAAGCGTTGCAATCGTCATAGTGTGCCACATTAAACATATACATACACATATTCTTAAACTCTCAATGGGGATATACCAGTATATAAATACAAAACGAAACAGTTTCAGGGGTCCTATTCGGGCAAGGGGGGAAGGTCGATACCACGACAGTCCGCCCATCTAGTCCATATTTTGCGGTGTTTAGCGGGGCATCCTCGGGCCTCAAAAACAGCAATCTCAGCCCCCATACATTTGTCTAGTTCAGTTTTCCATTTGCCCAAGATCGGGGGCGATGTTGCCTTCCACATTTGTGCTATATCCCTCTTGGCCACCGCGAGTGCTAAAAACAAGAGGTGCTGCTTATACCTATTCCCCCCTATATCTTCTGTGGAATGCAACAAGAAAAGGCGAGGGTCGAGCGGGAGATCCCATGATAGGACCTCATGGAGACACAAGCGAATTTGACGCCAAAACGGCTGCAACGCTGAGCAGCTCCACACCGTATGTAAAAATGACCCCTCCTCCCTATCACACCTCAGGCACATGGGGGACTGAATAACGCCCATCCGCCATAGACGGACCCTAGTGTAATATGCGCGGTGTAAGTACTTAAATTGGATAAGCCGAAAGTGCATGGACACCGCCGCACCCCTAGGGATGGCGATGGCTTCGGCCCAGTCATCGTCGGTGATTTCAGGTATATCTGCTTGCCATGCAAGCCTTGTCTTGTCCAGTGTGGTGGGTGTATGGGTCGTCAATGTCTGATAGACCTGTTTGATCTTGTGAGGTCCTAGGTCTCCTGTAAGCAGTCGTCCCTCTAAGGGTTGAAACTCAGGGAGGGATTCCAATGCGTGGATCTGGGGTAGAAGTGCGTGTCGGAGCTGAAGGAACTTATAGAATTGTGATTTATGTAAATCAAAATCGGTCTGTAGTTGTTGAAAGGATTTCATTGTGGTGCCACGCATTACATCGCCATGGGTCGAGATCCCGACACGGTCCCACCCTCTGAACCCCGTTAAGGTCGGTACGGAACGAAGATATGTGCCCTGCCACAAGGGAGTCATTTGAGTAAGTGTCCCCCGCCAGCCCATCTGTCGGGTCTTAGCCCGCCAGAGTTGTATCGCCACTCTGCTGGCCGGCGGTAGGTGATCAAGGCGAACCATGCTGTACAATAAGTGGAGGAGCGAGATCTGATCCATAGCCGCGTGTTCCGCCGAATATGCTGGATCTGTGGGGGAGCAATACCACCATTCGTTTATTACCATCACATGGGACGCTACATAATAGGCATACACATCTGCTGCGGCGATCCCGCCGCAATATGTGGATTGTGCACATGTGCAGAGCGCCACTCTGATCGCCCCGCCGTTCCACATGAATTTATTTTGTATGGCTGCCACTTGTGCAAACCATTTGCGCGGGATGGGATATGGATAATTCTGGAGGCGATATAGAATACGGGGCAGCGATACCATTTTAAAAATGGCTGAGCGCCCGTACAGGGCGAGAGGGAGAGAGGACCACACAGTGGTTTCGTTGTGAAGGCTAGCCAATAAAGGAGAGATATTGCGTGCCCAGGAGACTTTCGGACATGGGGAAATATATATACCAAGATATTTGAAGCCCCCCTTTGCCCGGGAAAGCTGCGATGCCCAGGTGTCGCGTCCCTGATGCCCGCACACCGGGAATAGGATAGATTTGGCGGGGTTAGCATGGAGGCCCGAGGTACCCCCAAAGACCCTGAGGATCTGCAGTATACGGGGACCCGAGTACCAGGGATCGGTCATGAAAAAGAGGACATCAGATGGGGCGATATGAGGAGGGATCCTCCGGGGGTCAGCCTGGCTTGTGAAAAAGCACAATTTCTGCGTGTCGCCAGTCCCTAGGCAGAATGGCAGACTCCACAGCCTCCTGGATGGTCGCCAATAGATGGGGCCCCAACGTGTGCATGTTCGGGCTTAGGAATTCCATTGGGAACCCGTTAGGTCCAGGAGCGCGACTGGGACAGAGCTCATTGAGGGCCCCCATGAGTTCCTCCGTGCTAATGGGAGCGTCTAGTTGTTCCCGGAGATGATCGGGAAGACGACGGGGAGGGATATCCACCAAGAATTCAGCGATCAACTCTGGTGAGATTTGTTCATGCCTAGTATAGAGGGTAGTAAAGTGCCCAGCGAATGCCGCAGTGACTCCCTGTGGTGTCGTGTGGAGGGACCCGTCGGTACCGCGAACGGCAGGGACAACCGCTGGAGATGCATCCGCCCTACAGAGTCTATGGAGCATCTTACTGGACCTATCGCCCCATTGATAAATTCGGTGCTGTGACGCCTCCCAAATCTCCCTTGCTTTGCCCATGAGGTGCCGCCGAAGATCCTGCTGCGCCTGCAGCAGGTTTTGGCGAATAATTGGATTAGGATCGATATTAAGTTGTGATGCCAGTGACGCTTGATGTGTCTCTAGAGCCTCCAACTGTTCCCGTCGCGCCCGCTTCTCATTTGTGCGGTAACTAATCTCAATCCCGCGAACCGTCGGTTTTAGGGCTTTCCATAGCAGAGTCCGAGAGGGAGCCGTGGGGCCATTATCCTCCAAGTATGTAGTGACTGCGGTGTGAAGCATATCCTGGTATGCCGGGTCCCGGAGGTACCATGGTGACATCCGCCACCGGAAGGGGGGTTTACGGGATAGGGTGTGGAACTCCAATCTAAGCGGAGAGTGGTCGGAGAGCCCACGGGGCATATGAGTTACATGAGAGAATCTGTGTAGATGTATCCGCGGGGAGAAGAAATAGTCCAGCCGCGATTGTGAGCCATGTACCGCGGAAAGATAGGTAAAATTAAGTTCGGCGGGATGATATTCGCGCCATATGTCAGCCCACCCCAATGTATTGACCAGAGTATGTAGCTTAGTTTGGCCCTGTAAGGGTGCACTGTCCGGGTTGCGTTGACGATCCAGTGGGCCCATGGTGTCGTTCCAGTCGCCCCCCAATAGGGCCGAATTCTCATGTACCTCGCCCCAGGTTGCTACTAATTTGTCAATAAATGTAGTCCCTAGAGGAGGGGGCGCATATATACTGCCTATAGTGACCCGCTCCCCGGACAGTGTGCATGTGACGAAGAGGAATCGGCCTCCCAAATCCGCCTGATGTGTAATGTATTGAAATTGGACACTGAGATGGATTAGAATAGCCACCCCTCTGGATCCCCGGGTGAACCCAGCGTGGTACACATGATAGAAGCGAAATCGAGCTAGGCAGGGCGTCTTAGTGCCCAATAAATGGGTTTCTTGTAATAGTAGGATATCAGCCCCATACCTTTTGGCTTGGCGTAAAATTGCACCCCGTTTCACCTTGTTGAGAAGACCCTTGACGTTCCAGGATACTACGGTTAGATCCCCAACCGGGGTAGCATCACCTGACATTAACACCCCTTAGGATTACAATCACAACAAAAGAAGGGCGGAGGACATGACCTGTCTGTGAAAAAGAACATGTTACTACAAACATAACAAAACTACATTCCCTTAAAAAAAAAACACCCCCCACCCGACAGTGCCAAGAAATAGGAGTATCTGTCGCGGTGTGTGACCCAGAAGACCCCCAACTGGGGGGCCCCCCGCACCCACACCAAAGGATCCCTTCCCAATCTACAAACATACACAACAAAGGGGCACAATGAGTCTGTGGCCTCGCAGTCCCATGGCCATACCCCACGCCCACCCAAAGGAGACTAATAAGAAAAGGTTACTTAATTGACCAGTCCCAAGTCAGCATTGCAGTTAAGATGACTTCCGAATCATCAAGGCGGCCGCTCCGAACTTGCCGATCGTCTGCTGGACCCAGAGCGCGCCGTTTTTTGGATTTATTGCGCCTCGGGTGTTGAGTGCGTGAGCTGCGAGAGGAGTCCGAGTCCACTACAGGCGGAGAAGTAGGTCTCAGTTGTGGGCGCTCATCAGTCCAAGCAAAAACGGCTTCAGGGGTATCAAAGAAAAAGGATTTGGAGTTGAAGATCACTCGCATCCTGGCTGGATATAGCAACATGTATTGCAAGTTCAGCTCGCGAAGCCGACGCTTTGCAGCCGTGAAGGATTGGCGCTGTTGCTGAACCTGGCGCGTGTAATCCGGGAACACCATGATGGGGTGAGAGTCATGCTGGAGGCCATCGTTGTGAGTTCTGGCATACCTTAATATCGCATCGTGGTCAGCATAGTTCATGATTTTGGCGATGATTGGCCTTGGGGCCGCCCCTGGCGTAGGTTTTTGCGTCAAGGCTCGGTGGGCCCGCTCAACTACAAAGGACGAAGAAAGGAGATCTTTTGGCAAGATATCTGTGAGCCATTTGGCGATGAAGGTGGTCATTGAGCCACCCTCACATCCCTCCCCCAGGCCCACAAAGCGCAGATTGTTGCGCCTTGCGCATCCTTCTGCATCTTCCACTCTGGAGGCCAGCTCCTGCGACACCACGGTGAGCTTGTTCACTTTTTTTTGGAGAGTGGACACCGTGTCCTCCACCGTCGAGACCCAGGTTTCAGCCTCAGTAATCCGGTTCACTGCTTTGCGGAGATCTTGACGAAGGAAGGAGACCTCAGACCCCACTGTGCCTATCTTGGCATCCAGGGTGTCCCTTGCATGATTGATTGCTGCCAGGAGGGCCGCATTGTCGGGTGCAGCAGCGCCCCCATCTCCCCCCGCGGCCCACCCAGCGGGCGTCGTGAATTGGTCAATGGTGCCCTGCTTGGGGCCCGCGCCCCCGGGCCCGCCCTTGCCCATCTCCGAGGGACTGGGACGCGGGGGGAGCGGCAGCACGGTGGAGGATCCGGCCCAGCTCTTTTAGCCCAGTAGCGTCGATGATAATGCAACTCTATATGTCTCTCGAGGCACCCATGCAGGTCATCATATGAGAGGGAGGCACGGGACCGGGAGCTGGGGACGTGGGGGAAATGCAGCCGACCCCTCCTGGGTCTTCTCAAGGCCTGGCCTGGCCAGGCCGCAGATCTACAGGTAGAATCTAGACAGGCCGGCGATCCCACGCCACCTCAGCCCACTCAGGATCACCACCAGGGCACCGACTGCACCCCGGGTCAACAATCTCCTGAAGGCCCCACAGTAGCTCGACAGCGCCGGGCGGCAGGCCGCGCCCCCACCAGCGCGGACGCCCGAGCAAGAGGAGGGCGAGGGGGCCAGCCGCGGCGGCGAGGAGTAGCGCAAAGTTAGTTAAGGTGTTGGCCCCACCTGTTGAGCGCACCGAGGCGGCACACGCACTCCAATCCTCTCCCCACAGGTCGACACCGCCAAATACAGGACCAGCTCCTTGCAGTCCGCGCCGGTCAGGTGAACGCAGGCCTCCCCCCGCGCCGACTGCGCCACAGGATGAAGCCACGCAAAGTGGGGGGGGGGATACCTGTTGTGCTCCCCATGTTTATTTATTTTTAAATTAAATTAATTATGAAGCCGAAACATTTTCTGCATAATAAAGGAATTATTGTACTTGCCACCTACTCCACCATCTGCCCCATAATTTGCAGAATTCCGCAAAAAACTGTTTCTAGCTCAGTGGGATCAAAAGTTACTTAAAATGATGCCACGAATCACTTTTCAATTGTGTATTGTTGCAATCAAGAACTAAACAAGTTACAATATGGGGAAATCTTTGCTCAGACCTTACTAATGTGTATTAAAAAGACGAAAGAAAGAATATTGCCTTCGAAAGTACCACTTCAAGATGCATATTCTCTTATTTTCTTGCCGCATAGTTTACTGAACCTGTTTACATAATTTAGTCCACAGTTGCCACATAACTCTAGTGGCCTTGCTTATAGTCAAGACGCCTGTTATGCAGTAGACAAAGGACTTGATCCAGAACTGTTACATTTGCAAATGTCAGTGACTTGTGAGCTGCAACGCCTCAACAAAGTCATAGCTGGTTCTGTAGGAAAGTATGGGGGAATTACTGTAAAATGTACATTGGGAGATAGAGAGAAAGGGAAGGATCCTACCGCCTCTGACATGCCTCAGTGTCTGCAACGTTGCGTCTTGTAATCCAAGCTACCAGTGTATACTAGAGGCATGTCCCATGAGCTATGATTTCCACTTGTGTGAGCCTGAAGTTGAGCAGTCTTGGGGCATTGTGCCAGAAATGCTTTTATTAATGTTCGCCATCTTGACTGGTGTGCTAAGGAGCCATGACAGTGAATGGGCATTGGTCACATTAGAATTCTCAAGGGATAATAGTAGTAGAGACCTAGATTGGAACCCTGACTTGAGTTTTTAAGAGAGGTTTCCAACTCTGATACGGTGACCAAAGAGACTATTTCACCGCTAAGGAAGGGCCCTCCGTGCAGAGCTTGATGTGATAATTTTCTTTCTGAGCTCCTGCATCGGTCAGGCAGCTTCCTAATTTGGTGAAACGTGAGTCATACAGAGAGCTACCATCATGCACCCAAGAAGACCACCATACCTCGTGTCACAGTTGCTGTGTGGACTGTCAAGATGTAGGTAGCACCTTCTCTCCCATCTCAGACAGGGGACATGGTTGTCTTTCCAGCTCTGATTGGATGTGTTTCCGGGTCAGAGCTGACGTAGACCAACACTCCCACATGACCTCATTACATCATCCTTACTCATCAACCTCGTACCATCTGTGTCATTACATCTGACGAGAGTGGGCAGGCAGGATCTGTTTGCCTTGAACCCGAATCTACAACCTCTGTTTTGCCACTTTGCAGGTGTCCCTAGATATATTTGCCTAGTGGCCCAAACTTTTATGGGTAATACCCAGGGCTATTAGAATTTTGCAGCATTGGAGGACAACATTATTTGTCAGGATTGACTAAATTATGCAGCAAGGAAAGCAAATTATGAGGCACAATTCCTTACATTCTGTGAAAGTGTTATTAAACTGTTTCCTCCTATTGTCACTTTCTGGGTAAACGATTCACCATGTTAGTTTCAGTTTAATACCTGGATAAATTAATCAGCCAATGAAACGTGACATTGGCCAAGGGTCTGGCTCTGTGCTGGACCATGTGTGGCACTTTTTAAAGAATTTGTGAGCTAGGAACTTTCTATTTATTGGAAATTGCAAATTATGTGATGAACGGTGTATTATGTGGCAAGCGCAGTAAATCCACAAACATTCAGAAAATGCCACAGCCGCAGAGCCACACTATTCTAATGCCTTTGGTAGTACGTGATCAAACTTACAGCCTCATGTCGTTGTTGGGACTAGAACATATAGCCATCATTACAAGCTTGGTAATACCGATTCTGCATATTATGCTTCATTTCTAAGTGAAAACTCAGCGTACGAGGCATTTACACACAGGTAAATACCTCACCACAGGATAAATACCCCACCCTGTTCCTCAAAAATAGTAATGTGGTCTACAGGAACTGATTTTGTGAAAATCACCAACTCCGCTGAAATGGTTTCTTGGCACTGAAAGCAGATCCAACCCAAATTAAAGGTTCTTATTTTAATTGATATCTAAAGGATGAAAAACTGAGTGGACCTGCTGAGATTCAAACCTGTCACCACATGGACACATGGTCACATTCCCCAGCAGTGGACGCATTCATCCATTCAGCAGCCAGACCAAACTGATAATGTAGCTTTCATACACATCCATGGGTCAAAGGGCCATTACATCTCAAGGTATCTAGAAAAAGGGAAGGAGTGACTCAATTGATCAAATGAGTTTCTGTCACACTAGAATTTCTACTAAAAACACTCGGGTATGCACATCACTTTTGAAATGAATTTTGTGAATGAGCACCTCCTCCGAGCTAGGGCCCTTAGCCATTTGGGAACTGAACAGCAAATGGAATCTGGTCTTATCCAAAAATATAGTTTGTCTGTTTCCAAACCAGAGGGAACTTTGAATACCGAAAGGTAACTCTTGTAATAAAACAGTGTACTTCATGAGCATAAATAGGATGTATCGATTTATCGAAATTGTCGATATCCCACACGTGTCATCACTGGTACCCGAGACATGTATATGCAGAAGAGGTTATGCTGTTCTTCCTGTTTGTTCTGTCTCTCATCATAAGTCCTGCAAAGACTGTCCCTGACGCGTGGAACTATGGTGTTGTCACCTATGACTGTAACAATCTATATGTGCGGATTGTCAAAAATATATATCGGGGGAGGTTTGTTGTTTGGAGGCTGTTGCTATTGGAGCTTCTGATTTCTGCTTATATGTGTTTGATCCTCAATAAAAACGCGTGAATACTAAATACATCAATTCTAAAACAGCACGGAAATCGGTATTCACTCTTTACTTTATTCTAGTGTGGAGTGGAGATGAAGGTTAGGGGCCATGAGGGGAGTAATGCTATGCTGCTCTGTTAGGATTTTTTTCTATTAGAAATCTCACGATTTCAGTCAGCACTGGTATGTTTATATATGGGGGTGATAAGACCTCTCAATAGGTTAACCGTTCACGGCTGAGATTTGTGTGCACTCTGCAGGGCACAGTTACCTAGTGCACTAGGGCTAACTCAGCCTTTCATCCATATTATGTTGATAAATAAAGTGCCGCTGAGTTGGGTGATAGTAACACCTTTTCCTGCGGTAACATTCAATATATATATTTGCAAAACACGTAATTATTTTTATTTGAAATCAGCAACAGTGTAAATCTTGATGGAATTCAGATTGTCAACAAATGTATGTTTGTAGGTAAGGACACGCACTCACAGGCACACCCACGCACCTGTAAACGCGCACACACACGCACACGCACACACACACACACACACACATACACGCATGCGGCTGGCATATACAGGGAGGGGTTGCGGGCGCGTGTAAAATAATATAAAAAAATAAAATAAAACTTACCGACTCTGCGACGTCCGCGCTCCGGATTTGACGCTCCCGCAAGGTTTTACATGACTTTGTAAATCTGGTGCAGCATCATAGTCCATGGGTGTTGCGTGGGAAAACTCACCGCAATGTCCATGGAATGCCTCCCGGGTACCGAGTAAGATGTCGCAGCGATTTGCACTATGTCACCTTACTCATGATTTATGAGGCCACTCAAAACCACGCAGGGTGTCTTTGCGTGGCTTCATACATTTTTATGAGAGTCCTGCGTGGCGCATGTACCACTTTACGTGGTGCAAAAGTGATGCAGGGCTCTCATAAATAAGCCTCTCAATGTCAGTCCATCTTTTTGTTAATCTCGTGATTGGCCCCAGGGGGCTGTTTTGACTCAAACAAACAGAAAATCGAATTAAATGTGACTGATGTGAATTACACAGCTTTACTAAGGAGGGATGTAGTGGAGCATAGGAGGCTTTTAAGTTTTTGATTTGAGGTAAAGGAGAAAGAAGGGCGACGGGATGGCAGATAAAGAGATAGAAAGAAAATATAACAGTAGTATGTTGTAGCAGTATTTCAAACATTAACAGTACCTATATGTGATTGTACAACAGGTGTCCAGGAGGGACACCTGTTAAAAACTGATGTTGCAGGTTGGGTTTGGAAATCAATGGGTATGCTAAAGAACATCTGTTATGATTTCTTCCCTTATAAATGGGGAATACATGCATTTTGGTATTTTATGCATCAAAGTCTGCATATGCCGGCATACACCATTTCCACTCGTATATAATCAGCAGATGTGACCTATCGATGTGTATATGCGGTAAACTGCAAGGGTGTTTACTTTGTCCCACATTCATAATGTCAAACTTTGCCAAATGGATTCGCGCAGAGGTTGGAATTTTTTGACTCATCCATAATGAGGGCCACCAATGTGGGATATGTAGGGTTGAATGCAGTAAGGATGAATGTAATATTGGCATTAGGGAGTAAATACAATGAAGGAGTTCGCTGATATTAGAGAGAGGGTTGTAGAAAGTGAGATGTTGGGTGGGAAAAGTAATATGAAGGGAGGCATCTAGAAGTGGAATGCTAGGGTTAAGTAGGTGGCACAAAGAAGGAGGGTGTTGGCTGGAGCCAAGGTGTACGAAGTAGTAAGGGTGGACTTAAGGATTAAGGCAGCATGAGGGAAAATGTTAAAGATGAGAAGTTGTTGGCATGTATGGGGATGTTGGATTATGGAAGGAGTAATATTAGGGGAATATTAAGGTAAAGGAGTAGGTAGGTGATATCAGTGGCGTAGTTATACCTTTTGCCACCCGTGGCGGTCCCTGGGTTTGTCGCCCTGCAACGGCTACAGGTAAGACCAGGAGGGGTGCTGGCGATCCCTGCGTTTGCCGCCCCACGACGGCTGCAGGTAAGAGCGGGGGGTGCTGGTGATCCCTGTGTTTGCCACACCGTGATGGCCACAGGTAAGAGGAGGGGTGCTGGCGATCCCTGCGTTTGCCGCCCCACGACAGCTGCAGGTAAGAGCCGCTGCCCCCAAAACTTGTGCCGCCTGGGGTCGGAATGCCCTCTTGTCCCCCACTTGCTACGGCACTGGGTGATACGTTCAATATCTGAATTTCCCCCCTGTCAGGTCTACAGGCTGTACGCCTTTGATACAATGAGCAGAACATTCTGCATGTCATTTTTTCAATGCATCATTCTGATGTGCAGCTGGAAGCATATGCCTTTTGTGGTTATTGTCTGGGCCCATCCCAACCTCCACTTGCATGGTACACACAGCATGATAAGCTCATGTTGTGCAACATGCCGCATATTACATTTTTCAACACACCATATCACAGTTGCGATACAGCCCCTGTTCTTCAAAGTTTCAAATGCTAATTCAACCATTAACTTGTCTGAACGTCTATGAGATATCTTACCTTTGCGCTCTCATAGGTGGCACAAGCTGTCACTAACGGACCATCTACCAAAGACGCAATGGATATCCGCAGTCATCTATAAAGATCTCAGATGTAGTTTTTGGTACTAATTTGTTCAATTACACTATTATCACCCATGACTGGTGTGTCATGGTCTATGAACTGGATCACTGTGTTTGTGAACAAATGAGGGTGCACTGTGTACACATTTAGACTGATTCTGCAGCTGCGTGCATCGTAACAAATCCAAGTGACACACAGTTGTCACTTCTGTGCCCTTCATTTAGCTCTTGTGTATATGTCTGCTGTCACAAGTTCTGGTCCATGGCCTGTACATGCGGCGGGCATAAGACCTTGGTGGTCACAAGCTGTGGTTTAGGTTGAGACGCTGGGTCCGATTCACCAAGGGCCTCTGCACTCATGGTGGAGGCCCCACAGTCTTCGGGAGGGTCCTGCACTCATGGTGGGACCTCCGTACTGCAGTTACCCATTGCAGAGGTCCCGCCATGACTGCAAGGCATCCGTCACGAGTGTGGAGGCCCTTTGTGAATCAGCTCAACAGTGAGAATCATCACCATGCTTATTTAAGAACCATGCAAGGGCTTCATGTCTTCATGATTAATTGTAGATTAGTGCCCTCTTGGATATTTGCATGGTGTCTAGATCCCAGGAATCTGCCTATCAATGCATGATCCAGAGGTCTGCATCACTTGTCATCTGGACATTGATGGTAGTTTGAATTTTCAGTAGAGAAACACCTGCTCTCTAGCCTGTAGGGTATGTTAGGTGCATATTTGCGTTCAGTGCCTCCAGCCAAAATTTGAAAATCTTCAGTGGCATAGAATATTTCTTTCACAGCCCTCACAATTTGTTGATGGTTTAGAAAGGTGATATAGCGATCTATATGTGTCATGCATAACTTGAGAGAACTTGTGAGTGAATGTAAACAAACCAGGTATAATTGTCACGGTTGTATGATGGTACAACGCATGCCACAACAACACATGCCTGACCCACAGGATCTCAACCACGACCGCGCCTTTACCACGCATGCCTTTACCACGCACTTTTGTGGTAAAGACATGATTAGTAATCCCCCCAGCCCTTAAAACTGTCCCTTTTCCCCCGCCCTGCCATTGAGCCCTACAAATTGTCCCCACATCATAAAAACTACCTGGACCCCAGCCCCCCCACCCTGAGCCCTAAAAACTGACCTCTACCCCTATAAACTACCCCGACCCAGCCCCCCCTGCCCTGAGGCCTAAAACTGCCCCCAGCCCTGAAAACTATCCCTTCCCCTGCACCTTAAAAACGGACTCCACGCCCTAAAAATAACCCTAGCCTCTCTGCCCTGAGCCCTAAATCCCAGGCCCCTGTCCTATAAACAATCCGACCCCCCCCTGAGCCCTAAAAATGTGTGTGGTTAAGGCATATGCATGGTTAAGGCAATCGTGGTTCAGCTTGTGGGGAAACGGCACATGTGGCTCAGCCTGCATTGTTAAGGACGTTTCCCAATTGTCACATGACTGAAACGAACAGGAAGAGTGTTTATACAAATAATAATTTTAGTTTGGTGTCCTACCGGATGCAAGCATAATAGCTTTGACCACGTCCATGTCAAGGGAGTGCACAGATGGTATTTTCAGTGTTGTCAAGTTGAGTGAAGTAATTCTTTTAAAGTATACGCTTAGAACATTCCTTCTTTTCTTTACTATCTGCTTTCTTTCATGTTACAGTGCTGCCTGCTCTCTGGTGTGTTGCAGGAGTATTTGCTGGAAGGCTGGGTGTGGCAGCTGCTGTCTTGTGAGTGCTGCAGATTCTTCAGACTTTTAATGCTTAGTATGTGTATTGCAGCTGGTTTGATTTGGTTCTATTGTTTTAATTCACAGATGTTTTAGGTAGAGCTTTGTGACTTGTCATTAGCCAGTTGTAACAAATCTAGGACCTCATTTACAACAAAATGATGCAGCGCGGTGCTGTAAGCCGTTTTGCAGCGTCTAGCGGCATCATTTTAAAAGCACAAGAATGCATCATATTTACAACAATACGACACATTCCTGTGCCTTCCCCTGTGCTGGCACACAATTCGGTGCCATGAGCCAACTCAGGCACACTTGCACCATGCTGCACGGGGCCTGCGTTGCGGGGATGATTGTTGTTATGCAGGAAGGGACACCTTCCAGCACAAAAACAATAATTGATGGTGTTTTCCTCTTTCTATGCATGCTGCAGAATAAAAAGAGGAAATAATTAGGAGATATAAAAGTATTTCTCCTCGTTGTGCCTCCTTGCGCTTCCCCTGGGGAGGTTAACGAAACATTGTAAATCTGGGAATGTGGCAGAATCCATGGAGGTTGCGTGGGAACACCGGCAGCAACACCCATGGCACGCCCCTTTCACACAAAGTGATGCGTGAAAAGGGGCCATATTTACAAGGCCATGAAAAGCCACGCGGGTTGGCTTTGCGTGACCATGTAAAATTGGGCCAGCACACTGCGCTGCTGGCACATCAAAAAAAGTGACACACCTGTGGTGCAAGGGGCTTGTAAATAAGCCCCAATAGTTTTTATATATGTGGCTTTTTGCATGTATGGATTCTAAATGCAGACTTCATTTTTGGAGAATTTTACCATTCTTAGAGTTGTGAGTTCCACTGCACAGTAAATACATTTCTGTAATAGCTTCATTGTGGTAATTGCATTACTGCTGTTTTTCCTCTTTTCACCACATTACATGAGGAACATGTGTGGGGTGAACCGTAAGCAAAACCAGATTTGGACTTCATAGAAACATTGTGGTTGTGTCAAACAATATGATTTCAGTGGACCGGACAGCCTTAGAACCATGTTCCCATACATGCCATCTCAAGTGAATATACTCTGGAATGACAGACTATTAAAGTATTGTAATCAAGCCATCAACACTAAATTTCAGTCTCTGACCTTATTCTGGCCAACCTCGTTTCGTTCCACAAGCAGACAAGCTTTAACATTAATTTCCTGGTGCTCCCAAACTTGATAAAAACACTCCTTGGTTTTCAGATCCTTCAAGGCTTTCCTATAGAAAGTAACAGTTGAAATAAAAGAATATTGAAATTAAATGAGAGCTACTGCAGTGACCACCCTCACACCAGATCATTATGGTCCCTGTTTCCAGTCCCGAAGATTTTACTTACAAATCAATGATTTCAGGCATGTTTCTCTAATTAGTGTAATGGAAGCAAAACAAGACTACAGTATTGCAGAATGCATTAGTCTATCACACTGTAGTCCAGGACTGGAATCAGTGGGTCTTATTTAGAGTTTGACTGATGGGATACTTCATCACAAACATGGCAGATGTCCTGTCTGCTGTACTAGAAGTGCCATAGGCTAGTGCACTTGTAATACAGGGGATGGGATATCCATCAAGTTTGTGACGGGATATCTAATCCACCAAATTCTAAATTAGGCCCGATGTCTGTAATGACCTGGAGAGAGGTGGTCACCCTAAGAGTTGCAGATGATCAACTCTAGAACTGCGCCAGTAAGGCTAAAGTCTTTTATTATGAAAGCTAGATTCTCCTTACCAATTCCTCATTCCAATGCCTAAGTGTTGAGGTGTTTCTTCACCTCAACACAGACATCCTGTTTCCACTTAAAATATTCAAATGTGAAATAAAGATTTTATCCTTCTTGAACCCACCAAAGGGAACGCCTTCTCCACCTTCGGTTCTTTGTTTAGCTTTTTGGAGGCAGGTAGTCATTCTTTTGATGGTCACCATTTCTGGCTGGTCCTGGGAGTTTTTGGATAAATTGTATTTTCATTTTTATTGAGCCCGACTATGGCTGGGCTTATGCTGAAGCTGTACAATGTGGAACGTTTCTGGCCCTGGTTCAGTTGTACTATATAAGAATTATTAGATTGCTTCCCTGAGTCTGGCTGGACTTCGCCTAGGTAACAGATGCTTTTGGTCTGAGTGTGTTGATTCCTGTGGCACTTTAGGGTGGGTCTAAGGCTCTGCTTTAAATGGTGTGGTGCCAGTAGAATGCAGACTAACTTCTAGATGGAGGGAGTGCAATGCTTAGGGGTTTCCTTCTCTAGGGAGACCTTTCATATTATAACACAACTTTCTGAGAGAAGGTCATTGTCTTTTCTGGCACCTCATCAGGACACATTGCAGAAACAGAGGCAGACCTAGGTAGCCATATGGCTCACAGGATTCCTACAAAACTATGAGGACACCATGAAGAGTCTGACCAGGACAAGGGCCACATGGGCAGATGGTTTCCTAAAGAGTTCCTGAAAATGTGCTTTGAGATGTCAGGATGAGTATAGAGTTTGGAAAGAGATGCTTGATATTCTTTTATTGCCATTTAAATTCTATACGCAACTTTCCTCTCAGAAATCATCTCCACATCTTGCTGTAAAGAAAGTTATATTCAATAAGTGCAGGGAGATAAAATACCCGTCCAGAACATTGATAGTTAAAATGATTTATCTGAAAGGGCATTAAAATGATTCTGCCCTGAACATTATATGTGGGACTTTTAGTCTCCAGCTTGGCAGACTGGCCTCAGTGGCCAGCTATCACTGTTCCCACTCCAAACTGAACAACAGCAGGAAAATTATTGGACTTTGGCGGGGTCAAATTTGCAATTGCTTCTCCAAAATAAAAAACAGTGAGGAAATTGTTAAGTCTTGGATCCTCAGGAAGGGGCAGAATGAAAAGAGAAGGGAAAGAAATGTAGTATTCCCAATCCAAAATAATAAACATTGTAAAACTATTTGTCTCTAGGGGGATCAGATGTACGACTGACGCTCCAAACTGATCAACATTAAAGACAAAATAACAAAATTGTATTTAAATAAATAACAATAAAAATAGCAGTAATTTATTACTTTATTAAAGTCAAAATGAGAGCTAAATAAAAGTATTAGAAATGCTTTAGAAGTTACATGTATAAATAATTTTTAAAATGTAATATTATTCAACATATGCATTTCTATTAACACAAATAATTTCATTTTCAAAATGCATTTTTAAATGTATAACAATTAATGCAAATCAAACATTTTTATTCATGTAACAAAGTGTAAATTAATTTAGAAATTATTTCTTAACAAAACATTTTCATTAAAAAATAATAATGAAAATATATTTTATATTTTTAACAAAAAAAAACCTATAAACAAGTACTTGAAGTTAAAAAAATTATAAAATGTAGATTTTAAAACAAGCAGTACCAACCCAAAAACCCTTATTTAATCCAACAACCTGAAACATAAACAACCTAAAAATACATCCCTTTAATTAGTGCTAAAAACATGTAAAATAATATTAAATTGTAATTAACTACAGAAAATTATAAACATTATTTTAAAGCACTAGCACTCAAAAAACCCCAATAAAACAATCATCCCAAAAATGACATTAAACTTAAATATATATAATTAAAAATAAAAACATATGGGGGCGTGGCCAACTGCCGAGGGAAATGGCCGCACGGTAGCCTAGCTCCGTTGCGCCACTCCCGATCAATCCGTATTGAAGCATCTTGCCCGGCCAAAATCGCATGGGGTTGTGCCCACCTGGCCCTGGTATCGTGCCCATTAGCCGTGCGGAGGATCGCCTCGATCGGAGGCGTCCAAAGGAGTGAAAGACGGCCTGAGTGGTGCAGCGGCTCCGGCGGATCTGGGCATGCCCTGTCGCTCCCCGGCCGTGCATGCTAATCTGCACCGCAGTCGCGGCGTGGTGTGTGGGCCGCCGCCTGGACTGAGGAGGCAGAGCGGCGATTCCAGCATCGGCTACATCGACGGTGAGTGCGCCGCTCCTGCCACTGGCTCTGTAACGAGCTAACTGACTTCCTGGGTGCCCCGAGTGCTGGAGTGCCCCGCGGGACGTTGGCGGCCCGCACGTCCCATCTTTGCAAGTGGCGGGCTTGATCGGGGCCGGCTCTAAAGACATTCCAAACAGCGTCCCACCTGGAGGGTTCCCGGGGGCCACGGGAGGAATATTAGCTCTGCATTAGCACCGCACCCGGCCCATTCCCTGCCCTGGGCCTCGA
The DNA here is from genome assembly GCA_963921515.1 of Calotriton arnoldi. Classification (NCBI taxonomy): domain Eukaryota; kingdom Metazoa; phylum Chordata; class Amphibia; order Caudata; family Salamandridae; genus Calotriton; species Calotriton arnoldi. Next base: position 405,458 of record CAWUFW010007600.1, on the reverse strand, counting down.
TAACGTGGGACGGTGCACCGTGGTAGTGAAGCACCCGGCGGCGCCGCCGCGTATGAAGTACCGCATCACAGCAGTGAACTGGGCCTAGGGTGTGGGCCTTGAGGCCAATTGTGGACGGAAGGAGCACCTGAGGGACGCGCTGCAGGAGCGAAGTGTGGCCCTGTGCCCGCGCTCACTCGACGGCCCCGACGTGGGGGAACAGCCTGGGGGGCCCTGTTAATTCAACATTCCAGGCGGCGGGGGCGGCGGCTCCGCCCGAACAAGGCCGGTCACCATTCCACCTACCAAGAGCATTGTGGCCGGATACTCTCTCTGCAAAGGGGGGGGGGGAGTTGGAGTCCAGCTCACACCTCAACCAGGGTCATCTGGTGTTTCGCAGTCAAGGCTCTCCGCTGTGCTGCATGCTGGCCAACTGCTATCGACCCCTCCTGGTTCCTGGTTTCCTCCCCCCCCCTCTTTTACCGGTGTGGGACTCCTTTGTGACAGTGCTATTTTATGGCCTGGGCCCTGCTGGTGGAAACCGACAGGCCGGTGTGGGCTCGTACTCACGGCAGGCGGCGGTGAGTAGCTGGCACGGCTTGGCCCCTTCTCTGCTATATTGCACCCACCGGCAGCATCATGGCAAGTGGCCGCAGCGGCCGAAGCACGACGCAAACAAAATTGGACAAATACGCTTGGCAGAAGGGCCAGGATGAGGCACAGGCTAACCCCAAATCGAGTGGGGTTCCACCAGACCCCACGTTGCAGGAAATCTTAACCGCCATAACGACGGTGCGTACCTCACTGGAAGCCCGCATTGATACAGTCGCCATGGAGGTCTCCTTGATTAGAGCGGACATGAGGAAAATGTCTGACCGCATCGGTGCCGTCGAAAGCACCGCCAAAGAACTGTTGAACGATACGGACCTGCTCAAACGCCATGTGGCTGACCATCAAACTACGCAGGAGGCAATGGCCCTTCAACTCGACGACTACGAAGGCCGCATGAGGCGTAATAACGTACGTATCTTGGGGGTGCCAGAACGGGCTGAGGGAGAGGCGGCCGACCTCTTTGTCGAGGAATTGATACTCCAAAAACTCCAGCCGAGGGGTCTCTCCAAATGTTTTTCCATTGAACGAGCACAGCGAGTCCCCGGGGGTAGGCCCAAACCTGGTGTGCCTCCCCGGCCTCTCCTGGCTAGAGTGTTTAACTTTCGGGATAGGGACGCCATACTCCAGACTGCGAGGGCGGCCCACCGCTGGCGATAGACAACAGCAAGGTCACCTTCTTCCCAGACTTCACCCTGCGAGTTCAGAAACAGCGTCGCAGCTTTCTGGACGTGAAGCGTGCGATGAAGGACCAAGAAATCAAGTACGCTATGCTGTTCCCAGCTAAGCTACGGGTTGAGTCGGAAGGGAAATTATGGTTCTTCACTAGACCCGAAGACGCATGGGACTGGCTCGAAGGCTGGCGGACTGTTGGTAAACGTCCCCATAAACCTATGGGAGATAATGGTAAGGCTGGCAGACAACACCAGCGGCAGGGGTCCCCGCCAGACGGTGGCTTGATGACGCAAAGTCCGAATGGATAGAGGTCAGTGGTCGGCAAGTGCGAGAGACTGCCCTTTGGTTTAAATGACTTCTTGAGTGCGAATTTGATAGATGCATGTTGTTTTAGTATCCACCGCCTCTTGCACGTCCTCTAGCGTGCTAGAGCTCATATAAGTCCGGTTCTATGCGGTTGTGGGTTTCCTGTAGCCACAGCACTGCACTCTGTTGACTATTGATGAATATTACTTAATGAGTCTGACTTGCAAAATATGGGGTTGAATGCCGGGGATGCTAATGTCTTCACGAAATGATGCCCATGGGAGTGGATTCTATGACCACACGGTCTGATCACCTGACGCACTGCATGCCCGCATGCATCCCCTACCCCCGCTGTCCAGACGTGAGAATGCCCCTTGTCTCCTGTCTCAACATTCCTCACCAACCTATACACACATGAGACCTCACTTAGCTCTTGAATTCCTCACATGGAACGTTAATGGCTTGGGAGACAAAATTAAGCGGGGCATAGTTCTCCAGTACCTGAAGCGCCAGGCGCCAGATATTGTCCTCCTCCAAGAGACGCACTTGGTTGGCAACTCGTGTGGGGCATTGAATAGATGGGGATATCGTTTGGTCGCTCACTCAGGGTTTACTTCGGGTTCACTTGGGGCCGGTGTGCTCCTGCGTAGGGGTTGTCCATTTATGATATGCAGGACTTGGTCGGATGAACAGGGCAGATATGTGGCGCTCTCTGGCACCTCGGAGGGGCAGACTCTCAATGTAATATCCGTATATGTCCCCCCTGGGCTGCAGCGTCCCACGCTGCGAGATCTTGGAGCGCTCCTGCTTGATTTGCCCTTAGGGTTATTGGTGCTGGGGGGGACTTTAATCTGACTAGACGGCTCCAGGGATCACCTCCCACCTCGCAGGGACCCCCCCCCCGGGGGGTCGCAATTGACTGAGTTCCTGGCCGCTGTAGGCTTAGTGGATATCTGGAGATGGCTTAACCCTACCACCGCACAATTTACATTTCACTCTGGGGCTCACAATAGTCAATCGCGCATTGATCACGTGTTCACACATGCCCAGGATATACATGTTTTCCCTGACTCCAGATGCCTCGCGCGTGGAGTCTCTGACCATTCCCCCGTCCTCACGACGCTCACACTCGGACTACCCAAGCGTCGCACTACCCTCACTATAAATCCCTGGGCACTTAAAGTACCACACATTAGGGAAACACTGCTCACAGAAGCTGACTATTATTTTAAGGAAAATGTGGGGTCGTTCACCTCAGCCCGTATGTTGTGGGGGGCGTTCGGTGCCGTTATGAAAGGCAGAGCCCTGGTGCTGATGGTCGGGCATAAAAGGGAACTTACTAAGCACATAACGGAACTCGAGGAGGAGATCCTGACCAAGGAAAAAGCCCTGGCTTGTACCCCTGATCCTGATGCGCAACACTCGTTAGCGATGGTGCGCCTTGACTATCACCAACTTTTGACGGAAGCGGCCAAAGCGAGGTATAACACCACTCACCATTAAGATATATGAGCATGGTGAACGGACGGGTAAACTTCTGGCCTGGTTGGAGAAAAAAGAACAGCTATCTAGGTGGGTTCCCTCAATACGTGGGACCAATGGCGAAATGATTACTGATCCCCAGCAGATCGCCGAAACGTTCGCTTCTCACTTCTCATTGGTATATACGTCCTCCGAGACGTCCCAGTCCTCCATGGCGGCGGACCTCCTGTCGACCATTAAAGTAGCCTGTCTGTCTACACAAGACAGAGACTCCCTGGAGAGCGACATTACAGAGGCCGAAATCCAGAAAGCAATTCAAGATGTGCGCTGCGGTAAAGCCATCGGACCCAACGGGCTCCCAATAGAATTCTTCAAGCCAATGGCTTCCAAACTCTCTTCCCACTTATTGCAAATGTATGCCGAAAGCTTTGACGTCGGGGTCCTACCTGCTGACGTTAGGACGGCCTCCATTGTGGTCATTCACAAACCGGGCAAACCACCAGATGATTGTGGAGCCTATTGTCCCATATCACTGCTCACGGTTGAGGCGAAAATCTTAGCTAAACTATTGGCCAACAGGCTCATTCCCTACATTACCGAACTAGTACACCCGGATCAATCCGGGTTTATGCCAGGGAGGAACACAGCCTTGAATTTAAGGCGGTTGCACGGGGTCCTGGGCAGGTGTGGCGCGATCAGGGAGGACGCGGCTCTGCTGTCATTGTACGCATTTATGGCGTTCAATACCATCGAGTGGGACTTTCTTTTTGCAGTACTGACAAGAATGGGATTTGGACCTAACTTTATCAAGTGGATCCAACTGCTCTATGCCCAACCGACCGCTCATGTGACAGTTAATAACCACGTCTCTAGGCAATTCCTGTTGCTGAGGGGCACCAGACAGGGGTGTCCTCTGTCGCCCCTGCTCTTTGCCCTGGTGCTAGAGCCATTGGCTGTTTGGGTCAGGGGAGACCCTGAGATCAGGGGGCTGAGATGGACGGATGATCACGAAGACCGTATTTCATTATATGCGGACAACATTCTCCTATATTTGGCCTCGCCCTCGCGGTCCCTCCGCAGGGTCCTCCATATATTTCATATTTTTGGCGCCCACTTGGGGTACGCAATTAATTGGACCAAGTCCCAACTTTATGTGTTGTGGGGTGCACCGCCATACAACCCTAGGGGCTATGATATACCAGTGGCATCCCAGTGCTTCAAGTACCTCGGTATATATATTACACCAAATCCGACCTTATTCTATGAATCAAACTTGCTAGTACCCCTGACTCGACTTTGATCCGATGTTAAGCATTGGCGATCCCTCCCCCTTACCCTCCTGGGACGGGCAGCACTGTTCAAGATGTTGGCCCTGCCGCGTTTCCTCTATGCATTGCAGAACACTCCCAATGCGATTCCTGACACTTATTTTGCCAGTATCAACAGCGTGGTGCGGGGGCTGCTGTGGGATGGTCGGGCCCCACGCATAGCCATGAGAAAACTGACTATGGGATGGTATGATGGGGGTATTGCACTACCTGACATGCAGCTTTATTATCAAGCGTCCCAGTTGGTTGCCATCAATAAATGGGTACATGGGGAATACGACGACCCCAATTTTCGTACAGATCGTTGGCTTTTGGGACGGGGGGGATACAATAGGGCACTTTACACACACCCTTGCAAGCTTAACCTCACGGGACCCACTGCTCGCACAGTGGAGATCTGGCATGGAGTAAATAGGAAATGGGGCTGGCATAATAAACTTACAAAAGCCACACCGCTCTGGGAACCAGACATACTGGGTCAGCTCAGCAAATGCCCCGGGTTGGACAGGTGGGACATGATAGGCATCTCGACAGTGGGGGACATATGGGTGAAGGGAAAACTGGCCACTTTTGCAGACCTACAGACCAAATATCAATTAGCGCAAACCGAGACATTCAGGTATCTACAGATTAGCCACGCAGTCACAGCTGCCTTACCCAAGGATGTCCCTCTGCCTGAGTCCTCTCCGCTGGAGGACAGGTTGATACTAGACCCTATGCCTAAAAAAGCCATATCCCTCACATATAAAAAGCTGTTAAATAATCGCTCGGACCCCATGCTGCGCCTGCGGCAACACTGGGAGACAGACCTGGGGGAATTAGACGAGGAGGATTGGCGTGATGCTTTGGCTTCTCCTCGAGAAGTGGCTATCCCCATGAGACTGCGCCTGGTCCAACTGAAGATCCTCCACCGTGTATATTTAGATGCAAAGATTTTGGCCAAATTAGGTAGAAGAGCTGACCCCCTGTGTCTCCGGCAGTGCCGACAACCGGGAACCTTCTTTCATATCCTATGGGACTGCTCAATAGTGCGACAATACTGGAACAGGGTTACAGAGCAGATGGAGAGAGCGGGTGGCAAGACTCTGAAGGCCTCCCCCCAGTTGTGTCTCCTAAATGTATGGGATGCCACGGATTTAACACAAACAGAGAAAACGTGGGCCTCACTGGGGTGGGCCATCGCCAAACGTAATATTGCGCAGAGGTGGGGGGTGGGGGCGGCCCGACCATGCGGGATTGGGCGGTCGACATGGATAAGGCAATGATTGCTGAGAAGGATGTATTCAAGCATAGGGGGTGCCCTAGGAAATGGGACCACAAATGGGGGAAGTGGAATAGATATAGAGGCAATATCTGTTTATCTCCTACAGTTGAATTACAGCATGAATGACATGCATTACTGGATCTCCCTGATCTCGATCATGTGCCCACACCCGGAACTGAATAAGGTGATTGCTCAATTGCTAAGTGCCAACTGGCGTGCGTATCAGGTTTGCACACTTGATCATCTCTGTAATGGCCACATGGTGGATGTACTGGACATTCTTGCTATGATTAACCGGAAGGGAGTGTATTGGACTTTTCAGGAGCCATCTGCACTGCATTGTGTAAAAGTATACTGTAGACCCAATTATTGTCTTGTCATTGCCTTATGTTTTTATTTTCTTTTCCTTAATAAAAATTGTTTAAACAAAAAAAAAAATATATAAAAAATTCTAAATTGATAAAACAAGATAAATCACTTTGGGGATTCGGGGGCCCAGAACTCATCAACTGACCCAAGATAGAAACTCCATCCACTACCGATGAATACAGAGATGACTTCAGTGTTCTCTCTTTCTTGTATCAAACCTGATATCCCCTTACCCATAAAACAGTACCAGATTCCTGGGAAGGGGGCTGAGTCAAAATTCATGTACGATGGTCCTCATCTGATCTCTTAGATGGTTGTATGTCAGAATATCTGTCATAAAACTATGTTCTGACATAAATAATGTGGCCTAAAGATAATTTACAAATAATACTGCTCCGTTTGGCTACAGATTTCTGTTATTAACTCCAGTGGGGTGAAATGTTTGCAAATAATATTTAGAACACAGTACTTTTGTCAAGAAATATTTATGCCACAATATTCTGGTACCATACCAAAATGACAAAAATGTTAAGCAATTGCTGTATTTTGTTATGACAGAAGAGGTCAAAGAGCTGTTGGTTGCCACAGCAAACTCCTAGGGACAATGTCCCATTAATTGTTGCTAGAGGTGCTTTGTTGAATGCTATTATTGATGTCTTTCATACAGAAACTTACTTGATACAAATAAACAATTGTAGAAAAAGCAAAGGTGAAGCCTCTGCAGATTTCTTAGATCGATTGATGGATATATACAACCATCATTCCTGTATTGCCAAAACTGCTCAAGAGGAATTGGGAGATGTTCTTGGTTCAGGAATGTCAGGGACTGTTACTGAAAGTGCCAAACATTTCAAGGGTTGTCAAAACAAAATTGTGTCTGGACTGATTTTGTTGCAGATTTTTATGTAGTTCAAGAATGAAAGAAAGATTCTACTAAACCTAAATTAGTGTCTTTTCAATGTTTTAAACAAGCTGTTAGAGAGCAGAGGATGGTAGGGTGGACAAGGTGGTAGAAGAATGGGAAGGGGAGAAAGGCAGTGAAAGGGTGAGTTTGGTCTTCCTGGTAACTCCTGCTTCAATTGTGGTCACTAAGGACATTGGAATCAAGTCTTCAATAATCTATCCTAGAGACCCCCTGATGAGTCCTAACAACATGATTTCTCTTCTCTTACTCAAAAAGATACCCAACATTTTTGGACAGACTGAGAGGGTCTGGCTGCTCTGTACACACTTTGATCCCCATGACCAGAAAGAGGGATGTGTAATGAATGGAAAGCCCTCTTCATGTCTTAATGATACTGGGGATTGTTGATGACCTCTGAGTCTTCTTCTGTCCCCTTTAAGGCAAATTCATTGATGTGGTTGGCATTTCAAAGACACACATTCCTCCCCTAGTTGCTCATTCTGTGTCAATTTCATTTAGTCTGATTACCGACCAACATGCTTTTCTTCTGAAGCCCCATCAGACCAGTGAACCTGCTGGGAAGGGATCTTCGAAGCACACTGAACAGTAGTGTGCTCTGTACTAGCGATGGTGTTTATTTGGATAATCCAATTGAAAATAAAATTGCAGTTCGTCCAGTGTTAAGTGAAAATGAATGCTCTTCTGATGTTAATAATAATGTGGCTGCTTCTTCTTAAAATATGTCTAATGCTTTAGCACATGCTTCTTCATCTTTATAATCTCAAAATGCTAATGATATAGGCTGTATTCTCACTGCAGACCCTGTAAAGATTAGTCTGAACTCAATGAAGAAGCCTCCCTACATACAACAGTACTCCCTATCATCTTAGATGGAAGAAATAGTAAAAATAGTTTGATCCCCACTAGCAATGTAATACCCCCAATATACCAATTAAGAAACTAGGCAAAGAAACATATATATATATATATATATATATATTTGTTCAAGATTTGTACCCAGTTTCCCTATTTTGTGGAACATACCTATGATTCTGTTATGTATCCCGTCTACCACCACATGGATTACTGTAGTCATTTTATGTTCTGCTTTCTTCTCTGTCCTTGGACACAGTAAACGTTGGTTCCTTTTCATGTTCTCTTTTGTGGCTTTCAGATGATAGGAACTCATCAGCCACAGTGGTAATCTCAGTCACATTCTATGTTTTTTGCGAAAAATTAGGAAGGATTTTGGTACCCTGGTGGTCCAAAGTCTTTCTACCCTGGTTCAGTTTGTTGATGATTTGTTGGCTGCTTATGTTTCCTTTGACCAATGCAAACTGAGTTCCTATATCTGCTAGCTAAATGAGGGCATAAAGCTTTTAGTGAAAAATTATAATTTTGTTTACCCCATTTTCGATATTTAGGTCACAACATCAATGCCTTAGAGAGACAATCGTTGCTGCTCGCCCAACGAAGCGGTCCATAAGCTCGTCCGATCTGCCTCTGTATCGAAGGTAGTCATTCTTTTGGGGATGACTGGCAATTGTTCAACAAATAATTTTATATGTCTATTGTTATCATTCACTAAAATTCTCAGCGAACCCTCTCAGTTTGAAGTTAGCACTGGTGTTGACATTATTGTAGCCACTACCCCTAACTCAGGTAATTTTCATGTGAACCAAAAGCTTTGGGAATATCTCTTGTCACTGGCTCGTGCCCAACTACGTCTATATCAATTTTCTCTCAGATATCTTATATGATTAATCTAAATCTTAGCAATCAACACACTCTTGAACTATCCTCTTCATCTGCTAGCTATTCCAGGCCATCAAAGGTTGCCCCAGGCTTTTCTATTGATACGGGTGATATCTCAAAAAACTGAGTAGAATCCTCTTTCTAAATCCGCAAAAAACCATGCACTTTCTCTCAAGGCATCCTTCGAACACTCACAATAACTAAAGGCTTGATTTATATGTTGGCGGTGTGTATACTCCATTGTAGCAGCAACGGAGTATGCACACCACCGACATAATGGTCCGGCCACCCAATTTAATTGCAGCTGGATCATAGGTTTGGCTACGGCTGTGACTACTCCTGTCACCGCCATAGGCAAACCTCGCCGACTACCCGACGGAGAAATGGCTACATGTCTGCCCACCCAATAAGGATTGGCGGATATGTAGACATTGTTTTACTTTCTGCCTCCTCCAGGCAAACCCTAGTGGTGAGGGACAATAAATAATACTCCCCCACCATGGGGGGGGGGGTGAGGTAACTCACATGGTTAGGGGACCATTACTTTTTTTGTTGTCAAAAAGAAAATCCTGTTTCAGATTTTCATTTTGAAAGTAAAAAAAGAAAACTATTTGGCGCAGGGTTGCATCATGCCGACGCGGCCCTGCATCAAACAGCAAGATGCATTGACAGGAACTGCTGTGACGTATACACCATAGTCTTCTAGCGTTCAGACACAAGTAGCCATTTGTCCGATGACCATTACTCCTTCGGGCCGTCGGAGAGGTTTGGCTATGGTGGTGACAGAGTAGTTTGGCAGTTCGGGCTGGACTGTTCCCATGAGGCACAGGGTCAAGACTGATTTTCATATGGCTGGGTTCAAACTGGAATGGCATGGTGAGCAAAAAAACGATGGATTTAGGCCCAGATCTCTGTACTGGGGTGAATGTATGACATTGTTCTGCATTCTGTCCATCAACTGTTGTTTTTGCATTTGACAGAGTAGTTACCGCCATAGCCAAACCGGAGGTCCGCCCGCATTTAACTCAGGCGGGAGGACAGTCATGTTGGCGGTGTGTATACTCTGTCGCCATTCCGACGGAGTATACATACCTCCAACATTTAAATTGGGTGATAAATGTCTTATATGATTGATCTGAATCTTAAAAATCTACACACTCCTGAACTATCCTCTCCACCTGATGGCTAGTCCAGGCCATCAAAAGTTGCATCACACTTTTCTATTGATTCTGGTGACATAAGATGTAATATTATCTCACAAAACTGAGTGGGATCCTCTTTCTAAATCCGCAACAAAAACATGCCCTCACTTATTACTCCAGCTCTCACGCTCAGAAAGCTCTAACATGTCATATCAATCTAGGCTTCTGTGGTCATTCACGAGTGGCATAGTCCAAATATTTCTTTAGAACCTCACCATCTGTTTACCTCCTTATTGAAATCACACAGTCCTGTCGGCATTCAACACTCAGATACCTAAACATCCAACTGACATCCTTGGAACACCTAAATGAAACAATCAATACTCTGCTATATCTGAACACTATGGTATAGCCTTTTTGCAACAGACTGACACATTCCGATTACTTTGAGGCCCATTGTTCTCCTAGGCACACCCTGCAAACAGACACCTTCTTTCCTGGCCTCCAGCTACTGCTTTTCTGCTCAAAAGACTCCAAAAAGATTTTCATAGGGCCTTCAATATTATCCAAGCAGACAGATGTTCCCTCAAAAAACCTCATGAATGTGTGTCTACTGTCACCCAGACGCAGTAGCAACGCACCAGCAACTCTTTGCATGCTACTTGATGTCTGGCTTCTCCTAGTGGCTGTATGCAATACCCTGATGATAGGCCCTTCCCGGAAGACAGGTAGTGATTTCTAACTGTTGCCTGTAGCACTGTGTTTGCTATGTTTGCTTCATACAGGTGACTCTGCCCAGACTTAGCGATAGCTTAGGGCATTTGGGGGCTTTGATGTCAACCGTAGTGGGGTGTGTTGGGCTATGCATGGAAGGCCTTATAATCTGTGTAACATTGTGATCTCCAAGCTTATGCATAAAAGATATTCTTTTATTCTTCCTTATTACTGGCCATGTGTTTAGCTTAGACGGCACATGTACGTAACCAACCTGTTGGTGGCTTGTTTTCACCAAAGCTACAATCACTAACTGCTAAAAACTGTGAACACTGAACACTTACACCACTTTTTACACATATTATAAGGGAACTAGCAGGGTACATCAGATTTCCTGCCTCATGCAAACAGCTAGGAACACAAGATAGAGTGAAGGCACATCAAGGCACTGAGTAACAAAACTACAGGTTGAAGGAGTTTGGCCTTTCTTATGATACCAGTGCTTAATTTGTAGAAAAATAAGTGTACGTCCCGGTGTTTGTTTTACATCCTGCCATCTGTGCTGCCCAAATGCCTTGGTTGGTGGCTTCACTGGCTGTTTATACAGGTTCCATCTCATGCTTCCTACTTCCACCACCTTACATTTCCTGTGTCATAATCTCATTCTTTCGGGCATTTTCTGCTCAGCTTTCTTCCTTTGTCACTGTTTTCTATATTTCTCTTCTGTAGGAAAGTGGAGTATTATGTGGTGTGGGGTTAAGACCTCACCATGTAATACTATCACAATACCACAAAGATGGTCTTTGGATTCAACCTAATGAATCCTTAGCTCAGTCCTGGTACCGTGGCAAAGAGCAGTCATGCTTTACTAGAGGAACATGTGTTAAGCATTTCAGAGTACCAACATGGAGGATAAGTAATTGACACGACTCGAGAGTAATCCGACACCAATTTATAAAAATAGAGGGCCATATTTATGACTCGGTTTGCATTGCTCTTACACCACACAATGTGGTGCAAGAGCGACGCAAACCTTAAGTTATATTTTTGAAGCCACGCAAAGCCCCTTTGCATGGCTTTGAATGGCTTAAAAAATCTGGAGTAATGCAACGCAGCGCAAATCACTGCGTTCCAATTACTCTGCGCAAGGAAGGCATTCCATGGGCACTGCATGAGTGTTCCCACACAACTTCCATGGTTTTTGACGTATTTCCAGATTTACTAAACCTGGTAAACCTATGAATGCTCCAAAAGATACGCCTCCCCAGGAGAGGCGTAAGGAGGAGGAATATCTTTATTTCTCCTCGTTACTTCCTCTTTCTATGTGTGCTGCATTCTCCAATAGATGCCTGCCCAGCTAAATTATTAGCATCTCTAGCCCCTACTATCAACCCCACAGTTAATAATGTGCTTAACTCATCTCTTTCCACCGGCAACGTGCCGCACATTTGGAAGCAGGCTAAAATCTTACCGCTCCTCAAAAAACCGACTGCTGACCCGAACGATCCAGCAAACTACAGGCCTATCTCCCTCCTCCCGGCTCTCTCTAAAGTTCTAGAGAAACATGTCAACAGAGCGATTTCGGATCACGCAGAAAGTCAAAACCTGCTGCATATGACCCAATCTGGCTTTAGGGCTAATTATAGCACAGAGTCTGCTATGTTGGAAGTTACAGAGCACCTAAAGGAAAAACTTGACATGGGGGGGCAGGGCCGTCCTTATATTATTTGACCTATCGGCGGAATTTAACACGGTCCCACATGAGAGACTTCTCGATAGACTGAGGAACTTGGGCATTGGTGGGACAGCATTGGCCTGGGTCACCTCTTTCCTGAACGACAGATCTCAGGAAATATGGATGTCCCCTTTTTCATCCCCCATGCCTAGCATGAATGTAGGAGTACCCCAGGGCTCCATCCTTAGCCCTACCCTCTTTAACTTATACATGTCCACCTTGCACCCTTCGCAGAGGTCAATGGTGCTAAGATCATATCATACACAGATGATACTCAGTTGATCTTCACCTGCGATAAGGGAGTGGACTTTGATGGAGATAAAATTAGATCTTGTCTCGCGAAGGTGTTTAACTGGCTCAAGGTAAATCAGCTGAAATGCCATCCTGACAAATCTGAGATTGTCTTTTTCGGCCGGAGCTGTCCCCCCCTCTCAGCCCAAACTATGGTTAAAAATCTTGGCATTTTTATAGACAGTGCCCTTTCAATGAGGCCCCCAAGTCCAGGCACTGGTAGGCACTTGTTTTGACATTCTTCGTATGCTAAAAAAGTTCCTCCCGCTCCTGCCATCAGGCACCAAGAAAATAGTGGTCCAGGCTTTGGTGACTTCTAGACTGGACTACACCAATATCTTGTACCTGGGCCTACCTGGTTACCTCATCCAGCGCCTGCAAGTGGTGCAAAACTCTGCGGCCAGGGCGATCCTCAGACCTAAGCCCAGGTCGCACATGGCCCCTCATCTTAAGGCCCTACACTGGCTGCCAATGAAGGAAAGGATTAAGTTAAAAACCCTGGTGATATTCTTGAAGGCCCTTCATGATAAAGGGGCCAGCTATCTCAATAACCGCTACACCCCAGCTAGGCCCTTGAGATCCTCCTCCTCTGACCTCGCCCCCATCCCCAAAGTACACTTGGCCCGTATGGGAGGCAGATCTTTAGGGTATCTGGGCGCTCAAGCGTGGAACAAACTACCTGCCACCCTGAGAGCTACAACTAACATAACAGCTTTCAAGAAACATCTTAAAACCTGGCTCTTTAAGAACTAGTCGTGGCTCAGGGTCCTGCCACATGTACCTCCAGCGCTGGGACACTCTTGTTTGAGTAGCTGTGCGCTATACAAGATCCTCTCATTCATTCATTCATATAACCAGAGTTATAGATTATTAAATCAATACATGAAAAAGATAACATTGCAGTCAATGGGAAAAACCACGAGTGACAATAGGTCACTTGCAGGTCGAATTACATGGAACATTTACAGGGTTAAGGTCATGTGGCCCCTGGACCAGACCACGACAGTCAGATCAATTTTACTTAGTGGATCCTGGGTGCACAATTGTCCTGGCTGTCCTTGGTGCTGAATGGGAGCCGTGCTGGTGCTTATTTTACCGCTTACACTGTGCTACAAGAAACAGAATGTGAAAACACAACAGACACACAGCTGCTGACATCGGATGATGGTTGCACAGTGTTCCCTGTAGATGCAGCGTCGAGTGTGGGGGTCGGTTACCGGATTGGTGACTAATAAGCCTTGGCTACTGTAAGCACAGCAAAAAGGTACAGGAACTTCACTGGGTCCGGGGAGCAAGGTAGCAGCCTGAAACTTCGGGACAGATGAGACTACAACTCCCACAGTGCACTGGACCACCTGGATTTGGGCGATCCCATGGAGGTCCTGATGGCCAGCGATTCTTTGGATCAGGCGAGTGTTTTTACCTGCAGTGTGCAGGGGACTAGTGCCACTAGTCCAGGGGAGTCTGAGAGTACTTCTGACTTCCACAGGAGTCCCTCTCTTCGGGAGTGCTGAGCTTTAGCCAAGGACGAGGGTCGTTCACGTATTTCAGTCTGTTGCCACAGGAACAAAGTATCCCTCTTTTGCTTTGATGCTGGTGGCAAAGTCCTGTTGTCGGCGACATGGGTCTCCTCTGAGTCCTTCCTTGATCTGAGGTTCTGGTGTCAGGGAGTCCCTTAAATCCCAGATATATGGGAGTTAGGGTTGTGGGAGCTGGAAGCCAATGGGCAGCTAGTCCCTGCAGCTAATCCACCCCTGAGGTGACCTACATCACCTTTTCTACCCAGAACCCTCTATTAAGCCCCTCCTAAAGATGGTAGAAATCAAATTGTGGTGTACAGACCTGGCTCCTCACCCTGGAGGCGTGGCCAGCCTTCTGTGGGTGTACACATCCCTGTATAGCTAATTTCCTGCCTGCCTGGGTGCAATTGTGCCTGGAACAGGGGAAAGGGTGCCTGGGACAGTGGAGGGCTGTTTTCTCCACTGGTAGTCAGCCTTTGAAGCTCACCACCTTGATGTGTCAAATCACTAGCATCCTTGGGAGGAGGGAGGTGTGACCTCCATCCTGCCCAAGCCTTTGTTCCTGATTCCTGGGAGTGATCACACTGCCCGGCAGGAGGTCAGAATCCTGTCTTGGCGGTCACCCAGGGCACGAGATTCATATAAGGGTTTGAGAAGGCATGTTTTTTGATACCAAACATTACATCTTTCGGCTGCACCCACCGACCCACTGACACTTATAGTAGTTTCCGATGAGAAACACCACTATAGGGCCATATAAGCTTGCACTTATAGGCCCTCACCTTTAATATACTGCACCCTGACTCCTGGGGGTGTTTGACATATATTACAGGTAGTGCATTTGACTGTGGGTCACATGGTGAGGGCACAGTCGAGTTCGAGCAGTTTGTTCAGTAGTTTGCCTGGGTCACTCAGGGTGGCACAAAACTGTGCTGCAGCCCTGGGGACCCCTTTAGCACCTATGCCCTGGGTACCACTGGCACCATATACTAGGGACTTATAAGGGGGTAAAGTCTTTGCCAAATTGGGGTTGCCAAGTTGAACATAACAGTTTTGGGAGAGAGCACAGGCACTTGGATCAGAGTCTTAACCATCAGCATTTGGAGCAAAAAGTGAGGGGTGAGCATAGAAAGAGGGGCACTTTCCTACATCTTCATTTTTCTTTCTCCCTTTTCTGCCATTCTTTCTTTTACTCTGGGTCTAAATCTGAAGACAAAATATAAGTCCTGGGGGCATATGTATGAAGCCTAATTCCCGTTCGCAAACGGGCCGATTCCCAAAAGGCCCTTGCAATTTAGGGAATCGCAAAAGTTGCGATTCCCTATTTTGCGAATGCATTTAAGGAATTTCAAATTGCGATTCCTTAAATGCAATGCAGAAAGCACCCAAGTTGTGCGATTTTGGCCTAAGAAATCGAAAATTTACGATTTCTTTGAAAAATGCACTTTTTTGCATTTTTCAAAGTGCCATGTGGCGCACATACATGCCCTTAGGGCATGTATGTGCGCCACATGTGCACGCATACATATTTCAGGGGTGCAACAGGGTGTCCTTTTGACACCCTTGCACCTTGAAGTACATTCGCAATTTGCGAGTACCTAATGGGTACTCGCAAATTGCGAATGTCTGCCCATTCATTCCTATGGGCCTCTAGGCCCATAGGAATGAATGGGAAGGTATTCCTTAATTGCGAATCGCAATTTGCGACTCGCAATTAAGGAATACTAAGGAATCGCAATTATTATTGCGATTCCTACATACATTCCATTTTGCGAGTCCTTAATAGCGATTCGCTAAAAATCGCTATTAAGGACTCGCAAAACGGATTTTTCATACATATGCCCCCTGGTCTCCAAAAAGAGGTACTGTTGCCCTCCTTGGGAGCCACCTGCACAAAGTAAGCACTTATTGATATTCTACTTAGCCCAGGAAGCAAAGAGGGCATAATTTATGACAATCTTGGGCCAAGCAACGTGAACATGGGTGTGGGCCACTTTGCCGGCCAGGAACACCAAAGGGGCAAGCAGTGGGAATATTTGTTCATCTTAAGTACCGGATCCATGATATGAAGAGGAGTAATTTTCTGGTCGCTGTGCCATGGCACAAGACTTTGGAGAGCAGATGTCCTTTTGATGTGCAGCATTCTCTTTCCTTGATACCAGTTTGGGTTGTGACTGGTAGTTACATAATGTTGTAGCCTGTGTAGGACTTCTCAGTTCCTGGATTGCTGGATTGCTAGCATGAATTCAGCTGAGCATCTGTGTCTCCCGTTGTATGAAAGACAGCCACGCTTTTGTGATTTGTCTGCAGCCCACTCTCGTTTGAAATGGGATATTGGTTCACGCAGCAGCCTTGATTTTTGACTGTTTTTCATCTGCATCTTCTTCAGTGCTTAATTTGAGCCAGTGGTTTCTGGTGCTCAGTACCGGCATTTAATCAACACCGGCACTTTTCATGAGCATCAGTTAAGGGCACATTCATTTACAGGGAGATTAAGTGATATGCCCAGAATCACAGGATGTTCAGCCCACGCAGAGACCCAAACCTGGTACCCCAGCTCCGAAGTCTGCATCTCTGGCCATTACACTACATCCTCTCCCCACTTTCATGGTTAGCAGTTGGTTCTGTTCTAAGCGGCGCTAACAGGAGAAATGGGCTGGTGCAAGCTGCCTCCTGACAAGAGCCCTGGCACTTTTTTTTGTTTTTACAAATTAACCACTGATTTTCCTGTCAGGGTACCTGCAATGTTCCTGGTTGGTTTTGTGGGCACTGTTGTGCTGAAAACTGCAAAATAAGATCTACTTTTGAGTTGGTTGTATATATAGCAAATAATCATGTTGGTTATGCTGTGCACATTATAAGTATGGATGTGCGCACAGAATGGCTATGCTGCTTGTTTCATTCTGCTGAGGTCCATGATTATTTGCTGCTGGGGTTAGAGTGGCTGTTCTTTTAGGAGGCATCATTCGCCAATATATTGGCTTTAATGCAATGAGGAGGAATTGATATACTTGAGTGAACTTGTTTTGAATGGGTCATATGCAGATGTCCTGTTGCGAAGGCAAAACCTAGCATACCATATGGTTTTTGTAGCAGCATTTTGCATCTGATGATGCCAGGAGGTGTGTCCAAGGTGTTCTGTAGTTGTAGGGTGAAGTATAAATATATCTTGCTACGAATGTGCTACGGAGTTGAAAGCACTTCACAAGCTATCTGGCTCTGCGCCATGTTATATGGATGATAATGCCGGCGCGGGGGGTGGGGGGTTGTTACTCTAAAGTGTGCTGCTGGGTAATGACAAAGAGGAAATAAGTCTGTTTTCTATGTTTATGTTAACAAGTTATGGGGCCTCAGACAAGGAAGACTAGTCTCCCTGTATTTGGTTAGGCACTTCTCTGCCGTGTTGGCTGTGTATGAGATATTATTCCTATGTTTTGTCCTATGGGAGAAAAACATACAGAGAAACAGTTCAGCCTTTGAGCACACAATTAGCCGCCTCCCGTGCCTTTACCAGCTATGATTGTTTCTACTGGGGCTGCTTTCTTGCTCCCTTAATAATTCATGCCTAATGAAAGGTGTTTCCAGAAAGGTTGGTATTGGTAGAGTCTGTACTTTAGTCTCTTCTTCGGTTGTAGAGATCTTTTCTTCTCCTTCGTCTTCACATACCCTTTTGCAGGGCTTTAAGTGGGAAAAAAAACTGGGGGTGCTCTAAAAGGGGCGTGGCAAATTTATTAAAGGGGTGTGGCCTATCCGAGTAGGGGCGTGGTCTAAATCAAGATAACTAGCATTGTGTGCTTAAGAAAATCATGAAGTCGCATCCAGCAAAGGATAATAAAATAGGCAAAAAGGTATATTTATTAAGTATAAGCCATAAAATACCAAACACTTTAAAAAACATGTAAAAATTATTTACATTACTTAGAAATCTATTGCAGGATTTCCCAAAACCCTTGAAGATATTCACTGTGTCTATTTTGCTGGGGTTTCTCACAACAATTTTCTTCAGCAGACATTCTACCTTTTGCCAGCCAACTCTTTACATACAGCTTTGCGTCAAATGTTTCAAATGGAGGACCATTGAGTTTTACCCATAAGCATGAAGAAATGGTCTCTACAAGAAGAGAGGCCCTTGTTGGACTAGCAATTAAGTTCATTGCGCTGAAACCTCTCTCGCAATCCGCATTACTTGCTGGCAGGGTTTCCATGCAAACTACTAACTTTTTTAATGCTTCAGGGGTTTTCTTTCCACCAAAATCTTTGAAAAGTCTAAAAGCTTGGATAGTATCTCTTGCTGGCAGCTGAAACTCTGAACACAGTTTCTGGATATCTGTTTCACCATAAAGAATGCATTCATCACCAGAAGGCAAGTTGCCTGCATCTAGCACACTGAAGCTGGCTATAAGTTCTTTCTCAGAATCCGGGGCACATCGTTTATTGATATTTACAGACAGACTTTGGTAAAACTGATTTTGATTAAGGGCAACAGAGTTACTTCTACCATGGAAAAGAGGAACATTCTTGAATTTGCCCTCGTCAACTGCTCTCTGAGCCGCAGAAGCAAACTCCCTGGTGAGTCCTTCATTGCTCTAAATATACGTACTTGACTAACCAAAAGTCTGTGGGCATTAACAATTGTAATGTCCCTCCTCTGTAAGGAGAGTGATAAGTCTTTGAGCTCTTGAAGTGCATCACACATTACCCCCAAATCTCTGATAAAAGAATAGGATGTAAGCTTCTTCAAGAGACCTTCATACTTACTCCGGTCCCTTATGGGTCTGGATGGGTCTTTAGAAGCATTCTCAAAATGATTGCACAAGGCAGGGAAGCAGTTCCAAACAGCTTTCACAGATCTGTAACTGGATGCTCCCCATCTAGTATCAAGCATTTTCCCTATCTTCTGAAGCTGTACACATAGCTCGCTGGCGGCCAGATTTAGCTCTCTCTGGTTTTTTGGTGACATGCTGTATGTGGCATACAATGAGTCCATGAAAATCTTGAAGTGATTGACCCCGGCAACCTCATCAACTGTATCTGCCACAGCAAGTTCTAGTCTGTGAGCCAAACAGTGCCATGTCAGTACAAGATTTGGAAATTCTGATTTCAGCAAAGCTACTACTCCTCCTTTTTTGCCAAACATTACTGCTGCTCCATCTGAACATACTGCAATCAAGATATCATGTAGCAGACTTTTTGTGAGTCCAACTTTTTCGAAGTAGCTTAGGAGAGCTGTCTTTACGCCAAGGGCATTTGTTTCTGCCAGCTCCAGAAGGCCGAAATAGATGGTCACTGGGGTACTTTCATTTCCAAAAATGCCACGGAGGTAGATGATTAAGGTAGAAGCATTGCTAATAGAAGTGCTTTCATCAATTAATACTGTGATCTTTGGTTTGTGTTGTCTGATATAACAGACCAATCTTTGTTGCATTTCCAGTGCAATGTGTTTTATTATTTCAGTTGCAGTCACATTGTTGTGCAAAACACGGCCCATTGCACTGCCACTCTTTGTCTGAAGGAGAATTAGATCAGGGTGGTCAGTGAAAGGGCGATCTTTTTTTGCCAAGTAGTAGGCAGTGTCAAATACCCTGCATGTGCTCTCCATATGTTTTGCATTACATTCGTGTGCTGTCACCACCAATGTATTCGGCTTGGAGGACTCCTGCTCCTAGCGTGTGGAACGTTATTTCAAAACTAATGTGACTGAGATGTTTTTCAAAAATGCCCCAGCTGCACTCGTGGAGTCAGAGAATCACCCAAAGCAGCGTTTTCCCATATATCACAACTGTAAAACACCTTCTTATTACACTACAACGGATTAGTTGGTGCAACTAATGTGTAATTAGAGATTGGCTAATGTGTAGGCGATAAGAAATTTTGTATATTTCCCTTCACATAAATGCGATGAAAATGCAATTAACTGTAACCTGTAAAACAACATCGTCATTTGCGTACATGACTGCTATACTACGAATGTATCGTATTGTTTACTATTAAAATGCAAAATAAAGTAAAAAAAAAAAAAAGTAGCGTTTTCCCAATCACAAAAATAGCGCTTTCTCAAATTACCCCCGTGATTGCCATAGTCAAGTCACCAAGCTATAATCACCCCTGCGGCGGCCCGCCGGTAGCGCGTGTGATCACAATCTACCCCCATGTGCAAACTCCGGTAACGTGTTGGAGCCGGTTACCTTAGGATGTGAAGGGGGCTCTGCGGTCCGCGCTGATCTCCGGTGAAGCCGCTTTCGCCGGTGGGACGTGCCTCGGCCTCAGGTTCAGCTCCTTTCCTCGATGACGAGCGCGAGGGAACCCCGGTTGCTAGGGGACGCCTCGCGCCTCTCCAGACTCAATGTAGCTCCGCCTGACGAACCTCCGCGTTGCTGGGGGAAACACTCGTTGCTGTGACCAATCCGAGCGCGGCTCGGAAATGACAATCCCGGGCCGGCGGTGGTGAATACCGGCAGGGTGTTTTCAAGTCTCCTTCTCAGAGCGGCGAACCCGGCCTCGGGCACACAACACAGCTCGAGGGGCTGCAGGCCGTAAAAGCAGGGTCGTGCCGGTTCTAACCAGCTGTTGTTGTGCCGATGGCTGGCACGATGACGTAGGTGGCGCTGCGTGTTCAAAGAGAAGGGAAATCCCGAGAGAAAGTGTCTCTCTTCAAAGGATTTCCCTTCCTGCTACAATGACGTCACGCCTTAAGCAGTGCGTGCGCATGCTCACCCGAAACACCAAACAAAAACCGGGACGTCTGGTCACACTACCTTTGACCTATGAGGCCCGAAAATAGAGCCCCCTAGAGACCCCTTTCGAGGCCCCCCAAAAAAACTGGGGGTGCTCAGACCCCCACAGACCCCCCCCACTTAAAGCCCTGCCCTTTTGGTTACCCTTTGCTCTTTTATCGGATGCCAGTACGTCCCTTGAGCAGTGGCGGGTGGCATCTATGGGAGGGGGGCGGTTGTGCGCGCAGGGGGGCAGGCGTGGGCAAATAAATTTAAAAAAAGAAGAAAAGAAACACTTACCTTGCACGTCCTGCTCTCCGGACCCCTTCTTTCTAGAGTGCAGGGCAGCTGGCAGGAGCAAACTCCCATGCAGCATGTGAGCAGCACCCTGATTGGAGGGAGCGGCCTCACTCGGCGCTCTACAGCGCACTAGAGGCATGCACCTACACTCAGCCCAGCTGTGTTAAGACAGCTGGGCTGAGAGGTTTAAATTGTGCTCGGTTCAGGATGGGATGATGAAAAATATAATGGTAATGAATTACCATTTTATTTTTCATCTCGGGGGCATTTAAGTGGGGTGACTCTCCTCTGCTCCAGCAGAGGAGCCGCCCCTGTAGTTCCTCCCAATCTAGGCTATCTCAAGACCCGTCTTTTGGCTGTTATTGCAGTACGCCTGACTTGGATCATCCCTTGAGGATTTCATCACTTACCTGCAGTGAGTCAACTGCCTCACTCGGTGTGAAGAGAGGTGTTTGTGTCCTTCTGATCCCTACAGTGCCTCAGAGGCCTCCTCCCTGCAGTGCCAGACAGATTCATTTCTTTCTGACAGCACAGTCATGTCCTACTCTTTTGGCTCTCTTCAGGCACACCACATTAAGTGCGCCATCTTGGCACAGTACTCTTTCTACCAATTGACTTGCCTTGTGGGCCTGTTATGGGATATTCAGACACAAGCGTATAGCGTAAAACATATCAGAAGAAGGGGACCCATTTCCTGTGTCAGCTTGTGTTTTGTTCGATGGATGTTTAATTTAACAGGATTTTTTTCAGAATCAGAATTATGCTAATAATATCCTGCTCTTTTGCTTCCAGGGCACACCCCAAGTCATTCATTTTTAATACCTTGATCAAACACATCACATATGATATTTCACAACCTTCATCAGGTTAATCACACACAAATACATGCAAAGTGGTAACTACCAATTTAATAAATGCCAATAGGTGAAAATAACGCTAAGAAAATAAAAACTTGCATGACTAATGTAAAGGAAACATGGAAGAAACATAAAAAATGGCTTCATTCTTTATACTGTTAAAGTGTCGAATTAGTAATTGATATTACAATGTCATAGAATCCTATTTCTACAATCTGGTTATAATTTTTTTTGGGTTTAAAGTGTAAGTGACATAAATCGGCATTACTACTGCCCTTAAAGTAACGGTATGACTCGTCTGCAAAAAGACGAGTAAAACAAACAGGAGAGAACATGCATTCAAAGTTTAAAAAAAAACTTTAAAAATAAGCCCTTCAAAGCGAGAGAACCCAAACAATCCACATTCAATGATTTACCTTCTTTTATATCAACCAAGGAAATTCAAATTGTATACGGTTTATGGAGCTGGGCCGATGAGGATGGGAGGAGAGAGTAAAGTTGAAACTTTCTGATACAATAGAAGGTCTATTTCTAAATCAGGGAGTGTTGATTTGCACTCTTAGGGTGAAATGTCTTAAAAATCTAAATGGTGTTACAATTGAGTCCATCCTCCTAGTTCAATGCCACATGCTACACTCAATGATACACCATCATTCACCCCATATCTTCTTCCACCTTTCATTTATATAGCAGAGCACACCCTTGAACCTCCATATGTAGTGTACAGGTGGTTATTATGGGTATATTTACGACACATTGATGAGGAAACATTTCCATGCCAAGAGGTCTTGCCTTTAACTGAAAGTGCCAGGATGATTCCATCCATGCAATCACTCATCCATCAGTCCACACACCCAACCACTCAACATCCGTGCACTCAGTCGCTCATCCTGGCTCTCATGTATCAATTCATCCACATACAGATGCATCGTTGTGTTCACTTACTTGCCCATGCACAATAATATGCACACAAACTCGCTAATAACAGAAGAGGCACTTTCATTTATCAGCCAGACCGATTGGTTTTGCTGCTAGATTGTGCGGGGTGTAAAAGTGCTGTTCATAATATGCGTATTCTAGTCTACGGGGGCTGTGAGACTGCTTTTGAAGGTGTGTGGCTTCAAGTCTTTGAGGGTTGTGAGCACTGTCAGTGGTGTGAGACTGCTTCTCTGTGAGGGGTGTGAGTGCTGTTGGTAGAGTGCGACTTCTAGCTTGTGAGAGGTGTTAGATTTCTCTCGATAGTGTAAAATGCCTAGTGCATGAGGGATGTGAGAGCAGTGACGGCCGCCGCCTACCTAAAGTGGTAGGGTGGCCGCGGGTGGAAAGGGCAGTGGGTTGGGGAATGGGGGGAATAAAAGGATTGGTCTGAGTGGCCTTGTTTGCCGCTCAGACGATGAATTGGAGCCAGTGGCTTTTCTCCAACCGGCTGTGTAACACAGCCGGTTGGAGAAACGTAAGTGCGCATATGTGTTTGGCCGGCCTAGGACGGCCAGCCAAACACACATGCTCACTTATGAGTGCACACTACTCCTCCTTCCTGCCATGCCTGACCCTGCCCCGCCCTATACCTATTGTATTGCGGGGCTCAGTCAGCATAAATAAAATGATAATAACATTGTGTTATTATCATTTTATTTATCGTCTGCTGGCACGGGCTGTGGGATGACGCTCCTCCGCCATTACAGAGTAGCTGCCCCTGTGTGAGAGTGTGACTAGTAGTCTGTGAGGAGTAGGGGAGTGCTTCTGGTAGTGTGCGACTACTTATCTGATGTGTGTGGGGAAGCTGTCAGTAGTGCAAGACTGCTTGCATGTGAGCAGTGTAACAATGCTTCTGGTAGTATGTGAGTGATTCTTTGTCAGGGGTGTGATAGCGCTTTTGGTCTTGAGTGACTGCTACTCTGTGACAGGCTTGAAAATGCTGTGGTTATTTACATTGCTTTGCTTTGCCACTATAAGAGCTTTAATGGTTCCCTGTATATTTTGTTGAGACCAGGTATGAAGACAGACTGTTTCTTATTTAATGATAGACAAGTTTTACTCCTGAAACAATGTTGCGGCAATCATCCTCTGCCACCACTTGTGAAGCCCGGTGCTTAATTTGAGCCAGTGGGCTCAGCACCGAAACTTAATCAGCACCTGCACTTTTCACGAGCACCAGATAAGGACACATTCACATTTCATTTGTGGTAGGCACAGGGAGATTGAGTGATTTGCCCAGAATCACAGGATGTTGAGCCAACACCTAGACTCGAACCTGGTTCCCCAGCTCCGAAGTCGGCAGCTCTGGACATTACATCACATCCTCTTTCCACTTTCATGGTTAGTAGTTGGTTCTGTTTTAGGCAGCGCTAGCAGGAGAAATGGGCTGGTGCAAGCTGCCTCCTGACGAGAGCCCCAACACTTATTTTTTTTACAAATTATCCACTGGTGAGGCCTGAAGGTCTGCTATTCCTAGTGTTGCTCAACAATTGGTTAGGAGTATTATTGGCCCAAGGTGTCTAATTATTTACTTTCAAGAACATTCGCATAGTGACCATTGGCTGACAACTCTACCCACTAGCCCCATCCCCACACAGGTCACTGACACCCACATCATGTGCACACCCAGTTCTGTTTACGATTGCTACCAAGAAGCAATTACACCAATAAACAGAGTCTCAGCCCACGCCTAATGGATAACGAAGTGCTTGCAGACGCTCGTGGTCTGCTGCATGACTTTCTCGCTGACATCTCATGAACAGGCCCATAGCAGGTTCCATCAGATGTTTTCACTGGCTGATGACAGTACCAGCGCACTGAAGCCTTTTCAGCTACCTTCCATGCATGCTCACAGTGCACCTGTGCATTAAAGTGCCCTAACATGTGCAGGTGGTAGGTGCAGTACAGTGATCTTGATGGGAGCAGCTGGTTTGCCATCTACCAGATCAGGGCTGGACTGGGAACCCAAAGCAGCCCTGGCAAGTTTGTCGGACCAGCCCCCACGCGGTGCGTAGTGAGCGAGCCTGACCACTACAAGAAGTTTGGGAAGGAGGTGTGTGTGCAAGTGTGACGCACTGCCTGGCCCCGTGAGACTGGAAACAAAAGTAAGTGGATTATACTTGCTTGCTGCTTTTGTTACTGGTGGCCGATATTGCAGCACCACATCCTCCCAGCCTCCGGGGGAAACGCCCGTGCTGGGTACGGCCAGTCCATCCTTGTACAGGATCACTATACTGCTCGATAAAAAGCACATACCATGCATGAACTGAACAGTGTCATAGTTGACACTATCTAAACAAGCATAGTCCAGCTTACACACGACCCACGTTTGTCACAACTCATTGTTATGGGTGGGGTTTCAGCTCTGGAAGACAGGAAGGAACATTATAGAGCAGCTCAGTCATTTATCTGTTACTGTAGCATGCACTTCTCATCAGCACATTCCATATGCAGCAACGTCATCATGTTTCAATGTGATAGCCATTGCAGAAGTATGAACATTGCATAATGGTGTGTTGTACCCAGGGCTTTAAGTGGGCCGGGTCTCACCGGGTCTGAGCACCGGCAGTTTTTTTTAGAGGGGCCTCGAAACGGGTCTATATCGGGCTCTGTTTTGTGCCCTGGAGGCGGTCCGTTTTTTCCGGACTGCAGTGACAGCAGGCACATCGATGTGCGCGTGCTCACACTGCTCCGTGTTTTTTCGGGACTTCAGTGGTAGCAGGCACATCGATGTGCGCGTGCTCACACTGCTCTTCTCACTAGTGGAGAAGTTACGGACGTCATGCCAGGTGAGCGTTGTAAGAGAAGGGAAATCCTTTAAAGAGAGAAATTTTCTCTCTGGATTTCCCTTCTCTTTTTGATACGTAGGAGCAGCAACATCGTCGTGGTGTCAGCAGGGCTTTAAGTGGAAGCTTTTTCAATATTATATAAAACAAGCCATAGTTGCTGCTTATTTATCTTATGTAACTAACAACCATTGACAAAGCCAATAGTCCTGCCTTGTTGTAGGTATGATATTACTTGTTGTATCATATATCTAGATGCTATAACAGAAACAGCAAAATACAAGTCGGGCGGCACACTATGCTAAGCACAGATTTTTAGCTTATGTGTTTTTAAGCCACACCCTTAATTACATTGGCCACGCCCCTTTGAGAGACCCCCCAGTTTTTTCATCCCACTTAAAGCCCTGGTTGTACCTGCCCTGCTACTGGCACTATTCATACTTTTCATTGGGGACTGGCACTGCAACTGTTAGAGCTGGTGTTGCAACTGCAGGGGGCGCTGAGAGACACCGACAGTAAGAAGGCAATTGGCAATAACAATGCATCCCCATCACAGTTGATGTGCTCAGTGTTTCAGGGGGTTCTAAGATAATCAGGGCATGCTGGGGCCCATTCGCAACAATCAGAGTCTTTTAACTCTGGTGTTCTTGGGCCACCTCACTATTGGACCCGAAATTGAGGCTACCCTCAGGGCAGTGAGGCAGATCAGCCTGGGGCTTGCACAGGGAGGTGGCATGAGTTAGAAAATTAAAAACTCTGCGAAGCACACAATAACATAATGAATAAATGTCCGAATAGTGTTTTGCCTTAAAAAAGAAAAGCTACTTTAATTCTAAACTGTTCAAGAACCCCTTACTGTTGTCTTTGTCATCCAATTCACGACAAAAAACCCTTCCTGTAAAATTTGTCAGCGAACACACAATGTAAAATTCCATCCACCTGCATTCATCACAAAGTTATACCATGCAGAGCCCCTTCCTAGAGCATTTAACAATGTCTATATGAGTTTCGGGTAATGAAGTTATTTCATAGGTGGGCTAACATAACCGCTGCCCACTCATATGCCCTAAAGGTCAAAAAGGGGCAAATCCAAGGTCATGATGCAGTTGACACTCCACCCTCAGAGCAGTGAGGCAGAGCAGTCCAAGGCTTATGCTTTTAAAAGAAAGACAAAAGTAATTTAATTTAGACACAACTAAATACTGAACATAGCACTACAAGCGAACACACCCACAACGTATCTAGCATCTCTTCAATTAGAGATCTGTGTACAAAGGTCCTTCAGTGTAAAACAATGTCAAGCAATGTACATCCCTTTTCTATGGTGTTTGTCACGGGGTTTACAATGTAAAATCGCTTCCTGTTACATTTGTCAGACAGTTCAGAACACTGGCGTAACGAGACTTGAGGGGGCCCCCCTGCAAGGTGCATGAAGGGGCCCCCTCCGGACTCAAACTGGAGTTCCCGGGCCAGAATACAGTGCTGAGGGCCCCCCTGGAGCTTGCCCCCCGCCCGCACTGCGGGGGCTGCAGGGGCATGTGTTACGCCACTGGTTCAGAAGGCAAATCCCCTTCCTATTCTATTTTACAAGGGGTTAACAATGTCTCTGTCAATAATGAGCAAATAAACAATTATGTAGGAAAGCAAAGTCAACTGTTGCCTAATCAAAATGCCTGTAAAGAAGAACAGATAGACAGGTTTTTTTTCTGACTAGATGAGCACAAGTGACAGATACAGCTCTCTCTTGCCAGACCTAAACGCAATCATACAGAAGTGCTGTGTTTGCCATAGCTTAATTATTGGAGCTATATTCACCACGATGATCATTCACACTCATTCTATGCACACTCATTACCTTTCAATGTATATGTGCCTTCTAAGGCATTATATACTATCTGACACAAGGAGAGCTACTGTACCACCATTCTTAAGAGTGTAAATACTGCTGTTCACACATAGAGCAACAAAGAATATACACACACACACGTACACACACTTTCTTCTTCTTCCAACTGGCTGAATTGTTGAATTAATATTTTGATGTTTACTGTAAGAAAAGATGTCACTCAAGGAGGCTGAAGCATAATCCATACTGCTTCAAAGTACAACCAAGAGGAAAAAAAATGACTAGCGAGTGCCCCTCTAAAACAGGCTCTTACTCCACCGCAGAGCCCACATTCCAACAGCACGTCCTAGTGCAGGTCAACATGGACACAGGAAACCTTCAGGTCCACCCTTTCAAATCCACTACTAGGGGAAACCTGGGTGGTCCCATCACATCTTCATCTACTACCTCCTTTGCCGAACCAGCAAAAGAGAAAATAAGGTTCAATGATAGGGATTGCTACACTGCACTATTTTACTAGACCAATCCGTTTAATATGTCTGGACTGCCCACGGCACGCACAATAAGGAGTAAGGCGGTGCCACACTTCCAGTCTCACTTACTCATGCAAGGAAGTGCTTTCATTGTGTCACTGGCGTGAATGAATGAATCATTCAGTGATTCATTCACCTTAGTGATACAAGAAATGTGCTAATTGCCCTGTTAATCAGAGCACTTTGCTGGTTAGAGCCACTAGGGCCGATTCAGAAAAACATGCATGGGCAGTAGCATTATAGGGGTACTCTTTTATGCACACTTACACAACTTTGTGAATCACCCATGAAACGTCCAAGTACCTATTTGTAAAAGTGCAAATAGTGCACAGTTTTATTTGCACTAATAAGGAGGGAGGAGGAGTGGTAAATGGGCACTTTTAAGTGCGCATGTCAGTTTGGCCGGCCGTCTCATGCCGGCTAAACTGACATGCACACGTAGGTTTCTCCAACCTGGCTCTATTGTACAGCTGGGTTGGAGAAACAGCTGAGACTTCCTGTGCCTGAGCGAGCGTTGATCCAGCCCGCTCAGGTCAATTCCCCAAGCTGCTCTCATGCTTGAGAGCAACGTGGGGATTGTATGGGGAGTCCGATGCTGTCCCAGGGACTGCTGGGACAAAGAACAGAGAAGCGCAAGGTTGCCGGCAGCACCAGGTAAGTCTTGTTTTTTTGATAATTATTAACCCCTACCTCCTGCCCCTGCCACGCTATCACCCTGCGCGTGTCCCACCGGCCCCATCAGCTCCCCCATGCTCCACCCGCCCCACCGGTCTTTGTCTCTGTCGTCTGCCACTGAACCTCGAGCCTTGGCTGTTGTCTTACTCTTAAACAGCACAAATTACAAAGTGACCTGCCGCCTTCTTCTTACATAACAGTTGTTCTCATTATCTTACTCAATAGTCCAGACACTATAATCCTCCCTTGAATTAAAAGCTTAGTCACGTGTACCAGGATTTTAACCTGTCTGCTGCAACTTACACACAGAGCCCTGCAGCTGTCATATCTTACATATTAAAGAGCGCCGTGCCATATCCAGGCTATAGTAGTTAAACATAATACACTAGGAAATAAACCACAGCAAAAGTGATGTGTAAAATGTCAATTTTTCTATAAAATGTGCACTTTGCCAGGGTTGCACATTATTGTAAATTATGCAAAAGTTTGCTTGAGCAAGAATTTTATGAAATAAAAGTGAATTTTGTTGAGATGTATTTCTGGAAAAAAAAACTACTTTTACATATTAAATTGACACAATTTAGACTTTGCCAGTTTCCCAAGAGTTTTGTCACTTGCAAAGTTTTGAGGAAAACTTCAAAACGTTTGCACAGCATACCTTTACAACTTCACACACCAATATATACAGCTAAACAACAACAGCTATGATGTATAAAAGAATGCCAACATTCACATCTATGTTTAATGCAAAATATGTCTTAACTTGGCAAAACAATGTTTCCTACTAATTATTGTTAGCCCTCTTACAATCGTTGCAAACGTTTCTAATTAATAAACCTACGTGAAATAGTATGTTTGTTTAATCAATTAGGTTTGATGCAGCTCTATTTATAGACTTGAAAAAGCACAAAGCTATGCGTGAAAACTAAAGAAAAATATAATATATGAAAAAACATTGTATTATTGTCTCTGAGTGTGTGCCTGCATATTGCTCATTAGCACATATTTCTTTCCTCTTGCATGAGGGTATTTGCAATCCACCACCATTTTTAAAACAAAAGCTTTTTCAATGCCAAACTTTTATCGCGTGGACTTTTGCTATGCTAATTTAGGTTTCTCATAGAGGGCGCATTATCAGCTGCAGAACAAACCAGACGCATAAAGTATTCTTTTAACAGGGCTCTTTTTCCTGGTTTGTGTAATTTGGCGGTTTTACGTGTTTCGTGAGAAGCAATGTAAAGCTTGAAAGAGTGATTCACGTGCTTGTGAGATTCTGGGAAGCGAATTCAGATGTGTGTTCTAATTTTGTACCAATCATCGATGGGGGGCAGGACTTCTCACGGTTTACAAGCCACAAAAATGGAATTTTGTCGTCACTGTACTTTTATTTTGGCATTCCTCCTAGCCCTAGCGGAAAGTCATCTAGCTACTGAGTCACAAGAAAACTCTAAGGAACTGCTGCCAAGCCTTCCTATGCAAGAGGCGGCCTGGAGCACTTATGGTTCCATCTCTCCCTCACTGTAACAAATGTATGACCTGATACAAAAAATGAGTAACTTTACAAGTGGTACGCTTCAATTTACTTAAACACACTTGTTTTTGTTGAACTTAGGGGCCTATTAGGATGGCAGGCGGACCTGAGTCCGCCCGCCATCCTCGCGGTGTTGGGACCGGCCGCCAGACATGTGGCGGTCCCGCACCGCTAATTAGGATGCATTCCGCATATTTGACATTGCGGCGGGTGCTGCTGTAAGCAGCACCCGCCGCAATGCCAAATTGCCATGTTGTGCATTTCCATGCACAACGTGGCAGGCACCGTGCAGTACCTGCCACCTTGTGCATGGAAATGGAGGGGGGTACCATGGGTACCCTCCAAGTGCACCTCCCAACCCCCCTGGGGGCCCGCAATGGGCCCCCAAAGCACATCCCCGCCAGCCTTTCCATGGCGGCATTGCACTTTGCGTCCGCTGCGATACCACCCGCCATTATAATATGGCGGGGGGTGAATCAGGGTACGATGGCGGGTACGATGGTGGGCGGATCGCCACCGCCGGGCCGGCGGTGGCGATCCGCCCGCCATCGTAATCAGCCCCTTAGTGTTTACTTACACCTAACGCTAAAGTGGCAGATTTTCTGCCAGTGGGAAATCCACCAGCTCACAATTTATCTATTTTTCCTCTACTTAGAAAACATTTTTCTAAATTTGAAAAAGTACTTTCCCTGCACGCCCTAGCTATATAGATGTGTTTGGGGTGTTGTAAAATTCAAGTTTCACTTTTATTCAATCTTTCTTTATCACTTAAGTTACATGCGCAAATTAAGAGTGAAACACCTTTGGGGATGCTTGTGAATTTCGAAAAAGTTTACCTTTGCGGGTGTTGAACACATGTACCATGGATACCTCAGCCTTCCCATGGAAACATTCTTGTTTCCAATACCCCTATTTTTGCAACTGGGGTAGTAAGTGGAAGCTACAGTCAGAAAATCGGATTCTGTTATTGATGATCAGGATGATTTCAACAAGAGACTCAACAATTTGTGGTTGGAATTGTAATTTTCGTTGCCCAAATGTTCTGTGAACCAGGCTCGTAGATGCTTTGAAGCTACTGTTTGGTTAATGTGAATGTGCAAAGTTCAGATGTTCAAACTTTATTATAAGTTGTCTACAAATACCCTTAGCATGTACCAATAACCATCACACTTACAATAAGGCAGCATTTGTACTTTGTCTTTAAAAGAAAAAACAGTATTGATTGGAAAATCCATTTGTTTTGTCAGAGGCAAAAACGTCTAGTGCCTCTTTAATAGTTTAGTGGTAATGGGAAATCCTCTGATTTCTGGAGGAAGTAATTAGGACCTGGACACCCCCAGTCTGACCTGCACCTCAACACAACCCAAATGATGCACCAACAGAACTCAGAGATTAAGAGAGTGGTGGAACAGTTTTTATTACACACAACTAAAGCATACTTAGGTTAGATAACAGTGACACATCGTGAGAAATTAGACGGTCGTGAGAAGAAAAAAACATCACAGAATAAGCAGTGCATTATATAACTTACCAAATCATGATTGATGAACACCAACAACACCAGAGACCTTCCGCAATTCCAAACACCATTGGACCACACAAGTGTAACCACCTGCATCAGTAAGGGGCTGTCCCTGCCTCACTGTACCCTTATCCTCATCCCAGGGCACCGCCCCCAAACACCAAGCTGCCTGCGGGTCTGCGATGAGTTGGCCAGGAGCTGCAGCCCATGTCCACCCCAGTGATCTGTGCACCCTAGTCCCCAAGCTGATGTGTACATCCTCTAGTTGGCTCAGGACTGCTGGACCCTACCCTTGGTGCTGTTGTGGGGAGTCTGCATTGGAGGACCCCTCTGCTGACTAGGGGTGAATTTAGGATTAGAGATCCTGTCACAAGCGCGACCAGGGCAATGAGGTCCATCGCCCTCCACACCACAAAACATTCTCTGGTCAAAAGTCTAAATGTCCTTGATGAACAAGTCTATACCGCATCTGAGAGGTGAACACCATCCTTGTGAAACATATCCTCGCCCCTCAGCAGTTTATGCGGAATGTTCCAAAGGCAATCTGGGCTGGGGCATGGCTTGGACATCTCCAAGTTCAGTCACCTAACGGATGCGTTGATTGTCCTGGACCTGATATCCTTACCTCAATTTCAGTTTGGAACCATGTGGGACCAAGCAATGGCCGCTTCCAGGAAAACCTTGGCCAGTTATACAAATTCCCTCAAAATCGCTTCCCATATGCCCTTGCGGCCTGTTTTCACCAAGTCATTACCACCAAGGTGGACAACAATGAGGTCCGGGAACTGGAGCCCTCACGACACCTGGCCTCTTCGATCAGCCGTTGCAGTTGAGAAATCTGGAGACCTCCAATCCCACACCACTGGAAGGAAACATCACGCAATGCCGCAGGCTTGGTCTTACGGAGCAGTTGCAACCTGTATGATGGATGAAGGAATGGCCAACAACCCACATGACCTTAGAAGGCATCCTACTAAGAAACAAATAACAAGCTTGAATATACAAAAAGAGAAAGAATCATGTACCATTCAACATTCATTGCAAGTTAGGGTGAATGTAGCGCTTGTAAGACTTCAAAGTCCACCGTCCTATTCTCTTAACCTCCTCAGGAGACAGGCCTGCTCCTGCCGCCACAGTGGCCGTGCCTATTCTAAAAGAGTGTGATGAGTAACCTCCCAGATTGACACCTACTGCCTTAAGGCAGGATCTAAGACTGCGGCAACTGCCAGGTAGGAACCTAAGCGAGCTACTGGACACAGGGAATCCCTTGGCTGCTCTGAGTTCAATTGCTGTCCCTCTTCTCTCTTGATCAGTCTTGGACTTTCTCAGCCAGATCGTTAGCCACTCCTCACCTAACCGAATATCCTCCCACTTTGTAAACCCCCTGCAAAGTCAAATCTAGAGGACCCCACTAGTTTGCGCACCGTGAAGGCTGCAGCAAACAGCATGCTCTCATATGGAAAACTTCACACCCTCTGCAAGTTAGACAAGAGGAGGCCCAGAACATATGCATTGAGGGGGCACCTGCTGCCATCTTTTGCGCAGTTGTTGAGCCTAGCCCAACCCATAATGCTTTACTCATATTTTTTGTGCCCTTCATTTTAGCAAAGAACCTGATGGCTGGGAGATGGGCCCTTGCACAAGATACCACCCTGCCCTGCTCTCTGAGGGCACCCAACAAAAGACGGATGACATGTGCAGTGAACATGGCAGAGACATTACGTGTATGCAAGAAGGACCTATAATGTGCAAAGCACCTTTCATAGAACATCCGCGTTTGCCTTGTTAGCAAGGCAGCCACTAAATCAGGTAAGGTGGAACTCCAATCCTCCACAGATATGACTGGAACTCTGTCATTTTCTCGACTCCCTGCTGGTGATAATCCCAAAATTCCTGCAGCTTGAAGCGAGATAATGCATAAGCAGCATTATTATGAATACCAGGCACATGCTTAGCTTGAAACAAAATGTTAGACTTCAAGCGCAATATAACCAAATGTTTGAGCAATCTTAAGACAAACTTGCAAAAAGCCCCCTGCCTCTTAATAGCTTCTACTACTGCCATGTTATCAGACCAGAAGACCACTCTCCTATCCTTAAGAACCCCGGCCCATATTGTCACTGCCACCACGATGGAGTACAGCTCTAAGAAGGCAACATTCTAAGTGATTTCGCTGTCATGCCAGGTCGCAGGCCAGTCACCCCTACACCATTCTGTGCCATTCTGTGCCCAATGTAGCCCAAAACCCTACACTGCCTGCCCCATTTGTGAAGAGGCCTAGAGCACGTTTAGAAAATGGGCGTGTATGCCATATGACCAAGCCATTGAATTGTTGCAGGAAAGTGCGCTGTATACCTACGTGTTCCTTTACCTCACTTGAAAGTAGGGTATGGTGGTGTTTTTCTTTGAGGCCGGCCATCGCCCTTGCGATTGCTCGTGAAAAGGGGTGCGTCATGACAATAATCTGCAAGGCAAAAGTCAACTGGCCAACTAGGACTTGCAGCTGATGGAGAGTCAATGTTTGAAGGCTTGAACCTTTTCAAGAGGGAGGTGGCACTCGCCAGCCACGGTATCAATTTCAATACCCAGGAAGGTAAGGCACGTGGAGGGACCTACAGTCTTTTCTCATGCTATGGGCACCCCAAGTCCCCCAAAAAGGGAAGTGCGTTCAGTGCCCAAGAGCATACCCCAGATTTCGGTGGCCCCAGGACTAGAAAATCATCCAGGTAATGGATCACTTCCTTGTGGCCCTTGTGTGTTGTAAATATCCATTGCAACAGCGAATTGAACTGCTCAAAGTATGTGCATGACAGAGCACATCCCATTGGCAGGCACTTGTCATAATAGTAAGAGCCCGCAAATTGAAATCCCAAGAGGTGGTATTCTTCAGGGTGGACTGGGAGTAGCCTAAATGCAGACTCTATATCTGTTTTAGCCTGCAGGGCCCCGTGGGCAAGGTCACGCAGCATAGTC
Source organism: Calotriton arnoldi (assembly GCA_963921515.1). Taxonomy (NCBI): domain Eukaryota; kingdom Metazoa; phylum Chordata; class Amphibia; order Caudata; family Salamandridae; genus Calotriton; species Calotriton arnoldi. The sequence continues at coordinate 370,671 of CAWUFW010007600.1, read as the reverse complement.
AATTCACGATCTACTGATGAATACCTGGCTGACTATAACTGTGGGTCAACATCCTCATTCACGAATAATCCCTGGGGGCCGAAATGTTATGAATCAACCTGAATTGCCCCAGTTCCTTCTTTGGTACAACATCCAAAGGAGAACAAACAAAGTCCTCAAAAGGAGGAGAGGAAAAAGGCCTGGCTATCCTACCCAATGCGCTCTCTTTCTTTAGTTTCTTAGACACCACAGCTTGAATAAAAGTAGATTTATTATAAATTAAAAAAAATATAATAAATAAACTTAATTAAAAAAGTTAAACACACATACATAATAATTCATATATATTTACTTTAAAACAATTAATAAACTATTAATTTGAATTTATTTTATAATTTTAAAATTATATAAAATTTACAAATATATATATATATATATATATTTTTTTTATTTCAAAATTGTTCCCAAAATGAAAGACGCACTCAACAAGAGAATCTCGGCAGAGTTCTTTTATTGCAAAGCAATACCTGGCATCAGTGCTCGGATGAAAAACTGAATCGCCTTACGCGTTTCGGGCCGCATGGCCCTTGGTCACAGGCTTGAAAGAAAAAACGTTGCACCAACATCCAGAGGCTCCTTCCCCATGATTTTATTTTCCTTTCGTGGGGCCTCTCAGGTGAGTTCAATTACCAGCATGCAAGCTGGGATTTGTAGTGCCTCTGAATTAAATCATACCCTCCAGTGGGTGTGCTCCGTATTTCCACAATAAATCAAAATTTCTGCCCTCCAGTGGGCCTGCAAGCACTGAATGCCAAGTTAATTTTACATTCCCTTGTTCCTGCTGCGAGGCTGCGAACAGTACTGTGCCTCTGCAGGCCCCCTTCTCTTGTTGGGTGCGTCTTTCATTTTGGGAACAATTTTGAAATAAAATATATATATATATATATATATTTTTATATATATATATATGTGTGTGTACCAATAACATAAAATCTAATAAAACATTCTATTATAAATTAAAACATTAAACTATTTAAAAATCTTCAAACTTAAATTTCCCACTCCAGACAGTGCAACAGTAGGGAAAGTGTTGGATAGCGGAGGGGTAAAAATTACTATTCCCACTCCAGTGAGTGCAACAGTAGGGAAAGTGTTGGATAGCGGAGGAGTAAGAATTACTATTCCCGCTCCAGTGAGTGCAACAGTAGGGAAAGTGTTGGAAAGAGGAGGGGTAAAAATTACTATTCCCACTCCAGTGAGTGCAACAGTAGGGAAAGTGTTGCATAGTGGTGGGATAAAATTTACTATTCCCACTACAATAATTGTAAAAGTAGGGAAAGTGTTGGATAGAGGAGAGGTAAAAATTACTATTCCCACTCCAGTGAGTGCAACAGTAGGGAAAGTATGGATTGCAGAGGAGTAACAATTAATATTCTCACTCCAGTCAGTTCAAAATTAAAAAACAACATTTTAACAACAATAAAAATATTTAAAAAACAAAATAAATAAAAAAATATATAAATGTTACAAATTCAATACAAATATATTTAATATTAAAAAAGTTTTAAAAACATATTATAATGTTAAATACATATAACAAATACCTACAAATATTATATTAAATAAAATAAAAAACAATTTCCAAACAAATAAATATTTTTAATTAAAAATTATTGAGAAACAAAAACATTAATTATTACATAAATTTACTTTTTTTATTTCTTACCCTATAACACCACACAATTCACAACCCACATCTGAATTAAAAAGAAATATATATACTTCCTCAACTAACATAATTAATTACCAATTAAAGAAATATTAATAATTAAAAAACAAATTAAAACTCATAAAAATGATTTAACTTCCCACACTTTACCCCTATAATCCCCACAACCCACAGCTAAAATTAAACTGTAAAAAAATTAATTACACAGCTAAAACTTATTTATTTTCAATTAAAAAACGAATAGTATTTAACAACTAATTATAAAGTAAATAAAATTAATTTACTCCCCACACTGTACCCCTATAACAATAAAACCCACACACCAAAAAATAAACAAATACCCTAATTAAATGTAAATTAATTAATTAATATTAATTATCAACTAATTTTTAATTACTTAAACAAAAATTGCTTCCCACCCTTTACCCCTATAAACCCCACAACCCACACCTAAAATTAAATACACAAATTCCATATTTAATTTTCAATTAATTAATTAATAATAATTAACAACTTATTATTAATTAATTAAACATAAATTACTTCCCACCATTTACCCCATAAACCCCACAACCCACACCTAAAAAAATCACACAATTACCATAATTAATTATCAATGAATTAGTTAATATAAATTAACAACTAATTATTAATTAAGTAAACATAAATTACTTCCCACCCTTTGCCCCTATAGACCCCGTAACCCGCACCTAGAATTAATTACACAATTTCCGTAATTAATTTTCTATCAATTAATTAATATTAAATAAGAACTAATTATTAATTAGTTAAAAATAAATTACTTCCCACCCTTTACCCCATAAACCCCACAACCCACACCTAAAACAAATCACACAATTACCATAATTAATTATCAATCAATTAATTAATATAAATTAACAACTAATTATTAATTAATCAAAAATAAATTACTTCCCGCCTTTTACCCCTATAAACCCCACAACCCGCACCTAAAAAAAATTACACAATTACCATAATTAATTATCAATTAATTAATATTAATTAACAACCAATTAATTACAAATAAATTACTTCCCATGCTATAAAATCGAAATTAAATAAATAAAAAATAATCATTAATTTATTATAATTAAATTACTTCCCACCCTATTCCCCTATAAACCCACAGCTAAAAATGCAAAATGTAATTAAATACAATTCATAGCTACTACAAATTTAACACATATATTAAAAAACATAAACAATACTTTTTTATTTTTTTTTATTTTTATTGAGTAGAGCATCGAGAGCATAACAATCACATATAGACTACATTAACAGGAATCAATAATAGATAACATTAGGATAAAATCAATTTAATTAACTTTCCAAGCCCCATCTACTAAAATGATGCCAAGAAGAAAAGCTGCTTTTAATAAAAACTATCATATATAGCTGCCAAGATATGTTTTAAAGAGCTATACAAAAAAAGGTGCAAAAATTTAGTAAAGTAGTAATAAAGTGTCCCAGTGCTAAAGTGCATGTGCTAAAGTGCTAGAACTAACCAGGTGCGTCCTCCAAGCTTTTATTTAAATACTCCATGTATCACCAACCTTCGATATTAAAGAAAGCCTAGATTCCGTTTCAGGATAGTACTACTCATCTATCAAATTTTCTAGATTGCTCAAAAACTTCCAGTTTTCATTAAACTTCCTGGAAGCGCCCACTCGCATCGCATAGGCTTCTTCAAAGGCCCTCGTCCGTTTCATTTTATTGAGCCATTTGTTGTAGGTGGGAGCTTCCCTCGACCTTCAATTCTGGAGAATTAGAGAGCGAGCTACTAATGAGGCAATAGCAAGAAAAGTCTCCTCGGGTTTCCTCAAGTTTGTCCTATCTTTACTAATTCCGAACAGGGCCACCTCAGTCTCGGGCGCTATCTGCTTCTTAATTGCCCTGTTTAAGGCTTTAAAAAAATCTCCCCCAGAAAGGCCCTATTCTAGGACATGTAAAAAAGATATGTAGCCATCCCCCTTCATCTTCTGCCTGGCAGCGAAAGCATCTATTTTCAACTTCCGGATGGTTTTTGTGAGTGCTTTCGGAGTATAGTATGCCAGCCACCGGGATAAGAAGGCCATTCTTTTAAAGTTGGCTGCCCTCAAAGCCTTACTCCCTCGCAAACATATGGTCTCCCATTCATGCTTTGAGAAGGTACATTGCGTTTCCCGAGTCACCCTTTCAAGCTGGCTCTCTACCAGCAGGGATTGGCCTGAGTTATGTAGCAGACGATACCAATTCCCCACTCCTCTTAACTTTGCTCCAAAAAGGGCTGTCACAAGTTTGGTCGGTACACAAAGAAGAAAATTCTGCCTACTTAAAAAGTGAGCAATCTGTAAATACTCAAAAAAAGCTGGCTTCCTCTGGTCTCTACTCCTTGACAGAACCTCTTCCCAAGTTATTACCCTGTTCTGTATTAAGAAATGTCTTAGCTCTAGTAAACCACAAGCCTTCCAATTTCTTAAATGGCAAGATTGAATTGGAAGGTCGAGATTCTTGCATTCCCGCAAATTAAGATAGTGTAACCCAGAGGAGCCCGCCCCCTTAAAAAAAAATTGGAGTCTGATGGAATAATCCTTCAACGTCTTATATCTTGTTTTTTTCAGAAGTTCGGAGGTTTTTAAAAATATCGGGGTCTGAGATCCGGCTTCCTGCACCATTTTATCCACACAAAAAATCGTCTTTTGACCCATTAAGAACCAGTAAACGAGCTATTAAGTCTAAAAAAGCAGCATCGTAGTATGTCCGTACGTGCGGTAGAGCCAGCCCACCCTGTTCAATAGTTAATTGTAATGATGCGAGCTTAACCCTTGGTGTCTTTTTCCCCCCAAACAAACTGCCTGAACATAGTTTCTAATTCTTTGAAATAACCAATATTGATTTTAATAGGTATATTAATAAAAAGAAAGACGAGTAGCGGAAGTATCGACATCTTTATAAGAGATACTCGTCCCACCAAAGTTAAAGGGAGTAGTAGCCACCTATCCAGTAAATTCTTCATTTTGTCCTGTATTCTTATATAGTTCAACTTATATAACTGTTGGTATTGATCAGAGACTTAAATGCCCAAGTATCTTATGGGGTCGGGTTTTGCTGCTTGCAGCTTAAGATTGGCAGGGAGGAAATCTATGTCGGTATTCAATATTAGAATTTCTGTTTTATTTTGATTAATTTTATAACCCCCAATTAACTCGAATTTACTAAATTCCCGCATAGCCACTTCCAAATTCTGGCTATTGGGTTTCAGATATAAAATGATGTCGTCCGCGAATAGCTTTAATTTGGCTATGCCCAAGATTGGAGCATTGATTGCAGCATTATTCCGCATTCTTATGGCCAATGGCTCTATAAAGAACGTAAACAGCAAAGGGGAGAGCGGGCACCATTGTCTTGTCCCCCGATTTATTTGAACTATACCCGCCCGTTTTGTATTTATTACTACCTGAGCATGGGCCCCCTGGTAAATATTGCGAAGCATTAAAATGACCTGGGAAGGGACGCCGAACCTCCCAAGAGCAAAAAACAGAGGGGCCGATTACGATGGCGGTCGGTGTCAGTACCGCGGTGCCGGCGGTGCGGAAAAATGCCTTTTACCGCTCGCCAGCAGCGGTCCTCACGGCCGCCATATTATGAAGGGCAAATATGCCCCATTTCCCGACCTCCGCGGTGCAACGCCGACCGCCATGAAATTGCGCCCGCCACCGCGCCGGTGGGAGCCAATGGAGACTCACCACCGTGCGGAATGACGTCCCGTCCGCTCAACAAATTAGGATGCGCCAAACAACCCGTCGAACCGCAGGGGAGAAACCGCCCTTCCAGACACGGCGGAATCTCGACAGCGGAGCGTGAAACGAGACTTCCGGAGCCCTCCACCCGGAGCCGAACGCCATGGATCCGCACTACACGTCCTCCCGGTGCTGTACGTGATACATCACCAGGTCAACATCGCCCGCCGCGGACGCCGCCGCAGGTACGTAAAAAAACACAATACAACACAAAACAGAACACAAATTCCACGGGCTGAAACAGGGCACCTGGCCACACCAGACACACTGGTGTGGACAGGAACACATCCATCAGTGTACCCACACATGTCTCATCTGGCACCAATTCACAACCTGCATCAAGCCCACCAAATTACTGCGAACATAATGTAATGTGTTTCTGACGACACCGCAGCGGTGAGTATGCGGGAAATCCATCGCACAAAGCAGAATGCATGTACAGCAACGGACAGGCCAGAAAGACCACAGGCCACCACCACCACCCACAGCTCCGCCGCACACAGCAAGAAACATGCCAATCCCCCCCCCCCCTGTGCACCCCCATGTCCAACACCAAGCGAGCTAAATCCACACCCAGCAGCACACAACTAACACCTAGGGAGACAGACACAGCAGCATTGGGTGTAGATTAACACACAACACAGAGGCACAGGCCCAGGGCAACACACACACACACCACAACACCACATACATGGCAAGAAAGCAGAATACAAGCACAACATTAACATCCACACACACAAGGAACATACAGACTACTGGACACACACCCTGCCAACTCACACAGACATACCCCACACCGACACACAGCCACATACACAGACTACATGCCACCAGCAATGGAGCACAACATAGAGGAAAGCAAAAATGATGTGCACACAAATGGGAGGGCAAGGAGACAACCAACAACCAGGTGAACAGACACATGCAGGACAAGGAACCTAGAACAACATCCACACCCCATCCAAGCACATGGCTGGCACAGTGAGTGAAGTCAAACAACAGTCACCTCAGTGCAACAACTCAGGGAGACAGCAAGGTAACCCATGTATAGGGACAGGGATGAAAGGAAGGACCTCAAGTCAAACAGTGAACAGCAAGTACACATGAGTATCACACAGGGCACATTGGCACACTCAATGACTGTCAAACACAAGTAGGAGTCCCCAAACATACCCCCCTCATATCTGCAGCACACAACCCCAATGCCAGACACACAGAAGGGCCTACATAATGTCCAGACAAGATACAGACAAACAATCAAACCCCCTGGGGGCATCCACAAACATCACACACACACAGGGATTTCAGTACCAACGTCTGCACCAAAACAAAAATTGCAAACACAATTCAAAACAGAAACACATACAGAACCACAAAAATAACACAAATCACCTGTGCAGCCAAACTAGGGGAAGGCAATGGGAGCACACACACACAACAGGAGTGCACCACCTCATCAGTCAGGAAAAATGCATAGGCTACATACCACAACACAGACAAGAAGTGCACCATCACAGAACAACACAGACACATCAAACACACAACAGATGCACAACACCACAAAGCACATAGCAAACACAGCAGTACATCAGGGGATGTACACTAGGACAGCACAAGGCAACATACACCCACAGCACTGAATGCACAACAAGCAGTGTGTGCACACAAACACACAACAGTCCCACACAGCCATGAGTCACACGCCATTAACACACACATCAACACACACAACAAAGCCACAACCAACACACCGTACAACCCTTGACCACCCAAATGCACACCATGTAAGTAACCGTTGTGACTAGGATGACTGCCCATCACAACATGATTACACATCTACACTGCTAGGCATACATGAAAGCAAGAACGCACATACATGTTGAGCCTGGTCAGCCTGCCTGCAATCCCGTGTATATGACCCCTCTATGTGTTTGCAGTGCCCACATACCAGGATGCAGTAAAACATAGCCAACAGCAACAAGGAAGGAACATGAGTCTGGTATGTCACCGAAAACAACATCACTGACCCCACAAGTATCCGAGTCATGAAGAACTGAAGTCCCCGTCACCCCTGTAAAAAAATGATAAGTCAAACAAGCCAGTGGCACAGTTGAAGTGGCACACAGAGCATGTGGCCCAGTAAATGTGAGACATACAGGAAAAGCCTTATTCAGTAAGGACAATGACACAACTGACAACATGAGCAACTGTTTTTATTCACAAATAGCACTGATAGGCAACAATATCAGACAGGACCAAGGCACAAGATGCAGAGCCTGAATATGAGAAGCTGCACAGGCAGGGGGCAAACTGCAAGGCCAGTGGCCAGTCCAAGGTGCTGACAGAGTCAATGAGAAGCTGCACAGGCAGGGGGCAAACTGCAAGGCCAGTGGCCAGTCCAAGGTGCTGACAGAGTCAATGAGAAGCTGCACAGGCAGGGGGCAAACTGCAAGGCCAGTGGCCAGTCCAAGGTGCTGACAGAGTCAATGAGAAGCTGCACAGGCAGGGGGCAAACTGCAAGGCCAGTGGCCAGTCCAAGGTGCTGACAGAGACAATGAGACGCTGCACAGGCAGGGGGCAAACTGCAAGGCCAGTGGCCAGTCCAAGGTGCTGACAGAGACAATGAGAAGCTGCACAGGCAGGGGGCAAACTGCAAGGCCAGTGGCCAGTCCAAGGTGCTGACAGAGACAATGAGAAGCTGCACAGGCAGGGGGCAAACTGCAAGGCCAGTGGCCAGTCCAAGGTGCTGACAGAGACAATGAGAAGCTGCACAGACAGGGGGCAAACTGCAAGGCCAGTGGCCAGTCCAAGGTGCTCACAGAGACAATGAGAAGCTGCACAGGCAGGGGGCAAACTGCAAGGCCAGTGGCCAGTCCAAGGTGCTGACAGAGTCAATGAGAAGCTGCACAGGCAGGGGGCAAACTGCAAGGCCAGTGGCCAGTCCAAGGTGCTGACAGAGTCAATGAGAAGCTGCACAGGGAATGTGTGTCACCAAACTCCGCCATGGTCAGCAACACAGTCTGGTGTGTCACGATGGGCAGCACAGGTACCGGTGTGGGAGAGACAGGTCTGTGACATTGATCAACATTCAGACTTGGCTGTCAGTCTGACTGGGAGCTGACTGTGTGTCAGGCACAGTTGGACCACTTGACTGGGGAGTGAGACGCCCAGCTGAGGAAGAGCTATCAGTGGCCTTGGACGCTGGAGGGCTGCTTGGACCAGGTGGTGTAGTGGCACGTGGAGGTGGACTCAGGCCGACGTGGGACACAGTGTGGGAGGAAGACAGTGGAGGGGTGCCTTTCCACTTCTTGGGCATTCTAAATGGCTTGACTATCTTGGTATAAATGGGAAGTGGTGTGGACACAAACGGCACACTCATCACCAAGGCTGCCGCAGGTGCACACGCTGGACCTCCCTTTGGGGATGTGCTGGATCCAGAAGGACGCTTAGCCTGGCATTGCCTCTGCCCCTCCATCCCCTCTTTACCCTGTGTGCCCCCTACAGTGCCCTCCTGTCCCTGCTTCACTGGACTTGGAATGGGAGTAGAGGTAGTTGGTGAAACAGCCTTGGATACCTTACTATGTGTAGCCTTGCCAGGCCCCACCTTCACAGTGGGCATGGAGAGTGTCTGCATGCCTTTGCGAGACGTTTTTGGGACCACAGAGTCTGTGGCCGGGTATTGCTCTGAGGCTTGTGACCCTGAGTACTTCCTCCTTGAATCATGTGCCTTTGCAACGCCTGACGGGCTCTTCCCTTTGCGCTCTGGGGTTGTTTTTTCTTCGTAGGGGAAGGTGTCTGTGACCTTGACCGCTTGGGCTGCTGCTGCTGTGTGCTACGTGTGCAGTATCGTGACGTTGAGGTGTGTGAAGCGTGGTCACCGTCATCAGACGTCGCCACTGGCATGGGGGTGGACAAAGGGACTGGAATTGGACTACGAGATTGAGCCAGTTGAAGTGCAGCCGCCATTGTGGAGGACATTGTCTGGACAGTGCGGTGCAGCCCACCCACGTCTGAATGTATGCCCTCCATGAAAGCTAACACCTGTGCCAATTTGCGGTCGTCGTCTGACAATGCATTGAGGAGCCCTGTCTGCCCCACACACAGCTGGTGCATAAGGTCCACACACTCTGCACTGATGGCAACAGGGGGCACAGGGGCAGGGGCAGCGGTGCCTGGAAGGAAGGACACTCTTCCCCTCTTTGTGGTGCGAACACGGGCAGCAACAGAGGAAGTGGCTGGGAGGGTGGGCACTGCACGATGTGTGCTGGAAGATGTAGCAGACTCTCCGTTCCCTGTGTCCTCCAAGATGTCTGCACCACCGCCGTCATCAGATGATGTTGAACTTTGCGTCTCGGGCTGTGATTCCTCCAGCATACTCCTATCCCCCTCCGAGGCGCTGGTCACATCTGTGTCACTGGGATCCTGTGCAGCTGTTGTGCTTGTTTCACCACCACTGGTGTCCGTCCCCTGTCCCTCCGTGCCCACGGGAGATGCTGCATAACAGAGAGACATGTAGGGTCAGCAAAGTGACAGCAACAGGACAAACATATTCAAGCAAAGCAACACTGAGGATGACAAAGTCTACATGTTGCAGGCCACCCCGTGCATTCTCACCATGCAGACACACTTCACTACCTCAAACAGTGCGTACAAACATCTAAACACGGCATAGCTGAGCCATGTGATGGGCAGACAGCACAACATCATGCATGTTGGGGCGTACAAACACTAACACCAATGGACCAGGCCTGCAGCACACCACCCACAATGCCATTGAAATTCCCAGGATTGGAAAAACATCAGTAAGTGCATGTATGTAAAATCCGTGACTGCCACACCCAGCACAGGGGCCACTTACAACCCACTGCATCACAGTAACCACATCACGTACACCAGCGCAGCTACAGGCTTGGTACACATGCAGCCACTCACAGACAAAATCAACCTTCACAGAATACTCACCCCTAGCTTGCTGTTGATGCTCCTTCAAACGTGCGTCCAGCTCAGGCTGTGTCACAGCCAAGATGCGGCACATCAGTGGTGTCAAGCTGCGTCGTGACAACCTGCCACTGCGAGGGAGTATCCCCAGTGTCATCTCGGCAATGTTCTTTGCCAGTCGTGATATGTCGTCCCACCTCTTGTGGCAGTGGGTGCGCCGGCGGTTTGACACTCCCAGAGCCCGCACCTTGGTTGCAATGGACATCCACACGGCCTTACGCTGGTGTACCTTGAGCTGCAGGTGTGGGAGACAAGAGGGGGAAAACATCAGTGACACACTCTCATGGTAAAACCTCTCTCTCTGAACAGTGGCATGACACAGACTCATCTCCACACGGCAGATATGGGTCATTGATGTACACTCATGCCAACCACACACGTATCACACTCTGTACAGTCAGTGATGTGTCCTTGTCACATTGGGCGTGGACAGTCCATGCCAGGTAGAATCACACAGAGATGGACAACAAGGACCCACACAAACAGTCACATGAACAATAACTGTCCCGAAACATGCATCACCAGATAGCTGTCACACCATATGGATGTGTACACAACACATGTCCATCCACCCTTCATGTCCATGCATTTAATGTGTGGGTTGCATACACCCCCTTAACAACTAGGAAACAGCATGTCAGCCAGTGCATTACACAACCCCACACTCTCAGGCACATACACCATCTGATCGACTACATGTGTGCCCCCCTTGCACTCACACCCCCACTGTTGGAGACTTACCACAACATTTGGGACACCATATAGCCGTGGGTACTGTGTCAGCACCTCGTCCACCAGGACATCCAGCTCCTCGCTTGTAAATGGACTGGCACGGATCTTCTCCGTCCTAGCCATCACTGTGGACATGAGACGTCAGCAGCGGCAGTGGGCGGTGAGGGGTCCCAGGCAGCAGTCCCTGGAGGCAGCAGCAGGTGAGGGGTCTCAGGCAGCAGTCCCTGGAGGCAGCAGCAGGTGAGGGGTCCCAGGCAGCAGTCCCTGGAGGCAGCAGCAGGTGAGGGGTCTCAGGCAGCAGTCCCTGGAGGCAGCAGCAGGTGAGGGGTCCCAGGCAGCAGTCCCTGGAGGCAGCAGCAGGTGAGGGGTCTCAGGCAGCAGTCCCTGGAGGCAGCAGCAGGTGAGGGGTCCCAGGCAGCAGTCCCTGGAGGCAGCAGCAGGTGAGGGGTCTCAGGCAGCAGTCCCTGGAGGCAGCAGCAGGTGAGGGGTCCCAGGCAGCAGGCTCTGTGAGCAGTGGAAATGTGGTGCTCCCTTCCACACATATATAGGGCCCTGGACTCGTTTCAGTGGTCATAGTCCTCTGCCATTGGTGTTCCAGGTCAGCCTTCTTCAAAAGCATCCAATGACCGCCTCCGCGGGGCGGAGCACGCCTACCGCGATTTTTGAATCTGCATCATGCCACCGCGATAGCGGTCCCCATTGGCTGCAAGGGCATGGTTCATGGCGGTGACACACCGCGGGGTCCTGGCCGGCGCCACCGCGGTGGTGCATCTTACAAATGCATCCTATCTCCGCATCCGCTGGGGGCGGAGCACGCCTACCGCGATTTTTGAATCTGCATCATGCCACCGCGATAGCGGTCCCCATTGGCTGCAAGGGCATGGTTCATGGTGGTGACACACCGCGGGGTCCTGGCCGGCGCCACCGCCGTGGTGCATCTTACAAATGCATCCTATCTCCGCATCCGCTGGGGGCGGAGCACGCCTACCGCGATTTTTGAATCTGCATCATGCCACCGCGATAGCGGTCCCCATTGGCTGCAAGGGCATGGTTCATGGTGGTGACACACCGCGGGGTCCTGGCCGGCGCCACCGCCGTGGTGCATCTTACAAATGCATCCTATCTCCGCATCCGCTGGGGGCGGAGCACGCCTACCGCGATTTTTGAATCTGCATCATGCCACCGCGATAGCGGTCCCCATTGGCTGCAAGGGCATGGTTCATGGCGGTGACACACCGCTGGGTCCTGGCCGGCGCCACCGCGGTGGTGCATCTTACAAATGCATCCTATCTCCGCATCCGCTGGGGGCGGAGCACGCCTACCGCGATTTTTGAATCTGCATCATGCCACCGCGATAGCGGTCCCCATTGGCTGCAAGGGCATGGTTCATGGCGGTGACACACCGCGGGGTCCTGGCCGGCGCTACCACGGTGGTGCATCTTACAAATGCATCCTATCTCCGCATCCGCTGGGGGCGGAGCACGCCTACCGCGATTTTTGAATCTGCATCATGCCACCGCGATAGCGGTCCCCATTGGCTGCAAGGGCATGGTTCATGGCGGTGACACACCGCGGGGTCCTGGCCGGCGCTACCGCGGTGGTGCATCTTACAAATGCATCCTATCTCCGCATCCGCTGGGGGCGGAGCACGCCTACCGCGATTTTTGAATCTGCATCATGCCACCGCGATAGCGGTCCCCATTGGCTGCAAGGGCATGGTTCATGGCGGTGACACACCGCGGGGTCCTGGCCGGCGCTACTGCGGTGGTGCATCTTACAAATGCATCCTATCTCCGCATCCGCTGGGGGCGGAGCACGCCTACCGCGATTTTTGAATCTGCATCATGCCACCGCGATAGCGGTCCCCATTGGCTGCAAGGGCATGGTTCATGGCGGTGACACACCGTGGGGTCGTGGCCGGCGCTACCGCTGTTTGATTGCCATAGAGTGACATGGGTGACCGGGATGTGGCTGGTGGAGCATGACAAACGCCATCTGCAGCTATGTAGAGGGCCATCACTAACACCAATGTGTCATGTGCAGCACATGACACACTTGCGTCAGTGGTGGGCATCGACACAGGTACAAATGGTGGTTGGCATGCTCCGCCACCCAATTCACGGACAGTATGTGCGTCCGCTATGGGGAATATGCAGCATCACATCGTACACTCTGTGCGTCATTGTGTTTATGGGGCACGTTTAAGGCACCTACGGACAGTTCTTGTTGTGTGTGGATCAATGGTCATTACTGTACTACGCACAGTGGATACGTACAGTGGCACATGGCACTGGATAACATTGATATGGTCTCCTGTCACAAATGTCAGCCACTGTGTAACGTCTCACACCAAATGGAACACTGTACTCCATTATGTTGAGCAATATTTACACACAATGTCGTATCTGCCACCCATGCTGACCACTATCTCACACCTGAGCCCATGTGTTACACTGAAAACCCAGATGAACTCATTTATTCAGCATGACTGTCATCATTGGAAACAGATGTCACCCTGTTGTGTTATTGCTAAGACCAATTACATGCAGCATGTTATGTCTTTGTACACACTGGCAACTCCTGCAGTGTATGTCCACATGTACAGGGGGGGGCTCGACCTGCTAAAGGATGACGAGTACTTCAGCACCACACCTGGCATCCGTTGCATTATTATTGTTTGTCACTTGGGTAGACGGCCAGAGCAGATGTCTTTGCTACATGTCTGCCACCTGTAACCACAGGGACCTATGTGGTAGTGTCAGGTCTGTGCTCATGTTGTTTGGACTGTTGTATGTGAATCAGTGACATGTACATTTCAACAATGGTGCTTAGCTAAACTATGTTTTTGAGTGTTGTGCTGTGTTCCGGTGCTACTCACCTGCCACCAGTGCATGTCCATTGTTCACATCAGGAATGTTGCGTTGGCAGATGGACTGCATGCACGGTTGTGGATTGTGCTAACTGTATGGAATATAGTATGCGACATTTGTCCACAGGCTATGGGTGTCCAGTTTTGCCTGTGCAATGTGTGTGCACTGATTAGCGGGAATTGTCTGCAATGTTGGATGGTCAGCACAAGTGGCACACGTGTGCAGTGTGTTGCCACCAACACTAGTGTATGTGCATGCTATGGGGTGCTAGCCATCCTTGCTCACCATCTATTCCAGCACTGTGTGGGTGGATCACATCTGCTGGTGTATCAGGATGGAGTGGGCACCCAAGACAGGTGAGATGTACCTTGACTGTTGTGCCTGTGACACTCATCCAACTCCGACATTTGGTCAATGTGAGGTACCAGTGTCCCACTACTCATGCACAGCCAGCATGTTTGTTAGATGTGGGATATTGATTGTATGCTGTGTTGGGCCTGACAGCCTGTGTGGAATGAGGGTCAGGATGCATGTCCTTTGGGACATGTGGTGTAAAATTACATCCACTGGTGTCAGGTGTCTGAGCCAGTAGTCCATATGTCATGCATACAGTATGTTCATGCGTGGACTTGTTGGCATACTGGCTTGGCATTGTCCATGTAGTGTTGTATGTATGTGTTGTGGCACTGTTGTGTCTTGAAACAGCTGGATGTGTATCACCATGGTATGTGTTGTGGTGCACATGTGTCCTTGGGCAGTCCCTCCTTGATGCTGCATGTAAATGTCCAAAATGGGGGAAGATTAAGGGTGCATACAGGCCCTGCTGATCACGTCCCTCATCTATTGTTAATGTGTGCCACATTGGCTATCTGTGTGCTTGTAGAGAGTATTGGGCAGTGGGGTAATGGTGGCCTGTTACAGTGGTACACATACTCTGCACAGGCGTGACATCATCTGTCACTGTCCGACTTTGTATTCAAGTCAGCAGCAGATATGGCCTGTGTACTGATGACATTGGCACATGTATGGGTTTGGGATGTGAATGTCATTGAATTTGAGTGTGTTCGAAGTGGCACTGAGTACAAAGACAATCCCAATGATCTATCCACATTGTGTTGTTGATGTGTCCCCTGCAATTATTGGCCAAGGAGGTGTGGCAGGTACAGCAGCAACGTGGAAGCCAGCAGTGTCTCTGCTTCACACATGTCCTGTGTCATGTACACCCAAGGCTGAGTCCACCTCAGCTCGATATGTGACTCTTGGCATTCACATAGACAGTGTTCGTATTGTGTCTACTGACTGTGCACATCCATGACAGTTGTACAATTAATCTGTCTCATGTTGGGACAACACTGAATTGCACTGTGTGCTTTCAGGGATGACAGTCAATGTTAGCGCCGTGACAGGACAGACTTTATGAATTTGTGCACATCCTAATTTATGTTGCTATGACGTGTCCCCTTTCATCTCACCTAGGAGGCGACCTAATGTGTTTCGTACCTTCACCCTGCTGGCTAACATGGAGGATACCGACATCATAAGGCGATTCCGTCTGGATCGGACAAACCTCCTGGAACTTTGTGCAATATTGGAGCCACACCTGCTTCCACGCAGGACATACCCAACAGCACTCACGGCAACGGCAAAGGTGATGGCATTCCTACATTTCGTGGCTACGGGATCCTTCCAGCAAACTGTGGGCATTGCAGGGGGATGTCCCAACCAACATTCAGCATGGTGCTACGTGATGTCCTGTTGGCTATGATGCAACACAGGGACCAATTCATACATTTCCCCAGGCGGCATGAGTTGGCGGATGTGAAGGGCGAATTTTATGCACTTGGACACGTTCCTAATGTAGTTGGTGCAATAGATGGCACACATGTTTCCCTGATTCCACCCCAAGCACGGGAGCATATTTACCGAAATAGGAAACATTATCATTCCATCAATGTGCAGGTGGTGTGCCAGGCAGATATGGTCATCTCACACGTCTGTGCAAAGTTTCCAGGATCAGCCCACGATTCACACATAATGCGCAACAGCATTTTACCACAGCTGATGGCCAATCTGGCGCCGGAGCGGGCATGGATTGTGGGTGAGTACAAAGGGTCGAGTCGTGTGCTGTTTGTGTGCCATGCTGTCCTCGGACACATGTCAGACACTCAATCTGTATGTGTCTTTCACACTTAGGTGACTCTGCATATCCCAACGGACCTTGGTTGCTGAGTCCACTTCGCAATCCCAGGACACCAGCTGAAGTGCGCTACAACAATGCCCATGGGAGGACACGTCGGGTCATTGAGCGAACATTTGGACTCCTGAAATCGCGTTTTCGATGCCTCGACAAGACCGGAGGGGCTCTGCAGTACTCACCCGTCAAGGTGTGTCAGATAGTGGTAGCATGCTGCATGCTACACAACCTGGCCGTGCGGAAGGGGATCCCCTTAATCCAGGATGATGATGACCAGCCACAGCCCCCACCTGCAAACACCCAAACGTCAAGTGACGAGGATAGTGGAGAGGAGGAAGGTGTTGGACAGCGTCAGCAGCTCATCAACAACTACTTCACTTGATGGTCAGTGGCAATGTCAATACTGGCTGTTGTCTGATGATGTTGTGCTTGGTGAATATGTGTATGTGAGTTTTGTGACTACAGCATGTTGCAGAGTCAGTGCTGGCTGCAGATGTGTATGGCAAGGGATCTTTTGACACAGCTACTTGATGTCTATGTTGGTACAGTTGCTCCTTGTGACATGTGCAGATTGTCGTACCTTGATGTGCTGTGTTGTGTGATGGTTGTTAGTCCACCACCTGAGTAGCAACTGATGTTCTGTTGTGTTTTCCTAGGTCCCTTCAGCCTCTACTTGCCTGCGGAGTATCCCTGCTCCTGTGACATTGTAATCATGGGTGTGAGTTAACATACTGTGATGAACATGGAACAGTGACAACTACATTGGTGCGTTATTAGTGTTTATTTACAGTGGATACATGTGATGTAGATGTGGATATTTACAGATTTGTGAATGGTGAATAACAGATTTGTCAGTGATGGTAGATGAGACAATAGAGTATACACTAGATCAGTATGGTAACACAGTCCAACAGTCATTTGCCATTCCCACGGCATTGTGTGTGGGGACAGTCTGCAGGGTACACAGCAGGGTGAAGAGGGGTGCCATCATGGCTGGCTACTTGACTGGCTTTTGCCAGGTGCTTTGCCACGGGATGCTCCCAATGATTTTTTCGGGCGGCCCCTTGCTCTTTTGGCAGGGGGGACACAGGTGCATGGCCAGTGGTGTCTGATGAGTCCCCATGCTCGCTGGACGCAGGGGAGGGTGGGGGTCTGTCATCCTGCGTCACAACGGAGGGAGCTGTAGGTGTTGGCGGTGCCGCATGCCTGTCCCTGAGGACCCCCACTAGCTGGCCCAGGAGGTCCCTGATTTGGCCCATGCAGGCCACGAGTTGGCCCATGCGGTTGTCAATTGAGCGCAGCATCTGTTGTTGCTCACGGGCATCCTGCTGAGCCTGCCTCAACTGTCCCTGGGCGTGTTCATAGGCCCCCACAACTCTGTGAATGTGTGCCAGTGATTCAGTGCCAGGGTCTTCTTCCCTTTGGGTCAGCCTTGTCCTCACACCTGGCCTGCTGTCACGGCCCTGTTGCCTCCCTCCTGTGGGCACCGGCCTACTCTCCCGTACCTCCGCAGTTGTTGTGGTCTGGTTGGCCTGTGGAGCAGGGCGAGTGTTGCAGGCAGCAGTGGTAGTGGTAGTGGTGGTGGAGGTGGTGGTGGTGGCACAGGTCGTTGCAGCAGGGCTCTGCGTTGATGTTGTTGCTGAGGGTGGTGGGGCTGTGGGGTCCTGGGACACATTACGCCCTGCCACACCAGATGGTCCGGGTTGGTCCTCCTCCTCATCATTATCCAGGGAGTCTGCATCCGAGGGGAGATGTTCGGGAGCTGGTGACTGGCTGTGCTGGTTGAGGTTGTCGTCCTCTGCAGTCAGTTGTTGGTCACCTGTGGGACAGGAAGTAGATGGTAATTGCCTTACACACCTCAGGGTTGCTGTGTTTGATGTCTCTTATTTACATGTTATGCTACACACAGTTGCCTTTTTCACACATTGTATGTCTGCACAGTGATGTGCCTCATGCCATGAAGTGGAGTTACATTCATCATTTCACAATGGTGTGACCTGTGATTGGTTAGCATGCCACACGTCTAGTATTGGTGATTTCAATGTGAGGTTGTCATCTGACAACTGGCATGACTACAAGTTGATGTTCAGCATCTTTGCTGATCACTCTGCCTGGCAGACATTACCTGTGTGCATGGACTAGCCATTGTCATCACATGCATACCGTTGACATGTCCTGTGCTTGTATTTCTTTATACAGCAGACCATGCTAGTTTGGTTTTCCCATGGTCCTTCATGATCAGCACCCATGTACGCTACAGAGGGAAGTCTGGGTGATGCATGTCAGAGGCCCGTTTGCTTGGACATATTTGTTGAGAGTCACAGTTCTGTTTCTGTCACAGTTACGTACGCTGAGCTGTCTGCATCCTGTCAATGGCTGTGCTTTTCTTTTCTATTTTTGGGTGAAGTAGAGCCTCATGTTGTCATGTCTCTCAATGCTTTTGTTGAGTGATGGTGGTGTGCATGCACTGTCTGATTACCTGTGCAGTGTCACTTTGGTTTTTACTTACAGACACATGCTTCTGGGTGGGGTGCTCCAACCTGCTGAGGGGTGTGAGAGGGGGCCTGTTGGGAGTTGTAGTGCTGCCTCCAGATACACATTCCCCAACCCTGTGAAGATGGCTACCTACCTGTTAGGTGGTGGGGGAGCGTTCAATGGCTGACACATGCTTCTGGGTGGGGTGCTCCATCCTGCTGAGGGGTGGGAGAGGGGGCCTGTTGGGAGTTGTAGTGCTGCCTCCAGATACACATTCCCCATCCCTGTGAAGATGGCTACCTACCTGTTAGGTGGTGGGGGAGCGTTCAATGGCTGACACATGCTTCTGGGTGGGGTGCTCCATCCTGCTGAGGGGTGTGGAGAGGGGGCCTGTTGGGAGTTGTAGTGCTGCCTCCAGATACACATTCCCCATCCCTGTGAAGATGGCTACCTACCTGTTAGGTGGTGGGGGAGCGTTCAATGGCTGACACATGCTTCTGGGTGGGGTGCTCCATCCTGCTGAGGGGTGTGAGAGGGGGCCTGTTGGGAGTTGTAGTGCTGCCTCCAGATACACATTCCCCATCCCTGTGAAGATGGCTACCTACCTGTTTGGTGGTGGGGGAGCGTTCAATGGCTGACACATGCTTCTGGGTGGGGTGCTCCATCCTGCTGAGGGGTGTGAGAGGGGGCCTGTTGGGAGTTGTAGTGCTGCCTCCAGATACACATTCCCCATCCCTGTGAAGATGGCTACCTACCTGTTTGGTGGTGGGGGAGCGTTCAATGGCTGACACATGCTTCTGGGTGGGGTGCTCCATCCTGCTGAGGGGTGTGAGAGGGGGCCTGTTGGGAGTTGTAGTGCTGCCTCCAGATACACATTCCCCAACCCTGTGAAGATGGCTACCTACCTGTTAGGTGGTGGGGGAGCGTTCAATGGCTGACACATGCTTCTGGGTGGGGTGCTCCATCCTGCTGAGGGGTGTGAGAGGGGGCCTGTTGGGAGTTGTAGTGCTGCCTCCAGATACACATTCCCCAACCCTGTGAAGATGGCTACCTACCTGTTAGGTGGTGGGGGAGCGTTCAATGGCTGACACATGCTTCTGGGTGGGGTGCTCCATCCTGCTGAGGGGTGGGAGAGGGGGCCTGTTGGGAGTTGTAGTGCTGCCTCCAGATACACATTCCCCAACCCTGTGAAGATGGCTACCTACCTGTTAGGTGGTGGGGGAGCGTTCAATGGCTGACACATGCTTCTGGGTGGGGTGCTCCATCCTGCTGAGGGTGGGAGAGGGGGCCTGTTGGGAGTTGTAGTGCTGCCTCCAGATACACATTCCCAAACCCTGTGAAGATGGCTACCTACCTGTTAGGTGGTGGGGGAGCGTTCAATGGCTGACACATGCTTCTGGGTGGGGTGCTCCATCCTGCTGAGGGGTGTGAGAGGGGGCCTGTTGGGAGTTGTAGTGCTGCCTCCAGATACACATTCCCCAACCCTGTGAAGATGGCTACCTACCTGTTAGGTGGTGGGGGAGCGTTCAATGGCTGACACATGCTTCTGGGTGGGGTGCTCCATCCTGCTGAGGGGTGGGAGAGGGGGCCTGTTGGGAGTTGTAGTGCTGCCTCCAGATACACATTCCCCATCCCTGTGAAGATGGCTACCTACCTGTTAGGTGGTGGGGGAGCGTTCAATGGCTGACACATGCTTCTGGGTGGGGTGCTCCATCCTGCTGAGGGGTGTGAGAGGGGGCCTGTTGGGAGTTGTAGTGCTGCCTCCAGATACACATTCCCCATCCCTGTGAAGATGGCTACCTACCTGTTTGGTGGTGGGGGAGCGTTCAATGGCTGACACATGCTTCTGGGTGGGGTGCTCCATCCTGCTGAGGGGTGTGAGAGGGGGCCTGTTGGGAGTTGTAGTGCTGCCTCCAGATACACATTCCCCATCCCTGTGAAGATGGCTACCTACCTGTTTGGTGGTGGGGGAGCGTTCAATGGCTGACACATGCTTCTGGGTGGGGTGCTCCATCCTGCTGAGGGGTGTGAGAGGGGGCCTGTTGGGAGTTGTAGTGCTGCCTCCAGATACACATTCCCCAACCCTGTGAAGATGGCTACCTACCTGTTAGGTGGTGGGGGAGCGTTCAATGGCTGACACATGCTTCTGGGTGGGGTGCTCCATCCTGCTGAGGGGTGGGAGAGGGGGCCTGTTGGGAGTTGTAGTGCTGCCTCCAGATACACATTCCCCAACCCTGTGAAGATGGCTACCTACCTGTTAGGTGGTGGGGGAGCGTTCAATGGCTGACACATGCTTCTGGGTGGGGTGCTCCATCCTGCTGAGGGGTGGGAGAGGGGGCCTGTTGGGAGTTGTAGTGCTGCCTCCAGATACACATTCCCCAACCCTGTGAAGATGGCTACCTACCTGTTAGGTGGTGGGGAGCGTTCAATGGCTCACACATGCTTCTGGGTGGGGTGCTCCATCCTGCTGAGGGGTGTGAGATGGGGGCCTGTTGGGAGTTGTAGTGCTGCCTCCAGATACACATTCCCCATCCCTGTGAAGATGGCTACCTACCTGTTAGGTGGTGGGGGAGCGTTCAATGGCTGACACATGCTTCTGGGTGGGGTGCTCCATCCTGCTGAGGGGTGTGAGAGGGGGCCTGTTGGGAGTTGTAGTGCTGCCTCCAGATACACATTCCCCATCCCTGTGAAGATGGCTACCTACCTGTTAGGTGGTGGGGGAGCGTTCAATGGCTGACACATGCTTCTGGGTGGGTTGCTCCATCCTGCTGAGGGGTGTGAGAGGGGGCCTGTTGGGAGTTGTAGTGCTGCCTCCAGATACACATTCCCCATCCCTGTGAAGATGGCTACCTACCTGTTTGGTGGTGGGGGAGCGTTCAATGGCTGACACATGCTTCTGGGTGGGGTGCTCCATCCTGCTGAGGGGTGTGAGAGGGGGCCTGTTGGGAGTTGTAGTGCTGCCTCCAGATACACATTCCCCAACCCTGTGAAGATGGCTACCTACCTGTTAGGTGGTGGGGGAGCGTTCAATGGCTGACACATGCTTCTGGGTGGGGTGCTCCATCCTGCTGAGGGGTGGGAGAGGGGGCCTGTTGGGAGTTGTAGTGCTGCCTCCAGATACACATTCCCCAACCCTGTGAAGATGGCTACCTACCTGTTAGGTGGTGGGGAGCGTTCAATGGCTGACACATGCTTCTGGGTGGGGTGCTCCATCCTGCTGATGGGTGGGAGAGGGGGCCTGTTGGGAGTTGTAGTGCTGCCTCCAGATACACATTCCCCAACCCTGTGAAGATGGCTACCTACCTGTTAGGTGGTGGGGGAGCGTTCAATGGCTCACACATGCTTCTGGGTGGGGTGCTCCATCCTGCTGAGGGGTGTGAGAGGGGGCCTGTTGGGAGTTGTAGTGCTGCCTCCAGATACACATTCCCCATCCCTGTGAAGATGGCTACCTACCTGTTAGGTGGTGGGGGAGCGTTCAATGACTGACACATGCTGCTGGGTGGGGTGCTCCATCCTGCTGAGGGGTGGGAGAGGGGGCCTGTTGGGAGTTGTAGTGCTGCCTCCAGATACACATTCCCCAACCCTGTGAAGATGGCTACCTACCTGTTAGGTGGTGGGGGAGCGTTCAATGTCTGACACATGCTTCTGGGTGTGGTGCTCCATCCTGCTGAGGGGTGGGAGATGGGGGCCTGGTGTGTGTTGTAGTGCTTTTTGTCTCCCAGTTGGTTTTGTTTAGCTTTGTGCTTTTTCAGGTTGAGTGGTGGTTACATCTGTGTGACCTGTTTTGGGTATTGTGGGTCAGACGAATGTCCTTTGGCCTAGGGGTTGTAGGTTTGAATTTGTGCAAGACGGTACATGGCAATGTGATGATATACATTGGTTTGTACTTACCAGCTTCCAGTCCCCCGCGGATTCCTTCAAGACTCTCTGGATGTAGGATTCCAAGGACCTTCTCCTCCCACGGACTGTATGGTTTGGGTGGGATGGGAGTGCCTCCACCAGTCCCGTCAGCCAGCTGATGGTTCTTGGCCCTCTTCCTCTTCACCACGGTCTTCAGGTCATGCCACCGCTTCTGTATTTCCTGCTTGTTGCGGGGGTGGTCCCTACTGCATTGACCTTATTGACTATCCTCACCCACATTTGGGTTCTTGTGGCTAATGGGGTGTGTTGGACCATGTTGCCATAGAGTTGTGGTTCAACTCTTATTATCTCATCTACCATGACTGCAAGCTCTGCATCAGTGAATTTTGGCATTTTGTGTGGCGCCATGGTGTGTGCTGTGCAGATGTTCTGTGGTGCAGTTGTGTGGGTGTTGTGGGTGTTGTGGGTGGTGTAGGTGGTGTGTGTGTTGTGGTGGTGCTGTGTGCAGGTTTGCCTCTCCTTTGTTCTCTGGGGTTGGGACCTTCAGTTGTGGAGTGTAGCAAAGGATTGTGGTCAGGGAGGGGCTGGTTTTATGCTCGGCTATGGGGGTGTGGCAAGCTGGTATGTTGCTGTCAGGTGTGTTGTGTGTGTTGTCCTGTGATTGGTTATTTTGAAATTTCTGGGGCTGTTGTCATTGGGCACTTTTGGTTTGTATTGGGACAGGTCTACTTCAGTGTGTGCATTGTTTGTTTGTTTTTTCGTATTTTTTCTACGTCCGCCATTTTTTTTGCAGTTGCTCCGCAGCGGTTCCTCGGCAGCGGTGGCTATGCTGCAGCCCTTCCGCCGCCTATCGGATTCATCACTGTTCGCGCACGATGCGGTCGGATTCATAGGTAGGTACCATGGTGGTAGCGGGGATGTCATAATGTCACGGGCGGTTACTCCGTGTGCATGGCGGCGGTTCTTGGCTTTTCCGCTGAGTATCCGGCCGTTGCGGTCGGATTTTCAGCTGGTCCGGCGAGTGCGGGCGGTTTTTCGTTGTCTCCCGCCGCCGCGGACGGATTATTGTGCCGGTTCATCGTAATGTATCCGGCGTTTTTCCCGGTGGCCATGCGGGCGGTTTTTTGCCGCTACCATGGCGGTCGGTATGTTTTTCCGACCGCCATCGTAATCGACCCCAGAGTGTTCCAATTTACCAGGTCAAAAGCTTTTTCAGCGTCAACCATCATAATACAAGCCGGGATTAGGTTAGTATTACAGTAATCCAACGTCTGTATTAAAAATTTGGTGTTTGCTGACATAGATCTTCCTTTTATAAACCCGGCCTGATCTTTATGAATTATTTCCTGCGCAACAGCTGAAAAACGCTGTGCCCAAGCTTTCATTAGGATCTTATAATCCGCGTTGAGGAGACAAATGGGTCTATAGGAATTGACGTCTTTTGGATTCTTATCCTTTTTCACAAAGCAAACAATGACCGCCTCTTTAAAAGACAAGGGCACCTGCCCACCATTTCCAATATGATTAAAGAGTTTCATCAAGGGTAAAATCAATTCTTTTGCAAATACCTTGTAGAATTCTATAGGGAGCCCATACTCACCACACGCTTTAGCTCCAGCCATAGATTTTACAGCGGACAAAACTTCTGAGCTTTCTAAATCTGATTTTAGCTGGTCTGCCAAGGGGATGGATAGTCTTGGGAGATTTACGTTATTAAAATATTCCTGTATATTGCCTTCCCCGACCAGATATTCCGTAGTATAGAGCTGTTGGTAATGTTCCATAAAAACCTGCACAATCTCGTCACTATTTGACACTTCGACTCCGGTCTTGGGGTCTATCACCTTCGAGATTAGAGCTTTCTCTTGTCTAGTTTTTGTAGAGCTAGCTAACAGTTTGCCAACCATTTGGCTGTCCTCATATACCTGTTGTTGATAGGTTCGGGAACTACTAATCTCTTCTATTAAAAAAAATTCCCTCAGAGCCTTTTTAGCGTCCTCGAGCTGATGTGAACATGGCGCAGTTCTCAAAGCCTGTGCCCTTACCACAGCGAGCTGTAGTTCAGCTATTTTTGTTCGTCGGGCTCTCGACTGGGCGGCAGAGAAAGAGATAATTTGTCCTCGCGCCGCAGCCTTGAAGTCCCCCCACACCGCGAAAGGTTCCGCCGTCTCCTCGTTGATCCTAAAGTATTCTAGGATCCATATTCTAAAACCCTCCACCCATTTTTGATCCTGGAGGAGGAGACGATCCATCTGCCACCTGGATTGCTCCCCTCTTGCCTGGCCAATCTCAAATTCAAGCTGGATATAAGAATGATCAGAAAAGGAGTTAGTCCCAATGTCTGTCTTTAGGATGTTGAGAGATCTAGATGTTAAGAAGAAATCTATGCGAGATGCAGTCTGATATTGACGAGAGTGGCATGTGTAACAGTTCTTGTCGGGGTTGGCTTTTCGCCAAGGATCTACTAGTTGGTAGTCATACCTAATAGCTTCAAAGAGTCTTTTAGTTATTGGTTTCAATTGTTTTTTATTTTTATTTGAAGTATCCTTTTTTAGATCCAGGCCAGGGGCACCAATTAATACTTCATTGATCTTGGTCAAGCCCGAGGCGTCGTCCATAACCGGGCCATAGTAATTTACAAAATTTAAAATTCTCCTATTCAATCTCGCAGCTACCCATAACTATCTCCCCTGTGGATCCCTGCGAACTTGCTCAAATTTCCAAGGCAAATTTCTAGAGAAATAGATGGCTACCCTCTCATAGCTAATCCTGCGGGTGCAAAAAAGTCATGAGAGAATGTCCTCGGTAAGTAGAGCTTAGGTGAATTAGACTTCAGATGAGTTTCTTGAAGAAACAAGACTTGTGGTGAAAAGGAGGCAAGCCATCTAATAAGCCCGCCATATTTTTGTTTGTTAAGCATCCCATTTACATTGACTGACAAAATACTACACTTGTTAGCGATTTCTATTTCTTAAAAAAGCTTGGTATCCACTCAAATGCAAAATCCTGTTTTCTCCGCCTTTTGCTGCCTTTGCTTCTGCTCTTTTTTCTGCTGAAAACCCGCCCAGATCCAGAACCCCACCCCCCGAAATGTGGAAAACCCCACTAGCCACGCTAGCCACATTTCAGCCCTCCCTACGAACCTAGTGGGTGTCATGGAACTACACCCATGGTGACAGTACCTACCCCCAGTGATGAAGAAACTTAAACCTCTATACTATACGCACAAATCATTATCAACTTCTAGAAGAAATTTCTTTCAATAACCCCTGGGCATCTTCTAAGTTTGAAAAAAGATGAAACTTCCCCTTCACAAGAACACAAAGTTTTGATTGTTGTGCAATTGAGGCCTGGGCGCCCTGCGCTTTAAACAGATACAGCATCTTCACAAATTCCTTACGCCTACGCGCTGCCGCTGCTGACATGTCAGAGAATATGCGACATTTGGTAGTCTCATTAACAGAAAATTGTCTTTTCTGTATCGCCTTTGCCAGAACTCTCTCCTTGACACGAAAATCAGCAAGATTGTTCGTGGTATCTTTGAATTCGGCAGAGGGTGAGCGGGAACTCGGCGTGCCCTTGTGATCGTTAGATCCCCGTTAAATTCAGGAAGAACTTTTTGTTTTATAAACGTGTCGGTCCATTGGAGAGTTTGAGATCCCTCGATCCCTTCGGGATCCCCTACTATTCGAAGATTCGATTTCCGGGAGTGATTCTCTAACTCCTCGAGTTTATTCTCCAAAAAGATTTTACTTTTTGCCGCTTCGTTTGCTTTCACAAACATGTTGCTCATCTGATCCCCCAGCTGTGCAATTCTTGTTTCAGCTTCCTGCAGTCTTGCTGGGAAACAAGCCACTGCTTCTTCAATTTTGCCTAGACGCTGATGGAGGGAGGCAATCTCAAATTCTTGTGATTTTTTCATCTCCCTAATCTCCTCCAAAATGAGGTTCATCATATCCCTTATATCCATCTGTTGTGTTCTACTCCCCTCTGCCGAGGAGTTACAGCTGTCTTGAGAAGTCTTCCCATCAGGCTTTTGATTCCCAGCTAACTGATCCTCGATCTCCAGACCGGTTCCATCAGTCCGCTGCTCCTGTAACTGGGGCAAAGGTAGAGCCTGTAGCTGGAGCAGGTTTTGCACCTCTGCTGGTGATATTTTTATAGCTTCAGGTAATGGTGATGCAGACTGGACCTGTTCTTGCGATGTACATGTTATTAGAGCTGGCGACGTTTCCAAGTCATTCCAAGAGCTTTCCTGATTTTGCGCTGCCGAGCCCCTTTTGGATGGAGGAGATGGAGGAGGTAGGGCCTGTTTAAGCGTCTGGGCTTGAGGCGGGGGAGAAAGAGAGCCGCCGGCAGCAGCCGCGGACAGGAGCTCCGTTTTTCGCTGAGCCGTGCGGGACGCCGAAACTCCATTACTGGGGGTGGGGCAGCGTCACCTGTGGCTACACGGAGGCGTGGTTCTCCGTAGCCATCCGAGCCTCAGAAAACACCACACATAAACAATACTTATACAAAAAAACATACATCACATACATTTAAAATATAAACTAAAATACATAACACTAATTTAAAAAATCGATATTTTAAACATTAATATTTTTGCAAACAATATTAATGACTTCTATATTTTTAAAAACGATATTTCTTACCTTAAATTCGATATGCTTGACCACGATATTCTTGCTGTCGATATTTCTGAATCATGATATTTCCAACTCAATATTTGTGTAAGTCGACATTTCCAACTCGATATTCTGTCTCAGCACCGCCCAATGTAAATCATGTTCCTTTTCACATAGGAGATTTTCTCACATAGCCTGAAAATCACTGCAGGTTGTATTTAACCGGCAATGAGCTAGGGTTCTACAAATAGACCTCTTGTGGACAGATTCACAATTTCAGCGTTCGGGTGCCAAATGCGCATGCAGAAACCCTTCAATCATGGTCTGATCCACAAAGCCTATTTTCGCATGCACAAACTATCTTGCGTGCGTGCAACATGCTTTGCACTCGAGTGTTGGCTTTGAAAACATTTTGCATGGAGGGGTTGATGTGAACAGAACGCATGCAAACTTTTAAAGACAACATTTTCTTTTCTCTCCACCCCACTCCCACTCTATGGATTTGTGAAAATTAAAACGGAATTTAAAAAAATGAAAGGAACGAGGGAGGAAAGAATCATGTAGTACTAGTACCTAGAGAAAAGGATAGTGAGAAAGAGTGAGATAAGATTGGAGGTAAAGTATTCTATTTATTTAATTATTGAAACTATGAAAATACATCATGTCATACAGATATCTTTTTGATGCTGAAAATGTCAGGTAAAACCACAGATTGGGAATCCTATGATTTTATCAGTACAACTTTAGATATATCACTGATTATATTACTCATATACCTTCTGAACCTGCATGTAAATATCTCGAACATTATTAACCACTCACAATGCTGTTTTGCCCTGAGAAAATTACAAGCAACTGAAGGCAATGAACAACCAGACTACTGCACAGGTGTATCTAAGTGATCCATGTCTCTACAATCCCACAGACACAGATCATCTCTAAGCAACATCTTTAAGTGGTTAGTTAGCTACTGTGCCAATATATATGCATAGATATATGAGCGGTTTGCGAAATTTGCATAATTTGCTTTTGCATATTTTGCCAAAAAATTACCTGAAAATATATGGAATCAGTGGAGTAGCAAGGGGGTGCGGGGGGAGCGGCACGAGTTTTGGGGGCAGTGGCCCTCCCCGCTCCTACCTGTGGACGTCGCGGGGCAGCGGCCGCAGAAATCACCAGCACTCCCCTCCCCTTGCTCTCTTATTCGGCTGCCGCAGGCGGCAAATGTAGGGGCCGCCATTGGCGCTATAAGGCCTAGCTAAGGAATTATGTAAAGTGATAATCTGGGATTTCATGGTATATTTTATTATGAAATGCATTTTTCTATACATTTTGGTTGGAAGAACGCATTTTCCACTACAAAAATAGCAATAAAAACCCACAAGTGCCGCAAATGACTGCTGCTCTCATTCTGAATGCTCATGTTGCTCCTGTACTCCTGATGTAAAATTTTGCGGCAGAATTGACACAATTTAACCGTTTGGTGTAATGCGTAATTTTCAGGAATTTTGAGTATCAAGAAAATTCTATAAATCACGTTATGTCTTCCTTCAGTATCATTATAATACAAATCTGCATGTTTTTTAAAATGTAATAAATAAAAATAGTGATGGTGATGATGGATGTTTTTCACCATGGATTTAAGGCCTAATCACTGCTAACCCCCTATTTTAAAAAAGAAACCAACAACCTCAGTAAATGAATATACTCAAGTGTAGTGCTACTTTAAAAGGAAGGGCCTTATTTAGAGTTTGGAGGAGAGGACACTGTCAAACTACAAGTGCCATAGCCTTTAATGGACATGTAACACAGCGGACAGGACATCTGCCAAGTTTGTGACGGAGTATCCTGGTTGCCAAATTCTAAACAAGTTCTTAAGCGAAAACTAAGCATCTCTCATATTTGCTTAGCTAGCACATCATGTGTCCTGACATCACATGCCTTTCAGTGTAGAGAAGCTCGAGGATTGGTTAGATAAATGATTTAATTGTTATGATGAGTTAACAAATTGAAAAACACCCTTTCATTTTCAGGTGCCATGGAAACAAAGTTTTCCCATGTTCATTCACAAAAGACACAATTGAAGGCCTTAATGAAGTGAAATGTTTTCAACCTAGCACCAGAGGCACAAACAGGAGGAGTGAGTATACAAATATTCATGGAGAATACCTCACTGTTTTGTTTCAAACTTTGGAAACAATGTTATATCTGGGACATTGTCATTTAAATTCAGGTCTATGATAGATAGATCGACCAATATCTATCCAACACGTTATTAGGATGACTTCAGTACAGTTAAGCCGAAGCAGGATGTGGGGATGATAAATTTCTACTTTGAACCAATACAGTACGATAATAAAGAGGATGTTCTACTGTATACATAAAAGTAAAGTTAAGCCTATCATAGGTAAAATACAGAATATGGCCGGGTACAGTGGATAAATAGGAATTTACATGTTGCCAACTTTTCAGCAGATGGGAGATATTCTATCACAAATGTGGCAAATATCTTGTCTGTGAATTGCGAGTGCATTATAGCCCATGTCACTTCTAATATGGTGCACTGAATATCTTCCACATTTTGATGTAGTGTCCCATCCGCCATATCCTAGGTAAGGCCCTATGTCACTTACATACTTAGGATTTGATGGAGCGTTGTAACAACAGACTTTTCAGTTCTTTTTTAGGTCGAGGCCTACCAGACAGCGCAGCTGTCAGGTTTGCAAGAGCTTCTTGGAGAAGTTCGGAAAACTTACCTGGGAATGCATTCCGTCCATTGCTTATCATTGACTTTGTGTTTTGTAACTCACAGTTACTTGCTTTCTATTTGCTGGCATTATTTGCTTTAGGCTGCTCAGTATGTCATTGTACCGCGTGTGGAGCAAAGCCTGTTTACATTATTCTTCCACGAGTGCCCGCTTTCTGCAAACAGACCTTTACATTTTGTTCTTAACTTGTACATTTTGCTGTGCTTTCAAAAGACAGAGGTCAAATGTCGGGCTCTGTCTTCCAAGGGAGCTTGGTATTCAGTAGCGGCCCGTGGTGGGAGTGCTGCTGGGCGCTGATGTGGGGCGGGGGAGGGGCAGGGTGGGGGGTAGTAAACCACGGATTACGACCGATTAGAGGTAAGTAAACATATAAATAAATAAAACGAATTTCGTTGCGCGCGCTGCATCGCATAACTACGGATTACGGCCGATTAGAGGTAAGTAAACATATAAATAAATAAAGCGAATTTCGTTGCGCGCGCTGCATCGCCAAATGCGATGCAGCGCGCGCAACAATCGTTTATTTATTTATATGTTTACTTACCTCTAATCGGCCGTAATCCGTAGTTTACTACCTCCCACCCTGCCCCTGCCCCGCCCCACATCAGCGCCCGGCAGCACTCCCACCACGGGCCGCTACTGTTGGTATTTACTTTTCTTTCCCTGACTTCAAAGTGAAAGGATTTATGTGGCAATCCTGCTGGGTACAGAGGGTGTGCTGGAGGAAGGCTGTATCATGTTTTTTTCTAGCACACAACAAAATTTAAATGTCTGTAAATTAACTGTGCAAATATTCCAGAATATATCAGAAATAGGAAAGCACTGATGAAGCACAATTTTTTGTAATTCTGAAGTGTGGTTGAAATAAATATTTTAATATGCTAAAAACAAATCAATACACTAGGTGATGCCATTTCCACACATTATCATTTGTACACTGTATAGTTTTATCATTAAAACTGTATGTCTGTGCAAATGTAATGGTCATTCCAATTGAAAATGTGTTCTCTGTAATGACAGTGTGCTACTCCACTCTACGCCACTCTCCTCAACTCTATGCCACCCAACTCCACTCTACGTCACCCCACTCTATGCTACTCCACTCTATGTCACTCCACTCTATGACACTCCACTCCACGATATTCCACTCTATGACATTCTACTCCACTGTACGACAGTTCACTCTACTCCACTCTACACCACTCCACTTTATGCCAATGCACTCTGCTCTATGCCATTCCATCCTGCGACACTCAACTCTACGACACTCCACGATATTGTATGACACTCCAGTCTATGACACTCCACGACAATCTATGCCATTCTGCGACACACCATGCCACTGTACGCCATTCCACTCTGTGACACTTTACGCCACTTTACTCCACTCTACCCCACTCTACTCTATGACACTTTACTCCACTCCACTCCACTCTCCGCTATGCTACGCCACTCCACTCTACTCTACTCTGCGGCACTCCACTCTATGGCACTCCACTCTACAACACTTTACTACACTCTGTGACACTTTACTACACTCTACTCTACGCCACTCTATGCTACTCCACTCTACACACTCTATTTGCCTCTATGCCATTCTACGCCACTCCACTCCACTCCACTGTACGCTGCTCCACTCTGCGACACTCTATGACACTCCACTCCACTCTAAGACACTCCAATCTACTTCACTCCACTGTACTCTACTCTATGCCACAACATTCTCCGCTCCTCCACTTTACGCCCCTCCGCTCTACTCCACTCTGCTTGACCACTCTATGCCACTCCACTCTATGACAGTCTACTCCACTCTACTCCACTCTACGCCACTCCACTCTATGCCACTCCACTCTGCTCTGTGACACTCTGCTCCATGACCCTCCACTCTATGACCCACTACGACACTCTACAGCACTTCGCTCCACTCTATGGCACGTTACTCTATGGCACTTCACTCTGTGCCATGCCACTTCACTCTACAACACTCTACTCCACTTTACGCACTCTATTCCAGTCTATGCCACTCTATTCCACTCTACGCCACTCCACAACACCTTTCGAGCCTCCACTCTGTGACCCTCCACTCTATGACACTCCTCTCTACAAACCTCCACTCTATGACACTCCACACTATGACACTTTATTCTATCACACTCCACTCTATGCCATGCCACTCTATGCCACTCCATTCTACAACACTCTATTCTACTCTACAGCACTCTACTCCACTCTATGCCACTCCAGTCTACTCCTCTCTATGCCACTCCAGTCTACTCCACTCTATGCCACTGCACTGTACACCACTCTACTCCATTCTACACCCCTCTACTCCACTCGAAGCTCCTCCACTCTATGACACTCTACTCCACTCTATGCCCTACACTCTATGGCACTCTACTCCACTCTATCTCTCTCCACTCTAGTCTGTTCCACTGTACCCCTCCAGTCTACGCCACTCTACATCACTCCTCTCTACACCACTCCACTCTACGACGGTCCACGACACTCTATGACACTCCACTCTATGACACTCCGTGACACTCTATACCACTCTATGACACTGCACACCACTCTACACCAATCCACTGTACGTCACTCCACTCTGCGCTACTCCGCAAGACTCTAAACCACTCCACACTACCCCACTTTTCTCCACTCTACACCACTCCACGCAGTGCCAATCTCCTTTGGCCACTAACTTTTATCCATTCTGAACAGAATCCACTCTGCCATGCTGAACAGAATCCACACTGCTGTACAACATGGCTAAAACACATTGGCAAAGCCAATAGCTCTTGCATAGACGAGAGCTATTGGCTTTGCCAATGCTTGTTATTTAAATGTTTCATAGGAAGGGATGCAGGTCCAGCCTTCAAAGCATTTACAGAGAAGGATTGTTTTACTGTCTTTACTGTCTTGCTTCAAAGAAATAGGGCTACCTCTGCTGCCCTTGACCTATAAAACGTTCTTTTACCACTTGTGTGTTGAGCGCAAAAAAAAAAAAAATTTGTGTCCTGATGAATTGTACCTTTGAGATTCCTTCCCTGTTCTTCTGGAAGGATCGGCAACAGGTCTGAACCTGAACACTGCAGGGTACAAGGAGTGCGGGAGAGTGTTTCATAATTGATTATTCATCACCAGGTGCGCTTCCATTTATCGGGAGGAGTAGGGCGCTTTTCTGCTGAGGTGGTAATGTTTCCGTGGAATGCGTTGAGTCACCGCTGAAGATGAAAAGTCAGATTATTACTAAATTAATTTCTGTGTTAAAAACCAATGAGTATATGAGGCGTGCATATCAGCGTTGGTTCCAAGGACCATTTTTCAAAAAGGCATGTGCATTATTTACCTCATTCCTTAATGCCACCACGACCTATAAGTATGGTATGGAGAAAGGCTTTCCTCCCCCTCCCGCCCAGGTATTGCCTTTTGTGGCCCTAGAGTCTGTATGTGTGGCACAGTTGAACAAGCTCGTTTTCACTCGTGCTGCACGTCACTGCTTCTCAGTTTAATGTGGCGTCCTTTGCTTCAGCCGCAGCTTACACTACTACTGGAATTCGGGGGGAGGGTGATAGGAGGGGTTCTCTTGTCTAATTAACTCTGGAAGGCCTGTATCCCAGTACGTCATCTTCATAGGTGCAGTAGCCTTCCCTGTCTTGGTCTAGGGGAATAGATCCTGTGTCAGAAGGCCCACAAGATAAAAACAAAACAAAACTCAGGCAAAAGTCTCTAATACACAAAGAAAACGAATTGGGCCCATTTGTGCCATAGTTGCCCCATCACCAGACCTGCTTGAAAGTGCCTTGGGTGATTATTTTTGGACAGATAAGCAATGACAGCAACCAGGGTCTTGTGTAATATTACTGTAACAGCACAACACACTCCTGACAAATACTAAAGCCCACATCTACAACAGAAAACAACATTAGATGGTGCAGATGTACAACACAGCAATAGATGCGTCCAGTCTGCAATGGGAAACCTCCCAACAACTTCATATGACCTGCTGCGTGAGGAACAATCACTCACCCTCTTCGAACAAGAGAAAAAAGCAAAGCTCTGCAGGTCACTCTGTCAGGCATAAAACACACTCCACAAAGACCATGCAAACTCTGTCATGTAGGGCTACACAAGGGTCCTCTGGAGGGCCCATAGCTCATCCTGTTGCCACTGGGTTTCACATCTAAAGTAAGAAATCACACAACTTTCAAGCTGAATGATTTTAGCAATTAAGAGCTTTTGAACCTTTCTTTCCAGAGTTCCAACTTTCTGAAAAGGCAGTTTACCTTGATTATTGAGAAAATATCGGTTGACAGCGCTAGAGAAGTAGGAACTGTAGATACCAAGCAATATTCACCTAATGAAGAGCTGCTATACAGAAATAAAGACAGTTAAATGAAACTCACGTCTAAAACGAAAACACATTTTCAAAGAATATTTGCTAACTAGGTAAGCAATAGAGAAAAAAGATGATGATCTATAAACATTTGCTTCTAAAATGTAGAAACTCATGGGAAAGCATTACAATCTCTCAATATAAGAGGATTACCATATTTGAGGGAATAGAGGGCCACATGGACAAAGGGTTTTCGTGGTTGCAAACTGCGAATCGGCCCATTTGCGAACACAAAAAGGCTTTTTTTACATGTACAAAGCCCTATTTGCGATTCGGTAACCTATTACCGAATCGCACATTATGTTTGCGATTCGGTATTTGGAAGGGGAGTGTTTAGGGCTTCCCTTCCTAATACCAAATCGCAGGGGTATGTATGATGTTTTGTGCCCAAAATGATGTTGCAAAACATTAACATTTTACCACTTACTTCAAGTAGGTGGTAACCATTTCCAATTGGGAAGGGGTCCACCCCTTCCCCTTTGTGAATGTTTGTAAAAACATTTTTCAAAGAGCAGGCAGTGGTCTCAGGACCACTGCCTACTCTTAAATAATGAAAAGAAAACTTTTTTAGTTTTTTTTTCCTTTAAGGAAAACGGGCTCCATTTAAAAAAAGATTGCTTTATTTAAAAGCAATCACATTCATGGTGGTCTGCTGACCCCAGTAGTCCATCATCCCTGTGATTTTAGTGATTCCCAATGGGTCGCACACCGAGACCTACCTCATTATTATTCTTGAGTTGGGTCTATGTGCGACCCACTGGGAATCACAAAATGCGTCAAAGACACATTTGTACATTGGTGTTTGCGATTACCTAATAGCAAATCGCAAAAATTAGCTGTTTGGTAATCGCAAGCGATTACCTTTGTACATGTGGCCCTATAACTAATTTAAAGTGTGCGCTTACAGATGAAAAATAGCAGGTAGATCCTTTCTCGATGTCACTCTGTGAACTTCCAAAAAGTTTGCAACTGGAACAGTCAAAGGTAAAGGTTATAGGTTGTCGTTATTGATTATTGGGCTATTCCTGATTGCTACTTTGGAGCAGATGTAGTTTAGGGGTTACACGCAGGGACGCTGCAATTATGTGGCAAAGGAGGACGAAATTATGCAGCAGCATAGACTAAACGATGCGGCAAAAAACCGCAAATTATAGCGGCATAATGCAGTACATTTTTACAGTATTATGCCAAACTTTTTTCATTTTAAAAAATACATTAATACTGTCTAGTAAACGTACCACACCAGTAGTGCCTGTTTTATAGCTGACTGAAACAACCAGGAAGTGTATTGGTGACCAGTTAACCTTTACAAAGAGTCTACGACAGCACAGCACCACATGTGGCACTTTTTTTTACTAACTTTTTGAGTACTTTGAGCTAGAATTAAAGATTTTTTTGGTGTGAAATCCACAGTTTAAGCTCCACATGCTGAATTATGTGGCAACTGCGGGAAATGCACATTGCCTTAGAACAGTCGGCGTGTCATATGGTATGTGTGGCCTACTTACTATACAGCCCAGTAGACATTACGAAGCTCTTTGTATGCAAGTCTTAATAATGGATGTGTTACATTTCCTGATGACGCGTACATGTGTGCTGTGCGGTTAGTTATTACTGCACAGTTGTGATGGAGAAAGACAGTTATAATGAGAAACAGTCAGACTTGAGTCACGTTAGTTACACCTCCTTCTAGCCGTACTGGGTGCGCTCAGATTGAGGTAGCTGAGTGGGTTAACGTGCCCGCTACAAACATCTCTATAAGGTGCGGTCGTAGGTTCTAAAGCCCCTGGAGCTGGCTCGTCCGTTTATCCTTGAGAGGTCTGTAAAATAAGCACGGTGGTGGTTAAAGCAACATCTGTTAAGACAATGTTGAAATACTCCATAGTTCGAATGTTATATAAGAAAACAAGTTCATATTGCGACACGCTTACAAAACGAGACTATGGGGCACATGCATCAAAGGTTTTTGCGATCGCAAACGGTGCGAATCGCAAAAATCGGCCGTTTGCGATCGCAAATTGGCCTTTGGAGATGCATGAAAGTGTTTCCTATGCGCAATTTAAGAATTCGCAATTAATTGCGAATTCCTAAATTGCGATTGCATTAAGGAATCGCAATTTGCGATTCCTTAAATGCAATGCTAAAGCACTTTCAAATAGCGATTTCGCTATTTGGGACCGCAAATTACAGACAAATCAAACTTGTCTGTAATTTGCAAAACCTTCGAAAAATGCTCTAAAATGCATTTTTTTAAGTTTTAGGTTACACACACACATGCCCTTGGGGCATGTGTGTGCTTGCAATCATGGGTGCACATCACAATTTCAGGGGTGCAACAGGGTGTCATTTTGACACCCTGGCACCCTTGAAATGCATTCTCAATTTGCGATTCTCTAATTGCGAATCGCTAATTGAGAATGTCTTCCCATTCATTCCTATGGGCCTCTAGGCCCATAGGAATTAATGGGGAGGTATTCCTTAATTGCGACTCGCAATTAGCGAGTCGCAATTAAGGAATGTTTAGGAATCGCTATTTTTATAGCGATTCCTACATGCATAGGCTTTTGCGATTCCTTAATTGCGATTCCTTAATAATCGCAATTAAGGAATCGCAAAAGCCTACCTTGATGCATGTGCCCCTATGAGTAGGCCAAGAGAGGGGTGTGGCCCCCTCGAATTCTTTATGTAAAATGTTGAGTTCAAGCCTGAGTGAGCACCATGCGTGTAAAATGACATCAATGAATCGGAAAAATAATAAAAAAAGAGGGGGCATCCATAAATAGAGTTAAAACAGTAGAGGCTTTATTTTTTTACATTTTTTTCCGAAGATTAACATTTCTCTTTTCTCATATTCTCAATTGTCATTGCCTATTTTTGTTTGAAACGTTTCTCATAATATTTAATTATTTGATACTTCGAATTTACAAAACGTACTAAGGGGTTGCTCTTAATGTATGCTCACTTAATTTTTTAATATTTTTTTTTCTTATATCAGCACGTGGTTAGTTGTTATGCAATCTTTAAAAAGATAATTTTGAATGGAAATCAATACGTTTATCATGTAAATAAACTATGTGAAGGTGAAGGCACAATGGGTGGTTGCTCTGATGGTAAATATTTGAATATATCGAGTTTTTGGGACAAGAGTGACAGGCTTTGCCTTTAGTTATTTTCGTATATTCATGTTCTCTAATAAATCACTCACCAGGTAATTCCACATCTTCCTGGGAGTGTGCCGTCAGCCACTGACTCATTCTATGTACACCACCTGCCCTTCAGTTTGTAAACTCAGATTGTGCATAAGTGCCGAGCTCGGGGGATGGTTTGGTGATACACTACTGTGCGCAATTCTGTCCCAGAATAAATGCTGATGTTGCAATTGATGTCCTTTGATGAGGTAATTTGGGAAGTCGCAAGGAGAGTAATTCTTAAGCATAAGGGCATTGGGTTCATGGGGAGAGTCCTTAATGATAAGGCAAAGAGTTCAGTGCGCTGAGCACCCAAACACTGTCCATGCTTAGCCAGGGTTGATCTAGTAGGGGCCGTTTTATCCAGAGTGTCCCTGGGGCGCCGCTTTGAGCACCCCCGGGGCACTTTGGAATTACAGACGGGGCCGCAGACACTTGTGGCTCTTTCTGTAATACAAATAGTGCTTGTGCACATATAGCGCCAGTACTATCATCAGAGGGCCTTCCCTTATTTGCAGGGGGGACGTGGCCCCATGCAAATGAGCAAATCTTTTTTCCTCTGCATTACAGATGCGGGCGCAGAAGCAAAGAAGCTGAGTTTTTTCCTTCTCTTGCACTCTGTAAATATCTGATGCAGAAAAATAAGTGCCAGTACACACAAATGAGTTCAGGTGCCCCCCCACTGGCAACCACGGGCTCAAATTAAGCACTAGTTTTAGTACTGCACTTTACACGTTATCTTTAAGTTAAGCCTGTCTACTCTGCGCCATAGTTACCACAGGTTGAGCTCAGGTTTATTTAGTGCCTTTAGCAGTTCACCCTGACAAGGTTTCTGATTGTTACTTGAGGTGGGTTCTCACCACCCTCAATGAATACTCCGATTTCTTACACAGTGACGTAGACATCTCCAGTCTACATCACACGAGCCGGAGGATGATGGTGCAGAAGAGGAATATGAGATAGAGGAGGAGGAAGAGAACCTCCTGATGATGGCCCCAAAGCCAGAGGAAAGAGGTGGTCCTTCAGGAGTGAGGTCCCCTGCCAGGAGCAGTGTGTCCCTCCACAACCTGACCCCTGAAGAGTTGGGGGACAGGCAAGCTGGGAGAGAGCTGAGGCTGGCCATGGAGGAGAAAAGGTTGGCCAAGGAAGAAAAGAAAGTAACCAGGGAACTAGAGGATAAAAAGACAGATACTGAGAGATCCTTAGGAGAAAAAAGGCTAGCTCTGAAGGAGAAGAAAATTCTGCTTCCACATGATATGAGCCTGAAAGCACTGGACCTGAAAGCCAGGAGGGTCACAGAGTCCAGTGAAGATTGCGGCAGCGACACAGAGTTGGCTTGAGGAGGTAAAATGGTCCACATCTAAGGGCAAATTTATGAGCCCCTTGCGCCACTAAAGTGTCACTTTTTGAGTGATCTGGCGGTGCAAACTACAGAATCATATTTATGAGGTCACGCAAAGCCACTTTGCATGGCTGTGAATGGCCTCATAGACATGCAGTAAGATAAGGCAGTGCAAATCCCTGCATTGCCTTACTCTGCGCTAGGGAGGCGTCCCATGGGTGTTGCAGCGGGTGTTTCCAAGCGACACCCATGGATTTTGAAGCTTCCCCAGATTTACAAAATCATGTAAACCTGGGGATGCGCCAAAACCTTATGCCTCCACAGGGGAAGTGCAGCAAGGAGAAATTGTGGAACCTGAATAAAAATGAGACACAGACTCTGTCAAGGTTTATAGGTGGAATTTTACTATACGTGTACATGGGGACAGCAGGTGCGGCAACCTAGGGGCAGATTTACAAGAAAGTGCCGCAGCGCAGCACCGGAAGCCCTTTGGCTGCGGCACTTTCAAAGCACAGGAATGGTACATATTTACAATAATGTCGCATTCCTGTGCTCTCCCCTCCACTGGCGCACAAACAGCTGCCATGCGCCGGCGCATGCACCCTTGCACCATGGGACAAGGATGCCTGCGTCATGGGGAGATTGTTTTTGTGGAGGAAGGGGCACCTTCCTGCACAAAAACAATCACTACAGGCATTTTTCTCTTTCAATGCGTGCTGTAGAATACAGCACGCATTGAAAGAGGAAAAAAACGAGGAGACATGAAAACATTCCTCCTCGTTGCGCCTTGCTACGCCACCCCTAGGGTGGCGTAGCATTCTAACGCATTTCCAGGTTAACGATTCCTCGTAAATCTGAAAATGTGTCAGGTTCCATGGGTGTTGCGTGGGAACACCCACAGCAACACCCATGGAACGCACCTTTCACGCAAAGTGTTGCGTTTAAAGGGGTCGTATTTACAAGGACAGGAAAAGTCACGCAGGGTGGCGTTTCCTATCCTTGTAAATATGGGGCAGTGAAATGCACCGCCGCTGCGTCACGAAAAGTTACGCACTGGTGGCGCAAGGAGCTTGTAAATCTGCCCCCAAGTGTCTAAATTGCAGAAGTCCAGTACGGCCCTTTATTTCTGTAAACTGCAAAGGTCATTGTAGTACATATCCAATGAAAATACAGTTACAAAGATATTTCTTCATTATAATGAGCAAATACATCATGTGCTATTGATCGGGCAGGACAAATTAAAAAATGCTAAGCATATAACTAATAAGCAAACACCAGTGGGACGTGTCACCGGCATGATACATTGTGGTGAGCTGTGTGATGCTCACATTACAGGTGCTTGGGACAGTGGGGACTTTTCAAAGCCTTTGACAATACCATATTGTGCTGCATGCTCTGTCCGATCAGGGACAAGCACTTGTTTCTATAATGCATGGTAGGTTAATGCTGGCTGTTGCTGGGCTAGCGAGGCAATGCATGTCAAAAGTGATGTTTTTGTTTAAGCAGGCCTTGCGTTACAAGCTGTTACCTTCTATGAGTACCAGAGTTTACCAAGGCCGTCTTGGCCTTAGCACACGTTCTTCAGGCCCTCACATCATTAAGTATTATTGAGTATCACAGGCCAATATAAGAACAAAATGGGATTCGGGTTCCACAAAATAACTTTATTTCTCCTCGTTTTTTCCTGCAGCACACATGGACAGAGAAAAAAGCCTCAGAGGATTGTTTTTGTGCAGGAAGGTGATCCTTCTTGCACAAAAACAATCCTGCCGACAACACAGGCACCCTTGCACCATGGTGCAAGGGTGCCTGCATAGGCATTAGGTTGCCGAAACTGAACCAGTGCAGGGGGAAAGGACAGGAATGCACTGTATTGAATAAATACAATGCATTCCTGCCCTTTCACTTTGACGTAGGGCAGCGCAGCAAGGTGAATTGCTTAGTTGCCGTACTCAAAACCCCCATA
Source organism: Calotriton arnoldi (assembly GCA_963921515.1). Lineage (NCBI taxonomy): Eukaryota > Metazoa > Chordata > Amphibia > Caudata > Salamandridae > Calotriton > Calotriton arnoldi. Next base: position 329,751 of record CAWUFW010007600.1, on the reverse strand, counting down.
AATGAGGCCCTGATTTTCTAGCTTTGTGGTGGTGGATGAAATTGAAAAAGTGGTTTGAGGCCTATGATGTAGCTTTGTGAATACACAGAGTTCCAGAGAAGGATTTGTGGGCTACTCTCTGGAAGCATATGCCAGTCGCCAGGAGGGATACGCTACATGCCCTAGATACACCTGGTCTGCCCCCATTAAAGATGCCTTTTTTGTCAAATGTGTTGTTATCCCAGAGAAATACTGCTTGAAGGTTAGGAACAGCCAGACACTAACCAGTCCTAGGGTGGGTTTCATAGATTACTCCAGTTAGGCACTAGATAGTTGAGTGAAGGACAGCAAAGTGAGTGACTATGATTGGCTGTACAGTCTATTCATGAGAGAGCACATGTTCAGTAATTGCTTTACAGTGTTCTGCCAACACTTGATTGGTTCAAAGCTCACTGTGCCTAGAGAGCTTATAAAGGAGACTGACCTCTATGTTACTACCAGAGTATCAAAGAAGGTACCTGGAGAGAACCCCAAAAAAGGTGGACTGTGTCCCCATCAACAGAAGGAGGGGTTAACATGGAAATCCAAAAGCAGTTCTCTAAAGGCCCAAAAGAGTTTCCACTGGAAGGAATTGCAGTCCAATCCTGAACAGAAGAAGAATGGGTTTAAAGGGAAGGAGCCCCTGAGCTATGTCCGACGACCCAAGTGCCATGAGTGTTACCAGTATGGGCACAAAAAGAGGGGGTCATCTGACTCTGCAAGAAGCAGCCCCCCACTGGTGGGCCAAACCCAGAAATGACTAATGTAATACTAGGGGCAGACGATGGTAGGCTACTTTATAGGGGAGTGCAGAGGTTACCCTAGTGTCCCTGGGTGACAAGGAGATGGTGCCTAAGGCCCTCATGCCTGACAATATTAAAAAGTATAAGCAATGGCTCACCATCAATGGGCAGAGGGTAGAGGCTCAGAGATACACAGGAGCCAGTATGACTATTCTTAAGTGTCATCTGTTGTCCTCAGAGCAGGTAGTCCCTGATGTGATCCACCAGGTTGTGACAGCAGACAACCAGGTGAGTTACTATTCAGTCGTTCTAGTTCCCTTTGAGTGGAGGGGGTGTCAAGTATCTTAAAGATAGCTGTGAGTCTAGCCATTCCTATTGACTGTCTGTTAGGAAATGACCTAGAGCACACCATCTGGAATGAGTTTGAGCTCAGATCCCAATTGGAGATGTTGGATTGCCTGAATGGGTGTGCCTGATCACATGGTCCATGGAAGCCCGTCAGGGGAGTCCGAAAGGCCAGTAGCCTGAAAAAGAGGCCCGGGTGTCTGCCAAGAAGAGGATGAGCTTGGGAAAGCCACCTCAGAAGTTTTCATGGTTCAGGAGAAGGTTGACATGAGGGTGACACCCGAAACGTATAGAGGAAGACATTGTTTCCCTAGGAGACCTACCTGAGTTAGCTGGGTGTCAAAATGAAAGGGGGCAGTGTAAACTAGAGTTCTGTATGATGCAGAGTTATTGCCCCACTCTTGAGGGCCTACGGCATCAGACAGAGGCCCAGGCAAATGGTGACACCTCTGGTGATCACCTCATTTAATGGGCGAATGGACCTATGTATAGTGATCCTAAAGTCCCTGACCGTGGGTAACCCGTGTGTTTGTGGTCCCCCAGTGCTACTGGGCTTTCTTACTGGAGTTGGCTCATGACATCCCCTTGGCAGGACATTTGGGGCAGGCAAACTCCTTTGACTGACTGGTCACTCACTTTTAATGGCCTTGGGTGAGGATAAAGTCAGATGCATTCTGCAGATCATGTGCAGCCTGCCAGGCCAGTGGGAATTCAGGGGCAAATCAGAATCCCCTCCTGCTTTCTTCCCAGCAGAGGGAAGACCGTTTGAGTGGGTGGGCATTCACTTTGTTCAGGCTCTGGACCCCAAGGCTGCTTTAGGCAACAGGTTTATCCTGGTCTTATTGGACTATGCCACCCGGTACCCTGAGGCCATACCACTGAGGTCAGTGTCGTCACCTGTGGTGGCCACGGCACTGATGGGGATATTTACCTGTGTGGGTTTCCCAAGGAGATTGTGTTTGACAGGGGCACCAACTTCATGTCTACCTAGATGTGGTCAATGTGGAATAAGTATGAGGTAACCTACAAAATCTCCACACCATACCACCCCCAGACCAATGGGTCTGATGAAAAATGTAACAAGACCCAGAAAGACATGATTATGAACCTACCATCACCCACGAGGTGTAAATAAGACATCCTCTTGACATGCCTACTGTTTGCATACAGGAAGGTGCCTCAGAAGGGACTGGGGTTCAGTCCCTTTGAACTTCTTTTTGGCCACTCTGTGCATGGACCTCTCGGTCATGTGTAGGAGGGCTAGGTACAAGTTCCCAAGAAACCTTGTCAGGATGTAGTGAGTTCCATGTTAGCCCTAAGGTCTCATATCAAGTGCTTCTGGAAAGAAGCCACTGACAACTTGGAGGCCAGCCAGAAAGTCATGAAATACTGGTATGACTAAAAGGCCCCTCTGGTGGAAGATTAGCCTGGCCAGAAAGTCTGGTCCATGGACCCTCTGGAGCCCGGGCCTTCAAAGACCGGTGAACCAGTCCCTATGAGGGGAAGGAGCGAAAAAGGGAGGCTACCTACCTGTTGGACCTCAAGACATCTAGGAGCCCCGTAAGGGTCGTACTTGTGAACTTCCTCAAATCCCATTTTGAGAGGTATGAAGTAACTATGCCATTGGTGACGGATGATGGGGAGGAGGAGGAAAATGAACCCCTCCTTGACCTCCTGTTTTCCAAGGGAGAAGATAGGTCAGTGGAAGGAGTTGTCCTCTCCCCTCCCCTTAGTCCAGAGGAACTGTCACCGCTTTTAGGGGCAATTCACCTCTTTATTCTGACTTACTCCATGGCTCAGTGATTGGTGTACACATGACATAGAAACAGGGGGCAGCATGCATGTCAAGAATAAATTCTACAGGCTATCGGACAAAATGAGATTCAGCATCAAGGACAAAGTTTCCAATATGTTGGATTTGGGTCTAATTGAGCCCTCCTGTAGTTCCTAGTGCAGTCTAGCGGTATTGGTCCCCGAAGCTGCTCATTGGGCACAATCCCAGAATTTAGATTCTGTGTGGATTAAAGAGGCCTCATTTCAGTCACTAAGGCTCGAGAGCTTCAAAAAGATGCTCTTTGGACTAAAGAATGGTCAACCGGGTCCTGGCTGGTCTTGAAAACTTCAGTGCCGCCTACTTGGATGGCATTGCTGTTTTTAGTTCCAGCTGGGATGGCCAACAGCACTGCCTCCTGGAAGTGCTTTAGGCCCTGCAACAGGCAGGCCTGACTATCAAGGCCAGTAAGTTCCAGATAGGTCAGGGATCAGTGGTGCACTTGGGCAAGTTTAGCCTCTCCAGCCCAAGATACACACTATATGGCTTGGGAGCCTCCCAATACCCAGACTGATGTGAGATCCTACTTGGCCTCACTGGGTACTACAGGAGATTCGTGAAGGGTTATTGCACCATTGTTGCTCCCTTAACTGAGCTGACGTCCAAAAAGCAGCCCAAAAGGGTGATTTGGACAGAGGTGTGCCAGAAATTTTTTGATACCCTGGAGGAAGCCATGTGCGCAGCAACAGTGCTCAAGGCCTCTGACTTCTCTAAGAAGTTCCTAGTTCAGACAGATGCTTTAGAGCATGTGTGAGAAGTTGGCCTGGTATATGCTGTACACTAATTAAAGTGGGCACCTTGCACCAGTCCAAACAACCCTTACGGTGATTTAAGAGGTCAAAGATAACCTTAGAAAGCTATCCAAGTGGTAGCTTTGGAGAGCAGCCTTCAGGCTTAGTCTTGAAGGAATGTTAAGCAGCTTGTTTTACCCGAATGCAACCTTATAGTATTGGTTAAATCAAAGGAGAACCACACAGTAGTTATAAAAATATGTATTTATTAATATAACACTCTCTAGTACAACACAGTATCTCCTACACAGAGATAATCACAAAGCACACAATACTTAAGCACAGAAATGAAAGTAAATTGCACAAATGCACAGTGTACCCCAGGGGGCGACCAAACCATATACTAAAATAGTGGTATAAGAACCACGACTCGAGTCAAGACAGTGTCGAGAGGGCATAGAATCGCTGGGACCCCAAGGAACCACCCAAGGTGAGTAAGTAGGGACCCCACGGAGGACAGGTGAATTGTGGGAACACGACCGCGTGCTCCGTACAATTCTATCGGAAAGTCGTGGTTGAAGTTTTAGAGTTTAAGGACCCTTCCCAGTGGACTTCGAAGAAACCCCGTGGAAGTTAGGAGGTTGGTGAGCCACCCCACCCGTGGATACCGAGGTACCCAAGTTACCTATCCCAGGGAAACCGGGTGCATATGTCTGAAGTGGCGTCGGAAACCGCCGTCGAACCCAATGGAGGACTTCGAGAAGAGCCGCTGCATTGAAGGAAGAAAAGTGTCCGTTGGAATCCAAAGGTGGATTCTTGTTGAAGAGTTCCTGAAAGCAGAGGGGACAGAGTCTGGGTCACTCAGGAGTGACCAGGGGCTTGGTAGATGAATGCCCACCGATGTTGGGTGCTTCAGGTGCGTTGATGGAGTGCTTGACTCTGCAGCTACGGGGACCAGGAGATGTTGAGGATGACCAGGAGCCAGAGACGAGCTGTCCCAAGAAGGATGTTGAGTGCTGAGGGGTCGGTGTCCGGCGGGAGCACCAACAAGCCTTGGCAACGGCAACCCATGCAGAAGGTCAAGGATGTGTACGGTTTGGACCAGCAAGGTCCAGGAGACTCACCACAACAAGGGTAGTCGGGGGGGGGCTGGAGCAACCAGGGAATCCCAGAAAAACAAAGTCGACCCTCAAGTGGACTCACAGGCCGGAGGCACAGGAGTCGCGAGAGGACCTCAAGCCATTTCACCAAACAACAGCCCACGGAGCACTCGGTGTGAGGAGGCTAAAGTTCTTGGTAGGAAATGGTACCAGAGGTTGGGGCTACTCGGAGCCCAATGCACTTGTTCGGGAAATGGCACCAAGCATATGCACTTGCAAATGTACGCGGTGCACAGGGGTTTGGGTATTGCAGCCCCACAAGGGATTCTGACCTCAAACTTGGTGAGAGGGCAGCTCGGACCTTGAGGGACATAGAAACCCACCTCCTGTGTTGCTGAAGCCTTCAGAGTCCGTAGGAGCTCAGGGTCAGCAAACCGGACAGCAGTGTTGCGGTGCCTGCGAATGCAGGGGAGTGACTCCTTCACTCCAAGGGAGATATCTTCGGTTGTCCTTGATGCTCCACAGGTCCTGCACAGATCCTGTATGGTGCACAGGCACGACGATGCTTCAGACTGAGAGGGAGACGAAGTCGGGCCCAAACGAAGTCCAGCGAAGTCCAGAGTGTCCAGACAGTCGAAGTTCAGTGGTTTCTGGTTCAGAATCTTGTCCACGTCGAATCTAGGGTCCTACAGCCAGGTAAGCCCTTTTGTACCCACGGGAGAGGGTTGGACAGATTCAGGGGACCCTCCCAGGGGAGGGTCTGGACAGTGGGGAGGTTACTCCCATGCCCTTTGTCCAGTTTCGCGCCAGAGCAGGAGCTGACGGCTCCCAGGACTGGTTTGAACTGGACTATGCACAGGGACACCAAATGTGCCCCTCATGCAGACTTTCGGTCGCTGGCAAGCGCACCCACCCAGCCCTAATACACTAAATCCTGTCTGGGAGGTGGTCAAACCTCCCACACCGGTTACCGGGTGGGAGGTATGATTCCAACATGCTTGACACCAAACACGATAGGGTTAGTTTCAACCGTTTTAGAGTTGGTCATCAAGCGGTCGCATAATGCCACTCTATAAGTCGTAAATGGCAGCCTCACTGACAACCCAGGAGAATGGACTCCGTAGGCTGCAGGGGTGTTCTGCTCATGCAGTGGCACCCTCTAACTTAGAACCAAGCACCCTGCCCTCATGATTGTAAAGGCCTGCTAGAGGGGTGACTTATAGGTTTAAAGTGCAGTGACCCTTAGATATAGTAAACCTATATCTTAAGTAAGTGGTGCATGCACCAACTTATACAGGCTGCAATGGCAGGCCTGTAGTTCCATTTTGCATGGCCTCTCATGGGTGGCATAATACATGCTTCAGCCCATGGGAGGCCTCTGGGGTACCTATGCCCTGGATACATGGGTACCATATACTAAGGACTGACAAGGGTACCCAAGTATCCAATATGGAGTGTACCTAAGTACATATCATAACAGTTTAGGGAGAAAGCAGGTAGACTGGGGTCCTGATTAGCAGGATCCCAGTCAGACTAGTCAAAAATAGTATCACATTTAGCAAAAAGTGGGGGTAACCATAAGAAGCAGCTCCTACTTTCCCACAGCATGGCATTGGGATACCTTGTCACAGCTAAATGACGAGGGCTTGGACAAACCTGTAGCCTTCATCAGCAGGAGGCTATTTGAAAAAGAACCAAGCTACAGTACAATTGAGAAGGCAGCATTTTCAGTGGTCTGGGCACTGAAGAAGTTGAGACCATATCTATTTAGGACTCACTTTCGGCAGCAGGGTCGCTAGCAGGTCGAACTCTGGTGGCAGAGTGGAGTTTACCGCCCACCCCTAGTTCTAGTGTAACCCTGTCTCTTCCTATAGGTAAGCCTGCCATGCCACAGGGAGAAACATCTTTGAAGGTTTTCCGCTGTCAGGGCATGTAAAACATTAAATATACATGATGTACTTTTTAAATGCATTGCTTCCTGCCCTACGGCCATTTAGGGCCTATCTTGGGGGTGACTACTCACCGTGGCTGCATTGGCAGGCCTGGAGACATGCTTTACAGGGCTACTTGAGTGTGAGGCACAATGAGAGCTGCAGCCCAATAGTAGCATTTAATTTACAGTCCTTGGGTACATTTAGTAACATATACTAAGGTCTTAGAGTAAATAAAATGTGCCAATTAGGTGTATGCCAAATTTACCAGGCTTAGGAGGGAAAGCACTTTACCACTGGTGAGCAGGAGTATATTGCGCAGAGTCCTAGGACCAATAAAACCAGGTGTAGCAGAAGAAGGCACAGATTTGGGAGAATACCACTGAAAATATGGTCATTTCCAACACACTATGTTAGGCAGGTTTTTTCTTGGGCGCTGAATTCTTGGTGGCTCGCCAATTATATACAGTGAGCTGTATAGAGGCACTCACAAAGCACCTCATCAACTTTGTAACTTAATAATAATATAGCCGTCAGTGTGAGCAGTAGGTTGGGGAGACACACATGCAAACAAGCATTGTCAATGCCAATAGGTCTCACCTATGCAAGAGCAATTGGCTTTGCCAATATGTTTTAGTCATGTTGTACACCAGCGTGACTGCTAGTCAGCATGGCTAAAAGTTATTGGAGTGTCATAGAGTGGATTGGAGTGTTGTTGAGTGGAGTAGAGTGTTGTAAAGTGGCATGTCGTAAAGTAGAGTGTCATAGAGTGGAGTGTCGTAGAGTGAAGTGTCATAGTAGTGTGTCATAAAGTGGAGTGTCGTAGTAGTGTGTCATAGAGTAGAGTGGAGTAAAGTGGCATGGAGTAAAGTGGTGTGGTGTGGAGTGGCATAGAGTGGACTAAAGTGGTGTTGAGTGGCATAGTGGGAGTAATGTAGAGTGTCATGGAGTGGCATAGAGTGGAATGGAGGGTCGCATTGTGGAGGGATGCAGAGTGTTGTAGAGTGGAGTGGTGTACAGTGTTGTAGAGTGGAGTGTCTTAGAGTGGAGTGTTGTAGAATGGAGTGTCATAGATTGAAGTATCATAGAGTGGAGTGTCAAAAAGTTGCATAGAGTAGAGTGGCATAGAGGGGAGTGGCATAGAGTGGAGTGGTAGGGAAGTGTGTCATACACTGACATGGAGTGGAGTAGAGTGGAGTGGCATAGAATGGAGTAAAGTTGTGTGGTGTGGCATAATGGGAGTTGAGTGGAGTACAGTGTTGTAGAGTGTCATGGAGTGGCATAGAGTGGAGTAGAGGGGCACAGAGTGGAGGGGTGTAGAGTGGAGTGGCGTAGAGTGGAGTAGACTGTCATAGAGTGATGTGACATAGAGTGGAGTAGAGTGTTGTAGGGTGTTATAGAGTAGAGTATCGTAGAGAAGAGTGTCATAGACTATCATATAGTTGAGTGTTGTAGAGTGTCATAGACTGGAGTGGAGTGTCGCAAAGTGAAGTGTCTTAGAGTGGAGTGTCAAAGAGTAGAGTGATGTAGAGTGTCGTGGAGTATCATAGAATGATGTAGAGTAGAATGGAGTAGAGTAGAGCAGAGTAGAATAGTGTAGAGTGGAGCCGCGTAGAGTGAAGTAAAGTGTCATAGAGTGGGCTGGCGCAGAGTGGAGTATGTATGGCATTCCATTACAGACAACACATTTTCAACTGAAATGACGAACACATTTGAACAGACATACAGTTTTATTGAGAAAACTATACAGTGTTCAAATGATAATGTGTGGGAATGGTATTACCTAGTGTAGTGATTTGTTTTGATTGGATTGAAATATTTGTTTCCATCATACTTCAGAATTGCCCAAAAATTTGCATCATTAGTGCTTTCCTAATTCCGATATATCCTGAAATATCGGCACAGCTCATTTACAGACATCTACATTTTGTTCCATGCCTCAAGAAAGCCTTTCCTACCTAACATAACATGAATTTGAACATGTGGAAAAAGAAGCGGCAGACCGAGGGCACAGTAGGATACAACATAGACTGCAATCCACTGCACCTTGATAGGGCAGGGCCTCGGGGTTAACATAGTCGAATCCAACGAAGTGGCAAAACATTAGCAGTGAGGGCAGCGTTTTATTGTTTTCTATACCTGACATTCTCTGGTCTTGGTGCTGCAGGCTGCCAGCTGCGGCTGGGTCAGGTCAGTCCAAATTTAACTCCCAATCTGTGCTGTTCACTTCACTGCTAACAAGACATTCGAGCAATGCTGTCTCTAAACATGGCCAGCAAAAAGAGCCACAGTCTATACTCGGTTGCAGGTGCATTTTCGTTCTCTGCAAAAACATCACACACATTGCCTGCTGTTGTCCTCCCTTCCTCCCTATGAGGGCAGAGCCTGGCACAAGCACACCAATACAGCGAGAAGACTTCTGGGATAAGTGAAGTGATGCCTCACGCAGGGCTTCTTCCTACAACCCCAGAGGCTACATCAATCAGCTGTGCCTCTGCCGTGCTCAACTACAGCACCCACTAAAGTGAAGATGAAGGGCTGCAACAATGGTAAGCCCAATGTCTTTACCTCACTTCTGTCAGATGCTGAGGCCTCATGAAGTGCCTGATTGCCTGACCTAATTAGAACAGAGGTTGCAAAGCAGGTGAAGGTGGGAAGTGCCCCAGAGCCCTAATTAAGAAACCGCTACTGCCCTCGTCTATCCCTCCTTTGACTCATCCCAAACCTCATTTTACAGCTATAATCTCCCTAATAACCCTTTCTAGACTCTTCTCTCCTCTATGCCTACTTTGACTTATCTCAAACCTCATTTTACTACTATGATCTCCCAAATATCACTTTCTAGACTGCTCCCTCCTCTGTCCTATTCAATCCAACTAACAGACTAACATGTCCACCGCTCCAATTAACAACTTTTAATTCTCTATACTAACCCACCACTAATCCACTATAGGTTCCAGAGTAGTGTGCTACTCGCCGAAAATCGCTTTAATGCCTTGTCAAGCAATACAATTACAATTACAATTACATCTCCAGATTGTCAGATAAATCCTCACTTTGAAGTCAGAGAAAGAAAAGTAAGCACCAAACTCTCTCGAAAGACAGAGCCAGACATTTGTTTTTGAATGCACAGCAAATGTGACATGGTAAGAACAAAATTCAAAGGCCTGTTTACAGAAAGCAAGCACTTGTGGAAGAATACAGTAGACAGACTATGCTCCATAGGAGGGACAAAGACATGTTGGACAGCCTAAAACAAATAAAGGCAGCAAATATAAAACCCCCAAATGTGAGTTACAAACCAAAAAGACAATGGTAAGCAATGGGTGGAACGCAGTCTTAGGTCAGCTTTCAGAATGTCCCCAAGAAGTCTTTAGCAGCCAGACAGCCTGCACTGTCTTGGAGACCGTGACCTAAAAAGTCCTTCTTTAATGTTATTTAAATTTTATACATACGTGTTGAAGCTCCACTTCCTTATTTAGCCTGCAGTCTACAGTTATTATTAGTATAGGAATTCCTGATAAGTCCTTTGAAACTGAGTGATCAGTACAGATAGGTTTTCATATAGCATCATACCTTCCATATTGTGGAAGCTGTTGAAAGATGTACATTCACACAGAAAGGCAAGAGGGCATAGCAGATGGGCATATTATTGTGATTAATGACGTCACGGGATGTCCCTTTAAACATTTCTGTTTGGCGGGCGCTTTGGTCAGGATTTGCACAGTCTTCCACCATTTTCATGGTTTCAATGATGTGGTTTTAATATAATTTTATTTAATGGGATTGCTCAATAAGTGCCAATGGGGTGGGGCAAATGAAACAATACAACAAACAAAAAGAAATCGCCACTTGGCCATTAATCACTGTTGACCTTTAAATGAAAAACTCCAATGCATTTACATGCTTTTTGCATCAGCTGTACTCTTCAATCAATTACATTTTCGTTAACAACACATCCAAATACCCCTTCTGTCGGTGCACGTTCTCTTATTAAAACGTACAGCAGCAATTCTTCATGCGCTTTGAGAATAGTCCTTGCCATCTAAGTGCTAACCTAGTGTGAACGTGACAACTTATTACATTATGAAAAATCAAAAATGTTTTGCAAAAAACACAGCATATATATGAGTAATGGTGATAAGGTATGTAGTTCCTTTATTGACATTTCCTATCACATAAATCAGTCTTCTGGTCCCCAATGGCGACTTCCTTATGCATTTCAACCTCTCAGAAGGGGGGAAACATGTTAGGCGAGGCCGTCATCAGGAATGGATCCTCAGAAACGTCCTGCCGTGTGCGTTAAAACAGGAGGGATCATATGTTATGTTGCATGTGGAGGGCTCCACATGTCATGCAGAATTACCAGTGGCAAAGTCACCCCCCAGTGAGTGGCTGAAGACTGAAGTGTGCCTGCTGCTTATAACTGCACCGTATGGAAATATCTGCAACGGGGAATTTAGGCCCCGGCACATAGGTATCCAGCCTAGTAAGGACAACCTATAATGGCGTGGCAGAGTGTTTCTTACTGAAGATGGGCATCTATTGGTGTGAACCATCTAATTTACTGTTAGGGGTATCTTTGTGATGTTTCCAAATGCAACGTAATGCATGGTCCCTTCTGGTGAACAGTGACTAATGGCCGAGTGAGAACTTCATTTTGTTTTGTGCATAGCTGTTTAATTTTATTTTGTCATTTGCTATGTCTTATACGGTGGCCACTGCAATTTAATTGTGATTAAGGATGTGAAATGTTTTTTCTAAATGAATGGCCTGCTTTGAAACCTTAACTGCACTTCCCTTAAAGTTTATTTAGTGAACATTTGAAGTGCTTAAAATGTGCTCTCTTGAATTGTGTGAATACCTGTTACTTGTCAGTAACTTAAATAATGGCAAACAAAAATACAGACCACCCACAAGCAAAGATAAGTGCCTTTAAAAAGAAGCCCCTATACCATCTTTTGCAAACGTCAGCAATTCCTATTCACATCTGTATCTGAACGGTTATGGGGGCGTGGGGACTTTGGGAGGACAAAAAACACATTGTGGCAGATGACAAGTAGCGCTGCCCTTCAGAGGGAAGAAAGTTCACAAACGAGCTGTAATCTAAAAGCACAGCAAAGGTAGTTCTGTGGTATTGTATAACTTCCGCCGACTCGAGTATCCCTTCCTTTCAGAGAAAGGTCTTGTGTCGTCTTGTTGCCTCCATGACAGGCGGGATGCGGCCTGGCCTGTCTTGAAAAGACAATTTTATGGGCAAGCAGGTCCTGGCGTGTTTCTGCTTCAGCTCGGAAACATTCAGCGCCACTGTAAAAGGTGTCCTCTTAAAAACTGGAGAGGGGCTGCCAGATGGGCGCTGGGGCACCAAAACATCACTGTCGTACTTCATCACCCCAGAAAGCAAAAGATACGGCACGTTTACGAGCTTTAAATCATGGTTGGGCGCAATTACATTCCCACTTTGAAGTGTAAAAAGTGCTCGATGCTTGGCGTGATTCCTCCAGGTGTCCCGAGTTGGAAAGAACGGATTCTAAATTTGTATGCGTGGAAAAGGTAGTGGTTTATGTTTTTTAAATTGTTAGTTTATTTAGTGAATGCGCAATTAGTACCAGCTATACCTGCAAACGCCAAGGCCACTCAAGAAACTGAAGAGAAAGACAATATTTAATTATAAGCTTTCGATATTGAATCCCTTTTCTCGACTTCTTTTAAAAGATGAGTGACTATAGGAGTGTAGTACTAAAGTCAGACACTGTGTAGGTCAGTTTGAAACAATACGACGTGTATATTGTGTGCACCAGATCAAAACTCCATGTAATGTTAATTCTCACAGGAGAGTCAGATGGATGAATGCTATATTGCTATCATTATTGTCTGAAGGAAATAGACCATGATGTCTCCTCCAAAATGGCCGCCGCACCATCCAGAGGTGCTGTCAAGTTGTCCCACCAATATTTGATGCAGAATGGTGGCGTGCATGGAAGTTGTGCACCAGATGAATACACAATTAAGTCAAGTTGCGACAGTGACAGGCTAATCATGAGGAATCAACCCTGTCACCCGCAGTCAGAGTAGGCAGCAACCACAACAGCTGGGGCAGAAATGAGGTGTGGGCTAAAAAGTAGAGACTTTTACAGATATAAAGGATTGAGGCAGTGATGTGGTAGCAGTACATCAGAGTCCTTTTTCAGGGAGACAGTCAGTGATATAATCACTGGTGACTTCAGCTATGCCTTTTGAAACTTTGTGAAGTTCCTTGACAGGAGGTGGTAGCAGGAGAAGGAGACAGAGTTGGAAGATGGAGCAGGATGTCCACACACTGGGAGCTTCTGACGGGGGATATTTAGGGGCCTTCCCGCTTCATACAGCGAATAGAATGGTGTGTACTCTAGCCACTATTGAAAGGTGGACATGAACATGGCAAACAGTTCTGGAGAGTCACACTTTGGTAGCCCAAATAATCTGTTGATTACGACTCTGGACCTGGTTTCTTTAGATCTCCAGAGTGACCCATTATTTGTCTGCAATATCCTTACCTATATCTTTTTGAGATGTGCTTTATGTATCTACTTGTCTATGTAATGTTGAAATGTGACACAGAGAGACCTCAAAAGTGCAGTCTGTAAATTGTCAAAACAAACACTTAGGGGGAGATTTACAAAAAAGTTGCGCAACGCAATGCAGCCCCCGCGAGGCTGCGCTGCGTTGCACGACAGGGAGGGAGCAGGAGAGCGCCATATTTTTAAAGATATGGCTCTCTCCTCCCTTTTCCCTTGCGCCGGTGCTGATTTCAGCAGCTGTGCGCCATGCACACACCTTAGCACTGTAGCACTAGGGTGTGTGCATGAGTGTAGCATAGGTTTTGTACAGGAAGGGTACCCTTCCTGTACAAAATACTATCCTAGACACGAGGGAAAGCTTTTCCCACTTTGTCTGCGTGCTGCAAAGTGCAGCACGCATGCAAAGTCGGAAAAGGAAGGAGAAATGAAAGCATTTCTCCTTCCTTGCGCCTAGTTGAAAAGGGCACAGTTTTCTCACGCTAAACTCAATCTACTGTTTTTAGTAAATTGCGTTCAGCGTGAGAAAGCTTGGGTGGTTGCATGGGAACGCCCATGCACCACCCTTGGCACGCATTACTTTTACGTTATTTCCAGCGCTAAACAAGTTTAGCGCTGGAAAGTTAATGAGGAAATAATGATTTTGCGTCGCTTTGCGTCACTTTTGTGACGCCAACACGGCGCAAAATCTTAGTAAATCTCCCCCTTAAAGTTTGCAACTACTGATATCACTCATAATGTAATTGATGACTCAACTAATCAAGCACATGACCTCATACATGCCGCATGGCAAATTTAAACTCCATCTTCTTCATTTTTGACATCACTAGCTACAAAGAAGAAAGGAATGTGAATACATACTGGTTTCAAAATATGTACTTTGAGAGACTAAACATAGAAGAGGTGCGGTTATGCGACGGTAACCTGCTCTGTGACCACTGATTGATTGACAGATTATTGCACGAATCAGGGGAGGAGACTATATTGAGTGTACAGCCTCTAGAGTGCTTGGTAGCTACTCAGGGCTTGGTAGTTACTCAGGGCTAGGCGCTAAAAATCTATCTCTGGCTCCCCACAGGCTTTACTAGTCTGTACAGCCATTGCCAACCAACTGGATGTGCATTACAGGATCACAACTTTCTAATGTAAAATACTGACAGGGTGACAGCTGCCATATGCATTTGAATTGCCATCAAGCGACAATATGATAGGTTAATTTGGGGAATGTACAAAATTAATGTAAAGTCAGAGCAGGATCGGCCCAAGAAGACATGGGCTGCAAGAGAAAGTGTTGAAAGAAATAGGCAAAAATATGTTCCCGCCCAAAGGAGAAGACTTTCAGAACCAGGTGGAATTTAAATACTTGCATTGAATCTTCTGGCTTTTTAGCTTGGGAAACAGTGATGCCACTGTCACAGTCGTGAAGGGAGAGCTGTCACACTCACAAGTACAGAGGTGTGGCTGGTAAGCAAAGTAATAACTGAATTGCAACAATAGTGTTTGGAAGTTGGTATGGATGGGGGATGCAAACGTTGTTGGATCATCGAAGCAGGACCTTTGCAGCCTAGTCATGAGCATTCCAGTGGGAGACGTGAGGGTGCTCACATAGCGTATGTTGCTTGGAGACTTAAATACTGTGGTTCAGGGGGTGCACATTCGGCAAAACTGAATGCCAGGTGGGCAAAACTTTGATTGCAACAGCTTGGACTCTTCGTTGTTCTGCAAAGTGAAACCCCAAAGGCATTATTACCCTCACCTTTGGGTGGTAAAAAGAAAATCCACAATTGGGTGTAGATGGTCCTCACAGCTCTGGGATCCAGTGCAACTGCATATGCTGCACCATTGATAACTACATCCCTCTGCATGATTTTAATCTGCACAACTAAGTAAAATGGTTTTTGATGCACTGGCATAGTTTTTTCATGCTAGTGACTTTCTTCTATGTTCTGGATTGTGACTGCTACACATTGCACTACAAAGCGGCCTTGGGCAGGGAAAATTAGTTGGAGAAGATGTGCCTTATTTAGGACCCACATCCACCACTGTGAGTCAATGTTGGCCAACAGGGTCAAGATTTTCTGACGGCTGAGCCAGCTGAGACTCTAAGGCCAGAAAACTGGGAGTTCCACCACCGCTAAATAGGATGGGGGAACCACAGATTTGGTTGGAGCCCCTCCTATTTGCTGTGGGGCACCCACTTTATCAAACCCTAAATGATGTCCTAAGTAAAAATTGTGCACCACACAAACAGAATAGACCACCATCAGTTCCACATCAAACATAGGGCAAGTAATCCTTAACTCCAGTGTGCCTGCCCACATGAGCCATATCCATCCAAGTATGCAACTCTGCATGATCAAGTAATGTACAACATCTTCAGTGTCTCACATAAAAGGACAACAGCCCAGAAAGACAAGACATCAATATACTGTGGTGCACTCTACCATGTTCAGCATCCATAATGGTGGGAATCTGAGTATGGGTGGAAAGGCTGTGAATGTGTATACGACTCACCTAGTAGGACACACTTCCTGTATCTGGATCCCTGCATTTGTACTAAAATTCGACTACCCACCCGAATTGTATTATAATTCTATCCACATAGGGTCAGTTTGGAGCATGCCTTGAAGTGTAGTTGTACATCTCACACCAGCTGTAAGTTGAGGCTGGTGTATTGTTTATGGCACTAGTAGATGGATAGTCACATTTGAGGATGTTTGATGGTGAGGTTTGTGCAGCTAACAGCCTCTATGGTGAAGGGAGACACCAGGCGTTGTAGAGGTTGGTTGCGCTTGTTGTATCTGGTGCAGGGTTTCAGGGAACGTGTTGTGGCATGCTACATACAGTCTGATTTGCTAGAAGTACCTTGCAGACTGATCGCTTGGAAAACACCAATGGTGTTTCCATTGGGACTGAGTGACTCAGAATCATAGTGCTCATAACAGCTTCCTCTCAGCAGTAATGGTGGGTGGTGTGCTATTCAGGGAGTGATATGGGTAATGTTGGGCTTCACCAGGTGTAGTAGGTTGTTAATGATATCCCACTATAGTCTGTCCGTGAGTCAATCTATTTTGCGAGAACCAAGCTTTTCCAAATCAGAAAAGAGACCTAAGAATCAGTTCTCTTATATCTCTGTATCTGTTTAATTATTTTACCATGAGCAAAAATCCACAAATTCAGATGTCTATGTATATTGTCACAATTTGACACAGTATCATAAAATATGTCTTATACTTTCTCCCATCTTCTTTCTCTCTCTCTTGTTCCGCTTCTCTCTCTTTCTCTTTCTCTCTCTTTCTTTAGGTGTGTGTCTGTCTCTTTTCATCTGTCTCCATCTCTCTTCCTTTCACTTTCAGCTCAAAACATTCACAACATCCCTGTGTTCTATTAATAGTGGCAAAACATCTTTTATTGCACTTTACCCATTGCCTCTAAATTAGGCCTGACTGCTTTTGTGCCAAGCTACCACAGAATTAAGAACAGGTTTACTTAGTAATTTTTGTGGTTCACCCTGACAAGGATTGTTTTCATTATTTTAGTGGGGCTTCCACCCTTCTCAACTAATAACCCAATTTCTTACAAAAGTCAACCCCTTTCCCCTATGCGCTCATCATTCTTTAGGACTGTTACCTTTGCATTTAGCCCCTCAAACAGGATTTCCAATAGATTGTATGGTGAAAATTGGTGAAAACAAGTTTGGTGAATAGACACCCTAAAATGTACACATTTGTGGGTGTTCACCAAACATTCCAGGGCATGGTGCACTAGAATACTCACTTCCTGCACAGTGGAGCAGGATCTACTCATGTATAATATTACACAATCTTAAGTTAATATGAAGCATTGATATGGATTTACCAATCGTAAGCTCACCTTTAGTGAAAACCTTGTACCTGTAAACCAAGCCATTTCAGCATTATATTTTATTTATTTAACAGTTCTATATATAGCGCTCTTTCCACCATATTGACATTAAGGCGCATTACAGAGAACGCTGAGAGGTATCTGTATAAGTATAACAGTTTAGCAGATCATATGCTGCTTAACGAGGTGCTGTGAAGTGAGAAAAACAAATAACAGTATAGTTAAGCAACTGGGGGCGGTGAAAGAGGAGTGAAGAGGAGAAACTAGGGGGAAGGGCAGGATTTAGAGAAATTAGGCAGAGGCCATGAGGAAGAGGGCGAATTAAGAGACTGGAATTACTGCTAAGTACCATAAATATAACAGGAGCTGGTATATTGGCCTAAATCTGCAAATTAATCACCTTTAGAACATTTCCTGTATCAGGTTAAGGATTTTGAACAGCTCCTATATTGGGGTGTGTGGGGGGCATGCCAGATGCATTTAGGCGGAGCATGAAGTTTGGACCTTCAAGGCATAATCTAAATAGGTGAGTCTTTAGTCCCTTTCCTAAAGTCAAGATGTTCTGTGCTATTCTCAGGTGAGTTGGTAGAGAGTTCCATGAGCTAGCAGAGGAACCTAAAAAGATTGTATCAGGGCAAGGTAGGATTTGAATTTTGGTGCTTCCAGAATGGGAGATCGCTTACTCCTTGATTATCTTGAGCCTCCTGTGATGGTCAGGATATCCGCTAGGTAGCTGGGTGTGCTGTGGTGAGGCGCTTTATAACTTAGATGACATATTTTGATGTTGATTCTAGTGAGAGCCAATGGAGTTCTTTCAGTATTGGAGAGATGTGGCCATACTTTTTACTTTCTAGAAGAGGGGCATTGCAGAGTGGAAAACAGCTAGATGGTGTGGAGGTTGATATCCCAGCTAGTCTGATGTTTCAGAGAGCTTGGGTAGTAGTTTAGGAGGGTAGATGTTTAATTTTCTGTAGCTGATGTAGGTCGACATTAGTGGATTGTTCTAATTTGTTTAAGTTGTGCAACATAGTTAGTGATGAGTCAATGGTGAATCCCAGGAGTTGGTTTTGACTATGTTTAGCTTATGTTAGTTAATGACTTTGTAAATTAGGCCTGGCAATTTGGGAATTAGCAGTCACCACCAGGTCTCAAGGTCAATTCTAGCAGAAAGGGGACAAAGTGATAATTATTTAGGCAAATAGGGGTTGATAGCTCAACCTCTCATCTTAGTGTGTAACATTGAGTTCAGTGAAAACAAACATTGGCAAAGTCAAGAGGTTAGGCTTTTCGTTAGTGTAAGTGTCTGGTAATAGATGGATGATTTTCACTGTGTTGCCCCCAGATGCCCTAGAAAGAAAATCCTGTAATGAAGCAACATCTTGTGGTACAACAATATGGAAGCTGAGGCTAGGAACTATTTTCTGTACAAACTGCCTCAACCGACTTAAAGCCTTATTTAGAGTTTGGCGGAGGGGATACTCCATTGCAAAAGTGGCAGATGTTACAAGTGCATTATAGCCCATGGCACTTGTAAGATGGCAGACAGGATATGTGCCATGTTTTGACAGAGTATCCCCTCTGCCAGAATCAAATTAGGCTCTTATTCTGCAATCTCAAAGAAGAGCTTTATGAAATGAAGATGAAATTTGCATTGTAAGTGTGGCACTCAAATGGTATGCACTGCAAAATACTGAAAGGGAAGAAACATTTGACAAAGAACCAGTATTTTCATTCCTTCACTAAAAAGGCATATATGTGAGCAAGTATTTACTTTGTGAATAAATAATTGTAAATCAAACAACACGCTACCGGGACAGCAAAGTAAAACAGATTTGCGAATAGACTAGTGTCTTTATGACAAGCTAATTCACCCAAACAGCACCCCCATCCTAAACAAAAATGCTGCAAATCAGCAATTAAAAGTTGTCTTCATCTTGCTAGCAAAGTAAATACATCAAAGAGCACATATTGGTTTTACATTACAAGCTACAAATGACATCACATTTGCAGTCTAACAACAATGCTCCCTAATACACCATCACCAAAAGCTTAATTGGGACAGAAATGGGACAATGTAAATATTCACAAAATAACACAGCCTTTATGGAAAGTTAATCTAAACAGTAGCAATCCAAGAAAAACACATGAAAGCTAATACTGAAGAGGGTTGAACCCTCTGTTAATTAATTTTTTTTATTGTACTTTGTTTAATAATTGATGACGCGAGTGCTACCTGACAGCTTAACTGTCTGTAGCCCCACCTAGAAATCCAATTCTTCAAAAAGAAATAAAACAAAGTAAACACCCTAGGGCGGGCAGAATAGCTCACAAAACCCTTTATAAAAGATCATGCTTCATTGAAGTAGCGAGCAATGTTGCAATTTTCTTGCTTTGTATGAGCAATACTCTCCTGTAAAAGTAGACCTATCAAGCTTGTTTTGCGTTTCACCTTAAATCAATCAAAACATTAAAAGAAAGAGACATTTACAACATAAACACTTCATAGAAAATAAAACCTAAACCATACACAGAAGAGAAAAAATGTTGTATGAACAACAGCAGGTGAACAAACAATTACATTAATTCTCCCCCGAGAATTAAATATATATGAGATAATTATTCCACTTTACTCCCCAGTGGGCAGGTTGCTCCATGTTCTGCCATGAATTCGATTCATCTGTAGGTGGTTCCACATGCATCTGCTGTAAACATTAAGTAACACTAAACAAACATAATTGTGATACTATTTAAGGTAAGCAATTATCTTCTGTTCACTGTCTCTCTGAGATCAAAACAAAAGGGTTTTTTGTGTATGTTGTGTATTTGGAGACTGAAGAAGTGATAAATGGGCCACTTGTTTGAGTTAATTCTAAGAGGTAATGGCCAACCCAACCCCTCACATATCCTGAAACACCCTTCACCACACTACATTTATTAGTCCATAGTAAACAAACCCACAATGTTCCACCTGGGTTTAGGTTGTTGCAACATAATATTTCCATCATATATCATAAGATAAAAAGTATGGAGCTCAAGCACAATCAGCACACAAGCATTAACCTGTAGTGCATTAAAGACTTCGTTTTGATTTTAATGGACCAGCTTATTTTGAAGACGAAAAGGGAGATATGTCCTTATATGTTGATGCTTGTTTCCAGTCCAGGGAGGACCTGGCCTGGCAGTTCGGGCTGGACTGTTCCCATTGGGTGCAGGGTCAAGAAAGATTTGCATATGGCTGGGTTCAAACTGGAATGGCATGGTGAGCATGATGCTTGTTTCCAGTCCAGGTAAGACCTGGCCTGGCAATTCGGGCTGGACTGTTCCCATTGGCCCAGGGTCAAGACTGATTTGCATATGGCTGGGTTCAAACTGGAATGGCATGATGAGCAAACAAACGATGGATTTAGGCCCAGATCTCTGTACTGCGGTGAATGTATGGCATTGTTCTGCATTCTGTCCATCAATTGTTCTTATATGTCAGATGGGCAGAAAAAAGGCATAAACGTAAAAAATCGAATGCAGTACTGACACAAAGAGACCTGTTTTCAAAGAATATCTGGAGTATGTAAAGTAGCATTCCTGTAGTACTTTTTATGCACTTCTGGTTCTTCGGACTGTCATGATCCTATCATATGGTACACCTTTTGATATATCACTTAATGTCTCTGCCCTGATACTAATCAAAAGATCAAAAGGTTCACCTAACACGTTAGGGGGTAAATCAAAAAGAAAAGGAAACAAAATGCCTCTTTAACCAGTGCCTCAGGATATTACCAACAGTATACCATGGGACCAAACATATTGAAACTAGGAAAAGTGTTGCTGTATAAAAATATTGAAATGGTCCACTGAGAAGAGCATTCTGAGATCACTTTATGCATTTGTGCAGATTTATGATGTGCACCAGTGGTGGTAAGAGCCTGTACAGATGTATGCATGCTGTTAAAGTAATCCAAGGGCCGCTCCTGGATTAACTCTACCCTTGTGAGTTTTAGACAACAGTATAAAGGTGGTCCTGGTGCACACGGCAAACATCAAGGACTTTGAAGTATCACAGGGAAGGATCAACCCCTCATTCCTTCATTATTACTATGTAAATGTGTAAACTGGCTGAGGTGGGGCCAGCAAGCACTTGAATTTGGAGATCCAGTGGTATACTGATGGGACCTAAATAGTGATGAATCTAGATGGGGAATGGAACAGATCTATACTCTGAGAACCATGTGACCTCAGATGCTAGGCAAAAGCAAATTCTCCCCAGAATGTTTCCAACAATTCATTAATATTACTGGAAATCAAGTGCCCTAGTGCAATCTGGGAATATCAAAATAAAAATTATGTCAAATAGAACTAAAATTGACAAAAAAATAACACAAAGGCAAACATCACTGGAGAAAAGATGGAGAAGGAGAAACAACACAGCAAGGTTCACTGATATCACATTGAGAAAGGGATAGCTCAAAAGATGGCCACATGATAGAATTAACATTAAACTTCAAGTGCTGTGATATTTCATGAAGTTAAACTAGGGTTTTACCTACTATCTTCCCAACAGATGCCGGCCAGCTAAAGCACATTCTGAATCCAATCCCCCAGTCTGAAAAGAAGATGACATTTCTAGTTATTCGGGTCACTTTTTCTCACCTTCCCCCAAAAGGCAACTATCTTACATGCATATGAATTAGTCAACACTGAATGTTCCTTAATATTAGATTTTGACCCATTCAAATAATATCTGAGACAGCTTTTTAAGTGGTTTTGTTAAAATTTGGAAGACTTTTCTCTTTGCAATCTAATTTTTACTAAAGGCCCCCAGATTCCTGATGTCTAGGAAGTCATAACTATAGAACAACCTCAATTCAATACAAATTTGAGATATCAGTATCAGTGATATAAAGCTATGTCTGCTCATTGGAAGATAAATCATAACCACTCTATCCATCCAAACTCTCAGGGGCATATGTACAAGGAGTTAACGCCGCCGTAGCGTCAATTTTTTGACGTTACGGCAGCTTTTTTTTCATCGCTGTATTTACAAGTTGCCGCTAACTGCAGTTAGCGACAGTTTTCCGGCGTAAACGTGCATTTTTCGGATCACCAGTTCTGTTAGCGGGACTTAACGAAAATGAGATGCAAGGCAGGCGTTCCCATGCAAAGACAGCCGCTAACCCCACTTTGCCATATTTACAAGGAATTCCTTGTATGGTGCAAAACCAAAAAACTGCCTCTAACTCCAGTTAGAGGCAATTTTTTAAGACCAGAAAATAGGTGGTCTTAAAAATGGTGCAAACACTTGGGGCTACATTTCAGAAGGTTTTGGTGCTGGACAGCGCTGCAAGGAATGTTGCCACGCTGCCCTGCGACAAAACGACAGGGCAGGAATGCGCACCCACAATAAGATAGGGTGCATTCCTGGGCCTCATTCATGAAAAGTGTTTCATCGCTGCAACAAAACAGCGTTGCAACACTTTTCACTACGCGACACCATGGAGGCGCTGTATTTACTGTACAGCGCTCCATGTCGCAAATAATTACTGGAATCCTGACGTATCTGTCAGTTCCAAAGTCACCCATTGCTGCAGTTGTGTCACAAGCATGACGCAACTCCAGCAATGCATGAGGCCAGCCTATCCCTGTGGCACTGCGTCACCCTTATGCCTGCCATGAGGCAGGCGTAAGGTATTGACGCAGTGGCGTCCTACAATTGTTGTAGTGAAATCTGATGGATTTCACTGTGCCACTCCTACGAGGCTCTGTTGCATGGGAACGCCCACCCTGCATACATCATACCTGATGCAGGTATAATGTGGCACAGGGCTTCACAAGGTCACGCATATGCCTAGATGCGTCACTTTGCAAATACGGTGCAACGTGGTGCAAGAATCACGCTG
Organism: Calotriton arnoldi; assembly: GCA_963921515.1. Lineage (NCBI taxonomy): Eukaryota > Metazoa > Chordata > Amphibia > Caudata > Salamandridae > Calotriton > Calotriton arnoldi. Next base: position 306,740 of record CAWUFW010007600.1, on the reverse strand, counting down.
CAAGTACATCAAGAAAATGACGCACCGAAGGGCCTAATGAATAAGCCCCCCCTGTCTTTTTCCCCTAAGTTGGCGCACAATGGCTGCAATGCACCAATGCAGGCACCCTTGCGCCATGGTGCAAGGGTGACTGTTTTGCGGAGTTCATTGATGTGGCTCCATCTCTTCTCGAGACATCTGCAGGAGGGGCTGGACTAGTGGAAAGCAGGAGTGAACCAGTTGGCCTACTTGGAGTGTTGTTTGCCTGGTCTTTTCTTGAGGGGTGCCAGGGTGTTGGCACATTTGGAGATCCATCGGTGGAGGTTGCGCGCTGCGGTGTTGGTGTCTGTTAGCGTTGGCGGAGTGGTGGTGCTGAGGGAGTTGACAGGAAGTTCTTCGGTAGCCTTGATCAACCTGCGGTGGGGGGTCAATGATAGCGATGGTGTACGGTGGGCGTGGTGAAGGCGTGATGTAAATAATGATGGGCGGTACAGGAGAGTCCTGTGGTGTGGCTGTAGTTGAAGTTCCCGCTGGTGGAGAAGACGGGCTCTAGTGTGTGTCAGGCTATGTGGGTTGGTGTGGTGACTAGCTGGTTGAGTCCGATGTTGGCGTGGTTCCCCAGGAGGGGGGTGGTGTTCTGATCATTGGGGTTGTCCAGGTGGAACTTTAGGTCTCCGAGTAGGATGTAGTCAGTGGATTGGAGAGCCTGGGGTGCGATGAGGTCTACAATGGCATCGGTGAATGGGGGTTAATGGCCCGGGGGGCCTGTAGATGAGGGTGCCGCAGAGGGTGGTGTTGGGGTTGGTCCGGATCTGGAAGTGGAGGTGTTCCATGGTCAACATCGGGTCATTGGAGTGCGTGGTCAGTCGGAGTGTGCCTTTTCCAGACAATGGCAATGCCTCCTCCTGCTCGCTCGTGGTGGTCCGTGCGAGTGAATTTGTAGCGGTCGTGGATAATAATGGCGATGTCTGGTCCGGAGCAGAGGTTGGTCCAGGTTTCCGTGAAGAAGGCGATGTCTGAAGAGGTGGTGTAGAGGAGGTCCCAGATTTCTGTTGTGTGTTTGTGAAGAGACCGCACGTTGAGGAGGATGCAGTTGAGCCGGTAGGCTGCGCTGTTGTTCGGCTGGGCGGCAGGAGGCGCTGGTGTACTGATGTCGCAGAAGGTGCGTTTTCAGTTTTGACAGGCGCACAGTGCAAGAGAATTCCGCAGTTTTGCCAGATGGCAGGCGGTGTGGCATCCAGGGTTGATGGCGAGGAGGGTGCTGGCGTCGTAGCGGTGGAGTGCCCGAGAGGAAGGGTCCTTGGAGCTGTGCACGGTCCAGGGGCGGATGAACGCAGATGGGCTTGCCTTTGGCGCACCAGTAGTACGCCCGCTGCGCATGGCCACACAGCGGCTGCCAATATGTAGTGCTGCGTGGGGGACTGGACAGCTGGGAGGCGGGAAACATGGGAAAGGACCCTGGATGGGGCGGGGATGCGGGGGGAGCATGGATTGTAAATATATATATTTTTAATTCTTACCTCGAGGCCGGGTCTTGCGTCTTCTGTGCTCCTGCTCTCCTGAGTCTGCTTCCAGGAACAGGAAGCAGCTAGCCAGGCTCCCTCCCTTAAGCCAACCAAAACGCTGCAATGCGGCATTGTGATTGTTCTTGAGCGCCGTGCCAAGGCGTTCAGCCAGGGGCTGGAGGGGTGGGCATGTTCTCCATTCAGGCTGTAATGCAGCCTTCATTGCGAACAGGGATGTGCGCATAACTGCTTTGGGCGGCCTGAGAGGGCCGACCAGTCATTGCACACTTGAGTGGGCATATCACTCCACCCCTGCCCTGCTCCGTGGGTAGTGCAGCCCCAGCCACCCTCCCGCCCGCAAAGGAAACATAGCATGAGTACATCAGTAAGTTATCATCATGTTATGTTTCCTCTTCTTGCACTGTTTGAAAGCAGTGGGGCGACACTCATTCGCCACAGCGGATGAGCCGCAACTGGGGGTGCGTCACCCACAGGTGCTAGGCCTGGGCCCGACTCGACCCCTGGGCCACCTCCACTACGAGTCCCACCTTCTCCTCACCTGGGCTTTGTTACCGTGGCACAATCCACTGCACTCTCTCCAAATCTGTGACTCAGCCAGCAGGAGCCTCAGCCGGGCGGGATTTCACAAGCCAGTGTACAGCAGTTGACGCCAAGTCTGCTGGGGAACCTCCGGATGCAGGTGAGGCAACAGGACCCCCTTAGGCATTAAGTTGCAGTGCTCCCACCAGACAAGTTCGGTGCAGCTCAGGGGCCTTCCCCTCCACAGCGTCCGGCCAGCGCAACATCCTCTGGCCTGTGATGCAGAGAGGTGTGGCCCACCATTGGTTATCTCCTCCGTGCACACCCCGGTGTAGTGGTGGCACGTGGTATGCAATGCAGACCTCCCAACGTTGGTGCGCAGGAGCGCCTCTACTGTTCACAGCTCCAAGGGGCACCAGGCGGTCTTCTCACACAGGTCAGCAACGTGTCTCCATGCGACCTGGCAGACTTCACCACCAGGTAAGGGTGATCACCAACGCATCAGTGTCTAACACCACGTACCAGCAACTCCACAGCACCCCCGCATCCCACTCCGGGGCCCAGACGCAGGCCCAGCGAGGCCTTTGGGCCCCGGGGACTGTCCACGCTTTCAAGGTTTTGGATGCCATGGTGTTGCAAGGAGTGCGCAATGATAAGTGATGCATCACTGGTTTTGCCCAGCGATGCGCCTCTTTTCATGATTGTAGCCCTGGATTTCCTCTTCCCCTGGGACTCTGGCTGGTCATTCTGGCTGTTGAGGGGCTTGGGGGGGTTGTTGATCTGTGCTGCACTTGGCCTGGCTGCTCCAATCTGCATTCCATTGGTTTTGTTTCCTATTTTTCAGTGGGGGTGGACTTATAGGCTATTTTTGCCTCTAGAGGCAAAAAAAACTCACGTTGGATTGACTAACGTGAATTTTTTGCCCGCAAATTGGCCTTTCGTCAGTTTTCGCCCGCTAACGCCAGAATTTGTAACACCTTCACGCTAGTGTTAACGGCAGTTTTCACAACAGTTACCTTGAACTATCACCATGTGGTGACGTATTGTAAATACATCGCTAACAGGGCGATAGTTTTTGGTGATAGGCCGCGTTAAGAAAACTGCAGCTAACTAGCGTTATCGTTAGTTAGCGGCAGTTCTTGTACATATCCCCCTCTGTGTGATAAATAGCTCCATGGGCCCCTAAAAACAGAATGCAATTTTTTACTGAGCTGGCTCAATGTTCTCAATAATTATCAATGCACACTTAATCCAAGAAGTTCTTTGCAGCCTGATGTATATTGTTATTCTCTACAAGTTGCCTCACAATTTCTTATTCAAATATTATTTAATGCAAAATTTTCTATAGTCTGCTTTTCATAACTTGAGATACCTTGAATGGAACATGAATGCTATCTTAATAATTAGCAAACTTTACAATATCATGATGATAAAATATACTCCTCATCAAAGGCCTGTTGAGAAAGAAATCAGTTAGATCTTACTGGAGCGAACACACAAAGCCAATATCGCCTTTGATGTTGTTAGGTCACCATATGATAAATTTGCATATTTAGATTAAAAAACCACCACTCTTACTGTAGTTTCTAAAAAGGACGTTATTTTCAACTTCCTCTTCCAGAATAAATCTCTTCAAAAGACTTGCAGATGTTGGAATAAACACCAGACAGGCCACTGATTATGTCCTAGCAAACACATTTTGATAACATTATTATTTTAAGCGTGAAGTTTCTGGCCCACAAAACTATCTTTACATTTTCTTATCTGACCAACTCTCAGCACAAAACAAGCTGGACAATGGAAAACTGATGCTTACCAGGGTCTAAAGAAATATTAAATATTAAGGGCCTTATTTAGAGTTTGGCAGATGCTGAACATCTGACATAAAGTGGGGGATGTTCCATCCATCCTACCCAGAGTGCATTGACATCAGTTCACTCTAAAGACGGTGGACAGAACATCCACCACTTTTTGCTAGATGCCCAACTCCACCAAACTCTAAATCCACCCTGAATCATTTAATAAAGCCTGGCCTCCACATTGTGGCTACATTAAGGCTACCACTGCCCATGACTGTGGCGGCAGACCATTCTTCTCTAGAAGTATGCAGAGTCTTTTGTTCTCCAGGTCTGCCTGCTATTTAAGGTATTAGTGAGTCTAAACTGCTAAATTCCCCCTTTGCATGCTCTTCATAACCGTTTTCATGCTTGATGTCATCGCTGTCAGATAACCGACCGTAACCAATTTAGGGCCAGATGTACGACCCTTTTTTGCGGCCGCAAACAGGAGATCCTCCTGTTTGCGGCCGCAAAAAAGGGTAATAGCATGTACAAATGCTATTTTGCGAGTCACTGACTCGCAAAATAGCATTTGCGACTCTCGCTATTAGGAAGGGACATCCCTTCCTAATAGCGAGTCAACATGCTATGTACTAATGTTTAGCGACCGCATTTGCGGCCGCAAAACACTCGCAGTTTACCACCTACTTCAAGTAGGTGGTAAACCACTCATAAAGGGAAGGGGTCCCCAAGGGACCCCTTCCCTTTGTGGTATGTGGGAAATATTTTTTAAGAGCAGGCAGTGGTCCCAGAGACCACTGCCTGCCCTTAAAAATTAAACTGAAAAGTTTCATTTTTCTTTTTTAAATTCATCTCATTTTCCTTTAAGGAAAACGGGCTGCATTTAAAAAAAAGAACTGCTTTATTAAAAAAGCAGTCACAGACATGCCAGCAGGCCACTATCCCTGTGAGTGCTAGCCATTCCTAATGGGGTCGCAAATTGCGCCTGCCTCATTAATATTAATGAGGCATGCAATTTCCGACCCCATTAGGAATCGCAAACAGTGTCTGAGACACTGTTGTGCATTCCAAATAGCGAGTCGCAAATGTGACGCAATTTGCGATGCGCTAATTGGCGGGTCGTACATCTGGCCCCAAGCCTTTTACTGCTTTAGCAATCAACTTTGCTTTTCCACAGATCGAGAATGAAACAGGAATGAAGTCTCTGACTACCTCACCTAGACATATATCGAGAATTTTACCTGGAAAAAAGTGGCAACTTGGGAATTACGAAACAGTTATGTGGGATTGATGGTTGCCTGTGTAGAGATAGAAGACTGGTACTGCCTGCTGGAGTTTGAGGTAAGCTGGTTGGTCTAGCCCACATATGCAATTAGGAATTATCTAAACCAAAAATGGTTAAGATCGAATACTTGATCACTTATTAAATATAGAATGGTTTGAATGTTGATTGATCAGCCAGACATAAGGTACAAACAACTTGTACTCCTCTCATACTTTCCATGAAACTGTTGAAGTCAAGGTGGGAATTGGATGAATTAGACATTTTCGAATCTTTGCAATCAAAATGATCTGTTTGTCAGTACATTCGGAAGCTGGTTTATGTCCCTTTTAAATGGCGGCAGCTGAAATCTTACAACAGAAAATGTAATTAAACTCTTAGATAACATTAAAGAGAAGGATTCCCTAATGTTTTATTTCTGAACCATAGGGATTAACTGAACCACATTCTCTGCTAGGGAACTTTGTCTAACAATGGTATTATACATCCCAAATCAACACTTTATCATCCTTGAATGTATGGAGTGATGGATCAGTTTAATCACATCGTTAAGGACTGTACAGAAATGGGTACATAAAGTTGGAAAATGTGAGGAATAAATTTAGAGAATGGGCAGTTAACTAGTGATTGATATCTCTTTCAACTACTGGAAAGATAAACTTTAAGCTCCAGTTTTTTTTTTTTGTCCTCATCTCACCAATAGGCATCTGCAGGTTTGAGAAGCCGACGTCTTCCAACTGGGCGCCCCACGGCTAACTGCACTAGCCTAGGTCAACCCGACCGGCCCCGGGTAGTAGAGGCTTGGTGTAATCATAGGACCCAGAAGGACCCAGAGCGGGGGAGGGGGGGGGAGGGGGGGAGGGGGTTAAGTATAGGGATGACACAATATCATTTACTCTCAAGGGGGAAAGAATAACCTCAGCTCCCTGCCCCATTTCAATAGAGGCTGCCAAATATTGGTCGATGTTTCTCCGTTCCCCTTTTGCTCCAATCGTGCCATAGCAAAAGAGGCCTTAAACCAATCCTCCCTATTTGGGGGGGTGGGGTTTTTCCACCTTATACATAGCTCTCTCCGCGCTAGCAGAATCAAATATAACAACAGCCCCCTATGAAGCTGTGGTAAAACAGAATTTGATACATCATTACCCCCAAAAACACCAACAGAAGATTAACCACTATGTTAATTTCAAAGATACCTGACAGGGAATCTCCCACCTCCTTCCAAAATGATCTTAACTCCGGGCACTCAAAAAAAATATGAATATCATCCGCAATAGGTAGTCTACACCTGGGACATTTCGGGGGAGGTGACGGGGCAAACTTGGCTATCCTGGCCGGAGTGTAATATAATCGATTTACAACAAAAAAATGATTCTTTTTTAGGCTAGCTGATTTAATATATCTGTAAAGCAATTTTAAAGATGACTCAAAAAGAACTTCAACATTTGGCTCGAGGGGAGATTGGTTCCAGACTGATGATTGAGGCAAGAGGTCCAGGTCTTCAGCATCTAGGGACCTCGTATACCACATAGATATCTCTTTCTTTTTGGTTGAACATTTTGCAGTTTCTCCTCCAATTCCCAATCTCCCCTGATTTCTCTACCTTCTGCCTCGTACCATGATCTAAGTTGTAAATATTTAAATTTAGAGAAGGCTAGACCTATCTAGGAGGATTCCTTCTGTGTCCATTAAATCTGATCAGATAACCACGCCCGCTCTCTTAATTGGCATTGCCAGGCTATCCTTAAGACAGAGCGGAGTCCCGGGAGAGTCCCATATAGGGGCGAAATCAGAGAAATATCCCAGCCCCCATCTGCATCTGACTTTATACCATGTTTCCAGGGCAGCCTTGAGAACCTTAAGACGCACACGTTTAAAGTATCTCGGAGCCCCAAACTTATATAGAAACCCTCCTCCTCCAATCCCCCCTCAACCATGGCCATCTCACCCAAAAGTCTACCCCACGACGTCTCATCTGGACTTGAGAGCAACATCCTAATACCCTTAAATTGAAAGGCAATTAAATACCATCTAATGTCCGGGAGTGCCAGCCCTCCTTTATTTAACCTCCTCCTCAGCTTTTTCCAGGACATCCTGGCGCCTTTATCACCCCAAATGAAACTCCCTATTTTACCCTGGATCTTGCTGATGCTCTTGCTAGGGAAAGCCAGAGGAACTGCATTAAACAGGTAGGTCACTTTGGGAAGAACGACCATCTTCACCAGGTTGACCCTGCCATAAATTGTCAAGGGAGGTTCCTCCATCTGGCGAACAGATAATCAATCTCCTTGATGATTTTTTCCAAGTTGATCATAGGGATTTTATCTAGGTCTTTTACTATTTTGATACCCAAGTACTTAAATTCATTACTGATAGGGCCTCCCCAATTATTAATATTCCAACACATTACCTCCGTTTTGGAGGAATTAGCTAGATAACCAGAAATTGAACCAAATTCCTCCAAAAGGTCTTCAAGCCGTGGAATAGATGCCTCTAGGTCGCTAGTATAGATGATAATATCGTCAGCATATAACGCTACCTTACAACGGTAGGTTTGCGATCTAAAAGGATGAATTAAGTCATCTAATCTAATGGCTTGCGCCAACGGCTCTATATAGATGTTAAATAACAAGGGGGATAAAGGACATCCTTGCCTGGTCCCCCTCTGGATGTCAAAACTTTGGGTCAACATGCCATTCAGCAAAATCTTTGCTGAGGCCCCTGGTAACATTTCTTTAGGGTTTGGACAAAAATAGGGCCGAAGCCCATTCCCTCTAGTACCTCCCAGAGGTATCTCCAACACACTCTGTCAAAAGCCTTGGCCGCGTCCAAGGCCACCACTGCCAAGGGATCTGATCTCACCACAGCCAAATCGATATTCCCGATCAACAATTGTGTTTGTTCCTGGATAAACCTCCCCGGTATAAAACCCTTCTGATCGATATTAACCAGACTAGGGACCAGTTTAGCCAATCTCCCCGCCAGAATGCCCATAAAGATCTTATAATCGGCGTTCAGCAGGGAGATCGGACGATATGAATCGGCTTTTAATGGGTCCTTCCCCGGCTTTAAAATCAGGACGATGGTAGCTTCCTTCCAAGATCTAGGGATCTCGCCCACTGATCTATATATTAAATTAAATAAAGTTTCCAACACCGGGGCCAATTCATCCAACAGAAGTTTATAAACTTCATTCGGAAGAGCATCCAACCCAGAGGCTTTATTTTTTTTGGACTTTTTAATTTGGTTCCTGATCTCTTCTACAGTGATTGGAGCTTCCAGAAGGGCACGGCTAGCATCTGTTAAAATTGGCAAAGATTTGCCCGCTAGCCAAGATTGTATTTTATCTTTAGGGGGGACCAAGTTCTCCTTATACAGGTCTGAGAAAAGGGCAAGAAGACACGTTTGCATTTCCTCTACCTTACTAGACCTATCTCCGTTGTTGTTAATTATCAATTCATTAATATTATTTCTTGATCTATCCACTCTGGCTTTCCATGCTAGCAGAGCACCAGCTTTTTCCCCGTATTCAAAGTTTTGCATATTTTTAACAAGCCATTGTGCCCTACACTTCTGGTCCAGCAGGCTCCTGAACTCCTGCCTAGCCCCCTCCAAATCCTTCTGAATTTGTATCGATCTATCCGTAGCCTCCTGAGTAAGGCCATTTCTTTCGGCTTCTAAATCCAAGATCTTTTTCTCTATGGCATATATCTCCTGGGCTTGAACTCGATTTTTAGAGCAAATTAAACCATGCAACCTGCCTCTCAGGCCGGCTTTGTACGCATCCCATACGTACTCCAGGGTCGTAGAGCCAATATTCAAAATAAAAAATTCTACCGAAAATACTTTAATAGACTGAATAATTCCAGAATCTAACAGCATTGCTCTGTTCAGCGTCCATCTAGTTTGTAGAATACTACCTAGCCTAGAGTATGAGAATAAAACTGGAGCATGATCAGAGAGATGGGTAGGTAGTACAGAAATCCCAAACAGGTTATCCAATACATCCCTACTAACTAGGATGTAATCTATTCTCGAAGCGTGGTGATATTTTTTATTAAAAAATGTGAACCCCTGGAGATCTCCTTTCTTAGCCCTCCAGGCATCAACCAGATCCATATTATACAACATGTTTTTCATGGCCCGACGGGTTCTCGGAGCTCCTATTATACGGCTCAAATTCGACCTGTCCTTAACTGGGTCGAGGAGAACATTAAAGTCACCTCCTATCAGCAAGGGGAGTCGCCGAAATCAACTTAGCTTGTAATTTGCAAATGTATGACGGGTCATCCACATTAGGACCATAATAAGAAGAACAAGCCAGCTCTAACCCCCCAAACTCCATCTGGGCCACTATCCATCGCCCCGTTTGATCAGTCTGGACAGATTTAATTACACAAGGAGTCCCTCTCTTCACCACTATTGCGACACCTCTGCTATTAAATGTTTGCTGTGAAGAGCAAAAACAATCTATCCAAGGAATTTTAGAAAAAATTGAACGAAATTCTGCAGGTGTCAAGTGTGTCTCTGTGTGTCTCTTGTAGAAGAAAGACCTGGGCTGGACTTAGTTCTAAGTATTTAAGAATCAACCTTTGCCTACGTGGGCACCTTAACCCATTCACATTCCAGGAGATAAAGCAGACTTTTCTATCTTTATTAGGATTGCCTACCATCAACTAATGAACCCCCTCTCCCCCACTATGCGGCATTTCTCAATATACATAAGAGATGAGGAATATTTTTTATTTTTTTCCCAACTGCTCCCCACCCTGTGAACCCCACCGCCTCCCCACCCTCCCCCTGTGACCCCTTCACCCTGAGGAACCCTCCCTTCCAGTAGGCTAAGCCTATTCGGTCTCCGCTCCCTCGGGTAACACTTAAAAAAAAAAAAACACTCCAAAAAAAAAAACTAGGGACCAAAAGCTAAGAGCACTCTTAACCACTATTTCCCTCCTGTATTACCTTCCCTATCCTTTTTGATGTTAACAATTAGGGCATCCACCTCTTCTCGAATCATATGCATGTGGTTGTTCCACATCACACGTAGTGTGGCTGGGAACCTCAATTGAGCCTTTGCCCCCAAGCTATTTAATTCAGCTAACCTCCTTCCCATTTCCCATTGTCTCGTTGCAGTTATGTGGGAGATGTCAGATCTAATAGAAAAGGAAAAGGGGCTTAAGTCTGAAAGTGTAGATGGAATCAACCCTTCCTTAAGCGCAGCCGTTAAAATCAGCTCCTTAACAGAATAGGACAAAAAGTTCACCAAAATTTTTCGAGGCTTCTGTCTCCTGGATTTCTCTTAAAGGGGTCCCGGTGCACTCTTTGAATCTCGTGAGCTAGATCGATACCGGGGAATTTCTAAGCACTGAACCTTTTAATAGGGAAATTACAAACCCCCTTATATCGGTCCCCTCAAGATCTTCCGGAATGTTTAGGAGCTTTAGATTGTTTTTCCTAGAGTGATTCTCCAACCGCTCGAGATCCTCTTTTAATTCCTTATTTTGAGCTGATACCTTCGCCAGATCTACAGAAGTCGTTTGAATAGCGTCTTTTAGCTTGGGAATCTCGGCCTCAATTGCGTCGGTCCTCAACATAACTTCCTCCAGCTTCTGGGCCAACACCTCGCACGATGATTTAATAGCGGCCTGGTTCGCTTCAGACACAGCAAACCTACTAGCCATCACAGCTTGATTGGTCTCTGATGTTATAAACCTACTGGTCATCTCTTCTTTCATGGTCATTAGTATTTCAACTAATGAGTGTGTAGTAGAGACCTGAACAGTGCCTTCCTCCATGGTAAGGGTGCTGATGTTTTTGCTGACCCTCTGCTGAACATCCTGCTCCTGCTCCAGCGCCTGCTCGTCCCCCACCTCCAGCCCCTCTTGTGTACCCAGAATGGAATATCTATTTGAAAGGCTCACTGTTGGATGTATATCAGTCTCAATTCCAGAAGGCATAGGAAGGAATATAGGATCAATAGCCACCCCTACAGAAGTAGGCACCTGATCTTCAGATCCCTTAAGCTGAGCCAACGGTTCCAATGCTTCCTCCCTTCCTGAACTGCCTCTAGGGGAGACATCTTCACAGGCTCTCAAGGTTTTAACCGTTAACTCACCTACACTGCCCAGACTGCCCACACCACAACCCCGGGGTCTCGGGGCCGGGCCTCCCCCGCTGGACCACCCCGAGTAGTGGACCCAAAAACCTCGCCACCAGGTAATTTGGTGATAACAGGGGTATGGGATGAAGAGGTAGACAGGGACATAACTTGATAGTAGGTTTTTAAAGATGGAGTTATTTTCGTTTTTAATGGAGATGTTTTCTTGTTCCTACTGCCTCCTTTGCCCCTGTTAACCCCCTTCCCCTTGACAACAAGTCCACTGTTAACTATGGCTCCCCCTGCCTGCGTTGTTTTTGCGATATTCTAACTTCGGAAATGGGGGGAAACCCGAGGAGGCAAAATGGGCTGGGTAATGGTCGTATTTGAAGACAAGTGAGCGACTCTAGCTCGCAGAGTGTATCTACTTATTTTTGGTGGAGATATGCCTGCTTTGGTTAAATCACTTGTCTCCATGCGGTTAAGGAGCACCCCTCCCTTCTCTTCAGAAGACCAAGAAATCACAAAAGCTCTCACTTGGCAAAACGAGGAGTTGTCAGCAATACACTCCCTCCCAGGACAAAATTGTAAAGCCTCCTTACCTTCAGGTAAGTAATAAAAGCGTTTTAAGCCACTAGTGCTGAAGCAAAAAAACTCTCCCCACTCTCCCCGTTGCTCTGCCCCACAAAATTCACTCGCCGCAAGATCCAACCGCACTCTGAAACAGGTACTGACTCTTCCCCCAGTGAACCGAGGCAACAGGAAAGCAGCGTCTCGGCGTCTCCTCTCCTGCGCGGCCTCACCCCACCTCCAACGTCGCTCTGCAGTCTCCACCCTGCCTCGGTGAAAGTCCGCGACCGCCAAACCACCGCTTCTGCCGTAGAGACCAGGAGAAGAAGAGAATAACAGCCGCATATCATTCAGTAGGTGGAGGCAGGTAAGGGAGGGATTTTAAAAAAAGATTAGTGCTCCAGCATTAGTCCCGATAAGGAAACCCAAGGGAGCGTGACCGCGGCCGTTAGCTAGCGGCCGCCATGTTCCTCTCCACGGGTAGCTCCAGTTTAATGTGTTTGAGGATCTTTGTTGAGACGGATTTTGACAGTCATAGAAGGAGATAAAAAAAGTAGATACACTTCAAGAAATGAGAAAGGAAGGAATTGATTTTTGGAAGGCAGTACCAGAGGTGTTGGCAAAAGTGGGAACTATTGTAAAAATGATGTTTTCATTTGTGCCTAAAGGAATGTAAAGATTTTCCACACCGTTGCAAGTGACGGCAGTCTTCACCAATCCTTTAAAGACAAAAGATGGTAAAGTTTGGAATATAAAAAAGAGATTCAGTGTACAAAGAGACTAAACAAAATGGACAGCACAATAGGTTTGAGGTTTGACGAAAAGGAAGTTTATGAGATAGAGTCCCAGTACTAAGAAGATCTGGAAATCTGGATATTCAATGGTAGGAAATATGTAGTTGTCATGCAGCAATTCGTTGCTGTGCAGGTTCGGGTTTCGGGAAGGTAAAGGAAAGGAAAGCCAGCACTGTGGGCAGTGAGACATGGGCTTCTGGACATCTAGGAACTTCTCAGATCCATGTTGAGGGCAGAAGGCAGCATGGTAGCCAGGGACTGCTTAGCTCTAAGTGGACAGGTGACAAGAGACAATTAGTGATAGCTGGACAGAGTTGGGGAGCCGAGGGGAAGTTATGGGCTCTTTGTGGGGAAGAGGGAGAAGTGAGCTGTTGGGGACTTCTTGAGTCTTGCTAGGGGTAGAAGCTGACGTGGGCCAGGCAGCAGTGGCGGCTCCTCCGCTAAGAGCGTTGCCCCACTGCCTGGACCAGCAAAGAAAGGAAAAGATAAAATGATAATAACGGAATGTTATTATCATTTTATTTTTTCCTCCTGCTGCGGCAGTGCTTGAGGGGTGGGGTGGAGCTGCAGGGGAGGAGTGGTAGACACTCCTGTGAGCAATGACTGTTTGGTCGGCCCTCTCAAGCCGCCCAAAACAGTCATGCGCACTCCCCTGTTCTCCATGCAGGCTGCATTGCAGCCTGCATGGAGAACAGGCCCACGTGTACAGCCCCTGGCTGAGCGCCGTGTCATGGCGCTCAGACCAATCACAACGCTCCATTGGAGCGTTTTGATTGGCTTAGGGGGTGAGAGCCTACTTGCCTGCTTCCTGTTCCGACCTGGAGTCGGACACAGGCAGCAGGAGAGAAGACGAGGGACCCAGCGGCAAGGTACGTTTTTTTAAAAAGCATCCCGCGAGCCCCCGGCGCCCGCAAGCCGTGCCGGCCGCCCCTGCAAGGCAGACGCATCTCTAATGCTGTGCTAAGGCTCTTCATGATTGCGCCGGTGCATGGGCCAGCAGACGAGTCCCAAGCTGCCCCGCACACCCCTTCACTACAATAGGAAAGGCTTCCTAGTGCAATGAAAAACTGGAAACCTGAAGCCTCTTTTGTTTGCATCACATCATGAGCTTTGCACTTTGCCAAGTTTTCGGAATGTAACTTAAATCAATAAGTTGCAAGCAGGGGGGCTTTTGAGTTCACACAGCTATAATTTATATGCTTACATTTTGTTGACATAGGGAGGATGAAAGTCTGAGTCGTTCATTCAAGTTACACACAGCTTTGTGCCACAATCTAGCCCGCTGGATTGTATTACCTACAGATTTGTGCAGCACCAATATGAACATCAAGTTATACTACAGGTTAATCTACTTCTTGTAATTTACACATTCAAAACTTGAGCACTTTACCATGATTGGGGCATTTTATGTTCTTTTTGGTGTATTGACAGACACCCTTCATGGGGCCACAAGGCAGACAGGGGCTACTGGGCCATAATAGAGTTGGTTGAAGGCATTTTCCCCTGGTGTCCTTAGCGGAATCCTACTACGGCTCTGCAAACTTGGGCAAGGACACCCCTTTACGCACTTTACTCTCAGAGTAGTGAGGGCGAGCAGTCCGAGACTTCTCATGTAGGCAGTGTTGGGTACTCAACTGCTAACCAAAAGGCATAATAGCATGTTATCCAGCCCAGTGCTTATATTTTAGTTTAAAAAAGGACTTTAAACTTACAACAAAACTAAGTGCTACACAGTTCAGTATAAATTCAAGAACAGGGTTGTTATCTCAGTTAAAATCTTCAGTAAGATGCTTCACCCTGCTTCCGGTATTCTCTCTCTCCTCCATAGGAGATATTGTTTGCCTACAGTCCTATGGACTATGGGTTCAGGCATTGATTAGACACAAGTGTGGTTTACTTTGGATACCCTACAGACCACGTATACAACTCAGTTCAACGTCTTTTTATCTCTTGCGTTTACTTTCCAAAAAGCTTAAGTGAATGCGCCAGACTCATCTGCGCATTTTACTCTTGTTCTAGTTGTAGGCTAAGCCACACTTTTACCCATTAGTTGGCACTGCTTTTCTAGTGGTGCATTTTGCATCCCTGACCATACAGTGTGGCTTCATTTCCGCTGGGCTGCAGTGGTGACCTTGCATTGGGATATGGACCACTGGATGACGTTGGTGTGGCAGGACTGCACAACTGCACTCATCTTCGGCTGGAAGAGTCTCATCGGACCGGAGCATACAGGGGGTCAGGTATAGCAGAAACAGCCTGTGGGCAGACTCATCTGTGATGGGTGTGCTTCTGGCGGTTACTGCCCCCGGGGCTGCTGGCTTTTCAGCTTCAGTGGCGAAGCAGCTCCTCTCTCTGACAGTTCCTTGTTTCTCTGTCTCGCTATGTGCTTCTGTGCACCCCCCACACCTTGGTCTCCATGTTGCTCTGTTTTGCCGTGTGCTTATCTGTGTCTTCCATGTTGTTTTCAACTTCTGTGATCCTGGCCGGCTGAGAACCCAAAGCAGCCCTGGCAATTTTGTCGGACCGGCCCCCACCCCGGGGGGAGGGGACGGGGAGGAGACGGGGCAAGCGTGAAGCACTGATGCTTAACAAAAACAGCCTCCCAGCAATGCTGCTTTTATTACTGGGGGCTGTTAGATCTGAAAATCCCATTCCTGCTATGCACTCGTATTATGCTATATTAGGTTAGCGATGTGTGGCTAAATATACACCATTTGTATTCACGTTATGCAACCCACTGAGTTATCCCTGCAACGTGCAAGCTTTCCTGTAGTTAGCCAGTGTGACTCCATTTTGTATTTCGTAATCCCTATTGGGCCGCTTAGACCATGTCTGAGCTAGGCCTCATCATTCGTATTGCTTGCCTCAGCAGAACACTGTATTTCGTTATTATTTTCTCTCTGCTCAAGGCTGTTTTCTGACTTACTAATGAATAGGCCATTCTGCCTTCGCATACCTATCTGAGTGTGTAGTTCTGCTCCCATGTTAGGAGACGCTGAGACTCAGCGCGATGACCTCGAAGTACAGATAGCATGTACACATCTGACAGGTGGTAGCCCATCCTCCTTTGCCTCCTTTGTTCATGTTCGGCTCAGGCCGGTAACTTTCCATGGTGGGCGTGGTTGGAGGCTCCTTGGGAAGAATGATTACTCACTGCAGACTGTTGGGGGGTCAGTCCCTCAGCAGACATCTTAGGGTGCAGGTCAGATTGGACTCCTCTGCAGAGTATTGCTAATAAATGTATGTTTGTATTCTCTACTGTCTGACTGACTCTTCATTCTTGGGAAGGCGTAGCAGGTGGTTGTAAGAAACCCGAGTGGCCCCTAAGGGCCACTTCCTTCAGTTGGCGCCCGAACAGAGACCCCGCAAGGTGATCCAGCTCGCCCGTAATCGGGTTGCAAGGTCGGCGTTGCGTCTGGTCAGTCGGGCGGATCGGGGTACCCCACACGTTCGAGCTTGGTTCTCGCAGCTGCCCCGCCCGGCTGATTGGGCGACTCCTCATCTAGTGGTCACCGGCTGGGGTCCTGAGAAGGCAAAACCTTGGAGTGGACCGTTTGGTCCAAAGAGTCGGCAGTGGAGAATAACTTGACTCGACCTGTGTGCACCAGGTGAGTGATTTGATTCTTGGAAAATGGCACCATTCTTGAACGGCATGAGCCTACGGGCCGTGTCTTGGTACAGTCTCCGGATTGTCTTGGTGCAGTTTTCGGACTGCCTTGCTTAAACGGCACGAGTCGACGGACTGTGTCTTGGTACGGTCTTTGGGCTGTCTTGTCTTGAACTTGGTGGGTCTGCGGACCCTTGAAAAGGCACAGAGTGTTTGTGAGCAGTCTGCCAGACCAACTGGAAATTTGGCCCGCTTTTGAAAAGGTCTGGGATTGTTCGCGAACACTCTGCCAGGCCAACTGGTAATTTGGTCAATGCTTGAAAAGGTCTGGGGCTAGAGCCTGTCTTCTTGAACTTGGTACAGTATCCGGACTGTAGGGAGTGGTCTCCGGACCATTTGGTTTCGTACTTGAATAATTTTTTGATTTTTTATCACTTCTCTTTCCTTTATATTACTGTTGCTGGTGTTATACTTGTCCGTTAGGGACAGTGCATGTGTCTTATATTAAGATGCCTTTTTTAAGCAAAATGGGATGTTTTGGATGTCGGTGTTGTTCTACTGAGGCTCGATTGGAAGAGAGCCAGCCTGCGCCTCCGGAGGGTACTCCAAATTTTGACATATACGTCAAGCACGGTATTGGCCCTATTATGTTTAGCACATTGTGGAATAAATATACGAGGGACAATGCTCAGTTACAATGGCCACTTACTGGCTCGTTTGATGAGCAAAAATGGAATTTCTTGCAGGACAAATTGTTCGCCAAAAAGAGCAGATAGTCGATGTTCGATTCCCTAAGAGTTTGGCAGAAGGAAGCAAAGCAGCGGCGTATGAGAGCAGAGAAAGAGGCCCGGAAGAGACAGACACAGACTATAATGCAGAAAGCAGTGGCCTATGAAAGGGAAAAGATAGAGAAAGGCATAAAATGTGCAGATAGAAAGTTTCGATTGCAGACAGATAAATGCTATGTTACTAGAGAGGAAGGTGATGTTTCCGTTGAAGAGCTGTTGGATTCTCGCCCTCCTCCACCTTATGCTCCCGAGCGGATATACCCAAGGGTTCCAGCATCTCAGTCCCCGGCCACTGGGGCCGCTCTTTCTAGTATTTCTGCCTCTAGTCCAACTGCTTTGGTCCCAGCCCCGCCTGCTTCCTCTCTGCTCACGCCAGTAACAGGGGCGGGAGCCGTTAGCTCTCCTGTTCCATCTACTGACTCTGTATCTACCGCTACACCCCCTTTCACTACTACAACACTGTCTCCTTACATGATGATACCTGTCTCCTCATCTGCTCTTTCTCCCTCGAGTATGACGCCCCAAACACTGCTGAATGGCGAAACACCTTTATGGGGGAGTCATGAAGGGAATTGGGCGGCAGCACGAGACCGTATGGACAAAGTATTGGTGCGTTCTGCTGTGGGTGATGAGGAGAAGCAAATGGTGGCGAATCAGGCGGCTCAGTGGGCTCGGAGCCCGATCTATAGTGTGGAAGATGTGTGGAGTGTGATGAAAGATTATGAGCCCTTCATACAGCAGCATGCCCTTAAGCACATGTCGGCCACGCTAATAGGACTGTGGGAACAGTGTTTTCAGGGTATTGCACCACAGATCATCTATGACATACGAGACAGGGTATATGCTGCAGGAATGGCTCCTAATGAGGTTTTTAGCAATGTAATGACATTGGTGGGTTATCGGGGCAGATTGCTCCAAAAGGTTCCGACGATGGTGACCCAGTGCCCCATGAGGGAGGTCCATCCCATTTATCATCCTGTGATACCAGAACTGCGCGACTCCACGAATACTGTAATTAGGCCACAAGTTGATGCTCGGTTTCAGGAACAGTGGATCTATACTCCTTGGAAGAGGAGTGAGGTAATATCCCTTAAAAGTCAGTTGCCGGACCCTTGGAAAAACCCGACTGCGTACTACAAAGAGTTGACAGCGGCGGTCTCCTCCACGGTGATGATGAGAGCAGATATTGAGTTGTTCTTTGGCTTGTTGGTACTTGTGGATATATGGAGGCAAGTGCATACACAGGATCATGTGGTGGAATTGGGAGGAACATGGGATCAGATCAGGGCATGGGATAAGGACCGCAAGCCCGGTGACAAGCCGAAGGCAGAGATATTGGCTTTACCGGGTCGCATTATCACTTATATGCATTCCCTTATCCCGCTGAGACGAGTAGATTGGGACAAGTTGACTGCATGTCGTCAGAAGTAGGACGAGAGTGTGTTTGATTTCTTTACTAGGTTTGAAGGGGTGTTTCTCGACTTTAGCGGCCAGGACCTGTCATTGGAGGGTGGTGTACGGTTGTTTGTCAGCAGGTTTGTTAACAATTTGCTTCCTGAGATTGCGACTAGGTTGCAGGCTTCAGAAAGCACTTGGAGCACCTCTTTGCCGTCAGTGATTTTGAGTATGGCACAGTACTATGAGCATAGAGAGAATGAGGACAAGGAAAGAGTGGAGAAAAAGTCGAAGGATTTGAAGACGAGGATGTTGATGCAGCAAGTTGCGAGGGGAAGAGGAAGAGGTTCTGGTTCGGCCCAGCGGCTGCCCCAGACTAACAGGGGTGGTACTTCGAATGCACCCCTTGGGCTCAATCAATGTGCATATTCCAAGCGGGAGGGACATTGGTGGAATGAGTGCCCGGAGTTGTCGCAGAGAGGTGAGGCCCCGAGAGCTGGGGGTTTGGAGGACGTGGAAGGGGAGGAGGAGCCCGTGGGGACATGTGATCAGAGAACACATCATCTAATAGACAGAGCAGGAACTATTTCGACGACCCCCGAGGGAGACAGTACTATCATGACGACTATGACATGGACAAAGTGACAGGGATGTCTCACAGCTAGGACAGCCAGGGACAGGGTAAGGGACCAGTTCCGGTGCCTGTAGATCAGTGTGGACCCTATGTCACTGCAGATTTACATGGTACGACCGAGAAATTCTTAGTCGATACAGGGGCTATGAATAGCTCTGTTTCCCGTTCACTGGTCCCGGGGGTAGCTCTGTCTGGCCAAAACAATGTTTCGGTGGGTTTCTCAGGGTGCTGGTCGTTAGCCCCATTTCCAAACCTCTTGCTTTGACTATTGGCCCTTTTACGGTTGACTCACCATTCTTATTAACGTCAAATTATGGGGAGAATTTGTTAAGATTGGATTTGTTAAAAAGGTTGCATGTGACAATTTTTTGTTCTCCAGACGGTGTTTACATGACTATTGGACCATGAGTGGCCCGTGCCAAGCAATGCCTTGTAAAGGATGCCCCCCTTCCCGTCGAGTTTAAAGATGTGCCATGCTCATTATGGGCTACAGGAGACACGGATGTGGGGTTGCTCCAGATCCCACCAGTCTCTATACAGATCAAGGACAATGCTAAATTGCCGCGTATTCCCCAGTACAAGATATCCCAGGCAGGAGAAAAGGCCTTATTGGAAATAATACAGGATTTGATTAAGTCTGGTGTGGTTGAAGAGACAGTAGTGAATGTGTGTAATAGCCCTATACTTCCTATACTCAAAAAGGCACCTTTGGATTCTTCTGATGTCTACCCTGATGTTTACCGCTTTGTCATTGACCTTAGAGAGGTTAACAAAATAGTGGTTCCCCAGTATCCTGTAGTCCCAGACATTACCACAATCTTGACAATGATTCCCCCCGTCAGCTAAATTCTTTTCAGTAATTGACTTGAAGAATGCTTTCTTCAGCATTCCAATCCATACAGATAGCAGATATCTGTTTGGATTTGCAATAGCCGGAAGGAGCTTTAGATTCTGCCATGCTCCACAAGGCTATACAGAAAGTCCGAGTATCTATAGTCAGGCTTTAAAAGCTCAATTGGATTCCTTGGAGCTTCCCCTTGGTAATGTGCTGTTGCAGTACGTTGACGATCTCCTTGTGGCTTCGGACACTGAGGATGGTTGTAAAGAAGCCACGGTTAAATTACTGTTACATTTGGCACACCATGGACACAAGGTGTCGCTCTCAAAATTTCAATATTGTCGACAGGAGGTCACCTATTTAGGTCACCTACTGTCGAAGGAGGGTCGCAGACTAACACCTGAACGCATAGCTGCTATTACTAATATGCCTGTTCCTAAGACCCAACGCGAGGTACGCGCGTTTATTGGGATAACTTCGTATTGTCGGCATTGGATCCCTAACTATTCCCTACTAACAAAACCCCTCCTTTACTTGACCACTAAAGACGT
Organism: Calotriton arnoldi; assembly: GCA_963921515.1. Classification (NCBI taxonomy): domain Eukaryota; kingdom Metazoa; phylum Chordata; class Amphibia; order Caudata; family Salamandridae; genus Calotriton; species Calotriton arnoldi. The sequence continues at coordinate 286,361 of CAWUFW010007600.1, read as the reverse complement.
GCATGAACCCTTGCCTTGGACATCTGCATGCCAGCAAGCCTTTGAGCAATTAAAAGTTGCGCTTTGCTCCTGTGCTTGGTACTCCTGATTACCAGAAGCCTTATGTGCTTTATGTACATGAGGCGGAAGGTTGCGCGCTTTCTGTTCTAACACAGGGTTTCGGTGGTAAGCAGAGACCCTGCGCGTATTTCTCTGCTATTCTTGATAACGTCGCCAGAGCTCTCCCGAGCTGCCTGAAGGCTGCCGCGGTGGTGGCAGTTTCTATCAGACAATCGGCAGGGCTCGTCCTTGATACGGATCTCACAGTCATGGTACCTCATGCTGTGGACGGTGGGCAGTCAAAATATCGAAAATAAAATATCGAGATACCATAATATCGAAGTTTAAATATCGAAGGGACAGAATATCGATGGGACAGAATATCGATGGACAGAATATCGACCCTAAGGTAAGTAATATCGAATTACTTAATATCGATGTCAATAATATCGAAGTTAGTAATATCGAAATCAAATATATCGATGTTACTAATATCGATGTTACTAATATCGATATTTGTATTATTGTTATGTATTTTGTTATGTTTTTAATATGTATGTGTTATATGTGTTTTTGTTAAGTGTTTTAATTGTTTAAAAATATATGTATACAATTTTTATATGTTAATAAATTAATTTTTTTAAGTAATTTTTTTTGTTGTTGTACTGTAGCGGGTTGTGGGTTTATAGGGGAATAGGGTGGGAAGTAATTTAATTATACTAAATTAATTATTAATTTTTAGGAATTATAAATTAATTTTAATTATTTTTGCGTTTAAGTTCTGTAGCGGGTTGTGGGTTTATAGGGGAATAGGGTGGGAAGTAATTTAATTGTAATTAAGTTATAATTTATTTTAATTAATTGGTATTGATAATTATATTATTGTTAATTAATTAATAATTGGTAATTAATTTTTATTAATTGATTACTTGATTATCATGTAATTTAAATGTAATGAAGTTATAATTTATTTTAATTAATTGTTATTGATAATTATATAATTGTTAATTAATCAATAATTGGTAACTAATTTTAATTGATTGGTGATTAATTTTTATTAATTGATTAATTAATCATCATGTAATTTAAATTCAATTAATGTATAATTTATTTTAATTAATTGGTATTGATAATTATATTATTGTTAATTAATTGATAATTGGTAATCAACTATTAATTGGTAATTAATTTTTATTAATTAGTTATTAATTTTTATTAATTGATTAATTGATCATTATGTTAAGTGTATTTTATCATTGGAGTGTGTTGTGCGTTTATAGGGGAATACTTTTGGAAGTAATTGAAATCTAATTAAGTAATTATTAAATTTATTTTTGGGTATTGATAATTAATTTATTGGATATTAATTATTAATAGGTAATTTTTTAAATTACAAATTTTTAGTTCTAAAAATTAATTTATTTATAAGTATGTTATTTGTCACTTCTACGCTATCCAACACTTTCCCTACTGTTGCACTCCCTGGAGTGAGAATAGTCATTTTTACCCCTACTCTATCCAACACTTTCCCTACTGTTGCACTCCCTGGAGTGGGAATAGTAATTTCTACCCCTACGCTATCCAACACTTTCCCTACTGTTGCACTCTCTGGAGTGGGAATAGTAATTTTTACCCCTACGCTATCCAACACTTTCCCTACTGTTGCACTCCCTGGAGTGGGAATAGTAATTTCTACCCCTACGCTATCCAACACTTTCCCTACTGTTGCACTCTCTGGAGTTGGAATAGTAATTTTTACCCCTATGCTATCCAACACTTTCCCTACTGTTGCACTCTCTGGAGTGGGAATAGTAATTTTTACCCTTACGCTATCCAACACTTTCCCTACTGTTGCACTCACTGGAGTTGGAATAGAAATTTTTACCCCTACGCTATCCAACACTTTCCCTACTGTTGCACTCTCTGGAGTGGGAATAGTAATTTTTACCCCTACGCTATCCAACATTTTTCTTAGTGTTGTTTTTTGGGGAGTTGTAATAGTAGTTTTATTCCCTACGCTATTTAATATTTTTTGTATTATTTTAGTTAATATAGTATATCATTAATTTTAAAAATATTAAAAGTAAATTTAATTTTTTTAATTTGTTATACATAATTATTTAATTTTTATTTATGTTATTGTTTTATGTGTATAGATGTATTTGTAATTTATAATATTTTTAATAATTTATAATTTATTAAAATAATTATTCAAACTTATTATTAAGTAAGTATATATTTTATATATTATATGTATATGTTTAATTAATGTTTTATTTAATTATATATGTTACTTATTAATTTTAAATATTATCAAATATTTTTAACTATGTTTATTTTAATTATAAGTATTATTTAGTTTATTTTACATATTATTTTTAACAAAAAAAAAACGATATTTTTGATAACGATATTTTTGACATCGATATTTTTTTCAATATTTTTGTACTTACCATGTTGTAGATAGGATGTCGATATTATTGACATCGATATTTTTGTTGCGATATTTTTGTAGATCGATTTTTTGACCTTCGATATTTTGTCAGTGATTCGCTGTGGACACACTGTTGAATAAGACAAAGACGCAGCACCTTACCAGTGCGCTTCTCACTGGATATGAGTTAACATTGTTTGCTCCGCACATTACCATCAAAAGATGTGCTACTCTGAACCCAGACACGTTACTACCCCTCCCTTCAGAAGAAAAGGACAATGATGTCCATGATTGTTTATTTCGGACTGAGGAAGAAACGAAGGGACGGGTAGACCTGACTGATGTTCCCTTATCTGACCCCCAAGGGGAACTATATGTCGATGGCTCTTGTTTCAAACTACCAGATGGCACTACCACTGCAGCTTATGCAATCACAATGTTACACACTGTAGTTGAGACATCCCATATCCCATACCAATCGGCTCAGGCTGCAGAGTTAGTTGCCCTTCTTAGGGCTTGCGAGTTAAGTGAGGGACTGACTGTCAATGTCTACACCGACAGCCAGTATGCCTTTGGGGTGGCCCATAATATCGGGCTCCTCTGGGCGGAGAGCGGGTTCTTGACTTCGCATGGGCTGCGAATACAGCATGGTCCATTGATACATAGACTGTTGTCAGCACTGACACTACCTGATAAGTTGGCAATAATAAAATATAGCGCTCACAAAGCAGTAACAGACGATGTGGGAAGGGGAAATGCCTTTGCAGATCAGACAGCTAAGGAGACAGCTAGATCAAAGATGAAAAAGATGTTCGTGGCAGGTCCCGCTAGGTGGGTTCCAGACAATGGAATGTTTGAGGACACATTGGAAAATGTCAGGGAAATACAGGGCGAGGCAACAGTAGATGAATTGGCAGTATGGGAGGAGAGGACAGGGTGTTTGGATGAGGATGGGTGTTGGACTGACTTGTCTGGGCAGCAGAGATGGTTGCTGCCGAATGCATATGTGCTCCCTGTTGTCACTATTGCCCATGGCCCAGCGCACATTAGTGCCAAAGGAATATGTAAGCTACTAGACCCAGTATGGCGAAACGATAATATCCCTAAGGTAGCCACACACCTAGTGAAACACTGCATCATTTGTCTGAAACATAATCCTGGGAAAGGTACTCCTACACCCGCAGGTAATTTTGCACCGCCTTCCTTCCCTTTCGAGGTTCTCCAGATGGATTTCATCGAAATGGAACGAGTTAACAACTTGAAGTATGTGCTAGTAGTAATTTGTGCATTCAGTAAATGGATTGAGGCTTATCCCACTAAGGAGAATACGGCCATGGCGAAGGCGCTCTTAAAAGAGTTCTTCCCGCACTACGGATTGCCACATGTGATCTGGAGTGGCAACGGAAGTCACTTCAACTCAAAAGTCATTGAATTGGTGTGCAAGGGCTTGCATATAAAGCAGACGTCAAACAAAAACTACCAACTTCTAGTGCACAAACACCTGAGTCTGAATGCCCTGCTGAGCCTGAATTTCTTCCCCTTTTTGCTGATGAAGAAGTGCCTGGGGTTGTCAGGTACAACTTGCGGCCCCGACGGAAGGACAGTGCACCAGTAGGACAGTCCAGGAGTTAGGGAAGGACTTGAGCTTAGAGCGGAGGTGCTATGTCTATGGTGCCTGCTTTAGATTAGAGTGAACAGCACTGATGCACTGCCCTAGACACTGGACAGGATCATTGAGGGTATTTGCCCAGGAGGGAGGGTGCCCTATCCTGAAAGAAGAGGATTTGTTTTCCAGTAAGGGCTGCGATCATGCAGCTCCCCCGTGGGAGTGCTTCATAGCACCGTCACTGATGAACAATAGGAGCCTGCCAGTGAGGCTCTGAAGGACACTGGGTGATTTGTACCCCTCTGGTCGGTTGTATTTTTGTGGCTCCAATTTCTAAGGTTTTTTTCTATGTACCCATTTGGCCGTGCAGTCATGAAGGAGGAACAGCCTCTGGTGGCCCCACCATTACAGCAGAATGGTCCAGGGTGGTCTAGTTGGTCCACTGGGATAAGGTAGTAGTGGTAGTGTTCCTTCTCATAGTAACAATAACACTATTCGGGGTGGTCTGGTATTTTGAAGAACAGCATCTTGTACACACTTTGATAGGGACTACTCCGGCTCCACCTGAGCATTTGTTTGTTACACTGGCCCCGAATAAGGAAAGACATAGACAGACTTATGCCCAGGATGCAATCCTGCAGATGCTTCAACAGGTACACAGCACCACCAATGCCACGAACTGTTGGGTGTGTGGGTTACTTCCCTCAGTTATGCACAAGAATGATCTGCTGGTGTCATTGCCCCTGTCATACTTGGGTAGTTGTGAGGCCGGGTTCCAGTCGCTTTCTATGGTATATATGCACTATCATGCCAACACTATGAATATGGTGCAGGCTGATTATGAAGCAGTATTGGAGTATATAGTGGTACACCAAGGATACACCCCTGGGGCAGATGGAAAGGAGGGTACCCTACATCCAGAAGACTGTATGAATGTTTTTGAAAATAATAAGAATGTCACTTGGTTACAAAATGAAATGTTGGATTTCCAAGGATTTAATGTTACCGAATATTTTAAATGTTTCCAGGAACGAAATATAACTGAAGACAAAGCCATGCCCGTCCCTGTGATCAATACAGCAGCTAGTTTTTGTGTTGAAGGTTCAGGGACAGTTCCAGTAGGACAAAGCAGTTGCAACTACACATACCGATTGAACACTACTAGTAGCCCACCTTTGCTCACACCTCCAAATGTATACTTAGTTTGTGGGGAGCAGGCCTATACCTGGCTTCCCAGGGGATGGTCTGGCCGGTGTTATGTCTCTTTTCTTTTTCCTCCCGTTTACATTGCACCATCCAATTATCAGAAGGATCATAGGCTACAGAGTAGGGATCTACATTTGCATTGGGCCAAGAGAGTTGTCAATCCAGAAGATATAGACCAAACAGATACTTCCCTACAGCAGTTCACTGACATCATGAAGGGCATTCTGCCGTTCTGGGGCCCCATTTTCAATAGTTGTAATATACGTCACCTTGCCCGAGTAGTTGAGGGAGTTATTAATACTACTGCAGGTATACTGACTAATATTACAGTTGAGCTTCAGGCTACGAGACTCGTTGCTCTTCAAAACCCGATGGTTTTAGACGTCATCCTTGCTGATAGGGGTGGAGCCTGCCGCGTCATCGGCAGCAGTTGTTGTGTTTACATTCCTGATAACGCCCCTAGTGTGTACTCCGCCATACAGAAATTACACAGGCTTGCTTCAGATATCCATCAGGATAATGGATCATGGTCCCTCACGGGGTGGTTCTGGGGTCTGCTGACATCATGGGGTTGGAAGATACTACTTGCCCTCGTAGTTATTGCAGGTGTCATCTTCACATGTTGCCTATGTGTTAATTGCCTTCCAGCATGTTGCACCTATTGTGTGAGCAAGCTCACCCCTACCCCTAAATTGTCAGGACGTGATACTAAGGTCTCTACTATGATGATGCAGGATATCCAGGACATCATGCTTATCGATGAGGGAATTTTTGAATACTAAGTAGATGTTGATCCTCATATGTTGTTTTATTCTCCCTGATAGCTTGAGTGACTATGCATTTTCCTCCTTCCCACTTAGAATTGTAAAGACCCTACCAGATAGCATCAATAAAGCATTTAGCCACCCACGCTAAAAGGAGGGTCTGTTAGATTTGAAAATCCCATTCCTGCTATGCACTCGTATTATGCTATATTAGGTTAGCGATGTGTGGCTAAATATATGCCATTTGTATTCACGTTATGCAACCCACTGAGTTATCCCTGCAACGTGCAAGCTTTCCTGTAGTTAGCCAGTGTGATTCCATTTTGTATTTCGTAATCCCTATTGGGCCGCTTAGACCATGTCTGAGCTAGGCCTCATCATTTGTATTGCTTGCCTCAGCAGAACACTGTATTTCGTTATTATTTTCTCTCTGCTCAAGGCTGTTTTCTGACTTACTAATGAATAGGCCATTCTGCCTTCGCATACCTATCTGAGTGTGTAGTTCTGCTCCCACGTTAGGAGACGCTGAGACTCAGCACGATGACCTCGAAGTACAGATAGCATGTACCCATCTGACAGGTGGTAGCCCATCCTCCTGTGCCTCCTTTGTTCATGTTCGGCCCAGGCCGGTAACTTTCCATGGTGGGCGTGGTTGGAGGCTCCTTGGGAAGAATGATTACTCACTGCAGACTGTTGGGGGGTCAGTCCCTCAGCAGACATCTTAGGGTGCAGGTCAGATTGGACTCCTCTGCAGAGTATTGCTAATAAATGTATGTTTGTATTCTCTACTGTCTGACTGACTCTTCATTCTTGGGAAGGCGTAGCAGGTGGTTGTAAGAAACCCGAGCGGCCCCTAAGGGCCACTTCCTTCAGGGCCGATATTGCAGCATCGCTGCAAAACCGGCCCCCAGTAACAAAACCAGCCCCCCCACTCCAAAACCGTCCCCCACCATTCCAGCCTCCCGGGCAAACACAAAATGCCCGCTACGGCCAGTCCAGCCATGTCTGTGATCCTGCCCCCAGCTCCGTGTTGCTCTGTCTCGCCGGGTGCTTCTGTGCTCCCACCTATGTTGTTTCCATTCTCTGTGTTGCTTCCCCCCAGCCCATATCCCGTGTTTTTCTTCCCCACCTGCCCACACCCCCTAATTGGCTTGTGATCTCGCCCTGGCTTTTTTAATTTTCAGTTTCTGATACAACTAGGATAAGTAACTTACATTTTTTTTTCAGTGCCAGTGTAATTTTATAGGCTCACACGTTTGTTTGCATGCTCCTACAAAATGACACGGCTGTCCATGTGGAAGGTTTTATTTTTTATTTATTTAGACATGCTGCACAGCATCAGTGATAATGTGCAGTGTGGCTACAACCCATTGGTAAAGCCAATAGATCCCAAATGCGAGACCTACTGGTAAGTTGTAGTCTGTCTCTCTATATGTTTCTACTACCATCCTTCTGCGGCTTGTCTCTGTCCCTCCTCTACTATGATTTTTCTCTGCAGTCTTTCTCTTCTATCCGACATCTCAGGAGTTTGCCTCTCCTCCACTTCTCTGCTCAACTTCATCCCTTTTGTCTGTCTCTTGGTCTTAACCCTGCTATTTATTCTGCAGAATCTTGACCTCTATCTAGTGCCTCCTACTGCTAGTCTTCGTCTCTCTCGTCACAGTCTCTTATGTTATCATTCCTCTCTGCTGTTTGTATCTGCTATGCAGTCTCTCAATATTACTCTGCAGTCCTTGCTATCTCTCGTTTCCTGAACTTTCTCTCTGCTATCACCACCATCTTCTGTTATCCTTCATCTCTGCAGTCTGTCTCCGTGCAGCCCTTTCTCAAGATAATCTATCTTGCTGTGCTGCTCAGCTAACCTTTCTCTCAGGAGTCTCTCTAGATCCTCCTAACTTTGCTCTTTATGTCTCTTAATATCACCTCTGTTACAATTCCTCTCTGCTTTCACTCCTCTGCTCTCCGTCTAGTGAGCTGTGTGTCTCTCTGCATTGCTTTGCTAACTTCTCTCTCCGCTCTCTCTCTCTCACTCACTCCTCTGAAAATCTTTATATCTACCGTTTAACTTTGACTGCCCCTTTCCTGGTAGCACTTCATGTTACATACTGCTGTCCTTCAATTTCCTGATCTCTTTTCCTGTCTCCCTTTCGATAGCTGCCCTTTTTAGGTCGAGCCTAGCGCAGCGCGCATGCGCTGCTCTAGGAGATAACCTTTTGGAATCGGTCTGCACTTTTCAAGCACTCGTGCTTGTGGCGGCATCCACCTTGGGGGAGCGAGCTGCCGCGCACAGGGGCCATCTGTTTCCAATTAGCGTGGCCGCGCGCGCTTGTTGACATTTCTCTACTCTCGCTCCCCTGCGCACCACTCGCGGGCTTGTTTTTCCTTCACAGCAAGCGCCGGCTTTTACAAAACACAGTGGCACGCTGCTCCTAATTAGCAACAATGGCGGGTGCATTTTTTTTTTTTAGCATACTAAATAATGTGGCCGCGCATCTTGTTTTTATCCTTGTTTTATATAGCGCAAACTCCACCATGAATACCACTAACGCTACACAAGGATACATTCGAGCCTCGCGTACCTGCTTCTTGTGGCTCGCTCCTTGGTTGTTCCCGTGCTGTAGGAGGCACCCGCCTCCCTCGTGGTTTCCTGGTGAGCGGCAGAATTCCCGGGTCCTCGGCGAGGCTGGACCGCTGTCCCGCTCCTGCTGCAGCCGGTTTTTCCTTTGCTCCTGCCCACGTTGCTGGCTCTATCTCACGCCTGCAACCCACCCTGCAGGCTCAGCATCAATGCCATGCAGGACGTGGAAACACCTCCGAGGCAGCCGCACTCGTCGCCAATGGGCCACCGATGACCGGTTCCCACCAGTTATAGCCGCCGCTGCTCCTCGATCTGCGCAGGCCTCCCGATCACGACTCCCTGCTTGGAGCCGCCGACCTCGCTGTTCCTCCTAGCGACTCCTCGGTATCCTCGGCATCCTCAGCATGTTCCTTTGTTCCTCGCTGTTTCTTCCTGGCGACCGCAGCTCCGTCCTCCGCAGGTCCCTTTCGGCGGCGATGGATCCCAGGCACCAGGTAATTCCGCTTCAGACTGATCGCTTACCATCTCCCTCCAGGATTGAGTGGTTAGCAGCTGGTTTGGGGGGCGACCAATCCGGTGCGCCACCCTTTTCGCGGTCTTGCTTGGGGGGTTCCCACCTCCGGGTGGCGTTCGACACGGGCCGCTATCAGGTCCGGCTTCGCCTCCCCCGGCCCATGTTTCGATTGTATCTTGTAAGCGTCACGTGGCTGAATCTGCACTTCTTTGACTCTATGGAGCTGGGGTTTTACTTTCCAGAAGTGACTTTTGTTTGCTGATGTCTGGTGACGTCTTTCCCTGAAAGGCTCCATTAGATGGGGCAGCCGGCCCTTTGATATTTTTAAAAAATACAACAGAAAACACCAATAGGCCACGATTCATCTTGTACTCAGCGTTCTGTTATCCAATGCGCATTTTTTGCTGACGTCATGCGTACACATTACATCAGCAAAAAATGTGCATTGTTGCTCAGCGAGTCACAGAGAGCATGGACAGGGGGTTCCCCCTCAGAGGGGTGGAGGCAGCTCCCCAACAAAGGACTCATCTTCACACTGCGTTGCATGCGGTTTGTAGTGTCGACCCCTTGACACCTTCTCACAAAGAACCCGACCAGGTGCTGAGCTGGGCCCATGAGAGCTGCTACGGGACCTGCCACAAGTAGCAATCATACATCCAGGTCTCGAGCTCCTCCCTCGAGATGAAAGCGTCCAGTGGGCAGAGTCAGCACCTGCAAACAAACATGGCAGCTACAGGTGACTGTCTTCAGGCATCAGCCATTTTTACATGTCCCTATTTTCATAGAGAAACCCTATGTTCATCAAATCAAACACTCCCTGTCCTTCTCTGTCCTTGCTCCTTTCCAAAGCAACATCATTAACTTCATCATCATCGTCATGAGCAGGGCTTTAAGCGGGATGAAAAAACTGGGGAAGGGTGTCTCCCAAAGGGGCGTGGCCTATGTAATTAAGGGAGTAGCTTAAAAACACCTAGGCTAAAAATCTGTGCTTAGCAAAATGTGTCTGTATTTTGCTGCTTCTGTCATTGCATCCAGATATATAATACAACAAGTAACATTACACCTACAACAAGCCAGGACTATTGGCATTGTCAATGGTTGTTTGTTGCATAAGATCAATAAGTAACAACTATGGCTTTGTTGTATATGATACTGAAAATGTTTCAGTTCTGAAATGATGAGACTGTGAAATACCTACAACAAGTCTCTTCGAAGTTACACCCTTTTATCTGTCTGTTACATCCTTTAATTTACTACTTTATTTATGTATGTATGGTTTTGTATGACACCTACTTGGATTTGGACAGTATGCAATTGGGACTGAGTAGGGCCTCCACCCCTTAGTCGGAAGGCCTAGTATTAAAGAATGTTTGTGGTGTGATACCAGCTTGTGTGATAGGAGTAGCCAATAGGTCTCACTTTTGGGACCTTCTAAGTATTTAGTTATGCAGCACAATATCCTTGGTGCAACAACATCAACCGTTGCATGGCTAAACACTTATAAGGTCCCAAAGGCAAGACCTATTGGCTATGCCAATGCTTGTTTTTCTAGTCTTTGTTCTCCTACCTTTTCTCTCTGAAGCCTATCACTTTGGGACTGTTCCTCTGCTCTGGTAATACTCTCACATGCCCTAGCACATCAACATTGATTGTGTTTGCTTGCTGAATACAGTGTGATTAAATGTTGAATGACTGAATGAAAAGATATTAAAAAGAAATGTCTTTGTTAATCTCAGCACCTCAAGCAGAAGCGGCAGCACCATTTATTTTGAAACACTTTGCTTTCGGTTTTACACCAACCCAGAAATGAGATGCTTGGGAAAAAACTTTCATTTCTCTAAAAAAGCATTATATTATCTCAGCATTTTCTTGAAGGACTGTAGGAGGAGAGACTGTCAGATGCTCTAAAAATAAAGAAAATCCTTCAATTACTTTATTATTTCTCCCAGGCTGCAGTTGGGGGAGTGTTTTACTCTAGGCACAAATAGAAAACCACACAAAGTCCTATCCCCAATAGGGTTCTCCCCAACGGTTTCTCCCATAGTGAATTTAACTCAAGTGCGGGATGCGGCACAGCTCCTCTCCAGTTTGGGAATATTCCACTACTTTGTTCCTTGATGCAGCAAACCCTGATGTAGCAGTATTGCCAGCCCTATCAGAGTTCAGGATAGAGCTGGATGTCTTCATACCTGCTCTATGCTGACTTCTGATAGGGCTCAGGGTGAAGTCATGCTACTACCCAAACAGGCTTCTACCCATGACATGCTGGGCTGCACAGGGCATACTCAGCATGTCTATGGCATTGTGAATGTGTAGATGAGATTACAAAGAAAGATGCCTCTCACACATGCACAATCCATGGAGCCCTGCAGATGCACCTCGCCTGTGCTACTGCCATGTGCACTTTGCCGTGTCTCCAAAACAGGTCAAAGAAATGATAACAAACAAACTGACAAATATGCCAGGTTGTCTGTTTACATTTCAGGTACACAACAAGCAAGCAGCTGCTTCTCTCTCTTTCTCTGTCCATGCTGGTGATGGAGGGTTAGTGCCCTAGTGCCTCCTATGCACCAGCCGCCACAGCTCAAGCTGCCTAGATTCAGAAGAGCTGTTGGAATGAGGCTCTGCATGCCCACATCTGGTATACAAGTTGTTTACTCAGGATCCAGTGATAACCAACACCAGTTCACACGCTTGCAGCTATCACTCTCCGCAGAATTCCACCCATACATACACTCTACATTGGGTATGCATTCACACACTCTAGGTTGTACCTGGACTGTGCATGGGCTGCCCCAGAAATACCTCTTCATAATATAAAAATTAAGCAAAAAGACAATAAAGGAAACAAATACAATAACCTCCAAGTAAAGAAATATTAACAGATTAAGTTTAATAAATCTATAAATTGGATACAATATAAATGACTAAACCTCAATCAATTCACCAACTTTCAGGGTTGTTATGTAGTAACAAAGCCTTTTAAATATTGAAGTTTTGATCTCTGTCTTTCTGAAGACCTGCACGTTTTAGATTCTACTCCTTTCCCAAGTTTGCTTCATTCCCCATTGGCTGAACATGTTTGCCTATAGATCCTTCAAGTTGCTCCACGCCCAAATGATTACACACCACATGTGTTCTGCTTTCTGAGTGGAACAGGAGCCAAATTGCCCTTGCCTTGTTCCACCGCTATCTTCCCCTAGAATGACTACATCACGTTTAACATTGATAACTTGCTGTGGAATGTAAAAGTGTGTGAATCACCTTTCCTTGTATGTCCCGCTGTTTTCATTCTAATCCAATCACCCATCTACAATTTGTCTTGCTTACAACTTTCCCCTCTTATTCGTGGACTTCAACATTTTCAACTGCACCACTCACATCCACCATCTTGCTCAACTTGACTTCATCCACATCCCATCTCTTCATCCACTCACAATTCAACTTCAATCCTTCTACCCTTCATCTCAGTAACATAAACAGTGCTACCCCTGTGCTAACTTGAGGAGTCATTCTTACAATCCATAAGAATTTATCTATAGTTTTTCTCCACACAGATGTATTTATTAGGGCTATTTGCACCTAATCTTTTAGCACGTGATTCACTCTCTCAACTAGCCCATTGTTTCTCAGATGGTACAAAGACGTTTTGACATGCCTTATCCCAAATGACATAAGTATTCTTTCGTTTCTCATGCCACTAACTATGTGTCAATATCACTGACTAGCACCACAGGATAACCTTTTCTACTAAAAACCTTTTGCATGAAATTTAAAACACACTTTGGGGAGATGTTCTCTATGAACTTTGCCATATGTCATTTGGGCATGTAATTAATCATTACAATTGCGTAATTGCTGCATTCTCCCTAACCTCAAAGGGTCTAGATATATCCATTGCCATCTTCCCCCATTGTATTAAAGAAGTTTCTAAAGGAGTGACATTAAATTGTGCTGTCACTTGGGTTTTGATACTCAAAATGTATTTGCCGCAATCTCTCACATCTACTTCCACTGCTTTATCCACTCAGTGTCACCACAAGTCCTTTGTTTTGTGGAGCAAATATCAATTTCCAGAAATCTGCATCTCATGCCTTCTAGTACCAGCAACAGACATAATATTCTAATCAACCTCTCATCATAGGTCAATTCTTCTGCAACTTGCTTGCAAGGATCTAAGTCATTGTCTAATCTTCTTACACTGGGCCACCCACTTTAACACATTTAAGCACCTCATCCTTCTCAGCACACTTTTTCCATTTCTCTTCTTACAAAGCACCCTGACTTCTGCATATACTTGACTGACCATAGACACTATTTCTTCTACTAAGAACTCCTCATCTTCCTGTTCATTATTCCTTGTAGGTAACCAGGAAAAAACATCTACAGTAAAATTCATCTTCGCTGACATATATTATTCAGCACAACATTGATACTTCTGCAATTGTTATTGCAACTTGGTGATACGAGGCATTGTCCTTCTACTCCTACAAGTGCTTGATAGATCTACCAGGGGTTTATGGCCAGTATGCAATGTATGTTGATCCCGACACAAACGGTTTAATATATTGTATGTGATTTCACAGTTCCAACGCCTCTTCCGCAAGTGCAGAGTAAGATGGTAAAGCTTATTGCAAGGATCGAGAAGGAGATGCTGTTATCACCTTTCTACCATCACTACTCCTTTGAAGTAACACAGACCCTACACCATTGTTCTTTGATGTAATGATGTTCATATTCATTGTGTCGAAAGGTTGAAAGGTTGAAAGGGCCAGATTTTAACTATGTCTTCTTTTATTTATTTGCACGCTTCCTCATACCTCTCATCTCCCAGACATCTCATTTCTTTCAGTAACCTTCTCAAAGGGGGTGTTTTCTCAGCATTCATAAAGAAAATGTATAGCAGAGCAGCAGCAAAACTATTAGGTTGCAGAATGGTAATACCTGTTATATAGAGCACTTAGAAAAGGCAGATGTGTAAAGAATAGAGGAGGGTTGGTCGGGAAAATTCTTAGAGGGACAAGGACTATCCAAAGGGGTGCAAATTTTCTTTACTCGGGCACTGTCTTAGCAAACGCTGGCCTTGCTTGGATACCTCCTCTAAACTGGTCACATGACATAAGGGTGACTTTCTCCAGTTCATGTCATTCACCCAACACCACTAAGCATGCTGGGTCTTGTAGGCTCATGCTTATATTAGAAAAAGTAAAGCTGCAAGTCCAAGGATGCTTTGTGCTGTTGGCTGAGATCAGGACAAGCTATATGTCATGGGCTAGTCTGTAGCTATGGTGCTGTACAGTGCTTAACTTGTGCTAGTGATGAATGAAAAAGACCTGTCAAGTAACCGCGAAAGTAATACCAAGAAGCCTTGGTATTTGTTAACTTCAGCACTAAGCCGCGTCAACGGGCTCATAAGAAAAACTTTGGGGGCCTGCACTTTAAGTTGTTAATTTTTATTTTTAAATTAAGCACATGTTGTGCTTGTTTACTGGCTGCACAAGCGTTGGAGTGTACTAAGATATGCATACATGCCAACAGACCTCATTCAAATGGGAGACTCCCGATTTTTAAAGCCAAAATCGCTTAAGTTTAGTTGTCTCCTGCCTGAAGTCGCCTTTCCTTCAATCAGAGTCGGACTGGCCTTTAGGGCAATCAGGCAGTGCCCGATAGGCTGGTCTGACAAATCAGCGGGTGGGCTGTTTTTTTTTAGCAGTTTATGGGCCAAGTGTGCTAGTTTTCACTGTTGATTTCTCTTATATTAAAACAAACCATACCTGCAGAAAACACAGATGCATGTAGTCTCCCATACCCTGCAAAAATACCCATACACCGTGTCTTCACAAGTTCAAAACTGGCCTGATTTACAAATGTGGGTCAAATTTTGAGCTATCTGGTTCGCTTATTGGAGACACTTTTATTTTGGTGCCCGAACCTATTTTTTTGTCCCAGTCCGACACTGCATTCGATGTACGTGAATGGGGAAAATGAAGTCGCCTGTATTTACTTTTATAGTTCATTTGAGCCAAATAAAGATAACGGTGATTAATTGAAGTCCCTCAAATTTTTTTTATTTTTAATCTCCTACTTACTTGTTTCAAAAAGTGTCAGGAATGGAGTTACCAAAATGGCGAGCACTGTTTAGGGTGACCAGGTGCCCGGGTTTGCCGGGACAGTCCCGGTTTTTCACCAGCTATCTCGGCAGATTTCGGCAATTTTGACTCATGTGCCGCTTTTTAGAGGGGGTTGACTGAAACCAGTGAGAGGCACTTTTTGAGTTTTCTAAAGCTGTGCTAGTTAGCAGCTGTTATAAGCAAGCAATTTAATTAACAGGTATAATGCTGGTTTTAGAAATTACATTTAATTTATTTTCTTAGTGTAGGGTGACCAGATTCACAAAACAAAAAACCGGGACAGGTCATAAACATAGAAATAGGACTACAGTTTACACTGGTGGCTGGCTGTATCTTGGTGCAGGCAGGGACCTCTGACTCCAGTGAGCAGGATCATGCTGGCGGTTAAGACACGCTGTTGCCTCGATTGCTGGTATAATTACATTCTTGCTGTGTTGTAGAAAGAGAAGGGAAATCCCAAGAGAAAATGTCTCTCCTTAAAGGATTTTCCTTGCCACAACAACCTCATCTGGAGTGACGTCATGCCGTAACATCTCCAGTAGTGATAAGTGAGCATGCGCACATCTTTTTAACACCAGTGCGTACTTGGCCACTACTCAAAAACTGGGACATTTCTGTGCTCATCCCAACCACTATCCAAAAACCGGGACATTTATTCAGTTTGGAGGAAAGTGTCGGGACACCGGGACACTTAATGAAAAAACGGAACCGTCCGGGGAAAACCGGTACGTCTGGTCACCCTATCTTAGTGCCTCTTCTGTGTTCCTATGCTGATAAGAGCTGCCATTCTGCGACACAATTGTAGTCCTTCTTCCATTTTTGCAAAATGCCCCGGTTTTTGTTTCTCAAAGATCTGGTCACCCTAGCACTGCTCTTTTATTCTAGTATCTGTTACTACAAGTGTTACTGCTTCTTCTTTGCGTTTAGATACTGGGAGTTCGAGCTTTCGCACAGGAACGATCGGACCATAAATACCAAAATACAGAAAGTCCTGACTGAGTTAATTTAAGACACTGAGACAGTCGCTCGAAAATCTGTTTTTGCAGCATTCTTTGTAAAACCACAAGCATGCGGTTTGTTTTGGGCGTATTGGAACGCGTGCTGAAGGCGAAAGGATGACCAAGGACAGTGACAGAAAAAAATCCATTGAGAAGGTGACATAAATAATGCGAACCAGAATTGGTAAGAATGCAGCGCTCTGCGCCGCCACATGTGAAGGCAAGCCGCGTTGACGTCATCGATGCTAATATGGGAAGCAAAAAGACGTGTTCTCCCCAGCCATAGGATCGTTCGAACGCTCGCCGAGGCCCTGCCCACGTGCCGATTCCCAGAAACATAATTAACAAGGGTGGATTTGTGCTGGAATCAGGTCACGTTGGGTAACCGCACGTCATAAAAGTCACGGGCTCAGAACTTCACAACCGAATACGCCACCGAGGGTGCAAAGAAGACGATGCTTTTAAATGGCACTTTAAGATTTCTCATCGAGATAGCTGCCGGATGCAAGAAGTGACAAGAGAAGAGGCTTTCGTGTCTCATCACTCAACTCAGAAGCTCTCTTTTATCAAAAGGTAAAAGGTGGAGCCTCGGCTGGTGAAATTTAAACCTTTCAAATGTATGCTAGTTAAATAGGCAGGTTTTGCCAGCGGACACTGTACCCATTAAGCTAGTAAGAAGAAAGCTTACATGCCAAAGTTCAGACTTTCTTTTTTAGTCTCGTATTTGTATTGCTTTGTATATTTTTATAATCGTTGATACAAAACTAGTACCAGGGGAATGCAAAGGGAAAGTAAGCATTGGCAAAGCCAATATATGTTTTTCGTTTAAAATGCGGGTGCAGATCTGTTGGCTTTGCCAATGCTTTATTCCATCTTGAAATTTGTTTTTTTATAGTTTGGAAAAAACACATTTGAATACATCAGCCCCAGAGTCTGCACACATAGGTGCTCAAGAGCGTCCATTTTGGAATGCTTTTTTTCTGAGGTTAACAAAAATCAATCTAAGAATTCCACCAGCGTATGTATACACCAGTGGCGGCTGCTAATGAATAGTACTGGGGCGCTGGGGGTGTGGGGGTGGATTAGAAATAAAATAAAATGTGTCTTACCTGCCACTGCCTCGTCTCCGTGGGCCGGACTGGGAACCAAAACCGGCCCTGCCAAACTGCTCGGCCGGCCCCCCTGTGGTGGAGGAGGGGTGCGGCCGAGCTGTTTGCAACGGCCGGTTTCAGCCGATTTTGTTACAGGGGGCCGATATTGCCGGCCCCAGGTAACAAAACCGGCCCCCACCCTAGCGGCCCACCGGGGAAATGCCCGGTGCCCGCAACGGCCAGTCCGGCCCTTCTGTTGACGAAGCAGGAAGCACACAGGTACCCAGGCTTCCCTAGCCAATTATGATGCTGCTGTAACTCGCATGACAGCAGCGTCGTGATAGGTCTGAGCGCCCTGGTTCGACGCTCAGACACGGAGTGGGAGCCTGTGCATGCAGTCCACCCAGGCTGTGCAATATAGCCAGTTGGAAAAATGCTAAATGCGCATGACTGTTTGGCCGGCCCAAGACAGCCAGCCAAACCGTCATGCGCACTTAGAAAGTGGCCACCACTCCTCCCCCTGCTGGCTGTGATGACAGCCCAGCTCTGCCCTGCACCGCACCTAAAATGCACCCGAACTGAGCCAGTGCAGAAAAATAAAATGATAATG
Organism: Calotriton arnoldi; assembly: GCA_963921515.1. NCBI lineage: Eukaryota > Metazoa > Chordata > Amphibia > Caudata > Salamandridae > Calotriton > Calotriton arnoldi. The sequence continues at coordinate 268,390 of CAWUFW010007600.1, read as the reverse complement.
AGATCTTGTTATAATTATTTTATTTTTCGTTTTTGCACTGCTGAGAGAGCAGTGGGGCGATGCTCCTTCGCCTTAGCAGAGGAGCCGCCACTGGTATGCACATGCATTCTCATGCAAGTTGCATGTAATTTTATTTGTTATACTTTAGTATTTAACATTCCAAGATGAGAACCACTATTTAGAATGATGTCTTAAAATATAAAGTATGGGATGGGAAGGCAATAAAATGCAGAGAAACAAGCGGGTTAGGAGTACTACCCCTTCAGAACATGGCTCTCAGTGGTAGCGCAGGCCTCAATGACAAAGGCTCTTCATGGAAAGGTAGGTGCAAAGAGGTATTCAAGGGCTCATAACTCAAAATACCAGTGGTGACCCCAATAAGATGATTGTTCAGTCCATGACTGATCTTTAGTGCAGAAGCACTATTTATTATACTCACTAAACACAGCACACTAAATCATCCACAAAAGTAGTCGCTCAAGACTAGTGCAATCTCGGTTGTCAGGGCAACTCTCCCCTCCCCACTGTATTTCCTCTTGTTCCCCCCTCGCCACCTCCACACTGTTCTTGGTGTCCTCAGCAGATTTTAGGAGGTGACCCCAGGTGACGCCTGCACAGGGGATGCACATCAGAGTTGGGCTTTGGCCTTGAAAGCATTGAGCTCTCCGGGCAGTAAACTGCTGAGCTTGAACAAGTCTCACACGTGGGCCTGCACCCCTGCTTCCACCTTACCCCAACCGCGTCCTTCAGAAGAGTCCAGGAGCCAGGGTGCTTTTGCCTTCACACTCCACAATGAGCAGTTCGCACTGTGTCTTTCCCACGGTCAGCTAGATCAGCACCCTGAGGCAGTCACAGACAGCGACGGCTTCAGTGGCGTAGCTAGACCTACTGCCACCCGGGGCAGCCAATAAGTTTGCCACCCGGTGCAGTAAGAGCGGAGGGTGGTTTCGGCCGATGGCCGACCTGTTCCTGGAGCAGGGCGCAGCCAACAGATGACTTGTTCATGGAGGACGGTGGTGGGCTGGTGGTGGTCAACAGACACAACTTGCTCACCTCTGCCCCCCAAAAAGAGTGCCGCCCCCTGTAGCTATGCCACTGGACAGCTTCTGAGCGCTGCTGGTTTTTCTTCTTCACAGTTCCCAGTTCCTGCTGGTAAGTTGGTGAAGCAGTAGCACTCCTGCAGGCAGCTTCTGGACTTGTTGCTGGTGGTTCTACTGCTGGTGGTGGGGACTCCTCTGACACAGCAACAGCCCCAGTCGTCCTAGTGGCCCCCTCTTGGCACACAAGAGTCACAGATATGGGTGACTATTCAAATCAGGTTGGACCCTGCTGGCGATAACCCCAACAGTCTCAGTGTCCCCTCCTGGCATATGGGTTACAGACACAGGCGATTGCCCACAGTTCCAGTTGCACAGGGGATGGCCCCAAACAGTCTTGGTGGCAACGAGTGAAGGCCCCAGCAGTCCCAGTGGCTGCCCCGGCAAACGGCGATTACGGACCCGGGTGATGGCCCCAATGAAATCCACAACACTGGGCCATAGCCCACAGTTTCACAGCAGCCCTGACGTGGTTTGCTGTCGTCCATAAGAGAGTTCAGTAGGCCTCTCTCCAGTGACACTGGTATAGTGGCCTGCTTACATTTCTGACTTTACTGAACACAAAACACGCTCTTGTCACTGAACTCTAGGTAAGAGCAGTAGTCCTCTACCTTAACAGGGGTAGCACTTGGTGCGCCCCGCTAGGACTAAGCAAACCGCATTATCATGAGACAGACATAGGTCATGCAACACATGCATGATCAGTGTTCTCCCATGACCAAAAATGTGTATCAGGGATCCAGGTATCGATGCAGCTGGGCTCTGACGGAAGGGGTGCACCCTGTGTTTGAAGTGCATGAAAAACATTTGGGAACTATGATCCGGAGTGCAATAAGGGCGGGGTTAGTGATTGTATATGTGGGGCCAGAGAAGTGGCTAAAAGAACACAATAATCTGTATCTATTTTGCTGGTCTTTTACCTTAGGTAAATATATACAAAATGTAACACACACCTAAAAATGACAAATAAATGCAAGTTAAAATAATCAGTGGAAAATGTACTATTCTACCTCAATTAGTTAATGCGTGTAATCAGACAGTCACATAAGTGAATCCTGGTTGGTGCAGTGGGGATTAGTGACATGTATTTATAGTGCGACAAGGTCGCAGGCTGTGACTGAAAGCACTATGAATATGCAAGTCATTATTTTAAAATCGTATGACAGGCAATATAAGCTGGAATTTTGAAAAATGTGCAAATATATTTACTGTTTAAGATAAAACAAACACCTTCAACAAATAGTTATTTTTAATAATATGCAATCAGACTATGCCTAGTGCAAACCCTTTTCAGGTTAAAGCCTGCCAGCGCAGTGACATCTTTGCTAACAACAACTTGAGGACATTCGGAAGACTTCCCTGGGAAAGCATTCCATCCATTGTTTACTATTGGCTTTGTGGTTTGTAACACACATTTGCTTGCTTTCTATTTGCCGGCTCTATTTGTTTTAGGTTGTCCAGCTCAAGTTCATCCCTTCCGTTGCCCAAACTCTATTTACGGTATCCTTCGACCAGGGCTTGATTTCGGTAAACAGACATTTAACTTTTGGTCTTATCTTGTCACATTTGCTGTGCATTCAAAGACAGAGGCCAAATGTCAGGATCTATCTTCTGAGGGTTATATGAATCAAAAGGACGACCCAATTTGCCCACAGAACCTGGGTAACTGTATATATATATATATATATATATCTATATCTATATATATATATATATATATATATTACCTACTGGCCGTTGCCAGTAGGTAGTTATAGTTAGGACCTATTATCCATAGGAAAAGCAATTTTTGATTTGCCAATATCTTTAGCGCCGTTTGACGAATCTTAGCGAAATTTTCAAAACTAATGGTTCACTCAGGCCAGCTCCTGTCTTGAAAGTTTGGGGGCGATTCGTCAAGTGGGGGCCGAGAAAAAAGGGGGTCCCAAAACGCTTTTTCTCCATGTCAATTTCCATAGGAATTTTGAAACAGGCTACAACTCGAACTGCTGAACGGAATTACACCAAATTTGGCAAAAAGGTAGGTCTTGGTTCAGAAAGCGTGCTTTTTTTAAAAATGGTGTAAATCCGTTCAGTAGTTGCTGAGAAATTCAAAAAATAGAAATATCGATATCTGAGCACCGAGTAGGAGTCGCGAACCCTCCCGGGCACGAGCTTCACTCTGATTGGCTGTCAACACTCCAAACCAGGAAGTGTTGGCAGCCATCTTGTGACTCGGTAAAACGGAGTCACAAGAAAAAGGGTGAAAAAAGGATATAAAACAAGAAAAGGGGGCAGGGTAGAAACACCCTGACCCCCTAGGCCTGCTCAGGGGGTCCCACAGGGACCCACAGGCCCAAAAAAAGCAATAAAAAAAAAACAAAATCGGCAAAATTCGTGCTGGGTGCGCAAATCCTGCAGAGAAAATAAAATAAAAAAATGAAGCGCGGGCTCCCGTGCTTTGTTATCTGTAAGCCCCTGGGTGGGCCAGGTCCTGGGGGCAATGTCCAGTTAATTAGCGGGGGCCCACAGGGGCCTCCGCAGCCCCGGGGACCGCCACCTCCCCAGGGCTATGCTAATTATATGCCAGGGGCACGCGACCCCCCCACAGCCCCGGGGACTGCCACCTCCCAGGGGCTTGTTTAATAAGATGTGGGGGGGCCTCCCAGGCCCCCCCAAGCCCCGGGGACTGCCACCTCCCCGGTGCTTTATTTAATTATGCACTGGGGTACGTGCCCCCCGCTGCCCTGAGGACCGCCACCTCCCCGGGCTCGGAATGAATTAAAGTGTGGGGGGGCTCCTGGCCCTCCCCACACTGCCCCGGGGACCACCACCTCCCCGGGGCACACATTTTATTTAAGGGTGGGGGGGGGCTTTGCGGGCCCCCCCAAGCCCCGGGGACCGCCACCTCCCCGGGGCTTCAATAATTAAAATTTGTGTGGGGGGGCTCCTGCCCCTCCCCTCACTGCCCCGGGGACCACCACCTCTCCGGGGCACACTTCATTCAAGTGCGGGGGTCCGTTGCAGTCCCCCGGGCCCCGGGGACCACCACCTCCCCAGGGCTATTTTGAGGAAGGGAGGGGGGCCGCGGTGCCCCCCTCCTGGAGCCCTTGATGGCCCTGGGGACTGCCACCCCCAGGGCCGGCTCCCGCAATGTCCCTGGGTGCCCACGCCCGGGACATTGCTGTTTGCTATGGCAGGACGGGAGCACGGCTCCCGCCCTGTCACAGCAAACTTCTGCTTTGCTTCTTGGAAGCGAGAGCAGGAAACCTGCTCTTGCTTCCAAGAAGCAAAGCAGAATTGCTTTTGGGCAAGGGGAGCTGCATCTTAGCAGCTCCCCTTGCCCAAAAGCAATGCTGGCTCCCACAGGATGCGGGGAGCCGGCTGGGCCCGTGGGGGCATTGGGGCACCCCCATGGTCCCCAACGCTGAGGGCCGGCCCCGGGGGACGGGGTCCCCGGGGCCAGAAGTGGCCCGGGAGGGGGGGCCACTCGGCCCCCCTCCCCTTTTATAAAAATATATTTTTTTTAAACGGAAGGCTGGCCCCGGGGGATGGGGTCCCCGGGGCCATAATTGGCCTGAGGAGGGGGGCCATGCGGCACCCCTCCAAAATAACAATAATAAAAAAAAGAAGGCTGGCCAGGCCCTGGGGGATGGGTCCCCGGGGCCATAATTGGCCTGAGGAGGGGGACCATGCGGGCCCACCTCCCCAAAAAAATGTTTTAAAAAACAACAAGGCTGCCAGGCCCCGGGGGATGGGGTCTCCGGGGCCAAAAGTGGCCCAGGGATGGGGCCACGCGGCCCCCCTCCCAGAAAATAAAAAAATTGAAAAAAGACTCGCCGGAGTCCCTGCCCCCTCCCTGCCCCCTCCCTGCATTACTCTGCAAACGCGCCCCCTGGCGCATTCTAAGTTGGGTAATTAAGTCCCCTTGACTACTGAGGGTCCCTGGGGGCCAACTGGCCCACCAGGTACCTCCAGTAAGTGCCACACAGCTGGATTGCAGAGAGGTGGTCCGAGGCCACGCTCCTTTTTACACCACTCTGCAAACACGCCTCTTGGCGCACTTCTGGTGGGGTGATGAGGTCCTCTTGTGTCCTGAGGACCTCAGGACACAAGTGGACTTTATCCCCCGAGCAGCAGTGCGCCAGGAGTCGCGTTTGCAGTGTGGTGTAAAAAGGGGGCATGGCCTCGGACCACTCGCAGCAATCCAGGTGTGTGGCGCTTACTGGTGGTACCTGGTGGGCTAGTTGGCCCCCAGGGACCCTCAGGAATGAAGGGGGCTTAATACCCCAACTTAGAACACACCAGGAGGTGCGTTTGCAGAGTGGTGGAGAAAGGGGGAGTGGCCTGTGTCCACCTCTCAGCAATCCCACTGTGTGGGGCTTACTGGAGGTAAGAGGTAGGCTAGTTGGCCCCTAAGGACCTCCAGCAGTGAAGGGGACTTCAATCCCCATCCAAGAGCGCGCCAGGGAGTGTGTTTGCAGAGTGGTGGTAAAGGGGGCGTGGCCTGCTATGAGAACTTAGCAATCCCGCTGTGTGGGACTTACTGGAGGTAATAGGAGGGGTAGTTGGCCCCAAGGTTGTCCTTGGGGGCCAACTACCCCTCCTGTTACCTCCAGTAAGTCCCACACAGTGGGATTGCTAAGACGTCTTTGGAGGCCACGGCCCCCCTTTCTCCACCACTCTGCAAATGCGTCTCCTAGCAGACTATGGGATGGGGGATGAAGTCCACTTTACTCCTGAGGGACTTTGGGGGCCAAGAAGCCCTCCTGGTACCTCCTGTAAGTCCTACGCAGCGGAATTCCTGAGCGCTGGTCGGAGGCCCAGCACCCTTTCTCCACCACTCTGCAAACGCGTCTACTAGTTAAAGAAGTGTTTGCAATGCAATAGGTTTCGCATTTGCGAGAGTTAGAGCTATTGGCGTTGTAAATGTAAAAGTTTTTTACTAATGTTTTTTGGAGTGGAGTGGATGTACGTTGTGTGTAGTGGAATTATGTGGTAAGTTGTGCAGTGAAATTATGTGGATAGAAAGTATGTGGTATTTAGTGTGTAGGAATTATGTAGAGTGGGATTATGTGTTATGGAGAGTAATTATGTGGTATGGTAGTCTTTGTTGTGGAGTGGTAACCTCAGGTTTAGTCTTCCTCGTTTCCATAGAAGCTCAACTATGAACTCAGTGAGACAAAATAAAGAAGGAATCACTGAGAAGCACTTGTGGACCTAGTCAGAGGTATGAAAAGGGCCACTGGAATTATGCGACTGTTTGGCTGCACCGACTTTCGCACAATTATACATTTTCCGCATTAGCCACATAATCCATCATCTGCTCCCTAATCTGCAGATTTGGAAAAAAAGCCTTGTTTCTAGCTCAAACGTTACCAAAAATGCAGCAACAAGTGTTACAGCGTGGTGGAAGGCCCTTTGCAAAACTAGAACTTATTGCTAAATGTGGGTGTTAAATTGGTACTAATGGTGTGCAAGCCACTCTTGCTTCCTTCGGCGCCTCTCTTGCCTCTTTCTGCATTTCTGTTGCTTCTTTCTGCACATTTCTTTCTTTTTCTGCACTTCTCTTGCCTCTTTCTGCAAATATCTTCTACTTTCTGCACCTCTCTTGACTCTTTCTGCACCTCTGTTGCCTCTTTCTGCACCTCACTTGCTTCTTTCTGTACCCCTCTTGCCTCTTTCTGCACCCTTCTTCCCTCTTTCTGCACCCTTCTTGTCTCTTTCAGCACCTCTGTTGCTTCTTTCTGCACTTCTCTTCCTTCTTTCTGCACCCCTCTTGCCTCTTTCTGTACCCATCTTGCCTCTTTATGCACCTCTCATACCTCTTTCTGCACCCCTCTTGCCTCTTTCTGCACCTCTGTTGGTTCTTTCTGCATATCTCTTGCTTCTTTTTGCACCTTTCTGGACTTCTGTTGCCTCTTTCTGCATTTCTCTCGCTTCTTTCTGCACCTTTCTTCCTCTTTCTGCACATGATCTACCTATGTAGGCATAGTTAGAAATTAGCATTTAAAAAACCTTTGAAATTCACTGAAAAAACCATAGGTTTCAGAGACGTTCTAGTTAGAAATTAGCATTTAAAAAATCTTAGAAATTCACTGAAAAAACCATAGGTTTCAGGGACGTTCTAGTTAGAAATTAGCATTTAAAAAACCTTTGAAATTCACTGCAAAAACCATAGGTTTAAGGGACGTTCTAGTTAGAAATTAGCATTTAAAAAACCTTAGAAATTCACTGCAAAAACCATAGGTTTCAGGGACGTTATAGTTAGTTGGACATTTCACTCGTACAAAACCAGAGAAATTCGGCCGTTATAACTCGCGCCCCCACAATGCACTGCTGATGACATCACATATTACATCATTCATGACATGGTCAGTGACATCACTGATGACATCACTGATGACATCTCAAATGCCATCACTGATGACATCACTGATGACATCATCCACGTGATAATCTGATGCACCTCCTCATACCCTAATATAACCTTTGATACACCCACTCTAAAATACAGACTACCATTTTCGAAACCATAGGCACAACAATACCAGTTAGTACATACCCACTCACTAATTCCTAGGTCTACACACACATCCACTCATTCACCCATACAGTCACTCATACATGCAGTCAACCATCAATACCGCACTATCATATGCACTCACATATCTATACAGACACTCACACACCGCCACTCGTCCATAGAGTTACTCACACACCTAGTCAGTCATGCAAAGAATCAATCACACTCCCATTTACTCACCTATACAGTTATACACACACCACCTCACTTATTCAAACATATACTAACACATACTTACACTCTTATACAATAACTAATACAAGCACACACTCATCCATACAGCCACTCTCACAATCACTCACTCTCACATATAGTGATTTATATACTCCAACACTCACATATACTGCCTTTCACATATGTAGTTACTCACACATGTACCACTGAGACACCCATACACACACTCACCCACCCATACAGCCCTTCACAGATGCACTCTTGAACCCATACATCCAGTGAATCACCCACAGAGTCACACACCCCCACCCACCCACACAGACACTCAGGCACCCATACAGATACTCAGACAACCAATCAATAACCCATATAGACACTCATGTAGCTACTCACCAACCCATGCAGCCGCTTACACACCAACTGACAGACTGATACAGACATTTACACAGTTTACTCACTAACCCATGCATTCAGTAAGACACGTTTAATCACTCACTTATACAGTCAGTCACGCACCTACTAAATCATCTATTCAGACACTTATACACCCACTCATTCTTCAATACACCTTGGCATATATATAGATATATATTTATATATATATATATATATATATATATATATATATATATCATATTTAAACTTTACAGAAACACACAGTCACTGGATGCTGTCATCAGTGATGTCATTTGAGATGTCATCAGTGATGTCATCAGTGATGTCACTGACCATGTCATGAATGATGTAATATGTGACGTCATCAGCAGTGCATTGCGGGGGCGCGAGTTCTAGTTAGCTCAACTAACTATAACGGCCGAATTTCTCTGGTTTTGTACGAGTGAAATGTCCAACTAACTATAATGTCCCTGAAACCTGTAGTTTTCTCAGTGAATTTCTAAGGTTTTTTAAATGCTAATTTCTAACTATAACGTCCCTGAAACCTATGGCTTTTTCAGTGAATATATATATATATATATATATATATATATATATATATATAATATATATATATATATATCTCAAGTAATACAAAACATCGCATTGAACTCATTTGTCAAGAAACTTCATGAGGAAATTGGAGGGTTGTAAACACCAATTTATAATATTAGATATTTAACGTTTTATTAGTCAACAGTACTAAGCATGAACTGTTGAAAGAACAATCATAATGACTCATAGACACTTAAATAAAGTGCTTGATCAAGGAAGTCTCCGTCATACATGTATTTTATTCATACACATATAGAGTGGTGTGACATCGTGAATCAATAGTGGAGACAACACTGTGCACATAAAGTGGTTTAACAGACAACAATCATTATAATACAGAGACATTGTGTGATCCCAATGTTTGTGTGTACATTTGAGTTTACAAAAATAAAAGGAGGCTCAATGGTAACAATCATGCTGGCTACTGTGGGAGTGTTTGATGAAGGCTGTACAATGTTATTTTTTTCCTAGCACATAACAAAATTTGAATATCTGTAAATGAACTTTGTAGATATTTCCGAATTAAAAAAGCACACATGAAGCATGTAAGCAAACAGGCCTTTTTACAGATGCCCCCACTGTTTGCCCCCATTTGGATTACTAGATGCTGGTTTTCAACTCTGACAGTGCACTGAAGCCTGCTAACCAGTCCCCAGTGCAATTGCTCTCTCCCTAAAACTGATATGTGTGAATTGGTAACCTCAATTGCTAAAGGACTTTAAATCTCTTATAAGTCCCTAGTATATGGTACCAGTGGTCCCCAGGGACTCGTGTTAATGGGGTCACTAGGGCTTGAAGCATGGTTTGTGCCACCCTGAGTGACCCAAGTAAACTACTGACAGCAGGCCTGCCATTGCAGACTGCAGGAGCAGTGCAAACTGTTCAAACTCGACTTCGCCCTCACCATGTGCGGCAAAGTCAATGCACTATTTTTAATATGTTCCAGTCACCCCTAAGGAAGGCCTCCTGAGCCCAGGAGACAGGGTGGTTTATCTTAAAGGTGAGTACATGTAAGTGCAAGCTTATATGTCCCTAAAGTGGCCTTTTTCATTAAAAGACACTATAAACGATAGACAATCCATAGGATAACATGGACTGGCACCCAGGCAAACCCGAAGTTGGCTTCTCCATTATGGTACCGCCTAAATATGTTGTGTTTGGTATTAAACAATGTGCCTCATCACCCCTGACATGAATCTCGTGTCAAGGACGATGTGGCATGCACCCAGGTGGCTACCTTAGAGGTTGCTCTCCTGGTTGCCCCAGCCTTTCCTGTGCTCTGGCTGCCAGCATGCAGCTGCTGCTGCTAAGACAGGGCTCCGACCCCCTGCCAGAAGGTGGGAACTCTCCCAGGAGTCATAAACAAAGGCCTGGACGGGAAGGAAGTCACATCTCCCTCCCTTACAGGATGGCTAGTGAATTGGCACATCAAGGCAGAGAGCTTCAAAGGCTGTGCCTCCTGGGATATGCACCCAGGATGCCTCCCAAAGCAGTAAACAGCCCTCCCCCTCCCCCCAGGCACATTTGCACCCGGTCAGTGGGAAAATTAGGCATTCAGGAGGTGTACAACCCCAGAAAGCTAGCCACACCTCTAAAGTGGCCTACCTGGTCTGTACAGCTAAGGATGACTTCTGCCATTTTTAAAAGTGGTAGAATAGTAGGTTCTGGGTAGAACAGGTGACCTACACCCCCGGATGTGGTCACTTCAGGGGCGGATGAGCAGCTGGGGCTAGTAACCCATTGGCCACTTGCACCCACACATAAAACTATGAATTAAGAGCTACACCTGACACCAGAACCTCAGTTCTGATCTGACTTGCAACAAACACAAGAAGAGACCCAAGCCTTCGATAACAGGAGCTGCACAAACCAAAGGTGTGATACTCTGCACCTGTGGCAACCTTCCTGGAACTGCACAACTATATCTCGCACTGGACCAAAGCTCGGTTCCTCCCGACAGAGGAAACCTCTTTGAGAGCCAAAGGCATCACCAACTCCCCTGGACTAATGACACTAGTCTCCTGCAACCGTAGGTAAAAACAACATGCCGGAACCAAAGAATTGCTGGCCATGGGGCCAGAGGGATTTCCCAGAATAGATCATCCAGTTCACTGTGGGAAATGTAGTCCTGACCTCCACAAAGTTTCAGATGGCCACTGTGTTCCCCGGACATCTGGACGTCGAATTAACTTTTTGCTGTGCTTACCGCTGCCAAGACTCCCCAGTCCATCAACCACCCCTTTACTTGACACTGCACCTCGAGGGAACTCCACAAAACCTTCATCTGACATCAGCAATGGCTTAGTTGTTGACTTTTTGCACTCTGTTCCCCACCAGCACTGTGTAAGAGGTAAAGCCAACTCTCCTGTGGCTCCCGCTTCATCATCAAGGACAGCCAGGACAACTCTGCACCCGGGCTTCTTGAGCCAGGTAAAATTTAACTGGCTGTTGTGGCTTGGTACTGGGACCCGCATCACCTTTATTCTTCTTGGGTTCCATGCAACTCAATCTGCAAGTGACCGATTGTCACTATTGCTTTTTCTGAATGACTGCAATGATAACGTTGTACAGTACTGTTTTGCACTGATTTAATATTGCTTCTAAAATCCAGAACTCCGATTATACTTATCTGATTTCCTTCAGTCCAGTTTCAAAATTTATATAAAAATGTGCTTTATTCTTATAAATTTCTTTTGAGTTGTGTCAATTACTTATTGTCTATGTTGGTACTCTGAAATGCTTAACACATGTTCCTCTAGTAAAGCCTGACTGCTCTTTGCCATTCTACCAGGACCGAGCTAAGGATTTATTATTGCAAATCTAAGGACCATCTTTGAGGCATTGTGAGAGTATTGCATGGTGAAGCCTAGCCAGCATCACCACATAATACTCCACCTTCCTACATTGGTGTTACAGCGATGGGATCCTGAACTTCTGTTTTGCAGTACCACTTGGTCATAAGTGATTTTTGCACCAGAAATCCACTATTGACTATAGACTTAAAAATTATATTTTCAGAATTTTCAGATTTTTTTTTAATTGGAATTTTAGGGCCATGTGTAGACACCCACTTCACTAGTACATTGAAAAGGCTTGGGAAAGTTAGGGAAAGGTTTAAAGGTTTTTAAAGTTTAAACAGGTCCCAACTTGCAAGTAAAACTTTAAGCACAATGGAGACTGGTAAGATTCTCAACCTGGCAGTCATCTCAGCCCTGGGGATTAGTAATCTGAGGGTTTAGGAAAGGGCATTAGTTATAGAGTTACAGCTAAAAAGGAGGAACTTGAAAAACCCCTCAGCTCCTATGAAAAAGAAAGTCTAGAGAGGGTGGGCAATTCCTCAGAGGAAGACCCTGAAAAGGGTGATAATGATGCCCTAACCCAAATTGATGATGATGAGGAAGAAGGTGAAGATCCAAACTTTCCACCCTTTCCCAGACCCCCTTCACCAGTGTGAAGTGACAGAAGTCAATCAATCAATCCATCAATCAATCAGGACTTGTAGTGCGTGGATAATTACCCATGAGAAAATCCAGGCACTGGCATGCTGCTGCTATCAGTCGAAGAGCCATGTCTTGATTCCCTTTCTAAATTCTGTAAGCAAGGATGATATTCAGAGGTGGAGGGTAAGGTCGTTCCAAGACTTGGTGGCGAGGTAGGAGAAGAAGCGACCTCCGCTGTAGCTTTGCAGGTGTCTGGAGGGTTGGTGGTAGATCAGGCAGTGGTTGATGTATGCTGGTCTTTGATCGTGGAGGGCCTTGTAGGCGTGTGTCAGCATCTTGAACTGACATCTTTTCTGGACGCGGAGACAGTGGAAGTTCCTGAGGTGGGGTGATGTGGGTCCTTTTGGGTAAGTCCAGGATGAATCTTGCTGCTGAGTACTGAATGGTCTGGAGTCTCTTCAGGAGTTGGGTGGTGATTCCTGCATAAAGTGCATTGCTGTAGTTGAGTCGGTTGGTGACTAGGGCTTCAGTGGCGGTTTTTCTGGTGTCGACGGGGAGCCATCTGAAGACCTTTCGGAGCACGCGAAGGGTGTGGAAGCAGGCGGAGGCGACTGCGTTGATTTTGCATTTCATGGTCAGTTTGCTGTTTAGGATGATGCCAAGGTTGTGGCCGTGATCTGTCAATAAGGGTTCGGAAGGTCACTCGGTGTCATTCCATGGGGAGGTGTTGTTTCAGAAGATCAGCACTTCGGTCTTGTCTGCGTTGAGCTTCAGGCAGTTGGTCTTCATCCAGTCGGTTATGCTCTTCTTGCAGTTTTTGAAGTTGGTCCTGGTGATGGAAGGATCTTCTGAGATTGAGAGAATGAGTTGGGTGTCATCTGCGTAGGAGATTATGTTGATGCCATAGGTTCTGACAATGTTGGCAAGGGGCGTCATGTAGGTGTTGAACAGGGTGGGGCTGAGGGATCAACATTGTGGGACACCGCAGATGATGCTCTTGGGTTCTGATGTGAAGGGAGGTAGGCGGATACTCTAGGTCCGTCCTGTGAGGAAGGATGTGATCCATCGGAGGGCGCTTCACTGGATCCTGATGTGGTGGAGCCTCCTGATGAGGGCGTGGTGGGATACTGTGCCGAACGCTGCTGAGAGGTCAAGGTGGATCAAGGCCTCTGTGTCACACTCTTCGAGGAGGGTTCTAATGTATGTGGCAGCGATCAGGGAGGTCTCTGTGCTGTGTTTGGCATGGAATCTGGTCTGGGATGTGTCCAGCAGGTGGTTGTTCTCTAGGTGTTCGGTGAGTTGTTGGTTGATGGCCATCTCGAGGACTTTGGTGGGTAAGGAGAGCAGGGAGATGGGGCGGTAGTTCATGAGTTCGATGGGGTCAGCGGAGGGTGTTTTCAGAAGGGGTCTGACCTCTGCGTGTTTCCATTGGGGAGTGTGGCATTGGTGATGGTTGTGTTGAGGATGGAGGTGAGTTAGATGCTGATTTCCTTGCTCCCGGGGTTGAATATGTGGTGGGGACAGGGGTTCGTGAGTGCCCCTGAATGGATGAAGTTCATGATGGCCGTGGTGTCTTGTGTGGTAAACTGTTTCCATGCGATGAGTGGAGGGTTGTCAGTAATGTCTATTGTCATTAAGAGGCTGTGGAGGTCGGTCGGTTGGAGTTCGAAATTGCTGTAGATGGTGGATATCTTGTTGTAGAAGTAGTCCGCCAGGGTTTTGCAGAGTTCCTGAAATGGGAGATTGCATTTTTGGTGGCTTACGGGCAAGAGAACTCTCTGACGATGTTGAAGAGTTCCTTGTTGTGGCTGGAGCTAGCCTTGATGTGGTCAGCCAGGGCGTGTTTTTTCGTGTCTTTCATGAGTCAATGGTATTTGTTGAGGGCTGCTTTGAAGGTGGCTCAGTCTGTGGAATCTTTACTGGTGTGCCATCATCTCTCTAGATGTTTGCAGTTGTGTTTCATGGTCCTGAGTTCTGGTGTGTACCAGCTGGCTTGTTTGATAGATCTGATGGTCTTGGGGGGCTTGATCAGGGTGACTCTGTCGGCACATTTGGTGATCTTCTCGGAGAGGTTTTTGATGGCCTGTTCGAGATTGGTTGCTGGGTCAGGATGAATGGTGTTGAGGGTGTCCGTCAATTCGGGTTCTGTCACTTTGGTCCTGCTGCGGTGGGGGGAGCTTGGGGTCTTGGTGTTGGCACATGGTGCTCCTACAATGGTGAAGAGGACAATGGCATAGTCGGTCCAGGGGGGTTTTGTGATATGGCTTTACTTGACTTTGACACTGGCCCTGAAGATTGGGTCCAGCATTTGGCGTGCATGTTGTGTGGAGTCAGTGACTAGTTGTGTGAGGCTGATGTTGCTCATGCTGTCCAGGAGGTTGGCAGTGTTGGTGTCTTGGGGGTCGTCGAGCTGGAAGCTAAGGTCGCGGAGTAAGATGAAGTGTTTGAAGTCGATGGCAAGTGGGGCGATTAATTTGGGGATGGCACTGCAGAAGCCAGGGGCTTTTGCATCTGTATGCAAGGGTGCCTCTGATGGTTGTTCTGCTGTCGGTTGGAGTTGGATATTGAGGTGCTCCATGATTGGTGTGGTGTCGTCATTGGTGGTGATGCAGCCGATGGTACTTTGTGGATGATGGCAATGCCACCTCTGTGTTTGTTGGTGCGGTCCAGTTGTATCATCTTGTATCCGTTGTGTGTTGCAGTAGCGATGTCAGGGGCAGTGGAGGGGTTGAGCCAGGTCTCTGTAATGAAGGTAATGTTAGGGGTGGGGGTGGGAATGGTGTCCCAGATCTTGGTGGCATGTTTGCAGAGTGGTCTGGCATTGAGCAAGAGACAGTAGAGTGGTTCCGTGGTGGTCGCAGTCACTGAAGTGGGTGTGGCTAGGGTTCCCGTGGGGGTGGGAGGTTCTGAGTTGCAGGCAAAGAGACATTGGTGGCAGGTGAAGGGTCCTATGTTTGATTTAGGCAATGCGAGGCAGCAGTTGTTGTTACAGCGGGGGTCCAGGGCTTGGAAATCTTCATTGGTGTATCTGTTTGTGGTTGGGGGGGCCAGGATTCCTGGCACTGGGCACGGTCCAGACACGGACGGGCACAGATGGGCTTACCTTTGGCGCAGCCACTGTGTGCATCTGCTGTGTGGTCATGCTGCGTCCTCAATTAAGTCGGTCCTGGGAGGGGGACGCGGGGAGCAGGAGAATGAACGCTTGGGAAGGAGAGGGGTGGGAAGAAGCAAGCGGCTCCTAAAAACAGCGCAGCAAAATGTAAAAGGTAAAACACGATGGGGCACAATCTAAACAAAAAGTGGTGGGCAAATGGGTTACAATGCACTTAGCAGGAAAACTATATAGGCAGCAGGAGAGCGGCTACTACAAACAGGGCAGTACCAAGTCAAAACAAGCAGTGGTGAGCAAAAAGGGTTACAATGCATTTAACAGGAGCACAATACAGGCAGCACAAACCCTAAAATAGCACCTACCTGAATTTGTTCACTCTAGCAGACTCCTACTGGTAAGGTGGCCCTAAGACTTGAGGAAGAGCTTAATCTCCTTTCAGAGGAGAAAAAGATTGAACTCGAGGAAAGAAGACTAGCCCTTGAAGAAAGAAGGGTCAAGAAAGACTGGAAGCCCAAATATGATGGTGGCAGCAATTTTAATAGGGAGAACAAGGAATGTTTTGACCCTAAAATCCTCAATGGCATTTTCCCCATGTTTAGTGATGATGATGATATTGACAAATGGTTTGCAGCCTTTGAGAGGGCCTGAAAAATTAGGAGGATAGGTCACTAGCACTTGGGCTCTCTACTGTGGGAGTTATTCTCAGTGAAGGGCAAAGATAGTCTTCTGACCCTTAATGAGGATGTGGCTTAGTCCTATCAGTATATGAAGGAGACCTTGATAGAAGGATTTGGACTCACAAAGAGGAGTATAGATTGAAGTTTAGGGAGACAGATAAAGGTCAACACAGACATGGGTGGACTTTGTGGACTCTTCAGTCAAATCACTAGAAGGCTGGATAAAAGGCAATAAGGTAGACACTTAAGATGGGCTGTATAATGTTATTAATGAAAGAGCATATTTAAACAAACTGTACCTCAGACAAGTTACAAAAGCATCTGGTAGATTCAGAGCTTTCTAGCCCTAGAGAGTTGGGCAAGAAGGCTGATGAGTGGGTCAGGACAAGAGTACCCAAGGAAACCCAAGGGGGTGACCTCAGGAAGGGGGGTTAGGCACACAAAAGCAAAGGAGAGAGGTGGTAAGCCCACCAAAGAAACTCCCTCAGGACACCATAATCCTAAAAAGGAGGAGATTCACACCAACCCCACCTCTGGCAAGCAGAGTAAGGGAGCCCTAGGGCTAAAACAAAATTATTGGATAATAGGCTGTGTTTTGACTGCACCAGGCAGAGCACTACAGAGGGGGTGTACCCTGTTCCAAAAGGGTGGTTAGTACTGGGCTGGCCAGTGTAGCCATGGAAGAAGACACCTCAGATGACGAGGTCCTCTTAGCTTTTAACTGGGAGAAGGGTCCAGGTGGTGTGCAAGAAAACAGGCCTTTTTGCAGATGCCTCCACTTTTTGCCCCATGTGGACTAGACTACTAGATGCTGGTTTTCAACTCCGACAGTGCACTAAAGCCTGCTAATCCGGCCCCAGTGCCAGTGCTCTCTCCTTGAAACTGATTTGTGTGAATTAGCAACCCCAATTGGCAAAGGACTTTAACCTTCTTATAAGTCCCTAGCATATGGTACGAGTGATGCCCAGGCATGATTGTTAAAGGGATCCCTAGGGCCTGAAGCACTGTTTGTGCCATCCTGAGGGACCAAAGTAAACTACTGACAGCAGACCTGCCATTGTAGACTGCAGGCGCAGTGCAAACTGCTCGAACTTGACTTTGCCCTCATCATGTATGGCAAAGTCAAAGCACTATTTTTAATATATGCCAGTCTCCCCTAAAGAAGGCCTCCTGAGCCCAGGAGACAGAGTCCATTATATTAAAGGCGTGGACATGTAAGTGCAAGCTTATATGTCCCTACAGTAGCCGTTTCCATTAAAAGACACTATAAACGATAGACAATCCATAGGATAACATGGGCTGGCACTCGGGCAAACCCGAAGTTTGCAGCTCCATTATGGTATTGCCTAAATAGGTCGTGTTTGGTATCAAACAACGTGCCTCATCACCCCTGACATGAATCTTGTGTCAAGGATGATGTGGCATGCATCCAGGTGGCTACTGTAGAGGTTGCCCACCTGATTGCCCTAGCCTTCCCTGTGCTCTGGCTGCCAGCCTGCAGCTGCTGCCACTAAGGCAGGAACCTGACCCCCGCACAGGAGGTGTGAACTCTCCCCGGATTCAGAAATAAAGGCCTGGACAGGAAGAAGGTCACACCTCTCTCGCTGACAGGATGGCTAGTGAAATGGCACATCAAGGCGGTGAGCTTCAAAGGCTGCAGTGCCTGTGATATGCAACCAGGCTGCCTCCCAAAGAAGGAAACAGCCCTCCCCTGCCCCAGGCACATTTGCACCAGGGCAGGTGGGTAATGTAGGCATTCATGAGGTGTACATCCCCAGAAGGCTAGCCACACCTCTAGAGTGGCCTACCTGGTCTGTACAGCTAAGGATTACTTCTGCCATTTTTAAAAGTGGTAGAATAGTAGGTTCTGGGTAGAAAAGGTGACCTACACCCCCGGATGTGGTCACTTCAGGGGCGGATGAGCAGCTGGGGATAGTAGTCCATTAGCCACTTGCACCCACACACATAAAACTATGATTTGAGAGCTACACCTGACACCAGAACCTCAGTTCTGATCTGACTTGCAACAAACACAACAAGGGACCCAAGTCTTCGACAACAGGAGCTGCACAAACCAAAGGCGTGATACTCTGCACCTGTGGCAACCTTCCTGGAACTGCACAACTATAACTCGCACTAGACCAAAGCTCGGTTCCTCCAAACAGAGGAAACCTCTTTGAGAGCCAAAGGCATCACCAGACTCCCCTGGACTAATGACACTAGACTCCTGCAACCGTAGGTAAAAACAACATGCCGGAACCAAAGAATTGCTGGCCATGGGGCCCGAGGGATTTCCCAGAAGTAGATCATCCAGTGCACTGTGGGCAATGTAGTTCTGACCTCCACAAAGTTTCAGATGGCTACTGTGTTCCCCCAGACATCTGGACGTTGAATTAACTTTTTGCTGTGTTTACTGCTGCCAAGGCTTGTTGGTCCCCAGTCCGTCAACCACCCCTTTACTTGACACTGCACCTCGAGGGAACTCCACAAAACCTTCATCCGACATCAGCAATGGCTTAGTTGTTGACTTTTTGCACCCTGTTCCCCACCAGCTCTGTGTAAGATGTAAAGCCAACTCTCCTGTGGCTCCCGCTTCAGCACCAAGGACAGCCAGGACAACTCTGCACCCGGGCTTCTTGAGCCAGGTAAAATTTAACTGACTGTTGTGGCTTGTCCTGGGACCCGCATCACCTTTATTCTTCTTGGGTTCCATGCAACTCGATCTGCAAGTGATTGATTGTCACTAGTGCTTTTTCCCATTGACTGCAATGATAACGTTTTGCAGTACTGTTTTGCACTGATTTAATATTGCTTCTAAAATCCATAACTCCGGTTATACTTATCTGATTTACTTCGTTTTGGGGTCTAAATTTTTATAAAAATCTGCTTTATGTTTATGAATTGTGTTGGCTTTCTTTTGAGTCATGTCAATTACTTATCGTCCATGATGGCACTCTGAAATGCTTAACACATGTGCCCCTAGTAAAGCCTGACTGCTCTTTGCCGCTCTACTAGGACTGAGCTAAGGATTAATTATTGTGAATTCAAGGACTATCTTTGGGGTATTGTGAGAGTATTGCATGTTGAAGCCTAACCATTATCATCACATAATACTTTGCCTTTCAACAAACCCCATTTTTGGTTGTTCTGAAGTGTAGTGGAAACAAATATTTTAATGCTATCAAAACTAATCAATACACTAGATCAGTGGTTCTTAACCTTTTGTCTTCTGTGGACCCCACTTTATCATTACTGGAACCCAGTGACCTCCACTGAATTATTATTGAAATCCGAAGACCCCCTACTGAGTCATTACTAGAAGCTCTGGACCCCAGCCTAAGTATTTTTGTTGATTTGAACCGCAAAACAATACTAAAAAAATACAGAAACAAGCATTTATCCATAACCAAATGATAAAATATTTTATTCACATTAATATTAATGGGACGGTATGACCTTTTCTAAATTCAATTGATGCCACTCACTATATTCTGTTTGATGCACTTGCACTGCTCCCACAAATAAATCTGAGCATACTAACTTAATTTTTAGCCTCCAATTTCAAATTCCTTCACATTTACAGAATGTTTTTAAGTTTAATTTTACATTTTGGTTCTTATTTATATACACTTTATACATTTGTTAATAATATTTAATTTTCTAAGCAGTCCCGGACCCCCTGCGTAAGCTTCGCAGACCCCCAGTGGTCCCCAAACCACAGGTTAAGAACCACTGCACTAGGTGATGACATTTCCACACATTATCGTTTGTGTGCTGTATACTTTCATCACTAAAATTTGATGTCTATGCAGATGTAATGGTCATTTCAATTGAGAACATGTTGTCTATAACAGCAGTGCACTACTACACCATGCATACTCCAATTTACCCCACTCCACTCTACTCTGCACCAGTCCACACTATGCCACTCAACTCCAGGCCATTCCACACTACGCCACTGCACTCTACTCCGCACCACTCCACTCTACTCCTCTCTACTCTACACCACTCTACTCTAAGCCAATGCACTCTACCCCCATACTACTCTACTATAGCCCACTGCACTCTTAGCCTCTACACTCTCCTCCGCTCTACTCTGTGCCACTCCACTCTATGCCACTCTACTCTGCAACACTGCACCCTTTGCCACTGACCTCTTTACTACCATGCACTCTGCTCTGTATCACTCCACCCTGCACCACTCTATGCCAATGCACTCTATGCCATTACACTCTATGCCACTACACTGCATCACTCCACTGCACCACTCCGCTCTATGCCACTGTACTCTGCAACACTATGCCACTGCACTCTACTCCAATGCACTCTACTCTGTACCACTCCACCCTACTCCAGTGCACTCTATTCCAATCCACTCTACGCCACTCCAATCTACTCTGCACTCTATGCCACTCTAAACCACTGTACTCTACTGTACACCACTTCACTCTGAAACAATGCACTCTGCACCACTCTACTACACTCTCCACCACTCCACTTTACTGTGCGCCACTGCAGTCTACTCTGCCCCACTACACACTTTACTCAAAACCAATGCACTCTACGTCACAGCACTCTATGCCAACTACTCTGCACAACTGCACTCTGTTCCACTATACTCTGAAGCACTCTACGCCACTGCACTCTATGCCACTATACTGTACTCTGCAACATTTTACGCCACTGCACTCTACACAATTGTACTCTATGTCACTACACTCTATGCCAACTACTCTGCTCAACTGCACTCTGTGCTACTATACTCTGCAGCACTCTACGCCACTGCACTCTATGCCACTATACTGTACTCTGCAACATTTTACGCCACTGCACTCTACACCATTGTACTCTATGTCACTATACTCTATGCCACTCTTCTCTACTCTACACCACTGTAATCCACGTCACTGCTCTCTACGCCACTCTACTCTGCACTACTCTATGTCACTGCAATCCATGACAATGCACTCTACGCCACTCTACTATACACCACTGCACTCTATGATAGTCTACTCTGCAACATTGCACTCTGCCACTGCACTCTACCCGCTGCACTCTATGTCACTGCACTCTACTCTGCACCACTCTACTCTACACCACTGCACTCTATGCCACTCCACTCTATCCCACTACAAGCTACGCCACTCCACTCTGCTCCACTTCACTCTACGCCACTCTAATCTGCAACACTGCACTCTCTGCCACTGTACTCTATGCCACTCTTATCTGCACCACTGCACTCTATGCCACTGCACTCTACTCTGCACCACTCTACTCTTCGCAACTTTACTGTACTCTACTCCGATGCATTGTACTCCACTACACTCTACACCACTCTACTCTGCATCACTCCACTCTATGCCACTGCACTCTATGACACTGCACTGTTCTCTGAAACAATCTACTGTACATCACTGCACTCCATGCCACTCTATTCCACTTTGCACCATGCCACTCTAACTACCTTGCGCCACTCCACGCCACTATATTCTAGGCAGCTGCACTCTATGCCACTGCACTCTTCACCAGTCTACTCTATACCATTGCACTCAATGTCACTTTACTCTGCACCACTCTACTCCAGTGCACTCTACACCATTGTACTCTATGCCACTCTCCTCTACATCACTGCATTCTACAACACTCTACTCTGCAACACTGCACTCTCTGCCACTGAACTCTACTCTACTCTACTCTGTACCACTGTACTCTGCACCACTGCGCTCTACTCTGCACTGCTCTACTCCATGCCACTTTGCGGCGCTCTACTCCAGTGCACTCTACGCCAGGGCACTCTATGTGCCAATGCACTCTACGCATCACACTCTATGCCACTCTAATCTATTGTGTACCACAGCAATCTATGACACTGTACTCTACGCTACTTCGCTCTATGCCTCTCTATCCTACTCTGCACCACTCTGCTGTATGGCAGTGCACTCTACCCCACTCTACTATGCACTACTGAACTCTTCGCCACTGCACTCTACACCATTCCTCTCTAGGTCACTCCACTCTACTCATAACAATTCCACTCTACGCCACTCCACTCTATGCCACTCTACTCTGCAACACTGCACTCTATACTACTGCGCATTACGCCAATGCACTCTACACCACTACTCCATGACACTGCACTCTACCCAGCACCTCTCTACTCTCCTCTGCACCACTCCACTCTACACTACTTCACTCTACTCTGAAACAATCTACTCTATGCATGTGCACTCTACTCCACTCTGCCCCACTGCACGCTACTCTGCACCACTCTACGCCACTGCACTCTATGCCACTACTCTATGCCACACTCCACTCTACCCTCACCACTTCACTCTACCCTGCACCACTCCACTCTACACCTCTTCACTCTACTTTGAAACAATCTACTCTACACCAATGCACTCTATGCCACTCTACTCCACTCTGCACCACTACACTCTATGCCACTCTTCTCTAAACCACTGCGCTCTATGCTAATGCAGTCAAGACCACCTTACTCAAAAACAAGGCAGTTTACGCCACTGCACTCTGTGCCAACTACTCTGCACTTCTGCACTCTAAGCCACTATATTCTACAGCACTCTACGCCACTGCACTCTATGCCACTGCACACTACGCCACTGCACTCTTCGCTGCGCCACTCGACTCTACTTAGCTCTACTCTGCACCACTCTACTCTACGCCATTGTGCTCTACCTCACTCTACTCTAAACCACTAAACGCTACGCCAATGCACTCAACACCACTTTACTCAAAACCAATGCACTCCACGCCACTGCGCTCTATTCCAACTACTTTGTACCACTGCACTCTGTGCCACTATACTCTACAGCACTGTACACCGCTGCACTCTACACCACGCTACACCATTATGTTATACAAGACTGTACTCTACACCACTCTTTTCTACTCTGCACCACTGTACTCTACGCCACTGCTTTCTGCACCACTCTGCTCTATGCCACAGCACTCTACGCCACTGCACTCTATGCCACTGCACTCTACGACACTCTAATCTGCAAGACTGCACTCTCTCTTCTAGTTCACACGCCACTATGCAGTACTCCGCATCACTCAACTCTACGCCACTCTATTGCACTCTACGCCACTACACTCTGCATCACTTCACACCTCTTTAATCTATTCTGCATCACTGCACTCTACCCCACACCACTCTACTCCACTGTACTCTATGCCAATGCACTCTACCCTCTACCACTAGACTTTACCCTACACCACTACACTCCACTCTATGCCATTTCACTCTACTCTGAAACAATCTACTCTATGCCACTGCTCTCTATACCACCTCACTCTACACCACTGCAATCTACTCTGCACCACTCTTCTCAACACCACTGCACTCTGCCCCAGTGCACTCTATACTACTTTACTCAAAACCAGTGCACTCTACGCCAACCTACTCTGCACCACTGTGCTTTATGCCACTTCACTCTAGGCCACTCTGCACCACTCTATGACACTGCACTATGGCACTTCACTCTATGACTCTATACTCCATTAAACTCTACTCCACGCTATGACACTCTACTCCACTCTATGCCACTCCTCTCCACAACATTCTACTCCACTCTATGCCACTCTACAACACTACTCCACTCTATGACGCTCTACGCAACTCCCTCTATGCCACTCCATGCCTCTTTACTCCACATTATTCTACGACAATCTACTCCACTCTATTCCACTCCACTACTCCACTCTGCACCACTCCACTCCACTCTATGCCACTTCACTCTATGACACTCTATGCCACTCCACTCCATGCCACTCCACGCCTCTCCACTCCACTCTCACACTACAACACTTTACATCACTCTATGCCATTCCACTCTCCACTCTATGACAATCTACTTAGTCCTGTGCCACTCTACTGTACAACACTCTACTACACTCTACGCAACACCCTCTATGGCACTCCACTCCTCTCTACACCACTCCATGACACTCTATGCCACTCTACTCTATGACACTCTACTCCACTCTGACACTCTATACCACTCAACTCTATTTATTCCACTCTATGTCCTTCCACTCTATGACTTTCTACTCCCTCCACGACACTCTACACCACTCCATGCCACTCCACTCCATGCCACTCAACTCTACTCTACACCACTGTACGCCACTCCACGACACTCCATAACACTCCACTCTACTCCACTTTACAGCACTCCACTCCACGCCACTCCCCTTTACCCCACTCACTTTTAGCCAGGCTGAACAGCACCCATGCTGGTGTACAACATGACTAAAACATATTGACAAAGACAATAGCTCTTGTATAGACAAGACCTATTTGCTTTGTCAATGCTTGGTGTAAGTTTACTTTGGAAATACCCACTCCAGATCTCAGATTCTGACACCCATACCTTAACACTCAAGCAAATATATTTTTGGTCACCATGACTCTTCAGATCTGTTGGATCTGAGCGCAGCTTTTGACACGGTGTCTCACGCTGTGTTAATTAAAACCCTAAGTTTGTTGGGTATATGTGGGCCGGCTCTGAAATGGCTCATTTCCTTCCTTACAAATCGTACTTTCCAAGTTTTCTCTCCCACAACCAGCTCTGACATTCACTCTTTTACTCATGGGGTACCTCAAGGCTCTATCCTTAGCCCCTTACTTTTTAACTTATATGTAAGACCCCTGGCGGATATTGCAGAGAAATCTGGGCTGACCCTCTTCTCCTATGCGGATGATTCGCAAATTATTTTATCTCTATCCATGAAGAGCACGACAGAGATTTCTTCCCTTCAGTTAGGTTTGAGGAATATCGCATCATGGATGCAATCTAATTACCTCAAACTGAACGGAGGAAAAACCGAGGTTCTTATATTCGGGAAAAATAGGGAACTTTGGGGTCCTCAACATTGGCCCTGCGAGATGGGTGCTCTTCCTATACCGGTCCGCCAAGCTCGTAATTTGGGTGTAATTATTGATGATACACTGAGTATTCACAACCAAGTCGTTAAAGTAGCCGCTACCTGCTTCACAATCCTGAAGTGGCTAAAAAAAAGTTATCTGGATGCTACCTGAACCCACTCAGAAGACCGTTGTTCATGCCTTGATTACTTCAAGACTTGATTACGGCAATGTTCTGTATTTGGGATCTAACAAAGAGGTGACACGCAGGCTGCAATTGGTTCAAAACTCCGCAGCTAGGCTTTTATGCCGGATCCCCAGAACTTCTTCTGTTTCCGGCCATCTTCGTGACTTGCATTGGCTCAGGGTGGAGAACCGAGTTAAGTTCAAAGCCCTGAGCTACATGTTTAAAATCAAAAGTGGAGTGGCCCCTAAATACCTTCAATCACTGGTCCATCCCTATGTCCCTCTTCGTGACCTCCGCTCATCCACGCAGGGGAGGTTTTCTGTCCCAAAAATCAAACTAGCGCGGATGGGCGGTAGGTCTTTCTCATATCTTGGCCCTTCACTCTGGAATGCCATGCCCTTAGCTCTTCGTACCGAAACTAATTATATCCAATTTCGTAAATCCTTGAAGGCATGGCTTTTCAATCATTAGCCTGCTGCCTTTGCTTCTGACATCAGCCTCTGATCTGCGTCTGCACCGGGAAAACCTTTTTGGGTAGCTGTTGCGCATTATAAGTTTAATTAATAAATAATAAATAAATAAATAACTCACACCAATAGGCAAAGTACTGGATAGCAAGCAGCCTTTAGATTTGCTGATTAGCCAAGTGCACACATTTACAAATCTTTGAGGTAACAGTCACCCTGGTGATAAAGCTTGTTTCTTCTATGACTGACTGCCTCTCTCTTAGTTTCAAAGTACAGCAGGCACCCTCCCTTCCCTTTCAGCCAGAGACACCCGAAGGTCAGCATTATTAGTACAGGAAGGGTTGTTTTTGTTGAATTAAAAAAGTTGGGGATGTCGTTCTCATTAGGTCCTGCCCACTTCAACCTCTGAAAAAAATATAATGGGGCGACCCGGTGTCCCTCAGAACCTGGGTATTAATATTAAATAAAACAATTGGTTCTGTCGGGGTTTCAATTGCTTAGGGTACTCAAGGAGCAAAAGCTTCCTTACAACACATACCAATGATTTGAGAAAGAAGAGTAAAATAACATAACACACACCAAAATTAGAATTCAATAATGTATTCAGAAATAAGTATCAAATATTCATGGCTGTCACAATTTACAAATTCAATTGCAATAAGAAATAAGTGACTTTGGTGAAAAAAGTGACATGTAGTGATTGGTGATATTGATAGTGCACTATATACAAGACAAAATAGACGTGCGATAAAAAAGGGGGGAAAAAGTTCTGTTTGTCCTTATTATTTTTGCACATATGCTACAGGATCCATTGATAAGTTAAGCTGTAATCATGAGCGCTGTGCGGACATATGTGGCACTTTGGCTGCCTACTCCCCCCTCCTGTCCTGAAGAAGACCCATCTTGACGCACTTTACATTTGCGCTACTCACAGGGTCGAAACGTCGACGTACCACATTTGTCCGCACAGCGCTCATGATTACAGCTTAACTTATCAATGGATCCTGTAGCATATGTGCAAAAATAATAAGGACAAACAGAACTTTTTCCCCCCTTTTTTATCGCACGTCTATTTTGTCTTGTATATAGTGCACTATCAATATCACCAATCACTACATGTCACTTTTTTCACCACAGTCACTTATTTCTTATTGCAATTGAATTTGTAAATTGTGACAGCCATGAATATTTGATACTTATTTCTGAATACATTATTGAATTCTAATTTTGGTGTGTGTTATGTTATTTTACTCTTCTTTCTCACTTCAACCTCTGGGTACACGTCCGGCACCATGCAGGGGACTTTCCCGTCCCAACAACTATGAATGTGATAAAATATGTGGGGATGTTGTGGATTCGTACAGCAGCATGAACATCTTTAGTGCCCAGGTGTGTTACCTTAATCACTCAATCAAAATGACCAATCCCACATTTACATACCCGAATAGATAAGGCCATTTACTATTGCAGGGAGTTGAACTGATTGCTTCTGGTGCATTACTTTCTATGCTTGGACCAGTGAATGTCATTTCAAGGCTTTGAAAGGATGAGCACAATCGGTGAAAAAAAGTGTAAAGACCGTAAGAGCACTTTCAGCACAAGAGTTGACAGACAAATATTGTAGGTTCATATGAGACCTCACTAATGCTACTAAACCCTACATTGAAGCAATCCCTACTAAAGTCAGGGCCACTGAAATTGTGCAGCTAAGGAAGACAAAACTACGCTGCAGTGTTGATTAACTCATGAGCAAAAAAGGGTAAATTGTGTGGCATAATGTGCCACATTCTGTATCACTGTAATTTTGCTCTTTTGTCATTTTAACAGAAAATACTGTCTGGGCAAAATAGTCACCATGTTAATACCAGTTTAACATATGTAAACAGCAATCAACAACCGAAATGTGACCAATTAATCTTTACAAAGGGTCTGCCAATGCGTGGCACCAAGTCTAGCGATTGTTTAAGTAAATTTTGATCTGTTTGAGTTAGAAAAAATTGTCTGTTGGAATCTGCAAATTGTGTAGCAGGTGTGGAAGTGCAGTAAAACCATAATTATTGGGAAAGCCGCCATTGCCACAGAATTGCATATTTCCACTGGAACTGACACTAGTTAGTCAGAACCTAATGGCATTTTCAGGGCTTCTAATTAGGTCATTGTGTCCAGAGTTCAACAAACCTTTAAATGTGGAAATTAATTCAGTAGTGACTGTAAAGTTAATTATAAAATGTGCCCGGCTATTGACACTACACTGCAAAAACAAAATCAACACTAACTCTCAACAAAACTACATTTTTGAAAACACAATACAATAAAACTCATACTTCAGATAAAAGCTCTACAAGTCAGTTTTTTTTTCATTATTTACATGTTTCAAGCAACAACCCTACTTATATGAACCAATCACAATGAATTATTCTGTTTGTTTTGGCAATCATTTCGTCTTTATCTGGCGCTTATTCATTAGTTTTTCCAAAGCTGACTTTATCTTGCAAATGTGTGCATTCTTGTGGTGAGCTAAGCTCTGCGTGTCCTCATCTTTCCACATCCCCTGCCTCTCAAACTATTGTCGTCCGAGGTCACCCTCCAGGTGTTCGAGATGTAATCATGCTGTGGATGTTTAAGGAAGCGTTCCCAGCGAAAATGCGACTGCCTCGCTGAGAAAGAGCACGCGATCTGCGAGGGGTGGACCTCGAGGACTCTACACTGCTTGATTCTTCTCAGGAGTGGGATGGAATGATAGAGACAGGCGCCATGTGGAGGGTGAAACTGGTATGTAGTCACGCAGGTATGAGCTTCTGCTACTCACTCCCTCTTAGGGTCAATAATAATAAAAATTAAATTTTAGATCACGCTTAAAACCATCTTTTTTTGCCTTTTCTAAGCTCTGTAAAAAAAAAGTGGTACCTAATTTTGGACTTCATTCAATCATTCATTCCCAGGTGGTAGTTAAACACCCGGTAAATACCAATTTTACCGAGCGTAATATTTACCAGGTGAACAATAGCCTTACCATTACGGGATTTCACCTTGGAATGGGGAATAACTTGCTAATTGTGCATGTTTTCCCCCCATTCTGAGTTGTGCAAACTAATTTCTTATTTTTCTGCATGATTTGCGCCCAAGGCCGGACTGGGATTCCAAAGCAGCCCCGGTAAATTTTGTCAGACCAGCCCCGTACGGTGCATAGTGAGCGAGCGAGCGAGAGCAGCGAGCAGCCAGACCGCTACAAGGACGCTTGAAGGTGCTCTCCCCCCGAGAAAATTTGGGGAAAAAATGAAAAAATAGTGCATTCAGCAACACATTTTTCATTATATATTCAATTATATTCGTTTTTTAAGCATAATAAATGATGACCTTACAGTGTACCATGAAACGGCAGTCTGGGGCTCTTCAATGAGTCCCTCACTATTATCCTCCAACAGTGCCGCTCATCTCTCCATAGCCCCTCTCTCACTCACCTGTATTTCATTTGTTTTATAGAGCCTCTCATACCAGTGGAGGGAGTCAGAGCATTTTAAACCATACACACATACAGAGACGTGTGTAAATCATTGTCTAAAAATTATTACATGAGACAGAGGGGTCTACAAGGTGTAGGATTCACATATCATCCATATGGGTAGGCATTTTTTAAGAGTGCTTGGTCTGAGGATGCACAAACTCAGGATTCAGAACGTAACACAGTGGTTAGCACTGACTTTACTAATAAGAATTTATTTCTACCCAACCAACCCCTTTTTAGCAGAATTAGGCTAAAAAACATAACTTTCTGACTCCCAATTATTATTGTAATTTATAAACGGCACAGTAACAAAAGGATCTCTGTAACAAAAACATATTACCTACAAAATAAGGAAAGTCATTACATGTAGAAGTGATAACTGTGTTTATGTTTTTCAGTGCCCTTGTGGCCCTCAATATGTGGGCAGTACCATCTTTGACGGGGCCCAGAGCCAGGGTAGGATCTCTGCAAGTTGCCAGTCCACCCTGCCAACGCGAGCAACTAAGTGCTCTGCCTTTCCCCGTCAGCCTTTGACCATCCTTAACTCTGGTCTTTCACACCCCAGGACAAATTCCAACTGGGGTCCACTACCGGTCTGGCTACCTTACTATAACTGATCGAACCAGCCCCACGGTAGTGCACACTAACTGCACAATTTCACAAATGGTCCTGAAGAAGTGCCACTAGACCCGTTAGGTGCTCAACAGGCACGAAACATGTCGACCGATCACACTACTTTAGCCCTGTAGGAACATTACACCCTAGCAAGGGCTTACCCATATTTTAATTAGGCTAGAGCTACCACAGGAATAAAATACATTACAGTAGGACAGCTCTAGACTTATTTTATCTCACTAGCCCAGTGCACTACCCAGCCCTCACACTCGCACGCACCCAACGGCTTCTTCAAAAGATCTCTGCCAAAGAGCCCCGTTTACGGGTGCCCGTCGGGCATTGCAGCGCCGGCCAGACGAGGAGCAAGGCCCAATGATGAAGCATGACATCCTCTGGGGTGTGTGAGGGCATCACGAAGAAATACCTTCCTTTCACTTCCTCCCTTCCCTAGGAACTGCACACCCCCTTGTAACTCAGTACCATCTTCCCTGTAAAGAAAAGGATCCTACAGCACCTACAAGCAATAGAAAGCTGAGATCAAATCTACCCCCAGCACGACATTTACAACAGGTACATAAACAGGTTCATGATACTCTTTCGTTTTTTGGCATTGACAAAGTTCCAGTGAGTGCGAGAGAAGGGAACAGAGAGAAGAGACTGAGAAAAATGGAGTCAGAGTATATTATTACTCTTAACAGCAAATTACCCGGAGGCCCGAATGTAGATAAAGAGCTTTTTGTACATGTTGGTTAAGGGCCTGCTGCACAGTATTTTATCATATTGTTGATAAACTTGATCTGTGAGGGATCGCATGGATTTACTTTCAGGAATTTTTTATGGGTGGGCTTATTTAAGCTTGTGTTTTTTTTGTTTTGCTTTATATTTTATCTTTCCATCTTCTGTATGTCATTTTGTGATTTATTGCATGCGATCTGAAATGATTAAAGTCAATTGATAGTGGGATAATTTTCTGCCAATGTATAGAGTGGTAAAACACAGTCACAATCTGATTTTTTTTCACTTTTTAATCTGTATTTTAGTTTCTTGGTTTTCCTAGTAAGTCAATTTGAGATAATTTCATGCACATAAAGGTATAAGTTTGATACATGTTATCTTAAAATGTTTCAATCATTTACCTTGACCATTGTTCGCCCCGTTGTTTTATCATGCGAGGATTCAGATGTGATATTGGGCCACTTGGCGGTAGACGATCACTTGAAAACTAATTTGAGAAATACATCACTTGGTGAACAAATAGTATTTGTTTTACTCATTTTAAATTAATTTTGATGCGGCAGCGCATTTGCTTCATGAATCCGAGGTGTTAGCAACCACTCAGCCTCGGGATAAATGTATTTTCCTGAAACGTATTTAATTACAATCAATGCTGCCTAAAATTATATGAGTGATGAGAACTTTATTTACTTGTAATTCTCACGTAATTTTCAATTTTATTTTCCTTTATGACAATTACTTTTCTGTCTAAGTTTGTAAAATGCTGTATCATGATGGGCAAGAATGACAAGTATGCTTGCTGTGTCTATGGCTTCTAAAAACCTTTTAAGGTGGTTGTGCACCGCAAGGTTAAAACACGTTGCCGAATGGTTTCTTTTTTCACACGCATTTCGGAGTGCGAGCTTCTGTGTTGTTAAGGACAAGCCAAGACAGTTTTCCATATGTATCAATGTATGTATATATATATATAACACCAAAAATCCCTCCATTAAAGAAGCAGATCAGGGGACTCAGCGGGGTAACCAAGAATTACCTTTATTGAAGAACGGCATGACGCGTTTCAGCAGAAGTGCCTTTTTCAAATGCCTTTGACTTTGGGGCTTGTTGATCCGTGGTTTTAAACGTGCTGCCTCATTACAATTGGTGGGAGCACAGCTGACCACTGTTTCACGGAAGAAAGTGCTGCAGCCCCTACTCAAGGACTGCAATTCCCAGCATGTACTTGTTTCATCTGGATGAATGTCTTTCTTCCAGCCCTCAATTATTCCATCCTCTTGGTGAGTACGGGCTGTTCTTTGCGAACGTAGTCCAGTTTGTATTAAAATATTCACATATTTCCCCTTGCCAACAATTCAAAATAAAATCAGTCTCTTAGCCCCCTACATCCTGCCACAGATTGTCGACCTGAAACACACCTGGAGGCATCGTTGCAGTGAACTGTGTCTCACCATGAAGTCACAGTCTGTTGCTGACAGCAGGTACTTGTTCCTTTCGGCTGCGGCGGTCCCAAGATTTTCAATATCTTGAAATCCATAACACCACTGTGCCACCTCTACCTCCGAACACTTTGAGGATGGGTCCCCTAACATGTCAGTGGCTCCACGTAAATATAACACCAAAAATCCCTCCATTAAAGAAGCAGATCAGGGGACACAGCGGGGTAACCAAGAATTTCCTTTATTGAAGAACGGCATGACACGTTTCAGCAGAAGTGCCTTTTTCAAATGCCTTTGACTTCGGGGCTTGTTGATCAGTGCTTTTAAACGTGCTGCCTCATTCCAATTGGTGGGAGTACAGCTGACCACTGTTTCACGGAAGAAAGTGCTGCAGCCCCTACTCAAAGACTGCAATTCCCAGCATGTATGTATATATATATATATATATATCCAATCGATACTGCTCCCACAATGAAGACGCCACTCACAATCGTATTTTCCACCTTTTATTAGTGGTAGGTAGCAGCGAACTCAGTCTCAACCTCGCAGCGTAGTGTGCCCCATAAACGCCAAACGTTTCGGGTATTCTCCCTTTCTCACTGGCATGGCTTCGTGGTGGTGGAACAGCTGGGCATTTTTAACTTGATCACGTTCGGAATTGCTTAGTCCCGCCCCAATGGGCGTGTGCATGAATTGCACTCTGGTACTCGCAGTTCAGGTAAGTGTTGTCACAGTGGATACTGCCATTCCTTTACCTCCACATATTTCTCTCCCTTCGGGTCGCTGTTATGGCGGGGACTGGCAAGCTGCTTACTTTTGCCAAACCACAAACGGCTACGATGTTCCAACACGCGCCTCAGAGTCAAGACGCTAGGACCTGCTGCACTCTGCAGGGGGGCGCCTTTGTGGCCGGAAACAAGCCACTATACATCCAATCGATACTGCTCCCACAATGAAGACGCCACTCACAATCGTATTTTCCACCTTTTATTAGTGGTAGGTAGCAGCGAACTCAGTCTCAACCTCGCAGCGTAGTGTGCCCCATAAACGCCAAACGTTTCGGGTATTCTCCCTTTCTCACTGGCATGGCTTCGTGGTGGTGGAACAGCTGGGCATTTTTAACTTGATCACGTTCGGAATTGCTTAGTCCCACCCCAATGGGCGTGTGCATGCATTGCACTCTGGTACACGCAGTTCAGGTAAGTGTTGTCACAGTGGATACTGCCATTCCTTTACCTCCACATATTTCTCTTCCTTCGGGTCGCTGTTATGGCGGGGACTGGCAAGCTGCTTACTTTTGCCAAACCACAAACGGCTACGATGTTCCAACACGCGCCTCAGAGTCAAGACGCTAGGACCTGCTGCACTCTGCAGGGGGCGTCTTTGTGACCGGAAACAAGCCACTATACATCCAATCGATACTGCTCCCACAATGAAGATGCCATTCACAATTGTATTTTCCACCTTTTATTAGTGGTAGGTAGCAGCGAACTCAGTCTCAACCTCGCAGCGTAGTGTGCGCCATAAACGCCAAACGTTTCGGGTATTCTCCCTTTCTCACTGGCATGGCTTCGTGGTGGTGGAACAGCTGGGCATTTTTAACTTGATCACGTTCGGAATTGCTTAGTCCCGCCCCAATGGGCGTGTGCATGCATTGCACTCTGGTACACGCAGTTCAGGTAAGTGTTGTCACAGTGGATACTGCCATTCCTTTACCTCCACATATTTCTCTCCCTTCGGGTCGCTGTTATGGCGGGGACTGGCAAGCTGCTTACTTTTGCCAAACCACAAACGGCTACGATGTTCCAACGCGCGCCTCAGAGTCAAGACGCTAGGACCTGCTGCACTCTGCAGGGGGGGCATCTTCGTGGCCGGAAACAAGCCACTATACATCCAATCGATACTGCTCCCACAATGAAGACGCCACTCACAATCATATTTTCCACCTTTTATTAGTGGTAGGTAGCAGCGAACTCAGTCTCAACCTCGCAGCGTAGTGTGCGCCATAAACGCCAAACGTTTCGGGTATTCTCCCTTTCTCACTGGCATGGCTTCGTGGTGGTGGAACAGCTGGGCATTTTTAACTTGATCACGTTCGGAATTGCTTAGTCCCGCCCCAATGGGCGTGTGCATGCATTGCACTCTGGTACACGCAGTTCAGGTAAGTGTTGTCACAGTGGATACTGCCATTCCTTTACCTCCACATATTTCTCTCCCTTCGGGTCGCTGTTATGGCGGGGACTGGCAAGCTGCTTACTTTTGCCAAACCACAAACGGCTACGATGTTCAAACATGCTCCTCATATTCAAGATGCTAGGACCTGCTGCACTCTGCAGGGGGGCGTCTTCGTGGCCGGAAACAAGCCACTATACATCCAATCGATACTGCTCCCACAATGAAGACGCACTCACAATCGTATTTTCCACCTTTTATTAGTGGTAGGTAGCAGCGAACTCAGTCTCAACCTCGCAGCGTAGTGTGCGCCGTAAACGCCAAACGTTTCGGGTATTCTCCCTTTCTCACTGGCATGGCTTCGTGGTGGTGGAACAGCTGGGCATTTTTAACTTGATCATGTTCGGAATTGCTTAGTCCCGCCCCAATGGGCGTGTGCATGCATTGCACTCTGGTACACGCAGTTCAGGTAAGTGTTGTCACAGTGGATACTGCCATTCCTTTACCTCCACATATTTTTCTCCCTTCGGGTCGCTGTTATGGCGGGGACTGGCAAGCTGCTTACTTTTGCCAAACCACAAACGGCTACGATGTTCCAACACGCGTGTCATATATATATATATATATATTACACAGCCTTGATTGTTCAATACATTTTTTGGTGACAAATCATTTCAATTTTTCAATTTTATTTTCTTAAGGTTGGAACCCCCTGGTATGATTTTATCTTGTTTCTGTTATTTTTGGGTTTTCTGACTTGTGAAGTGTTGTAATAAAATATCAATGTGCTCTTTGCATTTCGTTAATATCGTTTGTGCATCATGTGATTTATAAATTGCTCAGTGGTTCGTCTAAAAGACATAAACAATTATGGCGCCATGTTTAGAAGTCACTGTTATCAAATCAGCATATTAGCAGGAAATAGAACAGGTCACGTTGAGAACCACGTGCCACGGGAAAACCCCAATTCAACTCCAAAGCCCCTGTCTGTAAAGGAAACCTACGCGTCCTCCAGTCACAACGTTGACTAATCAGGCCAACCAAACAAGTGGACAAAATAAAATATGGTTTTCTTTAACCCCTTACATACAAAAGAATCAAACCATTATGAGTCTGGGAAGGTGGAAGGCGGGAATATTTCCCGTAAGGCTCTGGCGGGAACCACATCCGATGAACACATGTTGCACAAAGTGGTTTAACAGTGACATCAATAACATTTGAATTGAAAGTTATGTGTTATACAGTTTAGGAATGTCAATATTTTGGAGAACTAAAAGAGAACAGATTGCATAGTGGGAGGTTGTGAACGGCTAAACGTACCCATCTGTTGGACTGCACAGTCCCGGTATAAACTTGTTCGAATAATTTCATACCCCTTTTTAGGTCTGAAGTGTTATTTCATGTCAGCCATTCAAAGCAAACATGTCATATTCTATGTACTTCCAAGGTACTGTAGTTCAGCCTCCTCCAGCCATTGCTTTCTTGGCTCAGGAACTTACAGCCATTGGCTTGCGACATTGTCAATCCAATGGCTGAAATGAATGTTGCGTTAAGTAGTCCTGCAAGTGTGAAGTAGTACCCATAGAGCACGTTTAAAAAGCTCATACCTTATGGTCAATCTTTTTTTATCAAGATGCTCAGTAAGCATTGAACAAAATGATAATTTTTCATACATTAACATTTAGTTCAATTTCTTCCATTTTTAGGTCTGGCTTGACAATTCAGTTGTCTGTAACCTACTGCTACCAATTCTTTTAGTACATACAGTAGGCTTAGGCTCCTCCCAGAAGAGTATTGTTCTCTTACTTCATGTGATTGGTTGTTTAGTTATTATCTTGCATCCTATGGAGTGCTTGCATTGCAATGAATCAGAGACTAATAAATTCATTATCATTGATCCATTTTATGCAAAAGGCTATGTTTTTGTTTTCTCACTGCAGCTGTTTCTTTAAATATTTTATGCAGGACTCAAAATGCAACCTAGACCCATTTGCTTTGTCATTGCTTGTTATTTTAGAAAAACAGTTTGAAATTCTCTGTGACTCTGCAACTTCTCCATCTACCATATATCCTTTTTTCTGACATCTTTTCCTTTTATTGCTGTTCACCACTACTACACTACTAACAGGAGGTAAAAGAATCTATGAAGGTAAGGCATGATTTCATTTCTTCTCTCATCAACTAACTTCTCTCCCTTTTCACAATTACCGGCTATCCAACAATCAATCACTGAACCAAGGCTGTCTGGTACAAATGCAAATGTATCCAGAACAAGACCAAAGACACAATATTCTCTTCTGTGAAGCCAGTGGACTGTTGTTGTTCAGAAAGCCCAACCATTTTACTAACCTTAACATCAAGTGAAATCACGTAAGAGGCACTAGTAGTTCAACCTCTACCTATAATATATCTGATTGTAGATTAAAGCCCAAACTGCTGAATCAAGAGTACTGCCCATCAACTTAATCATCAACCTCACGGAATGCAGTTCCAAAAAAGTTACATTAGGTTTCTTACACCAATCCTCCCCAGATGGAAGAATCACTTCTACTGAATTCCTAAAAAGAGGCAGCTCTTTGAGACAGATGAACAATCTCATAATTTTGAAAAGGTTATTGGTTACTAGGTTCAGGTTTGCCAAAAGGCTCAACTTGTATAATTGCCCCTGTGCTTTGTGTTATCTGGGCTCCTTAGGCCCAATAATGGTCAATTTAAACACACAGTTTAAAACCTCAAGGGGAGAAATTATGAGTGCCTCTTACCTGGTAGTAGATAAAAAATCTACTAATGCCTTAGGAGAGTTGGGCTGTGGAGATAACCTCTTAAGATATTTCAGCATATCTTGTTTGACATATTTGCATTCTGTGAACCGATAAGAGTGACTTGACATCTTGAATGTGTGAAATTATATTTCTATTGAGCCTTTGTTATATAACAGCGTTCTGAGGTTCTCGAAAAATACAAAAAGGTTTTGGCATTTTTTATCTCAAATTGAATTTCGAAAATAATATTTTGTAGTAACAGAGTAAAGGACTTATGTTTCTCCATGTTACTCAAAGAGAAATGTATGCTTACTGTGCGATTTTTGGAGTTTGCAAAATGTAGAAATTGGAAAAAATAATTATCAAATAAAAAAATAACACTATTGATGCAGTACCAGCATTCAGAATTATTTTACTTAATTTTAAATATACAATTTGTTAGAAACTTTCAGTTATTCAAAAATGAGCTTTTTCATTCAAACCCAATAATACTTGAAAGATTCCTCAAACCCAGACAAGGAAGCCACTAAAAAGTTATCAAAAGCAACAATTGTTAAAGTAACGCTTTTGCCACTCACCTATTCCTTTTTCAATGTGTTGGACTTGGCCCTTTCAGCAGGGTCATCCCCAAACCTTTTGCCTTCACCCTCCTGTTTTCTGAACCCGTTTTTGTCTAAAGTGCTTGTGCTTTCTCCTTTAAACATGGTGAAATTAACTTACACCCAATTGGCACATTTAATTTACTTGTAAGTCCCTAGTAAAATGGTACTACATGTACTCAGTGCCTGTAAATAAAATGCTACTAGCAGGCCTGCTGCACTGATTGTGCCACCCACTTAAGTAACCCTTTCAAGCATGTCTCCATAATGCCATTGCAGCCTGTTTATCAAGTTTTAAATTGCCATTTCGACCTCGGAAAATAAACCTTTTACCAGGCCTAAACCTTCCTTTTTTATAATACATATAAGTCACCCCAAGGGTAGGGCGTAAACAGTGCAGGTGCAGTGTATTTAAAAAATTAGAAATGTACTTTTAAGTTTTACATGCCCTGGTAGCAAAATGCACTTAAGTTCATTTTCACTACTGCAAGGCCTACCTTCCCCCATAGGATAACATTGGGTTAACTTATTACATTTAATAAGTGATAACTTATGGGGTGAGCTCCCTTTTTCGACTCTCACTTTGGTTTGTGGTCATAGAATAATTCTGGGACACTTATTGAGTATTCTTTGGTTCACAGACTCGTTCAAATTCCTTATGTTTGCTGACTTTAAGTATAGTTTGTCTTTAAGAAGTAAGTACATTTGATGTTCCTGGATTATATTTACTTTCAATGGATTTACAAGGGTGCACTTGAGCACTTATAATGTTGCTCTGTCACCCTTCTGCTTTTTCCCTTCTCCTCCCTCTCCCTCTCTGCCCTCCATTCCACCCTTTTTTCCCTCTTCCCTTCCCTCTTCCCTCCCCCTCTTTCCTTTTTCAACCCCTCTTCTTGCCCCTCTCCCTCCCTCCGTTTTTTGCAGCATTATTTGTCGCTCTTGCACTATGACATCATGGGTGATGTTAAATTTTGATTCTGGCACATTAATTTGTTTGAATGCATTTTTGTTCTTATTCGATCTTCATTACAATTCATTTAATTTGGTTGTCCTGAGGATGGTCTCGCAAACTGTACATTGAGACTGAAACGTCAATCTAAGTCCCACTCTATCCAATTACATCTTCTGGATCCACATCGTCGCATTGAATCATTGTGTGTGAAGGACTGATAATATTTTGAGCGGACTTTGTAGACATTCTTCTTTGATGCATATAACCACTGGAATGTGTTTTGTAAGATTAATGTTGATAAGGATCCTTAAGATCTGTAGCTCTATGAAAGTACATTTATTGAATACAATCATACTTTTTTCTAACCTCCTCTCTAGTATGCGCTTGTTTTCTTGTCTTTGGTTGATTTTCATTTCTTTTGTTGAGATTTTTTTTAATTTAATTAATTTATGTTTGATTCTCTACTGTAATCTATTGGGACAGGTAATTGAAGAACATACATAGATAATATTGTATTTTCCGAATTAAATCCCTTGCTAGCTCGTTACTTTTAGAATGTTGCCAATTTGTTTTGTTCCAACCATTTGGTGTCTGCTACCTGTATCCTAGGTTGCATGAATAGGTGTAGCTAGCAGTTGGTAAATGTGTTTTGCTCTCAGACAGTGAGACAAAAGGGAATAGTTGGTGGCAGGCAGTGCCATCTCTGCCCACCACATCCACAAAGGGTTTTGACACTCATCCTTTGTAACCCCAGACAAGCTGAGGGCGGGGAGGCAAGAAATTCCAAACACCTCTGGAGGTTAAAACCTCAAAAACCATCTCCTATTTCAAAGTGGGCACCAGGTATAAATAATGGACGCTCAGACCCAACTCTTTAGTATACCTCTGGACTTGTGAAAAACTCAAAATGACTGCTATGCTGCTTGTGAGAAGGACTGCAACTATGTTGCCCTGCTGCCTGAATAAAAGAATTGGACCTGCATCTTGAACGCAGGACCAATAGCGTAACTCCCAGGGCTAGTAGGAAGGCCACGTGATCAGAGCCCCTGGGACAGAATAAACTCCAACCACCTTGAATCCAGCATATGGACTCTGTCTGCTGTGAGTCCTACCGCCTAAATTGTGCCACTCCAGTCTTGAACCCTTGGAAGCTCTGCCAGCCCATCTGTGGTCCTATTGGCAGAACCGATGCAGTGCAATGCTTCTCCACGTAGCTCCACTTTGGAACCGCTGCTGTGCGTCGCATCCCCATCGGAAGACCTCAAATCGCAGCCCGCAATCTCTTCGGAACCACCGCTGCATGACGCATCCTTCACATTGCAAGCTCCTCAATGACAATGCAGGACTTTGCATCACGGCCCCACAGCTTCTTCGGAACCATTGGTGCATGACACATCTTCGACCAGGACTTTGCGTCTCAAGCCCTCATTGACGGCATCTTTAATGACAATGTAGGACTATGCATCGCAGCCTCGCAGCTCCTCGGAACAGTGCTGCTGGATGCATCCTCGATGCAGGAGCTTGCAATGCTCCGCCACCAGAATTTAAAGTACTCTTGTTCAGCAGGCTTAGCTTGATCACTGTATCCGGCCCATGCACCATCGTGGTCAGCCTGAACTTGTGACTTTGTCCCAATTCGGCGTGACCAGATAACCACAGTTGTCACTATTTTTACCTAAAGCTTTGAAATTCCATATCTCCAGTTCTACTGATTGGATTATTAGCATTTTGGTTTCAAATAAATTATTGACTTTTAATCTATTTTTCTTAATTGGTGTGGGATTTTTCTTTTGTTGTGTTTACACATGATTTCTGGTGAAGTACTGCATAAATACTTTACATATTGCCTCTAAGTTAAGCCTGACTGCTTTTGCGCCAAGCTATCAGAGGGTTAATTTAGGGTTTGCTTGTATTTCACCCTGACAGAGATGGAGGTTGCTGCTTGAGAAGGGTTTAAGCCCCCACAACCAGTAACCCAATTTCGGACACAATGTTTATAATTATTATACATTACCAATGACAACCAGGAGCACAAATCTGCATTAAGTATTTTGTAGCTATTCCATATGTTTGTACATCAAACCTTTTTAGTGATCCCCACTTCTCTGCCAACATTCTACGTCCCTTGCCCTCTTTCCCTGTTATTAGATTTCATTGAATTGTGATCTGATGTTCGTTCCTGCACCAAGCGATCTGAGATTGATGTGATGTTTGGTATGACTAATGACACATTTGTGGACATTGATTTTATCTGGCATACTTGCTTAGAAGTTCTCGCAAGAAAAATTATGATTTTTGGGGTGTGTAAAACCATTCTTCAACTGAATTTTTACATTTACGTCCATTGACAGTCCAGGCGACTAGAATATTGAACAAATTAGCAATAAAGAAAACATCACTGTTGCTTGGAACAAGGTAATGAACAAACAATGTTTCTTTTTGTGTAGCAAATCAAAGTTTTAATTTCACTACAATGCAAAAGTCAGGCCAAAAAGCAAAAGTGAAATAAAAAAACATCCTTATTGAACAAAAAGGAGCTTCAACAGTAAAACTAAGAAAGAAAAAATAGGCCATTCAATTAAAAAGGCACATTCCACAAACTACACGATTGGGCAACACTAGTCTCAAAAGGGTTGATCAGCAGCTTTTCATTTTATTTGTATTTATTCAACCTGTTTCACATGACCCTGTTTATCAACAGAGTGGTGATGCACATGGTAGATGTGTTTGTCATCGCCAATCGGCTGTCGGCTTACGCATTGGTATGAGCCTGCACGTTGGCTATCTCAACTTTCTGCTAGTGATGCTGTTCAGCAGCATCACTCCCACATTCAGAAGGGCCTGATTAAAACA
Source organism: Calotriton arnoldi (assembly GCA_963921515.1). NCBI lineage: Eukaryota > Metazoa > Chordata > Amphibia > Caudata > Salamandridae > Calotriton > Calotriton arnoldi. The sequence goes on along the minus strand of CAWUFW010007600.1, from coordinate 227,165 downwards.
GGGGGAAAAACATTGCTTATGTATATCATGCTAGCGAGCTACTCAACTGATGTCAATGCAATTGCCAGACCTCTCTCCTGATGCTGGTACTGCTCCATGTCTATGCAATGACCAGTGCTGCTCCTCCCAGGCTCTGTACGACTCTGCTTCCTCTTCCACCATATCTAGTATAGCGCCTTCCTCTGTGGTGCAGTATCCTTACTGGCATCAGATTCCTCCTACCATTTCTTGGTAATAATACACAAACTTTCTTCTACCTGACAGATTCCACTTGATCACCAGGCTAATTTCCTTGCTTAAGCAACCACTCTATAACCTTCCTTCATATCCTGATTTTTCTGAAGCAGGCCAGTACTCATCCTCAAATTGAGATGTGCCACTTCACAGAGCATCTTCAGCAATCATCTCAAGAAGAAAACCTGACCTATTGGAGGAAGCTCTGCATCCATTGCAGGTCTAAAGAACATTTATGACTACAACATCTCTACCCAAATTAAACATTTTTAACTATGATTATCTGAGAAAATCATAATTTTTGATTTAACATCTCTTTGTTTCTCATTGTGTGATGTAAGTGTAATGTCATCACATCCCGCACATGACATGGTCTCCAAATCAGTACACCCCAGCAATTTAAGTTTAAATCTTTTTATTAAATTCTCAAACAAAATATTTAAAAAACCAACATACATGCCTTCCAAGCAATACAGGTTTCCGAGATGTAGCATGTGCATGAGTGCAATAAAAAACAAATCAATAAAGAAAAAATGAAACTTATACTACCCATCCCTACCACCCCCTCCGCATCCCACGTCCACCAGAGAAGATATCAATAGGAGTCGAACTATACTGTGGTGTGTGACTGTGCGTCTTGACCTTCGTCCAAAGGAGATGCTGAAAGGTTTAAGAGGCAAAGATACCTCGGGCATGAGAGCTCCCGAAATTCAGAAGTTAGCAAAGATAAGAATGGTTGCCACAAGTCAGCGAAGGTGGAACCTTTCCCCGCTATTGTAAGGGTCAGTTTTTCCATCCCTAGTATCTGCCACAGGCGCTGCAGCCAGCCCTCCAAGGTGGGTATGTGCGTGGTCCGCCAATGGAGTAAGATGTTTTGTACCGCAGAGCCCAAAGCCATTGTGATCTGGCGGCCCCGCCTAGATTTAAGCGGATATGTGACGGGATTTGAGAGACCTAGGAGGACATAAGCCGGAAACCTCGGGAGTTGGGTGTCAAGGTGTTTGTCTATTTCATCTAAGACCTGGGACCAATAAGGTTGTAGCTGCTCGCAGTCCCATAAGAGATGCACTAGTGTGCCCCGTTTCCCACAGCCCCTCCAGCAATCTGCACTCTGTCGGGGATCCATCACATGGAGACGGTCAGGTGTGTAATACCAGTACGAGGTCACTTTTGTTAAGGTCTCGGTTAGTCCCATATTGCGAGCTGAGTGACGAGCCCTATGATATATATCCGCCCATTCCTTATGGCTAAGAGTCCATCCATGCTCCCTCTCCCAGCGTGCGCGGCCAGAGTTGTAAGCATGTGTGTGCCTGGCGAGCATCATCTTATATAAATCCGAAATGAGCTTCCTGTCCAATGTGCGCGTTAAAAGCCACTTATCGTAAGTGGTGAGGTGATGCTGTACGTGTGGTCTAACGAGCGGGTGAAGTGGTGCCCAGTGGCGTCATTGCAGATATTGGAGCCGTTCAGATTCGGGAATCCCGTACTCCGTGCGTAACTGATGAAACGGGATTACCCCCTCCACATCAAATAGATGCCCCAGTGAGCGGCATTCCGTAGTACGCCAGCGTGAGAAGGCAGTCTCGTCTGTCCCGGGGTGAAAGTCCGGATTGTCGTAGAGTGGAGTGAGTGGGGAAGGGAAGGAGGTGAAGTTATGTTTCAGATGAGTTTGGTCCCAAGCCTCCATAATCGTCCGGGTGATATGAGAGGCGTAAAGATTAGGGGGTCTATGTGCCTTACGGAGGAAAGGAATCCGCTGTAGTGGCGTGGCCGCGACGGCCTGGTCTTGAAACAGCCCATGCTTCTCAGATTCAGTCCGGCCCCATTCCACCAAATGGCGGAGCTGCGCCGCCTGAAAGTAGAGCTGAAGGTTGGGGACCCCCAGTCCACACTCCTCAGGAGGTAGCATGGTGATGTTGCTCTTCATCCGGGGTCTATGGCCCCTCCAGATGAATCGAGAAAGTTCAGAATGGACCTGCTTAATCCACCCCGAAGGAAGTCTCAACGGAATGGTCTGGAACACATAGAGTATTTGAGGCAGGACGGTCATTTTAGTGGCAGCCACTCTACCCAGCCACGAAATCACCCCAGCAATTTAAAATGGAAAAATATATATTTATGTGTTGCCCATTTTAGGATCAGGGTAGGTTTTTTTAAAAAAATATGAGAAAAATATTTTTTGCCATCATCTTGTGCTGAAACTTTTTTAGGAGAAAGAGTAACTGGCTTACAGAATTGTATCGAATATTGCAGCTCTCTTCTGATTTTTGCCACAACTTTCACCCGCATCACCTTTTTTATGTGGAGAATAAGCTCTTCCTCCTCCTTCCAGGATCAAGGTAAGGTATCTGAGGATATTTTGGATAAGGTAGCCATGCTGTGCCACTCCTTCTCAGTACTATAAGTGTCGAATCAACCAAAAAATTAATGTGCAAAAGCATTTACAAAAAAGATAATGTACAAAAACCAGAACAGAATCTTGGATTTAAGTCAGCCTAAAAGAATACAATGCAATCTTAAAGTAAAAGACAAATGTGAAACTTGACGGACGAGGAAAGACCACATCCCACAGAATTTCACAAGCCAGTAGAAGAACCGCTAACAAGAATTATACAGCATCTGCTGATAGCATGCATAGTGCATACAATCATTTATGCTGATTGTCGATGCCATACATGTCTATTGGTACTTCGCTGATGGGGTTTATGCAATATCCATTCCTCCATAAAATTATACTTATAGAAGACGACTAAATACACTTGACATTGAGAATTATACAGCAGCTGGTATTTATTAAAGTTGGGGGAGCAATGACATGAGCAGTCATAACTGCATTGAATTGTTTGCCACAAATCCAATGAATCGAAGATTTAACCCAAAAGAAAGCCGATAAGGGAAAAATGGTAATGACATATTAGGGGAAAACCATGGAGACTTTTTTTACTTTCATCTTGATCATTATCAAGATCATTGAGCAATTCCATGACTGGGAAATAAATTCTGCACATCCCCTAGCCAAAGACATACCACCCATCACACGAAATCAATGGTAGCCTGCCACTGGGTCACACTCGGATCCTCCAATCCTATTCCATATTTTTCAGAGCTCTCCGTTCAGATTGCAACTTCCGCCTCTTATACAGCCAACAAGATTCTTTAAGGCAATGAACTTAGTTACTTTGCAAAGGAAGAAATGACAGAGGCCCGTAGTAAATGGATCATTGTTGATTATAGTCTTTCTTTTGAGAGTACACATTTTGCAACCGACCAAAAGTCAGGGTAAATTGTTCTTATTCCAGGTCTGTGTGTAAGTGATCCTGGCTTGACAGCTAACTGAATTGATGCACAAAAAGATAATGAGATTTAACAAAATTGTATGTATGCATTGTGGAAAGATATTTATGTGGGATTTCAATTAGATTGATTTCCAGTGCATTACATTACCGATGATGAGTCCAATAAATGTAAACTGATTTAAAGGGGATTCACTTTATTAGTTTACCCTTGCTTAGAATTCTGAAATTAATTTACACTCTTCTAGACTGCAGACTAGGATCATCCAATTACTTTACCTTACATCAAATGACTTCAAGCATTTTATTCTGAATGACTGTGAACTGCATAAAAAATAGAAAATTAATCTGATTACATTACTATGCATTAGATCACTGAAAGTTACTCTGAATATTCTATCATTCTTTACATCACAGAATTGGATTACTTGTCTTATTTTACCTGATGTCAATTATGGACGCAGAGTACTTATTATTTTGCTCTTGATGGATTACAGAACAATGTTACTTTTCTTGTTTCCTGTTAGAATATAGAAAATCTTGCTTTGACTACTTTTTCATGAATTTGAATAAAGAAAGTTACTAGGATAACCTTATACTGCATTTAATTAAAGTTGTGAGAACCATGATTTTCCGGCATTAGATTGCAAAGGAAGATTACATTGCTAACTTTGCCTTGTCTGGATTACTGAAAATTACTCCAGAAAAATAATGATATCACTTTACCCGGCATTCGATTGTACGATGTTATGCTGAATACTTTCCCTCTATTGGATTACCAAGTGAGATTACTGATCCGGTATGTGGTGGGAGCAGCATCTCTGATAGGCTGCTTGAGATGTAGGCTGAAATGGGCAGTGTGAAAAACTCAAGGGCGTATCTGTGAGAGCCCTGCATCACTTTTGAACCATGTAAAGTGGTATATGCGTAATGCTGGGCTCTCATAAAGATTTATTAAGCCAAGCAAAGCCACCCTGCGTGGCTTTGAGTGGCCTCAGAAATCTTGAATAAGGTAACGCAGCGCAAATCGTTGCATCGTCTTACTCTGCGCCCGGAAGGCATTCCATGGACGTTGCGTTGGGTTTTCCCACGCAACACCCATGGAATTTGACGCTGCCCCAGATTTACAAAGGGATATAATCCTGGAGAAGCGTCAAATCGGTACGCCTCCCGAGGGGAGGCGGAACAAGGAGAAATATGTTTATTTCTCCTCGTTGTATATTTCTCCTTGTTGTTTCCTCTTTCCATGTGTGCTGCATTCTGCAGCACTCATAGAAAGAAGAAAATGCCACCGTGGTGTAAGAGTGCCTACGTTGGTGCTAGGCTGCAAAAATGGGCTAGCGCAGGCAAAAAGACAGCAATGCACAGAATTGCTTAAATACGGTGCATTCCTGCCCTTTTACTTTGGTGTAGGGCAGCGCAGCAAAGTGCCTTGCTGTGCTGCCCTATGCCAAAATGCCCTAAATGAAGCCCTAAGTCGTGCGGGCAGTGTGAGGATTAAACAAAGGTATGCAATATATTATGAGGTAATTTCTTTCTTGTATTTTACATTTTAGCCCTATGTCAATACTGCACTGTATTCACTTCTTTGTAGTGACCTACGACCAGAGCCAGCCTTTGCTAAGATAGTGCCCTGGGCTTGGGCAGAGAGAAATTTGGCGCCCTTGCTGATGGTAGTGAATGAAATGAGGCAGCAGGGGGTCCCTTTTGTGTTCACAGGTCAGTACCTGGATGAGCAGGGACTGTCCCCTGAACACAAACATCCCCGGACATCCCCCAGCTCACCTAAATCACTGATACCTTGGCTGCCTCTCGCATATGAAGGCTTTGTTGACGTGTGCCAGCATGGGTCAGAGGCTGAAGGGAGGGCAAGGAAGGGGGTGTTAAAAACATCTCCTGCCTTATGATAATAAAGGACTAAAACCACTTTAAACTGGCAAATCAGGCAGAAACGAACAGGCAGGGACAAGGCAGGAGCAAGATGAGAAGGGTGCAGCAGCTGGCATAACCTTAATGCACACAGCTCCGTGCGCCCCTCAGAAAATTGGCGCCCTGGGCCTAGGCCCAGCTCGCCCATGCTAAAGGCCCCAGCCCTGCCTATGATCCTTTCGTGCTGGCCCAATACCAGAAAAACATAGCCCGCCATTCTTACGCACAGTGTATTGTTTCTTAATGAGCACGCAACCCGTGAAAAATTGCCACAAAAATGTATTTTTTTTTTCCTTTTGAAACTTCAGCTCTTTTAATTCGTATGACATTGCGGCGTGCAAGCATTCTGGCCATCTGGAAAGACTTGAAAAAAGCCTTTTTGAGGCATGTGACTCATTTAGCTCCTTGTCCATCCGCTGGTGAAGAAAACTCCTTTTCAGATCCGGAAACATCGGCATTACTGCGGAGCTGGTAAACAATCAGGGTGATAGCTCAGTGGGATAAGCACCTGTAAAGAGCATCTGCGCGCACCTCTGAAATCACCGGTTTGAATTTATGCGGGAACAACTCTGCGTTTCAGGATTCCGAGAACCCCTGGCAAAATGATTAATAGACCCCCTTCAAGCGTGACGTGTTCTCTATAAAAGGTTAAACACTTCTCGGTGCCATGATAGCATTTGACACGGGGTGCACTTGGCGTTATTTAATCCTATAATTGACAAGCAAATGTTGCAACAAAAAAAAAAACACTCTCACGGACATCACAGAATGCAAATGAGCGTCCTGCCAGCGCGGGGCTCGTCCTTGCTGCCGTGAGACGCTCCATGGGAACGGCGCAGCTTGTCTCCGGTAGACGCGTCCCTGGGACGCCAGCGTGAGGTTCCCATTCCCGGAGCAGCTGATGCGGCGGCGGTTCTCCCACGGAGGCCAGCAGATGTCCGCGGCCGCTGCAGCCTGCAGTAAAAAGCTAATCTTTCCTACTCTTTCCTGTCAGAGCTCGACGCAGCCGACCTCGGGCAAACTCGGCCGCTCCCTACCTGAGGCAAGACAAACGTTCGGTTCATCCTGAGGCGAGATTTTGGGGGTTAATCTTTTCAAGCACTTGCGGAAAAACTCGCTATATACGTAGAAGGAGATTGTGCGGGAAATTGGGGCTACGTGCGGCGTGCACGGACTTTGGGAAAATCTAGCAAACTCTGAGCAAGGACTTCCGGAAATGTGGTGATCTCTGAACAAATTTGAATGGGAAATGTATTGCAGTGTTTGGGTGGGCAACGATGGTGTCCTCCAAGCAGCCAGCCTGAGAACATTCTGGTAAAACTCGAATACGCATTTAGCCCGTGGTGGTTCCAAGCTGGAAACGCAGCTGAGGAGATTTCAGCAGCAGGCGCGTTATCCCGTCGACTTATCCGACCAGGCGGGGTGATAAAGCCTGTATAAATTAAAGGCTTCACAAAAAACAGCAGTTTTTGAGTCGTCATACATAACCTAAAAGTATATCAAAATGGCAAATAATGTCATTTGTGCATAGTGTGAGCCCTCAGGGGAAGTTCTGCTAGTGTTCTCTATTTTTGAAGTTTTTATGTAGCGCGAACTCGGCCCACGGACTTTGGATTGCTTTACATAGGCGCCGGTTACACTACACAATTCAGATTAATTTTATTTTAGGCACGGGGAGGTTAAGTGGTTTGCAGTAGATGTTGAGCAGGCGCTGGGATTGGCAACTAGTTCACCAATTAGAAAGTCGCGAGCTCTGGCCGTGATGCCACACCCTCTTTCTCAATTCTGAGGTTTTGTGTCCCGCCTGGAGTGATGTCTGATCCCATGTGCATTAGTTATTGAGGGAAGGCCTTTGTGGGACACACTCCCAGGCCACCCCTGTGCTAACGTGTCACAGAGGTGACAGTGGCGAGCATTTTAACAACATTTTGTGGTCACCGTGTTAGAGATCCACGGGGGGGCCTTCTCGATTGGGCCACCGTACTTCAAAGGCATTGTGTTGAGACTCAGCGAGTAACAGGAAGTGATTCATGCTGACAGAGGTGAGGCATCCGGGCCGGGAACCGCAGCCTGATTACATCACAAGAGCATTATCATGGAAAAGCAACTCATTCTAGGATTGAGATGTCCAGTCTCACCAGCTTTTGTAGGTTGAACCCATATGCAGTGTCGGCTGCTGTGACATAAAAGTGGTGAGGCAGTCAGGGGGAAGCAGAATTATTCAATATAAAATTGTCACCTATGTGCTTTTGTGACCCTCTCCTCTCGACTCCCAGCAATCCATGCAAGGCTCCCAGTCCCCTATGCCAATTACGGCACTGCTCTCATGCTGGCAATCATATCAATGCATAATTTGATAAAAACCTGGAAGGCATTGAGAAAAAACACAATAAATATTAATAATTCCATGAGATCATATGTTGCGAACAATGACCCAAGAAGATTGGTGACTGTAAAGACGTATTCTGTTGTCTGTTGTATTCTCCCAATTTACGTCTGTATGTTATATTTTTTTTAGAAGTATTGTTTTTAATGTAAAGCAGTGCCACTCCTTCCTTTTGGAAGGGATTAAGAAGAAAGGAGTTTTATTAGTTTTTTAACTATTATGTTATGATAAATGATCTTTTGTTTGATTTTAAATGACATTTGATATAGGAATAAAGGGTGAAGATAATTTTATATGAAAAAAATATATGTGTGGAGTCTGCACCTTAATGCTATCGGGGTGCTCATGATGTGTGGAATGAAACCGGAATGAGAGTGTTGACTGTGTGTAATATACAAACCAAACGGGATTTTCATTCTGACTAAATAGTCTTATATGGTGCCCTGTCCCTTTGGATAAGTGAGGCCCGTCTCTACTTGACTAAACAAAGTTGAACCCGACAGAAGAGGCCCAAATAGGCTGAAACTGGTCATGGTTTCCTTGTATTCCAGCTCACAGAAAATCTGGCTTAGCATGTCTCGCCTTTTTAAACTGCTTTTCCTGTTTTTATTCATAATGTACATTTGTGCAATGTTGCCTAGCACACGGGGGCATGTTTCGCCTTTTTAAACTGCTTTTCCTGTTTTTACTCATCATGTACATTTGTGCAATGTTGCCTAGCACACGGGGGGCATGTTTCACTTTATATGACGTTGTTTACCACATGGTGGTATGTTCCACCCTTTTATGATTTTAACAAATCAAATAAAAGTATTTTCTTCTTCTTGGCTTAGCATTTCTGGCTGGACTTTTCCTATTGGAGCAAGACCAGGGCTGATTTGCACACGGCTGGATATAATCTGAGGAAGCATGGTAGGAAAAAATGCGGCTGAGTAATTACCAGTGAATGAGATTAATTTAACTATTCCATCTTTGTTTCATTTCAGAATATCACATGATGCTGGTTCAATGGAAGGCAACAAGTGGAGTTGTAGACTAAAGGCCAAGAAGGCTGATTAGGTTGATTTTAAAAGGGGGTGAACAATCGAAGGTGCCAGTGAAAACCAGGGTCTTCTGCTTTCACTTTCACATCAAGTGCTGAGAGAAATTCACTGTGGTTTTACCCATGAAGCCACCAAGGGTCCACGGACTAGCCCACTGAAGGCCATCATGCACATAACATCTGGGATCCTACGCCTACCATTCTTTCATGGGCCTCTCTTTAAAAGTGCTGACCTTCAACATGTCAGGCTCAGCCACTGGCGTAGCAAGGGGGGGGCGGAGGGGGCGGTACGCCCCGGGCGGCACGAGATTTGGGGGCGGCAGGTAAATTTATCGCCAGCACCCCCCACCCCCCCCCTGCTCTTAGGCGCTCGGCGGCGGCAAAAGGCAGGGACCGCCACGGGCGGCAGAGTGCCTAGCTACGCCACTGGGCTCAGCAGTTCAAATTGTCCTGCCATGGCTTCTCAAAGGATGATAAATCACAAGTAAGAGAGAAGAAGACGCTCATCCTGGGGATATAGAGGCAGAGACTTCTGCTAATTCACATTTCTCCAACCTTTACACCTGCAGACAATTCCACCTGGTAGAAAATCTGCATACATAAATGTTCGGTATTGGGGTAATCCAGAAGAGATATGACTGCCCTAGATTTCCTGTGGTACTGATGGGATTCTCGGTGATTCCCCAGAAAGTGAGACATCATTTCCAAAGGTTGGATTAGTTCTACAGGGGCAGATTCTGACATTGTACCTGACTTTATACCCTAGTCCTTTCTGAAATGGGCTCTCAAAGAATATATATACAGCCAACTGTACAATTTCACCTGAACACATTACTTGGGGTGTGCTAAGTTGCAAAGTCAGCTTATGTTATGTCTTCACATCATTATTTAAAAAAAGTTTGTGTGAGGATATACCCTGGAATAGGAAAACTGTCATCACTGTTTGGCCTGGTGAGTTAAGCTTCAGGTTGGGCGAAGTTGGGAAATTTCATCTGCATTTCCAAGGGGTGAAGTTTTGTAAATTCTCCCGCTTCATGGGCAGTCTTTAAACTTTTCCTTTTCCATTCCTTAGTGGTTCGTTTAACCCCTTCGATGCTTGTGACGGAACCATGCCGTCATGAGTCACAGTTGGGCTGTGCTCATGACGGCATGGTTCCGTCACGACCACGCCCGCGATTGGAATGTCCAGCACCGGGCTGGAATTCCTGCCGCAGGCAAGGTGTTAAGGGTGAAATAATAATAGCCTGATCTCCCATATGATAGACATTGGTTTTAAAGTGTGGTAATGGCCATTATAATAAATTGGCACAATAATGCATATAACCACAAATTTGAATCTCTGGGGGGTCAATTAACCTTCAGCCGTCAGAGGACCATTCCTAATAAAGCAGGCCCAAGACTGATTTGCATACGGCAAGGCATTGTTTAGTGTGGAATATTTGAACAAAACATGAAGGACTGAAATGTGTCTCCAAGTGGGTAAAAATAATTCAACCATGTTTCGATCACTTTGTTTGTTGCAGTAGACACCATAGGCTGTATCACGGAAAGTGCCTTGGGGGAGCAACGGGCATGTATGCCCTCTTTGAGCACCCGTTTTGTTTGCACCTGGGGCATTTTGGTATTACAGAAGAGGCTGCAGATGCTTGTGCGTCCCCTTCTGTAATACTGGTAGTGCCGAAACTGGTCCCAGGATGCTTGTTTCCAGTCCAGAGAAGACCTGGCTTGGCAGTTCGGGCTTGACTGTTCTCATGAGGAACAGGGTCAAGACTGATTTGCATATGGCTGGGTCTGAACTGGGGTGTCGAAGTGAGCTTGTGGAAGAGGTGTGGCGCAGCGGCCAGGGTGGCTGACTCCGGAACACGGGGGCTCACGCTTCGATCCCCGGTGCCGGTGGCAGATTAGCCCAGCACCATGTGACTCTGGGCAATAGCTCGCTTAATCTTCCTGACGGCCCCCAGCGCCTTGACACCCTTATGGGTAATTGTTCGCGCTTTACAAATACTGGTATTTCATTTCATTTCAGCTAAAGAATGATGATGGATTCAACCCAGATCTGTGATTGGGGTGAGTGTCTGAAAAGTTTCAGCGCTCTGTCCATCCTCTCCTTGTGTTTGCTTTGTTCGCCCTAAGTTGGCAGGGTATGCCCAGACATGGGTCCCTTGCTCACTTTGCCACTGGATTTAAGCTAGACTGGCTGACGAGGGGTGATACCCCAAAACTAGTCCCAGGATGTTTGTTTCCGGTCCAGGGAAGACCTGGCTTGGCAGTTCGGGCTGGACTGTTCCCATGAGGAACAGGATCAAGACTGATATACATATGGCTGGGTCTGAACTGGGGTGACAAAGTGAACTAAAGAATGGTGTTGGATTCAACCCAGATCTGTGACTGGGGGTGAGTGTCTTGAAAGGTTCAGCACTCCATTCAGCATCACCTTGTGTTTGCTTTGACACACATGTAGTGCCAGCGCTATCGTACTAGGGCGTTTGCTCATTTGTATGGGGCATTGCCCTATCCAAATGAGGGGGTCGCTTTGCCTCTGCGTCCGCAATATATCACAGGTGCGGGCGCTGAAACAAGCATGCCCTTAGGAGGCGCACTGAAAGTGTGCCACAAAAAGGTGGCGCACTGTCAGTGCGCCCCCTGAGAGCAGCCCTTTCTAGGGAAAAGAGGGACCCCAAGGACTCCCTGGATAACCCACTACACCTGTCTGCAAGGGGCTCTTTCATTCCTCTTCAAAGTGAGGGCGGCAACCCGCCTGCACAGAGAAACAAAGTTTCTCTGAGCAGGTGCTTCATATTTAACTTGAGTGCGCCGCGCCCAGAGCAGCGCAAGGGCAGCACTTTCATCATAATGGGGCACACTTTCCCTGTTTAAAGGTGCGCCATGGCACGAACAGAGAAAGTGTGGCCTATTTGTAATACGGGCAAATAAGTGCAAGATGTATGCCCAGAGGTGGAGTGGTGTTCACTGTACCACAGGGCTCAAGCTATTCCTCACTGACGAGGCTTAATAGGTCGAAATCTGTTTGCTCACGGGCCAGACTGGAGGGGATCTAGCTAGGTTGTTTGGGCTCGACTATTCCTTCTGGGCAGTAGCGGTCGGTGGTGGGAGTGCCGCCGGGGTGCTGACGTGGGGCGGGGGAGGGGCAGGGTGGGGGGTAGTAAACTACGGATTACGGGCGATTACAGGTAAGTACACATATAAATAAATAAAACAAACTTCGTTTCTCGCGCTGCATCGCATTTGGCGATGCAGCGCGAGAAACGAAATTCGTTTTATTTATTTATATGTGTACTTACCTGTAATCGCCCGTAATCCGTAGTTTACTACCCCCCACCCTGCCCCTCCCCCGCCCCACGTCAGCGCCCCGGCGGCACTCCCACCACCGACCGCTACTGCTTCTGGGGAAGTACAAGACTGATTTGCATATGGCAGGTCATTGTCTAGAGTGGCCTGGAATGTGGATGGGCTGGAATGTGGGTCGAGTGATACCATCAACTTACTTAACAATGACACATTTTTTCAATAAAGCATTTCATCCACACTTCTGCAGGTACTAAGCGCTGCAATGAACTGTGCCAGCGGTGTCCTACTATTGTAGTCAATTTACCATCCCACTAAGGTGGAAAACTTTTTCTGAAATTCAAACTCCAAAACACCACATTTGTCAAATGCGAGCAGTCAACTCGCTGAGCCATCTTCCCTATTTTGACTGTAACAAAAGTGAGCAACCTTGATGCAATCTTATTATGGTCACACGACTTTTGTGCTTCGCTTCATACTCGAGCACTGTTTTACACTCATTTTATTTTTCAGTAAATACGCTGACTTCGGTGAATGAGGTTTGCACCCTAGATAATCGTTGAGAAAGTCAGTTAAGCTGCAGCTATTTATAAAGTAACATAAGGTAACCAAAATGGGGAAAAAATAAATTAAGCAGTTTGAAATTAGTGGAAAGATATAAATGAGCGAGATGGGGGCCTTAAATAAAGGCATGTTCATGTGAGGTTTGCTATGGGAATAACACAGCTTTTAATACTGCCATGGTCGATAGACCAGTAAAATGTTGAGTGATAATACCTGCCAATTCAAACGTGGAAAGACAGTTCCGTTCGTTGCCTGAGGACTATTGCAAGACAAAGTGATTTTCTAATACCCCACCTTGTGCATTGCGTTTATTCCCCTGGTGACTGTTAATCTGATATATTTTGCTAGTTGTCAAGATGTTTGTATTATATTTAAAATTAATCGGACTGTCTGTGAGCATCATGCTCCAGAATTATTTTGAACTCTTGTAAATGCACAAAAAAATACACTAAAACGGTTCCAAGTGGTTGGCGGGGCTTTGGTTGATCGTGGAGCGCTCTGTCACAACAGATGTCACTGCTGCATCCAAGGGAGGCGGGGGAGGGGGAAGGGGGGGGGTCGCACCGCCGGCAGAGAGGCCGCGGCCTGCAGACTGGCACTGGGGACATCTGTTAGGGCCGCGCGCGGTGCGGGCTGAGCCAGAGAGGTCCGAGGCGCGCGCACGTCCGGCCTTCTGGGAGCACAATGGCCAATTAGAATGGATTATGGGTTATGAATGCCTCAGAGCGGAGACGCGCATCTCTGAATCCAACCCCAAACCAATGGAATAAAACGATGACGACGATTCACTAACGCCATCTGAGTGCTCTACATGCACTTCGTACTCACATTTCATTCTGGATAAGACATCTCGAACTGCACTTTGTACTTGCGTCTCATTCAGGATAAGACAAGCAACTGCGTATGGCAACGAGTGAGAGGTTGTCGTTCTGTTACACTACATTCTTCCTCCGACTGAGTTGTTAAAATCTGATTTATTTCACTCATGGTCATCGCACCAGTGTAACATATTCTGGTGTTAAACATTTTATGCACCAAATAAACAGGCAGCGGCAATGTCAATAGGTCTGGTTTATAACTGAAAGTGTCCATTCAGGGCTCAAGCTTAAAACGTTCAGTGAGGAGCAGTTGGTCTGCTGCCAATTAGAGTTAATGCATACATTTAAAATCCACACCACTCACACTGAAGAAGATTCTCTTACTTTTAGTAAGGCGAAGAGAGACGAGCTGGTCACAGATCCAGAATGCATTGCAGTCACTCGTGACTAGATGACACTACAAAAAGTGTAACCCTAAGAGGGATGTTTAGTGGGAAAACTTGCATATGTATCCCACATGAGCTATTGGAAACTAGTAGTAAGGGGTGGTCTGATCGTGTAGTTTCTGTGGTCAGTTTCCATCCACCACCCTGTGCTCAACTTTCACACAGAAAGATGTTTGTTAATCGTAACAACAGGTTCTGCCACTTGAGGTCAGTGGATTTAATATACATTGGTGTGACAGGAAGCACCACCCCCTGAGTGCAGATGATGCTAACTGAAGCTAAAAAGATGTTGCAAGCAATGGTCAAATGGAGTAACCAGGAAAGGAACTGGGGTCATATGTACAGATCATTTTTGTGGTCGGAAACACCTGATTCACAGAATCAGGCTGTTTTCTGACTGCAAACATGCTTTTACACATGGACAAATCACAAATTGTGATTCGGTAAGACGTTACTGTCCCTTCCAAATACAGAATCTCAGTGGTATGTATGAATGTTTTGTGACCAAATTTACAGACACCTCTGTAGTGTAGCTCCTATTTCCCTAATAGGCTCTGCGCATTGGAATAATATACCCTATAGGTTTGACATAGGACTGAGGTCAATATGTCCCTATCGAGTATATTAAACTTAATTACTTGTGCCAGCTAGCTCAGAGGCCACTAGAAACTCCTTGATAAATAAGAAGGGAGTAGTTTCTGGCAGCCGCAAAACATGACAACTTTGTTTCCCTTTTAGAATCAGAACGTGTCCCAGAGTCGTGGAAACAATAGATAACCTTTTCACTCAGCTCAATCGTGCATGCTTAGTTTTCCTTAAAGTTACACAGAAAGAATAGACGGGCGTTTCAATAAAAGATTTATTGAACAGTCTTGTTTCTCGTCTAAGTAATATGTGCTGTTACGATCACAAGACAGTATGCAAGATAAATAATGTACAGCGTAAGCAGTAGAAATAAATAATACTGCGCTAGCATGATCTTTAGTAGATATTCATTTACATAAATAACATAGACTAAAAATGCGAGTACTCATACGATGCGTTTCTAAGCTAGTTCTACCCCAATGTACCTAACCTAACCTAGGTGTAGGGAGAGGTATGAAGTAGGTGAAGTATTCCTTACTATGGTATACTAAGAGTATTTTACGCCCAGTATGTCTAGTATGCCAAGAGTCCCTCTAGGTTTCTAGTCAGCTCCATACCTTAAGAATGAGAGAGGTGGGAATCTCTTGCCAGACTCGAACTCCAACACCCCGCGAGGGAAGTCAGATCACTGGAAGCTGGACTCTCTGCGTGCAGGGATGACAGCGTCTTCTCAGTGCGTCAGGCCGGGAAACGGGCTCCTCTGAAGTCGAGGTCTCCTCTGATTTACAAGGGCTTTGGAAGGTATATTTATACCTGAGAGGTACCTCAGAATGTTAGCATTGACGTGAATCGGACAGCGGAAGACGTCATGAATGAACCCTCAAGGTATAACGGTTCACGCATAATAGATGAGTCCTTGAAGAAATCAATAGTCCTGTGCTAGGGAAACTCCAGAAGCCTAAGGGTCTGTTCTTCAAGAACTCGTTGTGATGTTAGGGTGGACGGATGTCGGAGACCATGCCTGTATTTGGAGTGCACGGTTTAATGCCTAAATAAGGACTGGGATTTTATGCCTATATAAGGGCAGGACGAATTGTGCCTATATAAGGACATGATACAGGAAAACCCATGTATGGACACCCTAAGAGGAATACAACACCCACTCCACTTTCGTGTGTACGATAATAATAAAATGCTAAACATTTAATATGCTAAACATAAAATGGAGTACCGCATATTGTTAAAAATATTTCTTAAAAGCATTAAAAAGCATTTAAAAACCTATTAAAATGCAAAAGGTACTGTACATTTCAAGCATTGCTTTTCATTACAGGCATATATTCGGAAATAAAATGCAATTTGAATGAAAATAAGCAGTAATATTTACATGTGACAGAAAATGATCGATAAGTTGTTCAAAAATCAAAGTCATTTCATGTCATGAAAATTAATGAACTTTTTAGACAAATATGATGACAAAGTGTGTGAGGAAGTACCGCGAAGTCCGTACTATAAGGCTAGTTCTACTTCAAGCAGATTGAATTGCCATTCAGTTTGAAAAAACGGTAAAAAAAAGTTCAATTAGGGAAGAGTTCCAATTTTTTGAAATATGAAGGCCAAATTTTACTGCGTCTCTGGTACACTGTGGGTTGAATCAGAGTCAGTGTACGGGTCTGGTGTAAACATGAGATCATCTATTTCTGTAGACAAAATA
This sequence comes from Calotriton arnoldi, assembly GCA_963921515.1. NCBI lineage: Eukaryota > Metazoa > Chordata > Amphibia > Caudata > Salamandridae > Calotriton > Calotriton arnoldi. The sequence continues at coordinate 210,848 of CAWUFW010007600.1, read as the reverse complement.
TCGTCCACTGAAGTTGGTGTCAGTTGGAACACCTCGTTTAGTAGATTAATTGCACAGAGATGTGAAGCATCGCTTTCAGCATAGGATACCGCAGCAATGTTCGCGTCCGCTGTTACCTGTGTGCCTGTAGATCCATCTCGTACCTCAGCAGCAGCTGGAAGCGTCTGTGAGATCTCAATGAATGCCGTCATCAGGATTGGTAGCCTCTGGGGACAACACAGAGCATGGGCCGTTATCGGGTCCAGCAGAGTATCGATATCGGTCGGCGTTGCTGATGGAAATGTTAGACAGGTGTCTAACACGCATTCTTCACCGCATAGCAGGCATCGTAGAACAGGTAAGATGCAATCTTGCCAGATTGGTCTGAATGACAGGAACCACGTGGTATTAAGGTCCCGTAGACGAGTCATGCCCAAAAGCTGTACTATTCGCTCACGGCACTTTCGTTCAAGGAGAGCTTTCTCCATTTCGCTCGGAGTGATGTCTGCGAATAGGCTGGTGTGAGAAGTTGGCCTGGTATATGCTGTTCACTAATTAAAGTGGACACCTTGCACCAGGGCAAATCGACTCTTATGGTAGATAGGTTTAAGACAACCTTTTAAAGAAAGCTATCCTAGTGGTAGCTGTGGAGAGCAGCCTTCAGGCTAAGTCTCGGAGGAATGTAAAGCAGCTTGTTTTACCATATAATCTCTTGAATCACCAAATGAAAAGACACCACACAGGTATATATATCAAATATATATGTATTTATTTCTAAATAACTCTCTACTAATCTCTTTATGAGATTAGAAGACAAACATATGCACAAATCAACGTTTCACAATAAGTTAAGCACAAAATATGGCTGGGGCCCTAGGGGCGTACCAGACCATATACTAAGTAAGAGACTTAGGGACAACGACTTGCAGGGAGACAAGGCCTAGGGCCTTCAGAAGTGCAGGGGCCTCACGAAACCACCCAAGGCAGGTAAGTAAAGGACCCACGGGGGACCCGTGCAGTGTGGATACACAGGCGCGGATCGCCGTTAACTTCAATGGGGCAAGTCGCGGTTGGAAATAAAGAGTTTTAGGATACTTCGGGAGAACCTACAAGCAAGTCACTTACAGGGTAAGTAGTTCTAGGGCCCACACCCACAGGAGCACCGTAGTGCTGGAGTTACCTCACCCAGGGAAGCCGGGTGCATAGGTGTCCTTTGGTGTCGGGTCGCGGCGTCGTTTTCAATGGCGAACAAAGAAGACTTGCTGCTTGCGGGAGCTGAAGAAGTGTCCGGTGGAATCCAAGCCTGGATTCTGAAGAAGGATGACCTGAAAGCAGAGGGGACAGTGTTCAAAGTCACTTGGCAGTGACCCGGGGCAAGGAAGATGGATGCCCACCGTCGTCGAGTGATTCAGGTCGGTTGCGGGTGCCTTGACTCTTCAGCCACGTGGTTCAGGAGGCGTCGACGACGACCAGGAGCTGGATTCGGTGTGTCCCTCGACGTCTGCAGCTGACTGCGGTGTCGGCAACTCGATCGGAGCCAACAAGCCTTGGCAGCCGCAAGTCTCGGTGAGATGAAGAAAAGTCGATGGCGCAGACCAGCAAGGTCTGTGGAACTCACCCAGCGAAGGTAAGTCTGGGCAGGCCTGGAGCAACCAGGGGAGCCCTTTGGTTTCTTTAAGAAGTCTTCTGGGGACCCACAAGCCAGGGGGCAAGGGATCGCAAAGACACCTCGGGCGGAATCACTCAACAGGGGCCCACGGTCACTCGGGACGGTGTAGGCCTCTGATCTTCGGAGGGATTCCTGCTGGAGGTCGGGACCACACGTGGTCTAAAGCACAGATTCGTAGAACGTTGTGAAGGGGTTGCACTCGACAATAGTGCACGGTACCCAGGGGTCGCGGTTCCTCGTTACTCGTGGGGTCCACTTGCCTCAGCTTCGCTGGGGACTCACGATGGCCTGGGAGAGGTCAGGAAATCCACTTCTTGGGCTGCAGGGACTTCGGACTCCGGCGGGAGCGGCGTAGTTTGCGACCGTCGTTGTCGTTTTTGGTGCCTGCCAAGCAGGGGAGTCACTCCTTGACTCCAAGGGAGATTCTTCTGTCTTCCAAAGGTAGTGGAACGTCGAAGGGCCAGGATTCTTCTGTAGAGTGTCGTCCAGGGGTTATCTGCTTTGCAATGGCAAGGTTCCCCCTCTTATACTAAAAAGAGGGGATGGACTAGCTCTATGACCCCACCTATGGGAGGGTCAAGGGAGGGGGTGGCTACACCCACTTCCCTTTGTCCAGTTTCGTGCCAGAGCAGGGGCAGGTAGCCCCTGAGCTGGTTTGAACTGGCATATGCACAGAGGAGCCTTCTGCTCCCCCAGTGCAGGACTTCAAAGCACTCTAAGAGTGCACCCACCCAGCCCCAATACACTAAACCCTGTCTGGAAGGTGGTTACACCTCCCTGTGACAGGATGCCTATTGTTGGGCTTCCTCCACTGCGAGTTTCGGTCATCAGCAGGAGGGCAGCCCAGTGTCTGTGACTGGTGGCATCCATTTTGTGATGCCAGGGCTCTTTAGGATTCTACCGCGTTTCCACAGCAGGTACATGTCTTATCCCTCTAGAAGGGTGGAATGCTACCCCCGCCGCCAAGATTGGCAGGGGGTAGTATTCCAAGATGTTTGACACCAAACACGACATGTTTTGATGCAGCCATTCCAAAGTTAGCATTTACCGCGAGGATATAATGCACTTAATAGTATATGGTTTAACCGCATCCACAAACAGCACCAGAGAATAGACTCTGAGAGCTGCAGAGGGGCCCTGCTCAGGCAGAGGCACCCCCTCACATAGAAGCCAAGCACCCTGCCCTCAGGATTGATAGGGCCTGCCTTAGGGGTGACTGATAGGTTTATATGTGTGTGCAGGAGAGATATAGGAAACCTATATCTCAGTGAGGGGTGCTAGCACCACCTCACCCAGGCTGCAGTAGCAGGCCTGTGGTGTCAGATTTAGACTGCTTCCCAGGGGTGGCATAACATATGCTGCAGCCCCTGGGAGGCCTGTGAAGTACCTATGCCCTTGGCACCTAAGGTACCATATACTAGGGACTCATAAGGCACCACAGTATCCAATCACTAGTGCACCTAGAGTGCACTCCATGTCGTTTAGAGAGAGCAGATAGACTGGGGCCCTGAATAGCAGGGTCCCAGTCCAACTAAGTCATAAACCAGCAAAACACCAGGAAAAAGTGGGGGCAACCATATAGTCAGATTCCACCTTCCTACATAACCCCCCCAAACGAAAGGAGATAAGGCTAACCTTGACCAGTTGAGCCTTTATTGATTAAGTGGCCATATAAGGAAGCACCTGCACTAGCATGGTTGCCCCCTGTCTTATGGTCCCCTAAGCAATCCCCCACCCTAAGGGTATGAGAGGGTCTCCACCATGGGGAATCACTACCTCTGGTGTGCTTTGGTAAAGTACAAGGCTGGTGGGGTGTCTGAGTAGGGAAGTGAGGCCCTAGGAAGGTTGGCCTCAGCTTCCTCAGATCACTGGTCACCATGTATGCCTGTCTTTCCATGACTGAGTTGCACTTTGATCTAAGGGTCAACCTTTGACTGCCTACAGCTGGGGGTTGGGTCCCTTTGGGTGGAACACTGGAGGGACATGGCATGTTTGGAACCTTTTGGTTCCAGGTTTGCCCTTGCCTAACAGAGTCCTTCTGGGGTGGTCCCTACATAAAGGTATGGAGGATCCCTCAGTGGGTTGAGGAATTTTCACCTGGCTAGGGCTACTAGACTGGGTGCCCCTAATCTGCTGATGGGGGGTTCCTCTGGACAGGGGGCCATGGGGGTCCTCTGACCTCCCTGACCTCTGCAGCCCTGGGCTGACTGAGGCAGGGTAGAGAGGGGCAGTTTACCTGCTCCAGACTGGGTACCACCTTGGAAGGGTCCTCTGCCATCAGGGGTGGGGCCAGGCCAGGCCTGACTACCTCTGTGGCAGTTCCTTCACTAGGGGAGGGTCAGTTCCCTGAGGAGGCTGACCCTTACCTACTGTCTGGAGGGAAGAAGACTTTTCTTCAACCCTTGTGCTCTCTTCTGGGGGAGAGTGGGCCATTCTTCCAGGCTCCATCTCTCCAAAATCTTGGGCTGGGGCTGTGGCCATCACAGCCCCACTAACCTTTACAGGGACAACCAACATCCTCAGATGGGTTTGGTGTTCAATTTCAGCCCAGGCTGAAATTTCCAGATCATTGCCCATCAGGCAATCTACAGGTAAGGTTGGGGACACTGCCACTCTTTTTGGGCCTGTGACCCCCTCCCAGGTGAGATTGTCTATGGCCATGGGGTGATCTGTTCTGACACCATCAATGTTGGTCACCTGGTATTTAAACTCAGGTAAAAGCTGGTGAGGGGGGACTAGTTTCCCTGCCACCATGGTGACACTAGCCCCTGTGTCCCTAAACGCCACAGCTTTCTGACCATTAATTATTGGCTCCAGTCTGTACCTGCCCAATGCTGTGGGACCCACGGTAAAGGTGGCAAATCCTATACCACCATCAGAATCTGAGGAGTCTGTTGAGGGGGTCCTGTCTGAACTAGGGCCCACCTCTGTTCCTCTTGCAAAAGCACCTAACTTTTTGGGTGCACTACTCCCAACTGGAGGATTACTACTGGTAGTACCAGGAGGGGTGGTAGTAGTTGTTGGAGGAACATTTTCTTTATTGCCAATCCTGGGACAACTGGGATCAGATTTCCAGTGCCCAGGCTTTTTACAGACATGGCAATAGGGTTTCTTTTCAGGAGAGGAAGGAGTTTGGGACCCACCCCCAGAAGAGGACTTTTGGGGCCCTGTAGTGGACTTATCCTTAGATTTATCCCCACCTTTCTCTTGGGACTTGGTAGAATCTTTCTTGTGGTCACCACCCTGATTCTTAGGCCTTACTCTGGTTCTGACCCATTTGTCTGCCTTCTTTCCCAATTCTTGGGGAGAGGTCAGATCAGAGTCCACCAGGTACTGGTGTAAAAGCTGGTTTTGACAATTATTAAGGATCTGTTCTCTCATCATTAGATTATAAAATCCTTTGAAATCAGTAACCCTACTGCCAACCAGCCAACCCTCCAGAGCCTTGGATGCACAATCTACAAAGTCTGTCCAGTCCTGAGTCTGTGCCTTCTGGGTATCTCTGAACTTCAACCTGTACTGCTCAGTGGTTAAGCCAAACCCATCTATCAGTGCACTCTTCAGGACCTCATAATCATCAGCGTCCTCCTCTCTAACAGTGAGGAGCTTGTCTCTTCCTTTATCTGAAAAGGAGAGCCACAAGATTGCTGCCCACTGCTTTTGGGGGACCTGCTGTACTCTACAGGCCCTCTCCATAGCAGTTATCCACTTGTGGATATCATCCCCACTCTGGTAGGGAGGAACAACCTTGCTCAGGTTCCTATGGTCAGGAATATATTCTCTGCCTCTAGGGACACTGTTGCTGCCACCAGGGGGTTCTAACCCCTCTTTTCTAGAAGCTCTCTGGATCTCCAGGGCTTCCCTATCCAGTGCCAACTGCTTGGTTCTGAGGGCCACTCTGGCTTCCTCATACTGGAGCAGTTTGCACCTTCTCTCAGAGGAGGTCTCTCTTAAGGAAAAGTATGAGCTCCTCTGCTGGACAAATTCTCTGCCAGAGTGATAAGAGTGGTCAGATTCCCTGGAAGGGGATCTGTGCCTCTCCTCCTCTCTGTCAGTTCTCTTAGGGAGAATTCCTCTGTCATTTTCAGGCCCCTTGGAGCCTGGCCCTTCAATCACAGAGTCTTGGTCATTCTGATTTTCATCATCTGACCCAGATACTATGACTGACCCACCCACTGATTCAAACCCTTTAGCTCCTAGAGCCAATCTAAGGTCATCTGCTGTCAGCAGATCTATCAGGTGTAGTGTTGAGGGACTCTGTCCTAGTCTCAGGTGTCTGTCAACACACATGGCTCTCAAGTCAGAGAAAGCCATGTCCTTATACTGAGGCTGAGTGGATCCACTGGGTCCACCCTTTAAGGACATTCTAGTGTTGTGCAGTGTTGTACTACCTACACTAGTTTGTGGCCTACTGATCCTAGCTTGAGCTGTGGAAAGGGTGTGCTATCCCTTGGCACACAGCTCTAAGTTCAGTAGAACTTATTGATACTAAGCTTGATTTTATATGTACCTTGAGTACCTATAATGGTTTTCAGTTAGTAATTCAAATAGAGATTTTCTGGTAAAACAATGGCAAGCTGGAATCCCACACGCTGCCCACCAATGTGAGAAGTTGGCCTGGTATATGCTGTTCACTAATTAAAGTGGACACCTTGCACCAGGGCAAATCGACTCTTATGGTAGATAGGTTTAAGACAACCTTTTAAAGAAAGCTATCCTAGTGGTAGCTGTGGAGAGCAGCCTTCAGGCTAAGTCTCGGAGGAATGTAAAGCAGCTTGTTTTACCATATAATCTCTTGAATCACCAAATGAAAAGACACCACACAGGTATATATATCAAATATATATGTATTTATTTCTAAATAACTCTCTACTAATCTCTTTATGAGATTAGAAGACAAACATATGCACAAATCAACGTTTCACAATAAGTTAAGCACAAAATATGGCTGGGGCCCTAGGGGCGTACCAGACCATATACTAAGTAAGAGACTTAGGGACAACGACTTGCAGGGAGACAAGGCCTAGGGCCTTCAGAAGTGCAGGGGCCTCACGAAACCACCCAAGGCAGGTAAGTAAAGGACCCACGGGGGACGCGTGCAGTGTGGATACACAGGCGCGGATCGCCGTTAACTTCAATGGGGCAAGTCGCGGTTGGAAATAAAGAGTTTTAGGATACTTCGGGAGAACCTACAAGCAAGTCACTTACAGGGTAAGTAGTTCTAGGGCCCACACCCACAGGAGCACCGTAGTGCTGGAGTTACCTCACCCAGGGAAGCCGGGTGCATAGGTGTCCTTTGGTGTCGGGTCGCGGCGTCGTTTTCAATGGCGAACAAAGAAGACTTGCTGCTTGCGGGAGCTGAAGAAGTGTCCGGTGGAATCCAAGCCTGGATTCTGAAGAAGGATGACCTGAAAGCAGAGGGGACAGTGTTCAAAGTCACTTGGCAGTGACCCGGGGCAAGGAAGATGGATGCCCACCGTCGTCGAGTGATTCAGGTCGGTTGCGGGTGCCTTGACTCTTCAGCCACGGTCGTCGTCAGGAGGCGTCAACGACGACCAGGAGCTGGATTCGGTGTGTCCCTCGACGTCTGCAGCTGACTGCGGTGTCGGCAACTCGATCGGAGCCAACAAGCCTTGGCAGCCGCAAGTCTCGGGGAGATGAAGAAAAGTCGATGGCGCAGACCAGCAAGGTCTGTGGAACTCACCCAGCGAAGGTAAGTCTGGGCAGGCCTGGAGCAACCAGGGGAGCCCTTTGGTTTCTTTAAGAAGTCTTCTGGGGACCCACAAGCCAGCGGGCAAGGGATCGCAAAGACACCTCGGGCGGAATCACTCAACAGGGGCCCACGGTCACTCGGGACGGTGTAGGCCTCTGATCTTCGGAGGGATTCCTGCTGGAGGTCGGGACCACACGTGGTCTAAAGCACAGGTTCGTAGAACGTTGTGAAGGGGTTGCACTCGACAATAGTGCACGGTACCCAGGGGTCGCGGTTCCTCGTTACTCGTGGGGTCCACTTGCCTCAGCTTCGCTGGGGACTCACGATGGCCTGGGAGAGGTCAGGAAATCCACTTCTTGGGCTGCAGGGACTTCGGACTCCGGCGGGAGCGGCGTAGTTTGCGACCGTCGTTGTCGTTTTTGGTGCCTGCCAAGCAGGGGAGTCACTCCTTGACTCCAAGGGAGATTCTTCTGTCTTCCAAAGGTAGTGGAACGTCGAAGGGCCAGGATTCTTCTGTAGAGTGTCGTCCAGGGGTTATCTGCTTTGCAATGGCAAGGTTCCCCCTCTTATACTAAAAAGAGGGGATGGACTAGCTCTATGACCCCACCTATGGGAGGGTCAAGGGAGGGGGTGGCTACACCCACTTCCCTTTGTCCAGTTTCGTGCCAGAGCAGGGGCAGGTAGCCCCTGAGCTGGTTTGAACTGGCATATGCACAGAGGAGCCTTCTGCTCCCCCAGTGCAGGACTTCAAAGCACTCTAAGAGTGCACCCACCCAGCCCCAATACACTAAACCCTGTCTGGAAGGTGGTTACACCTCCCTGTGACAGGATGCCTATTGTTGGGCTTCCTCCACTGCGAGTTTCGGTCATCAGCAGGAGGGCAGCCCAGTGTCTGTGACTGGTGGCATCCATTTTGTGATGCCAGGGCTCTTTAGGATTCTACCGCGTTTCCACAGCAGGTACATGTCTTATCCCTCTAGAAGGGTGGAATGCTACCCCCGCCGCCAAGATTGGCGGGGGGTAGTATTCCAAGATGTTTGACACCAAACACGACATGTTTTGATGCAGCCATTCCAAAGTTAGCATTTACCGCGAGGATATAATGCACTTAATAGTATATGGTTTAACCGCATCCACAAACAGCACCAGAGAATAGACTCTGAGAGCTGCAGAGGGGCCCTGCTCAGGCAGAGGCACCCCCTCACATAGAAGCCAAGCACCCTGCCCTCAGGATTGATAGGGCCTGCCTTAGGGGTGACTGATAGGTTTATATGTGTGTGCAGGAGAGATATAGGAAACCTATATCTCAGTGAGGGGGTGCTAGCACCACCTCACCCAGGCTGCAGTAGCAGGCCTGTGGTGTCAGATTTAGACTGCTTCCCAGGGGTGGCATAACATATGCTGCAGCCCCTGGGAGGCCTGTGAAGTACCTATGCCCTTGGCACCTAAGGTACCATATACTAGGGACTCATAAGGCACCACAGTATCCAATCACTAGTGCACCTAGAGTGCACTCCATGTCGTTTAGAGAGAGCAGATAGACTGGGGCCCTGAATAGCAGGGTCCCAGTCCAACTAAGTCATAAACCAGCAAAACACCAGGAAAAAAGTGGGGGCAACCATATAGTCAGATTCCACCTTCCTACAGCTGGCCATAGCGTAATAGCAGGAAGAGAAATAGAATTCCGGCAACAAGTGCGAGAAGTAATGGTATGCCACCAAACACCGAATGTGCAAAGTTCGGGATGATTCCGAGTATTGCCTGGAAAGGTGCTAACAGACCGGAACAGATGCTCTTAAATACATGTACAATTCCGCTTGTATCAGACATGTTAAAGATACGTCCTATCATTTCCACGAAATGTATAGGGCAGTTTGTACGTATTAAAGTCTGTATCTCAGCCGAAGTCCTTGGTACTTGTAGATCATAGGTTTCTTTGGCCGAGGTCAAAGGCACGGTTTGTTGCAAAAGCATGGCTTTCATTCTGCTTAAAGTATCAAATCTTATAAAAGAAACGTTCAGCGAAGGCCACAAAGGCGACTCCCTGACTGTGTCTATTGGGGCAAACAATACTTGCATACAGCAAGTGATCCTGGAGTTGACCGTTACTAGATATGGGATGCCTGGCAACATGCCGCAGCAACTCTGATCATTCAACATGAGGTAACTCCCATTAGAAAGTTGTCCAAACGTTGGATTAATCACAGCAGCTGGTGTACCCTGCTGATGGCAAGACACATTTGCCACAGAACCATTGCAAGCCCCGTGTAAAGAAATGTCCTGACATATAAGTGAACCGCTCAGTGCACTTTTACGGTGTGTACCGCTCAAAAACACTTCACGATCCCCACTCCAACATCTATATGTATATGGTAAATTCCAAGATGTCTTAATGTATTCCTTACCCAACCTTTCATATTTGCCTGCTTGCATTTGTTTGAGGCAATACTGAAACTGAAAAGTAGTCACAGATAGTGTGATTTTGCCATTAATGAGCCATTCTGTAGCTGGTTTTTCTGCCACTGTGAATGGTAATTTTTCCAGTTTTTCAATGCTCAGCACTGTATACTTTGCTCCCCTTTGTGCCAGTTCGATCTGTTTATCAGTTAGATTGTATTCTGCAAACAGAGCCGACGTGTTGATGAAACGCCAAGGCACATAGCCCGCATGCAAAGATTGCAGCGTCCAGCTTGATAACACAATAGAACGTAATTGAGATTGGCCTTGCTGTAACATCGCCAAATCTTGTTCTAGTATGTCGATAGCAGAGGATACAATGTTGTCCAATGAATATATTCTGGAGGACAAAGTTGTTAACCCATTGTCGACCACAGTGAGTGTTTTTTCTAAACTAATACGATCAAGTTCACGTATTTGTTCTGCGGCCTCCATCTGTGACACTTTCCATGCTTCATTATAGGCAGCATAAATGCCGGCATATATGAAACGTTTTTGATGCGGTTTTCTTGGTCCAAGCAAGAATTCCGTAAGGTCTGCGTCTTCTTTAAGTAAGGATAAGTGTTGTTTCACATCCTGTAGTGTAGATTTCTGCAGCCAATCGAGGCATAATTTTCCTACACTGTATGTTGTTACTACGCCCGGATGCTGTCTTTGGACGTATCTTGGGTCTTGCCTATGAATAGTAAAGCCCTGAGTTTTATTCAGGAATCTTTCCTGACAGTTGTTCGTGTCTGTGGGCCAGATCAACCATTTTTTCCAATCAGGATTAGATCTGTTGAGTTGTAGTATTTTGTCAACTGTAACCGCTGCCTGTGTATTGTTATCACAAGCAGGTGTTGGTACAGAAGGTGTTTTCATCTCTTTTATCTTGGCTAGTCCAAGACAAGATGTTTGTTGGACAGTTTCATTCAAAAACATTATTTGTTCAGGGATGTTACAGGCTCTAAATAAAGCTTCTATCCCCTGCACTTGCCAATCTTTAGTACCCCAGACAGTTTTTGTGTCTATTGTGTCTTTCCATAAGTCGAAACCCTGTCTAGACAGTTGGGCAATAAATGCTGCAGAGTAAATCTCTTTTGTATTAGTTAACATAATTTTCAGTCCTGTTTTGTTTAAATTTTTATAGTAAAACGTTTCTGGATCAGATGTATTGTAACCTGAAAAATATGGAAACTTGTTAGCAAATGTTTTTGAACTACCTTGTGGTGGTGTAGGACAATGCTCCCATTGGCTAAACATAAACACATTTCTAGAGTTTGCAGATTTATGCAAATAATGATGACCATAGTGGTTATAGCAATACAGCTGTTCCTAGTCTGATGAACCCTCTAAATATTCATTTTTAGAAAATGCAGCAGATTTTTCTAGGTCAAACATTATGTCGTTAACAGTCTCAAAGTCCCAATCATCGGAATAGGTACTGGACGAAATGAGATCACTTAGTGAAATTTTAAACAAATGTGGAATGTTCAATTGTTCCGTCGGGCCAAAAATATCAAAATCTGTTTTGTCCCACACTATACCATCCTGTATAGGAACAGCTGTGATGTTCACTGTTGACAAGTCTCTTGCTTCACGATGGGAAGATTTATGAGGTTTCAGAAGTACGTTCTCATCTTTTCCTTCAGTGTTCACATGGGTGTATCTGCCATTTATAAGCACGCTCATAGTCATAACCAAAGCTAGCCAAAGCAGGAAAACAAATATTCCCGAAATAATCCAGAGTTCAATCCATGGGGAAACCAGATAAGTCTTTTTCAGAAAGTGAAGAAAGTCTTGTACTTGCTGCTTGAATGTTAATGATGCTGGCGTCGTTTCAGGTTCACTCGGATCTTCTGAGAACGTACCAAAGTTAATGAAATAGCCAGAAGCAGTTCTGTCAATTGTTGGAATTGCATCAGGATTTGTAGAAATCGCTGGAACCAGTTGATCACTTGCTACATTGGTGTAGACACGTGTATTTGAACGAACTGTTACTTGATTTTCAAGAGGGATGAGTTCCATTGCATTGTTCCTAAGTCCTTCATCTGTTACTGCTGAATTCTCGATGGTTATCAGTCTTTCAGTCTGAACCTCTTGGATAGTAGCGAGAGGAGTGCGTCTGCTACTAGGTCGGAGTCCACGTGGCCTACTATTTAGTATTGGCCACATACTGTGGTTTGATGAGGTCGATGGACACAAATCTTTTCTCCTTTTTTCCAGCAAGGGGCGGCAGAAGTACTGTTCTTGTTCCTTGAACTGCTAGGACAGGTACTGGTTGTCTGTAAGAAGGTCCAAATTCCTTCTTGTCCGCAATCTTTTCTCTGACTAGATCCCCCAACTTTTGGAATCCAGACAGGCCTTGCTGGGACCGCCGGTTTTTCCCCAGTGGTGGTTGGCTGCAGGAATACGTTGCTTTGTTTCGATCTTAGTTCATTGAGTTCCTGTAATACAGCCAAACGGTCTTTGATATCAAACGGTTTATTTTCCACCACTGTGCCTACGTGATCGAGGTCTGGTACCCATATTCTTGTCCCAAATAGGACCTCATATGGAGTCACCCCCCCTAAGAGAACTTCTTGGCAGGTTATTTAATGAGCGTTGGACCCCATAAAGATGTTTGACCCACCCATCACCCGAACCTAATACCCTAGCTGTTATAGACTGCTTTATGTCCCGGTTTTTCCTTTCCACAACTGAATTTCCCTCAGGATGGAATGGAGAGGAGTACCGCAATGCAACGCCCAGACTGGCCATGGCTTCTTTGTAAGCCTGAGAGCTAAATGCAGGGCCCTGGTCAGAATGTAGCGTGCCTATTGCGTATGTGCCGATAAAGACTCGCAAATCTTTTATAACAGTTCGAGCGTCAGCCGAGCGCTGAGGCCATATCCATAGGAACCTAGAGCAAGAATCCACTGTGACCATGATATATTTGTAGTTACCGTCCCTTTGCAAGGGTCCGCAGTGGTCCAGGTAAACACAAGCTAATGGTTTGTCTGAAATTAACAGGGGTGTCTGCGCAGGACGTTTTACTGTTGAGACTTTCATCTGTTGGCAAATATCACATTCTAAAACATAGTTCTTGGTTTGTTTCCGAATGCCAGGCCACCAATATCTTTGCTTGAGTAAAGATACTGTTGCAGAAACACCTGCATGGGCAGAAGCTATCCCTTCGTGTGCTGCTAGGATTAGTCCTAATCTACGTTCCTTGTTTGGAATTACCCTATCCCCCACTCCAGGGATTCGAGCAAAAGGAACGCTGTTCGCATCAATTACATAAGAGTACTTGAGTGGAAACTTTTTTGGTAACGCTGCACCACTGCCTTTGCTCGTAGCATTGACAGCCAACATTATCTCACTGTCTATTTTCGTTTTTGAACGAGTGATCGCAGCTACGGAAGCCGTCTGAAAAGCCCCCTTTGCGGCTTCGTCAGCCAATGAATTCCCTGCAACGTGAACGCCATCACGTTGATGACTCAGTGTGTGGATCACGTGAGCCTTTGGTAGTTCGTTTTTCAACTGAACTACTTGTTCCCAAAGCGTTTTGTGCTTTATTGTGCCACCTTTCGCATCTTTGAACCCATTTTCAAGCCAGTTTTGTATATATTCATTATACGACTGAACACAGTGAAAGGAATCGCACACTATTAGTGTGGGGAATTCTCGATCTGTACTTTCAAGTGCCAGTTTGAATGCTTGTAGTTCAGCTCGCTGAGCTATACAATCTCCTAGAGATTGAGTTTTTGTGACCATAGGTCTGAAGATGCCATCTCGCATGCGACCTTTAACGATTGCACACGCTGCACTGTAAGCTTGCTTTCTCCCTGTTGCGGGTTGTGCGGATCCGTCAGTGTAAATTATAAATTCGTACTGATCGAGAGGCAGAATCTCAGTGGGCAGAGGACATTCTTGTTCATATTGCAGGAACGCTTGTGTTTTTAGATCGGGATCAAAAACATATTCAACATCTGTTGCAGCAAGAGAATTAACTCATTGTATCCATCTTGGATGTAATGCTTTAGCATTTGGAATGCTTGCTTTTGTGACCGCTTCTAAAGCTGGTACTGGGGTTACGACAATAATGCGTTTCCCTTGGGCTAGAGCTCTTTCTTTTGCTACAGCGGTTTGAACTGCTGTCAGAATTTTTTCAGTTGAAGTGAAGCGCATTTCCGCTTGTGTATACAAATGAGATTTGTATGCGATTGGTATTTTTTCACCCTCATTAAATGTTAAGTAGGTGAATCCGCATTGACCCGAAATTATTCGGATCACCAGGTTGCTTTGACTTACGCGTGTTTGTAAGTGATTTGTTGCTAACATGTTAGCCTGGAGTGAACGCAAGATTTCTGTGTGTTCTTGTGTCCAATTTTTGATTGAAAAATCAGGTTTGATTAATGCGTAGAGAGGTTTAACCCTTTCTGCGTAATTTAGAATGTATGTTCTTCCAAAATTTAGGAAACCCAGGATGGATTGTAAGTTTTTCAGCGTTTTTGGAGGTTGGAGCAGCGCACATTTCTCTAGAAAGTTAGCTGCCAAGCTCTTGCCTTCACTTGAAAGCTCATATCCTAGAAATAGGACATTGAGATGGGCAATTCTGGACTTTTTGAAGTTGAATTTGTAGCCCTCAGAGGCGAAGCCCAGTATAATGGTATTCACCCTGTTCAAGTGTTTTTCCAGGTCATCGTCTGTCAGATAGATGTCATCGACATATGACAATGCCTCATTGTCATAAATCTGTAGTAACTCCGTTACCCTCGCTGAGAATAAACCTGGGCTGTTCTTGAACCCTTGTGGGAGTCGACAAAATTGACGCTGGGTCCCCATTATGGAGAAAGCTGTTAAGTACCTGCTTTCAGGTGCTATGTTTTGACAAAAGAAACCATTTGAGATGTCTAATGTGGTTTTATATTTTTTACGCACAATGTTATTCATTAATGCTGTGCTATGTGCATTTTGCACTGCAAAAGTTTTAGAACAAGTGTTTAAGTGTCTGTAATCCAAAACTAGACAATAGGTGTTGTCTGGTTTGGAGACAGGAAACAAAGGATTGTTCATTGAGGAGGTGCATGTTTCAATCACCCCTTGGTATTCAAGTTGATCTAAGATCTCCCTGACCTGTTTTTTAGCTTCTTGCTTTATTGGGTACTGGCTTTGTGCAGTTGGTTCATGTTTCAGATGTATTTTATGGTGAGGTGAGTCCTCATCCCATCCTACATGATTTTTATATAATGCTGGGGCCTGGGCTACTGCCCATTTCTAGCATATGTATATTTTAGGTGAATTGGAATATGGTTGGAGAAGGCAGGCATAATATTGTCCTCGCCGTGTGGGCACTCCCTGACAAATTGTGGTGGCCAGTCTTTTTCTGCTAGAAGTATGTCATAGCCCCTTGAAAGTTTTTTCCAAAAGAGTGCTTTCACCTGTCTAGGTATGTCTCCCTCCATCCGGAGTGTTATTTCATATAACTTTTGTGGAGTACTAACCCTGGTGTCTACAGTCTCAACTGTAATGTACTCATTCAAGTCCACTATCTCCAGAAGTTCCTTCAGGTTCTGGCGAGCTATTGTGACTTCTGCTGCACTGTCCAGCATTGTCTGAGCCCATTCTCCGTTCTTGAGTTGTGTTCTCAGTATTCTCGGCATGTCTGATCTTCAGACCTGCTACTTTCTTTTTGGAGAATTGAGGTTTTGTTTTATTTTTCGGAGCGTGTTTGTCGTCTTTTGATTTCACGCGTTCTTCTCTCTGTTCTGACCGTCCTCTTCTTTCCGAAGTCTGTGATGAGATCTGAAAGGTACGAGAGGAACGTGTATCAGTATCTTGATACCTGTCAGGTTTTCTCAAATTATCCCTATTCCTGAGGTTATACCTCCTTTCAGAGGGCTCCTTTTGAGGAGACCTACCTCGGGATTGAGAACGTTTCTCGTTTGAATTTTGTTTATTAGTCTCCCACTTCTTTTTAGAAGATGTAGGAGTTTGTTTAATAGAGTCCTTCTCAGGACTTTCAGATAGTTTTGGCTTCACTGGTCTTCCACCCAAACTATCTCTGCCTAATTCTGCATAAGATTGTTCTATTATTCTGCGTAGCTCAGTTTGATGTTCTGTAACATCGAATTCCCTTAATCGTTGGCGGATCGCCACTGCTGCTGCCTCCCCTTTAATATTAGATAATATTATTGTTGAGACCTGGTCGAAATTTTTCAGTAATTTCATACCTAAATTTAGAGCAGGCTCTGCCCCGTATTCATTTTGAATTTGTTTCAGGACATCAGGAATTACAGTAATTGACGGAATGCCATGTGTTTTAGTATAGATGGCAGCAAAGACTGAGCCCCAAGTGGTGCAGTCTTCCAGTTGTGGTGTGATCCCCATCGGTAAACAGATCGTTAGGATTCTGTGTTTCTCATCCGGGCAAGTATTTGGAAATATTGCTTCGATTTGAGTAATTTTTTGAGCTATCCAAAATTAAACTTGCTCATGTTTTGTGGGCATTTTTCCCATGACTGCGTATAGAGTCTGTGGTGTAATTTTTAGTGTATTCTCCGGTTGAGGGGTCTGATTTAGAATGGTTAATGGTGGTTGGACTGTGAAAGTCCGCATGACATATTGGACCAATTGTCTGTAGATTTTTATTAACTCTGTTATTTCAGTAAGTAACTCCTCATCTGACATTATATCCAGTTCAGGATGAGGTGTGTAGCTGGCTAGAATCGGCCATGTTGCTCCTGGTCTACCTAGTGGACCGAGCCTGGTAATGTTTCTGTGATGTTTTAGGGCGCCTTTAAACCAGAGCTGTTGCTCCTGGTATGTTAGTGGAATTTCTATATCCTCGAAAGGAATATATTCCTCTGGTGGATCATCTTCTTTGTAGAAGTGAAACAGTTTTGTTACTGGATTGGATTCAGGAAATATTACCCATGAATAGAATACCTCTGTCTGAAATGATTCGTGTGCCTCTATCACAAAAACTGCTCTACCGCCTCTTGGTGGTAGGCCATGTTTTATAAGTTTTAGAGTGATGGCTCTTCTTAAGTTTGGAGGGATGTCTATAACACCCTCCTCCTTTTCATTTAAACCTGTAAAGTTAAAAACTGCCATGGCTGGGTCAGCCGCAGCTCCACCGTTTCCGGTGTTATTGTCCCGTTTATGGACATTTTGTTTTTTGAAAAATGTAGAACAAGATTCAAGGAAACAAAAGATAAGGTGCACAATATTTTGGAACACTGTATCCTTCAACGTTGAGCAAACCAAACAGCTAATATATAGGGTGCTTCCCTATGTAGCCGTGGCGGATACTTAACCCTGCCCACTCCAGAAGTCTTTTGGAGTATATGGGTAGGGGTCTCTGAGAGAAAAAGCACGGCTGAGTTACTCAGTATCTAACGTTAAATTACCGCCTTACCAAACCGTTGGGCACCATGTAGTGTAGCTCCTATTTCCCTAATAGGCTCTGCGCATTGGAATAATATACCCTATAGGTTTGACATAGGTCTGAGGTCAATATGTCCCTATCGAGTATATTAAACTTAATTACTTGTGCCAGCTAGCTCAGAGGCCACTAGAAACTCCTTGATAAACAAGAAGGGAGTAGGTTCTGGCAGCCGCAAAACATGACAACTTTGTTTCCCTTTTAGAATCAGAACGTGTCCCAGAGTCGTGGAAACAATAGATAACCTTTTCACTCAGCTCAATCGTGCATGCTTAGTTTTCCTCAAAGTTACACAGAAAGAATAGACAGGCGTTTCAATAAAAGATTTATTGAACAGTCTTGTTTCTCGTGTAAATAATATGTGCTGTTACGATCACAAGACAGTATGCAAGATAAATAATGTACAGCGTAAGCAGTAGAAATAAATAATACTGCGCTAGCATGATCTTTAGTAGATATTCATTTACATAAATAACATAGACTAAAAATGCGAGTACTCATACGATGCGTTTCTAAGCTAGTTCTACCCCAATGTACCTAACCTAACCTAGGTGTAGGGAGAGGTATGAAGTAGGTGGAGTATTCCTTACTATGGTATACTAAGAGTATGTTACGCCCAGTATGCCTAGTATGCCAAGAGTCCCTCTAGGTTTCTAGTCAGCTCCTTACCTTAAGAATGAGAGAGGTGGGAATCTCTTGCCAAACTCGAACTCCAACACCCCGCGAGGGAAGTCAGATCACTGGAAGCTGGACTCTCTGCGTGCAGGGATGACAGCGTCTTCTCAGTGCGTCAGGCCGGGAAACGGGCTCCTCTGAAGTCGAGGTCTCCTCTGATTTACAAGGGCTAGGGAAGGTATATTTATACCTGAGAGGTACCTCAGAATGTTAGCATTAACGTGAATCGGACAGCGGAAGACGTCATGAATGAACCCTCAAGGTATAACGGTTCATCCATAATAGATGAGTCCTTGAAGAAATCAATAGTCCTGTGCTAGGGAAACTCCCGAAGCCTAAGGGTCTGTTCTTCAAGAACTCGTTGTGACGTTAGGGTGGACAGATGTCGGAGACCATGCCTGTATTTGGAGTGCACGGTTTAATGCCTAAATAAGGACTGGGATTTTATGCCTATATAAGGGCAGGACGAATTGTGCCTATATAAGGACATGATACAGGAAAACCCATGTATGGACACCCTAAGAGGAATACAACACCTCAAAGGAGGTGGTAACCATTCACAAATGGGAAGGGGCCCACAAGGGACCGCTTCCCTTATGTGAATGTTGAAACAATATTTTTTAAAAGCAGGCTGTGGTCTGTAGGACCACTGCCTGCTTTTAAAAAATGAATCTTAAAAGATTCATTTTCTTTTTTTTCAAAACGCATCCTGTTTTTCTTTAGAGAAAAAGGGCTGCATTTAAAAACAAAAAACAAAAAAAAAGATTGCTTTATTAAAAAGCAATCACAGACATGGTGGTCTTGCGACCTACCTCATTAACATTCATGAGGTAGGTCTATTTGTGAACCCATTAGGAATTGCTATTTTTGAAATCTTTATTTTGTATAATCAGGAATTGCGATTTCCTAATTGTGATTCGGTGAGATTCGCACTTAGGAAATCCCAATTTCTATTTTCTGTACATATGGCCTGGGTGACAATACCAGTTTAGTGCCTCCTGTCCTCTCAGAGATTACCAAGACATCCCTTACGAATACTAGATTTGTCATTTGTGGAAGGGGGATCCATTAGATCTGGGGCCTCTCAAACTTATCCAGAAAGTGAAAATACAGGGAATACTCAGGGGATAACATTGGAAAACATTCAGATGGGGTAAGCTAGAGTAGAAGCTCGGGTAGCTATATGGTTGTAACACACATGCATTTTGTATTATGCAAAAATTTTATCAATAAAAACTGTTGAATAGAACAGTCTTTACCCATCTGAACTGGTTATACCTCTATCTATTTTTGACGCAAACACATTGGTTACTTCCTTCTTTGTCTTTTTCTGAATCAAAACCACCCTAAGCCATGTGACCTTGTGCCTTTTGAGCTGGTGCAAGGAATGCTCAACTCATTTCAGTCCTAGTTTGAGGCATTACAGATTATCCTTTGTTACCTCGCAGAGAACACTAATATATCCTGTACATGACAACCCTTCTTCAAGAAGCTGCTCATGCAAAACGTCTTGCAAGTTAAATCCCTCAAAAACGTGGCATAGTACTCTGTCATCCTTAAAAAAGAAAAAAAGTAACTGCTGTCTGGTTTACACTGTCAGGATCTGAACTATGATCCTCATCTGATTTTCCTTCAGCTTTACTTCCTCACTGCTATATCAAGTACCTCACTGCTCTACGCCAATACTCAGGGGCATATTTACAATAGAAGTGACGGAGCGCGGCGTTAGCCTTCTTGGCTTAACGCCGTGCTCCGCCACTTGTGAAACGCAGGGCTGCACCATATTTACAACAATATGGTGCAGCCCTGCATTTCCCCCTGCGCTGGCGCTAAATTTAGCTGCCTAGTGCCAACGCAGGCACCCTTGCACCTGGTGCAATGGTGTCTGCGTTGCAGAGGAAGATTGTTTATGTGCAGGAAGGTGTCCCTTCCTGCACATAAACAATCTTTAAATGGCGTTTTGTAACTTCTATGAATGGCATTTTTTTTAAATTATTGTTTATGTGCAGGAAGGGACACATTCTTGCAAAAGTGCATGGGAATGTGAGCCAGTAGCAAACACTTATGAAGTTTCCTGAGTTCCATACACCCCCTTACCCTGCCATTGGACTTCTTGTTCACAACCATAGATGATAACCACTGAGTGTTTCTATTGGGTCAATCGCATCCTTTTTGGACAGTCTTGTCAGTTCTTAAGACATTGCCTCCCTAATTGAGATCAGTACCAAACAAAGCTTTATTCAAATTTTTTACATTTATCTTTTCAAGCACCACAAATCGTTCTTGAAAACATTTTGGGAATCTGTCATTCTCGAGTGTCAATCCTCTTAAGCGTCACAGGGTAATACATCTGGAACACTGCTGTTGTCTAACTTAATGCATAAGATCATCTAGTCCATTGTCCATCTAACTAGGAACATCTTCACCATTCATAAATAGATAAACCTTTCCTGAAGCATTATTTTCAAGTCAGTAACGTGTCAAGATACATCCTCAGGCCAATGGACATTCCTTCATATCCTGCTAGGTTCCTGTCTGGTTTCATTTGCTCTGATGGACCTTCACAATACTTACAATAAATAGTTCAGGCTGGAAATAAGAATTAGATGGTGAGTCTACCAGCGTCAAAATGTGTACTTAACATGTGACCCAGTACCATTTGGTGCACCAATTCGCCCTCTCCTCTGCAGTCTGCACTTTCACAAGCTTTTTTCTCCACTTCCCAACCCACTTTTGAGGTTCCCCGCTAATACCTCTGCAGAACTTTACTATGCATCCCTCGGTATCACAATCTGTGAATCAAGTAAGAGGAAGTCCCACTTATGTGGTATGAGCTCACTCAAGCTTTTCTTTTTTCTCCATTTCCTTTGTCACTTCCACTAGCTGCCTCATTTTTAATGCTAACAATTTATACCATGCCCAGGGCCACTGGAATTAAGCGATTCTGCGGCAGTGGTCATTTTTGCAGAATTATGGATTCACTGCATTTGCCATATTATCCATCATCTGTTGTATAATCTGCTAATTTTACCAAAAACAAACATTTTTCCAGTTCAAATGGATCAAGAGTTACAATATGTATGGCGACTTAGGTTTTTGCGCATCAGAAGGCTTTCACACAGGTTGACTAGTCAACATTTAGTTGTTTATTGCTTTATTTGGGTGTTAAATTGGTACTAATTAAGGTGAACTCTTTTCTCGGACACTGTTACCAGGTGTAAAAATGTCAAAATAATGAAGTAAAGCTATCACAAAATGTGCTGCATTATTCCGCATAATTTGCCTTTTCTTGCCACATAATGTAATCAGCCCCGCTGCATAATTTGGCCCTCCTCTGCCGCACAATTCCAGTGGCCCTGACCATGCCATGCTTCTTTTTCCAGGCCCAATTTAGAATTCTAATCCCTGTCCATTTCGGGACAAATCCCATATCAACTCATCCTTTAGGTCCCTCCTCATCGAGCTGCAACAAAACAGTTTTCCTTTTGTTATTACATTTGGCCAAAAAGGTTCTTCCACTCCGACCCTCTGTTTTTGATTTTTACTCAGAGCATTAATACAAATGTACATTCTGCATTTTGAAAAATGCTCAGAGTAGTCTAGATCCTGAACATCTTAAGGACTTACTGAAAGACTTCGTCCCGCTTCCTCTCAAGAGTCCCTTTAGAATAAAGAACAAGCCATGCCCAGTAAAAAAAGGAGTGCGAAATGTCCAGCCTAGTGAAATCTGCAGCAGCAGAGGTGCAAAATTAAATATTGCCTTTCTTCTTTCCACAAACAAGAAAATGTGACATTTGCTATGGCACATTCAATCCTGTCCTGGATCTAAACATTGTACTTCCCATCCTGTTTTTAAGACACTTTGTATACTGTTGATAAATTACAACAGAAATTCAACGGCAAATCAAGCGTAAGTGAATACAAACAGTAAGGACCAACAAGTAATCTTTCCCCTAAACCCGTTCTTGACATCTACCTCCCAGTGAGGTACTATATATGTTGGCAATTTGGACATACCTACAAAGGAGTGGACAGGTATTATAAATATGTGGGTGTTCCAAGCTTGAATCTATTCCATTGTACAGTTTACTTACATTAGTCCTTCATTGGTCCAGGAACCCTGAATTCATTACAGAGGGCTCACACCACTGGCTGGGTGCTATGCTTACATCTCTTATTAAAGATAACTCTTCCATACACAGGGGCTTACAGAAGTCATCCCACAGAGTGCAGGTATCAGGGAATGGCATCCCAACCAAGCAGATGTTCGCTCGCACAGATGGGTGCAAAGTATACAGGGTAATATCAGTCCTCGAAAGTACACAACACCCTATTAACTGTCAGTTACCTAAAACAGCAGTACTCCGCTGTCCTGATGTCTTATCATTTCACTTGGGACTGAGGAGTCTGCATCTTTCCTAGCAGCCTTCAAGGGGTCTTACTGTACTTCATCAAACGGTGAAGACACAAAAGTAGGGAGACTTGTCCTACTTTCTAAATGAGGGGCTCATCAAAAGATTTTTGTGAGGTCGTCGCACCCTTAACTTATCAAGGCATGCTTCATCATTTGACGACCTATCACACTTGGGTAAGAACGATGTCACTCCAGTGGACTCAACCGAGGGCAGCTAGTCTGAACCCGGGGAGTTCTTAGGAATCTGTTGTCAGGACAATGTCTTGCGTCTTGTTATTTAGACAAGAAGGGAAATCATAGTTAAAAAATCCTTGGGGTATACTTAACCATTAGTTTATTATAGAGTGCCACTGGTATGGTTAAAATATTCAAATATTGGTCACAATGTGTAATCAATGAAACACTTGACCTTAGGGAACATAATTACCAACATGTTTCAGCCTTTTTAAATAGCCTAAAGTTGGTCTTCGGTCTTCGTCAGGGTAAAGAAAAACTCAAAAGTGGTCTATTAACACTAAGCCTGGGCGTAGTTCGCGAAGTAGCGCTACGCGAAGCTACGCAAAGTGCAGTTCGCACTACGCGAACTACGCGTAGCACTACGCGAACTGCGTAGTGCACTGTTCGCAATGATTGCACAGTGCCGGATGCTTGTCCGCACTGTGCAATCATTGAAAACGGCATCTTGCACAGTGCGAGCTGTCTCTTACTGCCGCTCGAGTAGATTTTTACTCGAGCGGCAGCTTTCTCAACGCGGACTGGTAGTTTCTCATCGCGAGCGGTCGCGAGCATACGCGACCACTCGCAATGAGAAACCTGACCTCCCGCGTTGAGAATCTCGCTGGAGGTTTATTTTCCACGCTCGCGATCGGCAACTTGATGTTGCTGATCGCGAACGAGGAAAAAGTCTCGCCGGGATGTCATTTGCTTGCTCGCGGTCGCCAACTTGACGTTGAGGACCACGAGCAAGCAAAAATGACCGCTGCACTACGCTACGCGTGTTTGCACTGTGCTACGTGCAATTCGCGTTGTGCGAAGTAGCGCAAACTTCGCAAACTACGCGAGCGTAGCGTAGTGCTTTGCCCACGGTTAATTAACACACCAAGTGAAAAAAAGATAGATAATAGGAAGGGAAATAATTAACACTCTACCAGTCCCTTGTATCCATTCTCCCACCTGAGTTCAAGTATACTGCGGGCGTCATGGCTAGATGTGGGGGGCGTTACCTTCACTGTCACACATTCGTCAGAAGGATGATGCTCTAGTAGCACCTAATCTTGCCCCCCTCCACTGCTGTATATTAGAAACTAATCAGATGGTCTCAGCTAGGAATCACTCCAGAGGAAATTGATTTGTGACCTCATCTACACCATGTCACATTGGTTGGTGTTGAAAGCCCTAGTAGAAGTGATACTTCATGCACCAGCTTCTCTGTGCAATGCAGGTTCATGCTGAATTGTCCATCGTTCTATCTACCAACTTGCAGTCAATTGCAGACTGCAGAAATTAGGCAAGATGTAAATAAATGGCACATAATCTGAATTTTGTACTCTTAAAAAGGCACAATTCAGTACAAAGAATGGCAGCATTATTCAGCATGAACACATTTCATATAGTGGACACACAATACTCAGAAATATTACCCATGATTTGAATAACATGTATTGATATTGCCAAAGTCGAGGTCGTGATTGCTGCGTTTAGTCTGTCTGGATATGAAACAGGGACCTACAAGTGAGGTACACATCTGTGCAGTTGTTGAAAAACCCAATGACCAATCTTGCTTTTGTAGATCATGTTTTAATTCCTATTACAACAAGAGATTGAGTATCGAGTTTCCAATCTATACTTTTGCGTGTAAATAGCTTTGCGAGTGCATTTCTTGCCTGCTTGTAAGGTTTTACATCTTTTGACTTAAAATGCCTGAATGGGTTTTGGAAGCTGTTCACAGTGTAATACTAAAGGCCTTGATGTACATATAGGGCATCAAAAACAAGGTGAAGGAGGGAATGCTTGAATTAATCTCAGCCACTGGCAATCGCTCGGGGTCACATCACAATCCATCGTTTTTCGCCCACCATGCCACCTCAGTTTGGACCCAGCCATATGCAATTCAGTCTTCGCCCTGCTTTTTTAGGGAGAGCCCATACTGCCAGGCCAGGTCCTCCCTGAACCGGAACACAAGCAAACCATGACTGGTTTCGCCCTTATTAGAGCTCATCAGCTATGTATAGCTTGATTCCAGTGGCACCGTGGGCCAGGGATGTCACATAGGCCCCTGCAGCCACTGTGGTGCAGATGGGCCCGTAAGCCTTCAGGGGGCCCTGAATGTTTCATGGGGGGGGGGTTTCAGCTAAAACCAATGAATATCAGTGAGATATCAGAGACTGAGGAACCCCTCTACACATTCTTCAGGGTGGCCCCATCATTTTGTGTTAACCCACTGAAATGAGCACAGGACTCACTTCTGGGCATACCAGTCATGCTCAGGACATCAAAAACATGGTGATGGAAGAAAAGTTTGAATTATTTTCAGCCACTGGCAATTGCTCGGGTCACATCCCAATCCATCGTTTTTCACCCACCATGCCACCTCAGTTTGGGCCCAGCCATATGCAAATCAGTCTTGACCCTGCTCCAATGGGGAGAGCCAATACTGCCAGGCCAGGTCCTCCCTGAACGCAAGCAACCCAGGACTAGTTTCACCCTTATTAGGGCTTATCAGCCAGATATAGCTTGATTCCAGTGGCACAGTGAGGCAGGGACGTCACATAGGCCCCTGCATCCACTGTGGTGCAGATAGGCCCGCAAGGCTTCAGGGGCCCCTGCATGCTTTGTCGGGGGGCCTTTCAGCTAAAGCCAATGAATATCTGTGAGATATCGGAGACTGAGGTGCCCCTCTTCACATTCTTCAGGATTACCGCATCATTTTGTGTTACCCCACTGCAGTGAGCACGGGACCCTCTTTTGGGCATACCGGTCATGCTCAGGGCATCAAAAACAAGGTGATGGAAGAAATGCTTGTATTAATCTCAGCCACTGGTAATCGCTCGGGCCACATCCGAATCCTTTGTTTTTTGCCCACCATGCCAACTCTGTTTGGACCCAGCCGTAAGCAAATCAGTTTTGACCCTGGTCCAATGGAACAATCCAGCCTGAACTGCCAGGCCAGGCCCTCCCTGAAACGGAACACAAGCAACCCAGGACTGATTTCGCATTAGTTAAGAATCATCAGCCAAGTGCAGCTTGGTTCCAGTGACAGGGAGTGCATGGGACCCAGGTCTGGGCTTCTACTCATGTTAGAAAGTTCTTACACGTTTAGAGAACAGCCATGGCACATTATATTAGAAGCTTGGGCCTCGGAAAACAGTAGTGATAACATCATCAAAAGTTTTACCAATTTATCTAATGAAATATTCCACATGAGCTGTAAGTGTCATTTTCCACCAAAGAAACTAGGTTTCCTGAACTCTCAAAAAAATATCACTGAAATATTAACTTTGAATATATTTATTACAGGTGTTTTGCCCCAAATATAACTTCTGAAAATATGCTAATTCTGCTATAAAATGCAAGATTTTAATTTTAAAAAAAAGAATACATTCCCCTCAAAAACATTTTATTGTAATGAAAAATTATCATATATGCCCTTACATACGTGCGTTTCATTATTAGTCGATATGCATATGTTCCTAAACATAAGCTTATAGGTTTTTATTAAGTACAGACGTACTACTGTAGCACAAGCATTGACTCTGCCTTGTATGTCCATGTATCATCATGAAATCCCAGGATGTCCTTCATATCCTATAAATTCTGACAGCATGCCCGGAATGGCAACTATTTCGCCAAGAAGACCTATAATATGTCTTGGATGAGAACATTACGTTAATCTGTTTAGTGAATGAGTGCTGTAGCATAAGCTCATTATATAGCTACTCTTAAACATAAACCCACCTCCCATGTTTCCAGGCGCTCAGACATTTTTACTGGTACCTTCAATTCGAAGTCCCTTAGATGCTTCAGATTAACTGAAGCAGTTGCAGCCTCCAGCTGCTCAACTGGAACCTGTCTTTTGCTCCTCAAGCCTTTAGCTTGGCCCAGGAACAAAGAGTGGCATCAGTTATGGGATGGAAATAAAATGGCTGGACCGCCTCAATAATAGGCAGAGGGTTCACAGACAAGAACCCACAGAAGAGTTGTAATGTGTTTAGCAGTTAATGGGACACGTCTTACAGTCTGTCCCGAACATGCAAGGGGAGGCCAAGAAGATGTTTGTGAGGCAGACACAATCCTTAACACTAGGACATACAAACTGGGGCTGAAGGAAGTTGCAAATGAATTAGACAGATACGTTACATTTTCCATTAAATTGCTTCTGATGGATACCACTAACTGCACATTCCTCACCATTCGAATATTCCACACGTGCCAGACTGGGACTGGAAGTTTTTCATAGCAGTGCTCCCACATGCCACTAGGTGGCATCGTGTGGCTCTGCTTTGGACTTGTTCCACCCCTGGAGGTGATGGAGAGGAGCAACATATGAGCACCACCCCAGCACGCCGATGTCAGTTCCTTTCTTTCTGAGCTTTAGTATGTGGATCCTGAGTAACCCTGGGCGTAGTTCGCGTAGTCGCGCTACGCGAAGCTACGCGAAGACGTCGGAGCGCTACGCGAGCTTCGCGTAGCTTCGCGAGCGTGCGTAGCTGCTTGGCGCACCCGTTCGCGATGCGTTTTTCTTGCTCGGGAACGCGTTGTTCGTGTTCGGGACGCTGTTTGCGTGCTCGGGGGCGCGAACTTACCCATGCGGTCGCCTATGGGCGCGGCCATTTTGGTTTTCACTTGTCCCGCCCGTTCGCGATCCCTTATTTCCTGTTCCGGGTCGCGTATAGCGTGCTCACGATGCGCATTCCATGTTCGGGAACGCGTTGTACGTGTTCGCGACGTTTTTTGCGTGCTCGGGGAGAAATATCGCGCGAACTTACCCATGCGGTCGCGATGGGCGCGGCCATCTTGTTTTACCACTCTATGCTATGGTTCTGGGCCTGCTTTTCTATCCTCCCTCAATCTTTGCAATCCTTAGTTTTTTACACTGTTTTTCAATTTTTCTTTATTTCTTACCTATCTCTCTCTCTGCCTAAGTCTATATTTTGCATTTTTTTCTACTTTTTACTGTGTTTTTTTTACTTTTCAACTGTTTTATATAACTTTCTTCTTTAAGCTCCTACTTCTTCCCCTAACTTTATTTTTCCCTTCTAACTTTTCTTTTTCACCTCCTCCCACCCCAGAACCATGGCGAAGGATAGCAGCAGCGGGTCAAAGGGCAAGGCGCGTGCGCCCAATCGCCGCCTGCCTTGCGGCAGACTGCGCCCCGCAGGGGTGCAAGCCCGCCAGCTGTTTACGGAGGAGGAGGTGGCCGCCCTTGTTTTTTTTATTCAGCGCCACCTCCCCTTCACCTTGGCAGCAGGCGGCAGGCCAGGCTCCGGTTACCCGACCCAGGAGCGTCACCGCCGGTGGGCGAAGGTGCGTCGGGCAGTGTTTCGCTGCTCCGCGGTCCGGCGCACCCATAACCAGCTGGCCCACCGGTGGTCAGACATTCTTGACCGGGAGCAGGACCTGTTGGACCTGCTAGGTGTCGAGGTCGTGGGGCTTGGTGAGTAGCCAATATATATAGTAGTATAAGTATTGTGATTTGTGTATACATTTTTTACAAATAACAAGAATAATGCTGCTTACATTGCAGGTAAATTACGTTTCAAAATCTTCTGTGATTGTAGGACACAGGTGCTGGGCGGTACTCTTACTTTTTTGTAACTTTGCGCTTGCTTGTCATTATTATGTAAGAGTTTACTTTAGAGAACTTCAGTTAGGTAATGCTATTGCTAGAGAGACTGTAGTCCTTCCTTTGTCCTCCTGTCAAATAGTGGTGGATGGATTTGATACTAGGTTTAGTTACTATTAGTTGATAATTTTTGAGCGGTCTGCGTGACGCATCCTCTGTCACTGAGTGCTGCTTACCCCAGTCCTTAGTAGAACCTTTTGTAGTTTGTTTAGTGAGTGGTACTGGTAAGCTTAGCTTAGCAGTGTCAGTCAGCTGCAGAACATCAGACGCAACCAACCAACAATTTGGTGTATGCATTATGCACTGACTTTATGCATGTGTCCTCCTTCTCATCTATGCATTTTTGATGGAAAAAAAAATGGAAATGCAGGCTTAATGAACAATTGGCCCGCCTGGAATAGGTGGGCTAGGTCAGGTGGTACTTAGGCTTAGTTAGTGTTCTGGATTTTATTTGAATCAATCAGAATGGAACACTGAATTAGTGTTCCCAAATAAGTAGACTGTCCGTGAATCCCGCAAGCCAGTAGTCGATCGGATTAGATAGGTCAATTTTATTGCAATTTTTGTTTCCTAAAACGTTTTTTGAGCGTTTTTTTTAGATAATTTATTTGTTTCACAGCAATCATTAATGTTTGTGTCTTTCTTTTTCTTTATTATATCTTACATGATCACTGATCTGCAGCTCCCAGGGGCAAGAAGACGGGGTCCGAGTCGGCGGGACAACCACCAGAGGACCGCTCCTCTACCGAGGGCCCTGCTGCTGGTCCCAGTAAGTCCTCCAGTGGTTATATTAACAATTATATTGCCCTAACTTTTACTGGACCTTATTTTTTCAGAACTATTAATTCTGGCTCCACTCCCTAATTATATTTTTTACAAAAGATTCTTTGATCTTGACTTGACTATCTGTTTCTAAATTCTGGTTATCCCTGCCTCTAAGTTGTAACTGCCTCTGCTATGAATGTCTGTACTCTGTACTACTACTATTAGTCTGTCGCTAAGCTTGCCCAGTTTGCATTGCCACTCTTTATTGTACGGTTTTGAATAAAACTCAGTTTGACCAATACTAATAGCTCTAGCCACTGAGTCCAGTCCTTTCGGTTGTCCTCTTCTAGGCTTCTTAATCTTGAGGCTTTGACAATTACCACAAACAAAATGCACAACCAGATATTTGACTATTTTTGATAGGATATAGTACATACTACTTGGATTCTGCACAGCCCCATGCAGAACTATGCACAATGAAATAGGATGTTGGTGATGCGAGTTTGGAACTTGGACGTTCCTCACACCTCAGTCAGAAGTGAACCCACAATCCCCTGAACGACTAGCTAGTGTCTCATTAGGTCCCCGAACCCCCACCCAAAGATACCCAATGATTATGATTCCACAACCCAGAACATAACACACTTTCGCTCACTCACTCGTGTAAGTCCACCACCACCACCACACCAAATACCACAGAGTCTATGTGTAAGTTCAAAAGGTTTATTTTCAAATGACAACCTCTGTATGTTGTTGTTCTATAAAATTCAGTGTACTCCAGCCAGCTCCAACAGCAAAATGCATAAGATTAAAACAATAAAAATTGTTGCAACAAGTGCATGATGATATAAGACAAAAGATCTGTGTGAATTCTGGGCGACTCCTCACCGTAGAACGTAGAATTACTGGTTACATGCATCATTCATAAGCTCTGCAAATCTCTGGTTCGTAGAAGGGAATCCTCTGCCTGAGAAAAATGGTGCGTGTTAATGCAAGCATTTGTCAGTCCTGCCAAAAAACTGTAACATGTTACCTATGGCTAAGTAATACGGACTAACGGAACTCCATAACAAAGTGGCTTGTTTTCCGACCTGTTGTACGCAACGCTCAGACAGTAGCTGAATGTGCTCATGTGGGCTCAAAAAGGCGTCTTACTGTTACTGCACAACAAGCTGCGAGGTAACATGCGCAAAAGACATGAAGCGAAAAATGGTTGCATGGCTCAGGCTAACTTTGCAAAGAGTAGAGTATAGTATAATAATGACCCTAGGGACCATAATAACACTACTAGTGTCTGTCTACTGACTGTACTCTAGTACCCGATTTGGACTATTGAATGTGATTTATAATATTAATATGTATTAACTTTTTTTCAATCTTGCTAGTGAAAAAGAATAAATAGGGGGAGGTGTACAGGCATCTAAAAATGTGTCATGTTTTTTCTAGGCGTACTACCGACCACCAGTGCCGGTGGGGCCAGCGGCGATGGCGTTGCGGCTATTCCGGGAGGGGGCAGGAGATGCAGCACCTGCAGGAGATACAGGGGTGAGCCAGCAGCAGTGGCGGGCGGTGGTAAGTTATATTCATGACTTATTGACATTGCACTAGCTGGAAGGGTGTGTGGAGTGGACTTCACTCACTGTACTGTTGTTGAGACTTATTAGGTATGAAGTTGTAGTGAACATTATACAACGGTTAATAAAGAAGACACCCTTTACTTAGCATGAGCAATGCAGTAGCAATAGCATTACCAGCGTGACTTCATTAACCAATGGCCTCTTATATCTGACTCCAACTCAGCTGTGAAAGTTTTATGGAGGAGACTAAAAGTCAGATCAGATGACCTTGATGGATGTGTTGAACAAAAAGGGAAAGAAGGGTGGAAGGAGGAAGGGGGGCGAGATTTAATATGACGACTGGCAGAGAAGGATACGTTGGAAGCATGGATAGGTGGCTGATAGGAATCAGATGCATGTGTTGTTGAAGGATGGGTGGGAGGTGAAAGAAGAATGGATGCCTGCCTGGGTGGAAGACACAGTATGGGTGGATACTGTGGATAGCAAGAATCATCAGCGGTGTTTGGGTGAAACTCAAAGCCAAGGCAAGCAACGGAGTGAGTGGACGCATGCGTTGTTGTTGGTGAAACAAAGTAACGTTTGTGGAGAGATTAAGAAGAATGATTGACATTTACTTAGAATGGATGGATGCCTGTATGTATTCATCATAGACAGCATAGGTGGAGACTGTCACGGGATGCACAGTTTTAGGGAATGTTAAAGAAACCGCGCCAGCGTACCAAAGCCGATGTGGGGAGGGGCAGGGTGGGGGTAGTAGTAAACAATGTATTACGCGGGCAAATACAGGTAACTTTACTGTAACATACAAATAAATAAAGTGAATTTCATTGTGCGCACTGCACCGCCAAATGCGATGCAGTGTGCGCAACAAAATTAGTTTCATTTATTTATATGTTTACTTACCTGTAATTGGCCGTAATCCATAGTTTACTACCCCCATCCTGCCCCTACCCACGTCACCGCCCGGCCAAACTCCCCGAGTCCCACCACCGACCGCTACTGACCTTATGTCGTTGTCCCATATAAAAGCAACGATCATTGGATCAGATATATAATCTGCCTTTTTGTAGTAGCCAAGGCACTGTGAAATTGAGCAATTGCCCTCCATGTAACAGAGAGAGTATGGCCAGTGCCACCCGTAATAGAAAAATACGAGCTTCCCCACCTGCAAACAGTAGTAAATCAAACTAATGTGACTCTGCGTCATGACTCGTATGTTTGTCTTGGGTTCAAGCATAGATGACCGAGCTGGCAATGCCGGCTACAACCAGGTTATGTCATTTCGCTAAACTAGAGATAAGAAGAACACTGGTGTACTGTGTACTGGTTGGAGTCCATAGTGCTAGTATAATGCCTGAAACTCCCACAAATGTTAGAGGCCGAGGAAGTGGGAGGATAGATAGATTATTACCACAAATGTTATGTACTGTGCTTCTTGCTAGTGCTACTGTGCCATTATGTGTTGAATTAATTTTGTGTTACTGTTTAGGTAAGAGTACTGGTTACAACAATATTTTTTTTCTTTCTTTTCCCAAGACAAACCATCGCGGAAGGAGTTGGCAGTCAGGGCCCGGCGCCGGAAACTGGAGGCCATATGCCGGGAGTACCGGCGGCTGGTGGCTCAGGCGGAGGAGGAGGAGGAGGCGGCAGCAGCTGCAGCCTCGTCCGATGCCCCGGGCCCCAGTCAGGCCCCAACTCCAGCGGTACGGCGCCGCGGTCTGATAGCCACCCGCCGCAATTCATTAGCAGCCAGCACTGCTGTCCCCCATTGTGGATGCCACTGCAGGGCATTCCGCAGGAAGATTCTCCTCCGGATGGCACGGCAAGAGGAGCAAATGGAGGAGCGGGTGAAAATCCTGGTGGACAAACACCTCAAAGCCCGCCGATTATAACATCGAGGACCCTGTTGCTTTGCCCCTTTTTATTCCTTGTTTTGGTGGGTGGGAATTGGGCGTTGGGGTTTCGGGACATTCTTTGGACTTTTTTCGTTTTGGACATTGGTTGGGGTTAGGGAGAGGGGTGGGTCAGGTGTGGGATAGTTTATTTTTGTTAGGGTAATAAATTATATTTATACTTAAACATACAATGTTAATGTTTTGTGGGGGTTACTGTTTTACGAATTAACGTCACATTGGTTTCCTTGCTGCTGCAGGGCCGCAGCCAGTGTTTGATTTAAATAATCTGCCGATGATGTATAACAAACAGATAGATGCGGTACCCCTCACTGAGTTATTTGTCCTACTAGTATTCTACCTCCCACCAAACTTATCTTACCTGTGATTGATGATGACTACGTTCGGCACAGCGATGGCTGCATGGTTTCCATAGAGAATGTAGAAGATGCCATGGTTGTGGTGGTAGTAGTAGAGTAGACACTGGCAGTAGCATTTGCTAAAAAATAAAAAAAGAGACAGTCACTTGCCTGAGAAAAATTGTGGGAGGAGTAGTCGAACGAAGTAAAATACAGTACAGAAGACGACTGCCAAACAAACAATATTGCAGTTGAAACTGCTAAAGTCAAATTAAACATAATGGTGGCGGGGACAGCCTAGTACAAGAAGTTATAAACTGCAGTTGTGCTGTCGAGTGAGTCACTTAACTTAACACAATCGTAATTCGTAACCTTTACTGCTGTGTGGTAGGAGTTTGATGATTAATCCAATCAATGACGGCAATTAATTATGATGTACTACTATTAGCCGGTGACGGCTTGCACAATGCACATAGACTGAGCATGGGTGGCCAAGCAGAAGAAGCTCCTCGCCCTGCCTTGCAATTGAATTAGTGTTGCTTTCACCACATCTGCCCCAGCAAGCGTGTGATCAATTGGTGTACATTTTATGTAGTCACATCACACCTCAATATAAATCACAGCCCGGGGGAAGAGGGTTAGGGTTTGATGAATGGATGGGAAGGGGGTTTGGGGAAAGGTTTGAAAATGAAAAACAGTACGCATGGACAACAAAAGCAAAGCGCAATCTTGGCAGACGACCATGATCTTATCCAAAAATCAATAAAGCGAGAAAAGGGAAATGCATGCGTTAATGATGATGAAGATTAGATAACTTGATGGTTAATGAGTAGTACTTAATAACTCCTACTAGACAATTAGACAGTACAGGGCACCAGTATATTCTATGCAATTTGCCTTGCCTGTAATATGCCCTCAGAGACCCAAATTCCATGTTGTACTGGGCTTACTTGTAAAGATAGCAAAGACAATTAAAAAACATTTGTAGGGATCAATTAGCAAACAAACACACAACACACAGTCCTAATGATTGCAGAGAAAAAAGGATTCAAATTAATTAAAAGATGAATGATGAATGATACTAAAGTTACTGTATTATCATGCTAAAATTGTGGAGTTGAATCTCGTCCTTCCTCTTGGTCCTATCTTCCATGGACGCTCCGCACATCAATCTTGGTGGCCTTCCTGATGCCGATTGGTAAGGTAAATGTGAGTTGTGTCTCCCAGTATAGCAAGCACAGGGTAAAGGCCGGCCTGTAACGTCTAGATGGAAAAACAAAAGGGGTATTGAGAAATCAATGAATAAAAAAAACATCATTTACGGTGGAGTCCAAGAAGAGAAGAGAGAACACTTTCAGAGTGAGGCGGCTTGGATATATCGTGTAGATTCTGTTTACAGCATTAAGCTACAACAACAACAGGACAGAACAGGCCCACCACAGCACCAGCCCGTGACCCAACCTCCATTTACCTTAATTTTTGACATAGCCAGACAAAAGGCATACACAGCAACTTAGCATTTTCCTAATTAAGTGACAAAATCAATGCGCCGCTGTCAGTCATCACTACACTCGACTAGACCACTACATGGACATGTAGGTCTGCTGTGTTTACTACTTTCTTGTTGAATTGTTGTGTTTATGTTTACCTTATGCCACTTCATGAAATGCAGTTAGTCCTTGAATCATCTCCGATCCAACTGAATGACTGCGCGCGAAAAGATAGTATGGTCATCATCATGGTGTGGTACGTGTTGTCCAACTACAACTCAGTCTGTATTGACTCCGATTAAGTCCATATTCCATATTAAAAAATTGCAACAGATATTGGCCTGCACCTGCAGTAGTAGGAGTACAATTTGGTTATTAAACAACAAGAAGGGAAACATTGACTGTCACTGACTTACTTGAGTCACTTTGTAGATTGACTAGTAGAGTAGAGTTCGACTTCATGCACAACATCAACAACAAACAACAGCAATCGCTCAGAGTCTGCAAACATCCAATGCATTCCATCATTACCTGTCTTGCTCTTCTCTTTGGCTGTCAGATCATCAGATGCCTAGTTCTGACATTTTTTTTTTTTTTTTTGCGGGGCAGTGGCCTCATCATTACTCCAGTCCACATTCATTTTGAGTGTTAGGCGCTGTTTCGGTTTTCGTCTTATTCATCTGTGGCACTTCTTTGTCACAGTTTAAGTTGCTTCCCATGGTCAGCACTGTGATGATGGGCCGCGGCCTGTGTAGTGCTCATTGCTGGTCATTTGAGTTTGCACAAATGTCAGCAAGTTTCTTCGAAGAGTCTCTTGTCTTTCTCTGCCAAGTACCTTCTGTCCTGACAGTGAGGACCTTTGGATGCCTGCTGAGGCTGTAGCCTTCGGACACTGATGAGTTTCGGCTCGAAAACAAAACGGAGGATAGCTATAGTAGTCACGTTTCACTTCTAATGGAGGCGGGACTGGTAAAGGCAACATTTCTTGTACTAATGTCTGGCTTGATGGAAATGTACTTGTGCGAGACAGGAAGATGAAGCAGGACTCTGAAGAGTGGACAGTTAAATGCACAGACGTGCAACTCCAATAGGGAAATAAAAAGAAGACGGTGGTGATGGTTTTGTTGTGATTTGATTTGAACCAGAAAGACAGATACACAGACACATAAAGGAAGGAAGAAAGCAACAATTTGAAAGCCTAGTTGTCAGGGAAGAGGAGCTCGTCCTCAAACTCTGGTGGTTCGGACAGAAGTAGGTCCTGTAACGCACTATTTAGGTCATCCAAGTCGCTCTGCTCTTCCTGCTGTGATTCACGTATTTTGTAATCCGGTGGTATAAAGTGCTGATTCATTTTGATCATGGTTAACCTCTCCACGCTTTGGGCCGAGAGACTGGTCCTTTTCGAAGTTACAATGGCACCAGCAGCACTGAAAACACGCTCAGAAGAGACACTTGCGACAGGGGAAGCGAGATACTTTATCGCCAGCCTGCTGAGCACTGTCCATTGGCTTCTTTTCCCATACCAATACACCAATGGGTTTCCATCCATGAAGACCTCTGTTGGGTCATCCAGATAGGCCTGGACCATCCGCTCAATGTTAAGGGGTGCTCGGATGTGCTCGGCCGGTTTTGCCTTTGCATCAGCACTGGACTTACCATACCCCTGCTGTAGAAACCAATCAGTTGCACATTGTGCTGTGGATGATCCTGTTCTTGATGTTATTGTTGGTGTAGGTGACTGCTGGGAGGCAAATGCACTGCCCTCAGGCTCCGAAGTATAACTTGACTCTGGATGCCCTGTAGTACTGGTTATGGCCTGGGGTGGGGGGCCTGTAATTAACAGCCGTTCGCTTTCGAAAATAGTTGCTTCCTTAGCTATCAAAGTTTTGTAGTTGGCAACATCCACTTCCGAAAAAGGAATTACTGCCTTGCTGTTCAGAAATACTTTGTACCGTGGATCCAAAATTGTGGCACTAATGTAATGTGGTTGTGACAAAATTTTATTTTTAATCCTTGTATTTTCCGATAAGCGAGCGGCTAAGGTCTCCGCCAAATGATATGCGTCTTGTTTGTCATCCACACCTGCGTACGTTTCAGACACATCCTTCAGCTGTTGCTCTAGCATGTGCAACAATGGGATAGCTTGGCCCATAGTACAGTCCTCCCTGCTGACTTCACGTGTGAAGATCTCAAAAGGAAGTAGCATCTCAGTCAGGCATTTAATGAGGTCCCATTGAGCCATCTCAACGGTCATGCCTCTCACAGTAGGTTCCCCTATTCTTTGCATGACATAAGCATTGAGTGGTATGTACAGTTCAAACAGACGATCAAGCATGTAATAAGTTGAGTTCCAACGTGTTGGCACCTCCTGGATGAGCGCTTTGACTGGCAGTTTATGCTCACGTTGAATGACCCTCAGCTGCTTCCGGGCTTTAAAAGAATGGCTGAAATGTGTGCATATTCTTCTGCAGGTGACCAGTAAGTTGCTGACTTTTGATTCATTTTTCAAAAAGTCTTGAACAACAATGTTAATGCAGTGTGCCAAACACGGGACCCTGAAATAGCCACCATTGCGCATGGCCAAAACTACATTACTGCCGTTGTCCGTGGCAACAAAACCAATCGTAAGCCCTCTTGGGCGCAGCCACTCAAAGACCTTGGTGTTAAACTCTTCCAAAATGTTTGCAGCAGTATGAGATTTCTCCATGGCAAACATGGCTACAGTTGCATGTTTGCGAGTGGCATGAAAAATCTCTGCAGTATCAACACCAGCAGATAGCTGTTCTCTAACACCCACAAAACTGATCCAGTGTGCAGTGATGCACATGTAATCTGTGGCTTGGCAACTGGTCCACATGTCTGTAGTCAGGTGGATACTGTGAACAGCACTCTGCTTCAAGGCCTTTCCTAGCAATTCCAGCACGTCGTGATGTAGTGCTGGAACTGCAACTCTGGCAAAATAGTAGCGGCTGGGAACATGCCATTTTGGGCAGATGGTTGACACAAATTCCACAAAACCCAACCCTTCAACAAAAGAAAAAGGGAGAAGGTCCAGTGCTAACATTTTAGCCAGCTTCGCATTGTACAAACGTGCTATTGGGTGGTTGCGTTCGTACTGCCCCTCACCCCCAAACATGCTGATAATGGTAGGCTGCATGGTTTTCCTTTCTCTTAGGCTCAACGCACTTTTTGGTAGTGCGGACCTGGTACTTCTTGGTGTCTCCGGCTGACTCTTACTCTTGTGCCACTGAGATGTTGCTGAAGATGTGTGCAACGTTAAGACTGCACTGCTGGGGTCAGGGACACCTTGTGTACCACTACCAGAGAGAATGTCTCCCTGTCCTTCCTCTTCCACCGTGATCGGATCTTCTTCTTCTACTCCTTTATCCCCACCAACACCAATGGTTGCAGTTTTTTTCTGTCGCGAAGGTGGTCCTCCCAGCTGATCAAGTGGTGTTTTTTCAGATGGGTCATTTGGCCTCCGGTACCATAGTTTGTACCAAGCTTACCACGACTAACAGAGGTATTACAAATGGAGCATATAGCAATGTTCTCCTCCTTTTCGCTAACCGTAAAGAAGTCCCAAACTGGGGAGCTTAACTTTGGCCTCCTGCTGGAGGTGCCACTTCCAATGCCGGATGATCTGTAGGGTGTGTGTTGAATTTGACTCTGTGCTGCTGTACCACTACCTACTCCTACAGAGGTGGTGGTTGTGCTGGATGTAGGTCGCTGCCGGGCCTTTGCTAATGCAAATATGGAAGCTGTAGGTCGTGTTGGTGTTACCTGTGGAGGTATGCGTGCTACATCCCTCGCAGCGATTTTGGATAGAGTAAGAATGTTGGTCTCCATCTCCTCGGGGCCAGGAGTGATGTTCGTGATGACTGGCTCGTCGTCATCATCATCATCATCTTGCTGTTCTACATCGACCTCCATAAGTGTAAGGCTTTCTGGAACCTTCCTTTTCCCTAGCTTGGTCTTGGAACGTGGCTCCCTCGCAGACTCAGTTTGTGGCTTCCAAGTGGCATCTAGATCATCAGAAGGGGGCTTGGCGAAGAACTTGATGGACTACCCCTCCTTTTCCTTGCTGGGGATTTGGAAGACAATGGATCTTCTGAATGAGTGGCTTCTTCTTCTACCTCTGCATGAGGCTCAATTTCCTGAACTGCCCCTACTTCAGGAGGAACAACAACTACTATTGCGGGCGGTGGTTGCGGCTGTTGTTGTTGACCACTTATCTGCTGGGTTTCCTCCTGCGTTGATTGGGTACTACTTTGAGATAGCGATAAGTTTATCTCCGGCTCAGCATCACTGCTTTCCACCATTAGGCTGGCTACCTCTTCCCCACTCATGTGCTTGGGCCTGGGTTGGTGGGTTGGGTCCACTGATGCGGAGGTGCTGCCCCCAGCTTGCCCCCCGGACACCGCTGCTGCAGGCGCAATTTTTTTTTCCCAAAAAGGTATTGGCCGGCACACCAGACTTCAGTGTCACTTGCTTCTTCTGTTCCTTCTTCTTCTCAATAGCAACTTTCTTGGTACTGGAGGACCTGGTACCTGCTTTCTTTGGGCCCATCTTCTTCAGATGTCAGCAGCACTCAGTTGCAGAGATGTCTGGTCAGGTCACACGTCACGTTGTGTGTCCAGCAGCAGGATGTCTGTCTGGAAGTGCAACAGGCAATGATGAGAGACACACCTCCTCCTCAGTCTTTGTGCACCTAAAAGCAAAAAAGCCAGAACATCAGTCAAACATAGCACAAATCAAACAAATAGAATATAGAACTTAGTGTGTGGTGGCCTCAATTATTAAATTTCAGAAACTCTGCCAACAACAACACACAGTGTAGCCATTTATGAGACGTTGACAACAAGGCCAGGGCTTTCCTGGCTACTGTACACTCTGGAAGAATAAGAATATTAAAGAACAAAAACTAAAATGTACTGGAGCATGTTTGGCCTAAATTTGTGCATCACGTGGGATGTATTATATAGCAGCATCAGGGAGCTGCAGCTGGCAATGGGGATGGATTTGGAAGCAGTAAAACAAGAGGAAAAATGGAAAGACACGCAGGCCTATGTGGCAAAAACAGCACACTAATAACTACCACAACAAAATGGCCCCCAGAAACATGGTGACTCACAGGCACAAGGCACGGCAAACAATGAACTCAAGCAGGCCTATATATGGGCAGACAAAGGATGCCTTATAAAACACAGACAGCTTTAATGCAAAAACTAAA
This sequence comes from Calotriton arnoldi, assembly GCA_963921515.1. Classification (NCBI taxonomy): domain Eukaryota; kingdom Metazoa; phylum Chordata; class Amphibia; order Caudata; family Salamandridae; genus Calotriton; species Calotriton arnoldi. The sequence goes on along the minus strand of CAWUFW010007600.1, from coordinate 171,375 downwards.
ATCCACATGGCTAAAAACACTTTGGAAAGTTAGACAACCACTACAACAACACAATTATAATTACACAGTACACACACAAAAAAGGCATTTATTTACCACACCAAATAAGTGAAATAGTCAGACCCTCCAAAAAACCCACATTTCGCAATTCAATTGAATCTATTCAATGCCATCCATGGCCTAAATGATGCCAAAATTCCACAGACTACACAGAAACAGTTTTATGCACCCATGGTGACTACCTCTGGGCCTACTGGCATACTGGGCCGCAAGCTTGGAGGCCTATGGCAAAAGCACAGTGGCTGGTTTAACAAAATGGCCGCCGCCCACATGGCCAGGCCACCAAAAATAACAAAAAGTGAAGACAAAGGACAGGACCAGGCAGTTGGAGACTCTGGGCAACTTGCTACCTCTTGGAAAAAATTGTAAAACAAACAAAAAATGACTCCTTGCTCACCAAACTACATCTAAATGACAACCTGAGGAGTTTTTTGTGCAAAATGAACTAAATCAACATTTTCGAGAAGGTTTAATGATGCTCGAGAGATATTGTTCGCCAGATTGTAAATTCTGCGTGTTCGGCATCGCGATCGTCACAAAATGTCGTTATCGCGCGCGCGAAAACATACATTGAGCGCGTGAAGAAGATAAAAAGTGTAAGTCCGCGTTAGTCGCGCAGTGCGGACTTGCCCAAAGTCCGCGAGCTGAACGCCCAGGGTTACTTACTGGCTGAAAAGGCCTATTTATTTAACAAACACCCAAAAAAATAAAATACGCCCCAAAAGCCACATTTTGAAAATCAATCCAATGCCATCCATGGCCTAAATTATGTTACAATTCAACAGACAACACAGAAACAGTTTTTATGCACCCATGAGGATGACTACCTCCGGGCCTACTGGCACACTAGGCCGCAAGCTTGGAGGCCTATGGCAAAAGCACAGTGGCTGTTCACACAAAATGGCCGCCAACACATGGCCAGGCCACCCAGAACAACAAGAAAAGGAACACAAGACAGACAATGCAGGCCTATGGCAAAAGCACAATGCCTGGCTTTACAAAATGGCCGCCACCCACATGGCCAGGCCACCCAAAATAACAAAAAAGTGAAGACAAAGGACAGGACCAGGCAGTTGGAGACTCTGAGAAACTTGCTACCTCTTGGAAAAAATGGTAAAACAAAAAAAAATGACTCCTTGATCACCAAACTACATCTAAATGACAACCTGAGGAGTTTTTTGTGCAAAATGAACTAAATCAACATTTTCGAGAAGGTTTAATGATGCTCGAGAGATATTGTTCGCCAGATTGTAAATTCTGCGTGTTCGGCATCGCGATCGTCACAAATTGTCGTTATCGCGCGCGCGAAAACGTACATTGAGCGCGCGAAGAAGATAAAAAGTGTAAGTCCACGTTGTCGCGCAGTGCGGACTTGCCCAAAGTCCGCGAGCTGAACGCCCAGGGTTACCTACTGGCTGAAAAGGCCTATTTATTTAACAAACACCCAAAAAAATAAAATACGCCCCAAAAGCCACATTTTGCAAATCAATCAAATGCCATCCATGGCCTAAATTATGTTACAATTCAACAGACAACACAGAAACAGTTTTTATGCACCCATGAGGATGACTACCGCCGGGCCTACTGGCACACTAGGCCGCAAGCTTTGAGGCCTATGGCAAAAGCACAGTGGCTGTTCACACAAAATGGCCGCCAACACATGGACAGGCCACCCAGAACAACAAGAAAAGGAACACAAGACAGACAATGCAGGCCTATGGCAAAAGCACAATGCCTGGCTTTACAAAATGGCCGCCACCCACATGGCCAGGCCACCCAAAATAACAAAAAGTGAAGACAAAGGACAGGACCAGGCAGTTGGAGACTCTGGGAAACTTGCTACCTCTTGGAAAAAATTGTAAAACAAAAAAAAATGACTCCTTGATCACCAAACTACATCTAAATGACAACCTGAGGAGTTTTTTGTGCAAAATGAACTAAATCAACATTTTCGAGAAGGTTTAATGATGCTCGAGAGATATTGTTCGCCAGATTGTAAATTCTGCGTGTTCGGCATCGCGATCGTCACAAATTGTCGTTATCGCGCGCGAAAACGTACATTGAGCGCGCGAAGAAGATAAAAGTGTAAGTCCGCGTTAGTCGCAGCAGTGCGGACTTGCCCAAAGTCCGCGAGCTGAACGCCCAGGGTTACCTACTGGCTGAAAAGGCCTATTTATTTAACAAACACCCAAAAAAATAAAATACGCCCCAAAAACCACTTTTACCAATTCAAAACAATGCCATCCATGGATGCCCGGCCTACATGATGTTTAAACTTTAAATTCAACAGACACCACAGAAACATGCACCCATGGGTACCTCTGGCTCTAGTCTGGGCCTACTGGCTGAAATTCCAATCAAAGAAAAACAACTAGGTCCCTGCCGAAACTACAGGCCACAACAATACATTTAAAAAATATGGAAATCCCCCAAAAAATGTAGGTACAAACAAGCCCCAATCAAACAAACAAGTACACCAATTCTCCAACTTACTTGTAAAATCTCAAATCCAAGAGTCCTCAAATCCAATCCAATGATATGATGCAGCAGACAGACACAAAAAGTGATCCTTCCAGCTCCAAATCCAAATGAAAGTGAACAGCACATGGACTAAACACTGGGAGGAGCCTGCTGGACAGGAACAGGAAGTTTGAGAATCAGGGGCACTTCCTTCCTCTTGGAAAAAAAGAAAAAGGACTCCTTGCTCACCAAACTACATCTCTAAATGACAACCTGAGGAGTTTTTTGTGCAAAATGAACTAATTCATCATTTTCGAGAAGGTTTTATGATGCTCGAGATATATTCTTCGCCAGATTGTAGTTTCTTCGTGTTCGGGATCGCGATCTTACCAACACTGCCGCCGGAAGTCAGATCGCGCGTCCGAATGACGTGTTCGCGTTCGCACACTCGCGGGATCGTGCGGCCGGATTCCAAATCTCGTGGCGCCCGCGAACGGATAGGAAGTCGCGTCGGCGAACGCAGAATCACGGTAGGTTGTTACCGCGCGCGCGAGAACGTATATTGAGCACGCGAAGAAGAAAAACAGCTACGCTACGCCGCAAATTGCGTAGTGCACGGTAACTTCGCGTTCTACGCGAATCGCGAAGTTACCGCAACTTCGCAAGCTCCGCGAGCGTAGCGTAGTTCACCGCCCAGGCTTAATCCTGAGCTCCACTCCGTTTCGTCAGTTAGCAAATTCTTTTGAAATTCTATTCCAAATGACTACAGGGTTCAAGCTGTCCTGTGACTGTCGGAAATAGGTGTCGGTGAAGGACCTGCAAGAGGTCTGCCTATGAAGTTAGGTCTCAGGGCAAGACTCCATATTCTCCTTGTTTGACTATTATGAACAGGGAATTTGCAAATCTATTTTGTCCACATACCCTGCTGTGAAATTCTCTTGGATACTGTCCGTTCTATATAAAATCTAAATAAATAAAATCAACATATCAAATGTATGTCAGAGAACACTCTGGTTACATCCTTCTAATATTGGTAATGAGTAAAAAGTATCCGTGGGTTGGCTAGTCTCTCTGCACATGGATCCGCTATGTATTGATCTTTGTGTTACTTGAATAGTATGACTCTACCCAGGGCAGAAGTGCTAAAAAAAGAAGTGGGGGACTAACCTAGTTAATCAGTATGCAAGTGGCATCGCAGCGCGTGGCATCGCAGCGCGTGACATCACAGCGCGTGACATCACAGGAACTGGATCACAAGAAGTGACATCAGATCTTAAGCCCTCACATATATGTTTAGCAGGTGTATCATGAGTACATTTGAGCACATTTCGAGCATACTTGCAAACCCTCCTGATTTAGGCAGAAGATTCACACTTTTGTAGCTACACATAAAACAATGTTACCTTTTAACAGCGTTAAGTTTTCTCTAGCCAAAGTGCTTTAAAAGAAATAGTGATATTTAAATTATTACAACGCCTCCTCAGGGGTAATAAGCGCTATATAAATGCTATTTATTTTGTGCAAATGCTGGGAAACATCAAAGCATCTGAAGTTTTTACAGTGCATGCATATCTCCTAAACAGAGCCTGGACAAAGTTAAAAGCTGCCTCTCTTAAGTATGTGTAAAGTGCTAACAAGGTGTGAGCCTTTGTTTCCCCTCTGCTGCATTTGCATCAGGTGTGAGGCTCCTGACTGCTGCCAGCCAGGAGACTACAACAAAAGGAGGCCTGATGACCGCTCCGATTCGGCTTTTGTTATGGGCCCAGCAGGAGTCAGAACTAAGAGAGCCCCGTCCCCGCCTGCACCTTGTTGCAGATAGAAAGCAGATAACAGCGTGCAGGCGCTGCAGGATGTGTCCCGGTGTTTGTAAATGACACCGGGACGAATTCAGCATATTTTACAGTGGGGCCACACTTCTTGGCAGGGTGGACGGCGTCCACCCTGTAAAAAAAGTGGGGGGACGCCGTCCACCCGCGTGTACACCCGACTCGTGCCCTGACTCTACCCCAAAGGTAGTGAAGCAATGAGAAGGGTTCAAGGCAGAGATAAAGTTAATCAGTGATTGAACAGAAGCAGAGCTCTGAGAGTGGAGGTGGATTCTTACTTCATTTTGATGCAGTGTTCTTTAAAGACAGAGTTGGGGCACCACTGCTGGATACGGAGGTGCTGTCATAGCTCATTCTAGGTCGCTGTGGTTCTCATAATATGTTCTTTCAGGGTGAGCCCATGGGAAATACCAGGGGTTTGCCATTGGGTGAAAGTTGAGGTTCAAACAGGAACGGCCTGTGCAGGTAAGAGTGGTGGGTGGTTGGAAGGGGTGGGGGTATTCGACAGACAATGACAAGGGAAAATTATTTAATTATTGAATTTTTCCTCGTCGTCGTCTGTCGAATCCCCCCACCCCGCCCCAACGCTCTTACCTGCACGGGCTGCTCTTGGGTTCAAATTCATCCAGGTACATGTTGTTGGGCTAGATTTTAACTAGCTGTTGCTTATTGTTCTTGGGGGGTAGTTGGAATTATGTCTTGGTGGGGTTGAGCTTCAGATAGGTGCTTGAGGCATTGGATGTTAGGATTGCCAGAGACTTTCAAGTCGAGATGTGTGTAGTCAGTCGGTAAATTGTTGAATTTTGATGCTGTTATAGATAAGTAAAATCCTAGGAGGCATCTCATTGAGCCTCTTGTTGTTCATACAAGAAGATAAGTTGTAAAGATAGTTAGTGGATCTTGACAGCTCTTAACAAGTTTTGTGGTACACAAACTGTGGTACAACTTAGTGGCATCTATGTACATTTGGAACAAGTCTTTGTTTATCTGGAAGGTGTTCACAATCCGAACCATGTACTTCATGGAAAAACTAGAAAGTGATCATATCCATAGCTATCTCCACGTGATTGAAGTAAAAGGTAAGAGGACATCTTCTGTTGCTAGAAAAGGGAGAAAAGCTGAAAAAGGGAAAGATAGGTAACAAAGGAATTCATGAAAAACACTCATCTAGATTTAAACACAGGAACAGGAAGTCTAGTGTATTGGAATAAGGACGCATGAGGTATAATACAGACTAGACATCCTTGGTATTTGGTAAATCCAGCATTTAGCAAAGCGAACTACCCCAAAAAACTTTTGTCACTTAAATCTATATTTTATTTGCAAATTAAGCACTGTTTGTAGATGTGAATGACTTCTTGATGATCAAAAGTTAAGAGTGACAGCGTAAAGCACACCCACAGTCTTCATACATTAGATAGTGTCTCCAAAACGGTAAGACGTTTTGAGTAGAGTAAATTTCACTTCCTTACAGGCTCGCAAGAAGAGATGAAAAAAGCAATGGTTCAGAGAACTGACAATTGACTCAAGGCTCACTTGATAAGCAATTAAGCATGCTGTGCTTAAAGACATAAGAAGGGCAAGAGGGTAAAACGGTGGAGGCCCAAAAAGGAACAAAAGAGAATATTTTATTAAAGATCAGGAAGATTACTAAACAAAATATGAGTTAAATACTACCCAAACTAAATACACTGCCTGTCCCTTCAGCACAATGGATGTCACTGTTATGAATACTGGTAATGCAGAGGAATGGATCATGTAAAGGCATTTGCCTCTTCTACAGAAAGTCAACTAAAGCTCTTACACAAATAATGTGTGACCAGTGCAAGTCAGTGGTGGCGGGTGTGGAGGGGCCCTGGCGGATGGGGGAAGAAAGACTCTCAGCCTCTGAAACAAGCTTCCCTGCAGGACAGGCACAGCAAAGTATGATGTTTTCCTGACTAAATACCACCACCTCACGCTAGTATATAAATATTAAATAATTTAGCCGCATCTATTTTCAAATAATAAATTATTTTTTTGTTGTTTCTTGCGAAATGTGAGCATAACTGGTGGTTATTATGTTTCTGGTACCTTACAGTGACTGGAGTCACCAAAAGCCATCCTCTGGCATTACAAGCCCATGTAGAGTGGCCCAATAGATTTTTAATATGTAGGCAAAATCTTGCGAAATTTCTGAACTTCCCAACATTTCTTGAGATTAAGGGCCAGATGTACGACCCTTTTTTGCAGCCGCAAATGGGAGATCCTCACGTTTGCGGCCGTAAAAAAGGGTAATGGCATGTACAAATGCTATTTTGCGAGTCACTGCCTCGCAAAATAGCATTTGCGACTCCCGCTATTAGGAAGGGGCATCCCTTCCTAATAGCGAGTCACCATGCCATGTACAATTGTTTTGAGACCACATTTGCGTCCGTAAAACACTCGCAGTTTACCAACTACTTCAAGTAGGTGGTAAACCACTCGCAAACGGGAAGGGGTCCCCAGGGGACCCCTTTCCCTTTGTGAGTATGTGAGAACATATTTTTAAGAGCAGGCAGTGGTCCCAGGGACCACTGCCTGCTCTTAAAAAATGAAACTGAAAAGTTTCATTTTTCTTTTTTAAATGCAGCCCGTTTTCCTTTGCGAGTCGCAAATGCAATGCAATTTGCGAGTCGCAAATGCAATGCAATTTGCGAGTCGCAAATTGGTGGGTCGTACATCTGGCCCAAAATGTGATACATTTTTTGTGGCCATTCTTTGAGGGAAACTGGTTTGAGCAGAAAATGTCTTATGAGAGCATTAAAACTTCAACCAAGAGACAGTGTCTCCACAAATTATCTTGGAAGACTTTTGAATGTGCCCTGGCATTTAATTTTCAAACAAGATGCCAGCTTATACATTTTTGCAATTTAACATAATTTGCACATAATTTCCTGATATTTTCCAAAAATTTAGATCCCTCCACTCTGTATGCCCGCAAGTGCTGTGAAAGATGAAATTTAAATAAGAATGCTAAAAAGCGAAGTTTTTACTGATTTCAATTAAAGGGACCTACTTGCCTTCAGTGATCATGAAATGAATATGCTTTAAAACAATATTTTATGTTTTTAGTTTAAGTTAGCGCCATTTGTCTTTTGTCGAAGTCTTTACTTGAATAAACTATGGCAGTTGGACTTAATAATCGTGGGATAATTGCCCATTGGACCAAGGGCCACTAATATGCTCCCACTTGCAATGTCAATGAGATGTCCTTGCTTGATCCCTTTGCCTCAATTTATGCTTCAGAGGCTCACAAGCCCAATGGCTCTCATTCTCTGGGGTTAGCTCCCCTTCTGGGGGGATGTGGAGCAGAGTGAGGGGAGTTGTGAGGCAGTGGCATCATTTGGAATCCCTGACCACGTGCTTTGTACTCAGGGAGTAACTGTGCATAAAAAGTTTAAAGCTCACTGACCTTCCAGTGTAGTGTAGCTCCTATTTCCCTAATAGGCTCTGCGCATTGGAATAATATATCCTATAGGTTTGACATAGGACTAAGGTCAGTATGTCCCCTATCGAGTATATTAAACTTAATTACTTGTGCCAGCTAGCTCAGAGGCCACTAGAAACTCCTTGACGACAAGAAGGGAGTAGTTTCTGGCAGCCGCAAAACATGACCACTTTGTTTCCCTTTAGAATCAGAACGTGTCCCAGAGTCGTGGAAACAATAGATAACTATTTCACTCAGCTCAATCGTGCATGCTTAGTTTTTTCCAAGTTACACAGAAAGAACAGACGGGCGTTTCAATAAAAGGTTTATTGAACAGTCTTGTTTCTGGTGTAAGTAAAATGTGCTGTTACGATCACAAGACAGTATGCAAGATAAATAATGTACAGTGTGAGCAGTAGAAATAAATAATACTGCGATAGCATTATCTTTGTTGCATATATGCATTTACATAAATAACATAGACTAAAAAATGCGAGTACTCATACAATGCGTTTCTAACCTAGTTCTACCCCAATGTACCTAACCTAACCTAGGTGTAGGGAGAGGTATGAAGTAGGTGAAGTATTCCTTACTATGGTATACTAAGAGTATGTTAAGCCTAGTATGCCTAGTATGCCAAGAGTCCCTCTAGGTTCTAGTCAGCTCCATACCTGAAGAATGAGAGAGGTAGGAATCTCTTTGCCAGACTCGAAATCCAACACCCCGCAAGGGAAGTCAGATCACTGGAAGCTGGACTCTCTGCGTGCAGGGATGACAGCGACTTCTCAGTGCGTCAGGCCGGGAAATGGGCTCCTCTGAAGTCGAGGTCTCCTCTGATTTACAGGGGCTAGGGAAGGTATAGTTATACCTGAGAATTACCTCAGAATGTTAGCATTGACGTGAGTCGGACAGCGGAAGACGTCATGAATGAACCCCTAAGGAATAATGGTTCATGCATAATATATGAGTCCATGAAGAAATCAATAGTCCTGGGCTAGGGAAACTCCCGCAGCCTAAGGGTCTGTTCTTCACGAACTCGTTGTGACGTTAGGGTGGACGGATGTCGGAGACCATGCCTGTATTTGGAGTGCACGGTTTAATGCCTAAATAAGGACTGGGATTTTATGCCTATATAAGGGCACGGCGAATTGTGCCTATATAAGGACATGATTCTGGAAAGCCCGTTTATGGACACCCTAAGAGGAATACAACACCCACTCCACTTTCGTGTGTACGATAATACTAAAATGCTAAACATTTAAAATGCTAAACATTAAATGGAGTATCGCATATTTAAAAAATATTTCTTAAAAGTATTAAAAAACATAGTAAAAATGCAAAAAGGTACTGTACATATTAAGCAATGCTTTTCATTTCAGGATTAAAGTTCGAAAATAAATGCAATTGGAATGAAATAAGCAGTAATATTTACACGTGACAGAAAATGATCGATAAGTTGTTCAAAAATCAAAGTCATTTCATGTCATAAAAATTAATGAACTGTTTTAGACACACAAGATGACTAAGTGTCCGTGGAAGTACCGCGAAGTCTGTACTATAAGGCTAGTTCTACTTTAAGCAGATTGAAGTGCCATTTTTGTTCGAAAAATGGGAAAAAAAGTTCAATTTTGGTAGAGTTCCAAGTTTTTTGAAAATGAAGGCCAAATTGTTACTGCATCTCTGGAACACTGTATGCTGAATCAGAGTCAGTTTACGGGTCTGGTGTAAACATGAGATCATCTATTTCTATAGACAAAACATCATCCACTGTAGTTGGTGTCAGTTGGAACACCTTGTGTAGTAGATTAATTGCACAGAGATGTGAAGCATCGCTTCCAGCATAGGTTGCTGCAGCAATGTTCGCGTCCGTTGTTACCTGTGTGCCTGTAGATCTTTCTCGTACCTCAGCAGCAGCCGGAAGCGTCTGTGAGATCTCAATGAATGCTGACATCAGGATTGGTAGCCTCTGGGGACAACACAGAGCATGGGCCGTTATCGGGACCAGCAAAGTATCGACGTCCGTTGGCGTTGCTGACGGAAATGTTAGACAGGTGTCCAACACGCATTCTTCACCGCATAGCAGGCAGCGTAGAACGGGTAAGATGCAATCTTGCCAGATTGGTCTAACTGACAGGAACCACGTGGTATTCAGGTCCCGTAGACGAGGCATGCCCAATAGCTGTACTATTCGCTCTCTGCACTTTCTTTCAAGGAGAGCTTTCTCCATTTCGCTCGGAGTGATGTCTGCGAATAGGCTGGCCATAGCGCAATAGCAGGAAGAGAAATAGAATTCTGGCAACAAGTGCTAGAATTAATGGTATGCCACCAAACACCGAATGTGCAAAGTTCGGGATGATTCCGAGTATTGCCTGGAAAGGTGCTAGCAGACCGGAGCAGATGCTCTTAAATACATGTACAATTCCTGTTGTATCAGACATATTGAAGATACGTCCTATCATTTCCACGAAATGTATAGGGCAGTTTGTACGTATTAAAGTCTGTATCTCAGCCGAAGTCCTTGCTACTTGTAGATCATAGGTTTCTTTGGCCGAGGTCAAAGGCACTGTTTGCTGTAAAAGCATGGCTTTCATTCTGCTCAAAGTATCAAATCTTATAAAAGAGACGTTCAGCGAAGGCCATAGAGGCGACTCCCTGACTGTGTCTATTGGGGCAAACAATACTTGCATACAGCAAGTGACCCTGGAGTTGACCGTTACTAGATATGGGATGCCTGGCAACATGCCGCAGCAACTCTGATCATTCAACATGAGGTAACTCCCATCTGAAAGTTGTCCAAACGTTGGATTTATCACAGCAGCTGGTGTACCCTGCTGATGGCAAGACAAATTTGCCACAGAACCATTACAAGCCCCGTGTAAAGAAATGTCCTGACATATAAGTGAACCGCTCAGTGCACGTTTACAGTGTATACCGCTCAAAAACACTTCACGATCCCCACTCCAACATCTATATGTATACAGTAAATCCCAAGATGTCTTAATGTATTCCTTACCCAACCTTTCATATTTGCCTGCTTGCATTTGTCTGAGGCAATACTGAAACTGAAAAGTAGTCACAGGTAATGAATAAGCCATTCTGTAGCTGGTTTTTCTGCCACTGTGAATGGTAACTTTTCCAGTTTTTCAATGCTCAGCACTGTATACCTTGCTCCTCTTTGTGCCAATTCGATCTGTTTATCAGTCAGATTGTATTCTGCAAACAGAGCTGACGTGTTGATAAAACACCAAGGCACATAGCCCGCTCGCAAAGATTGCAGCGTCCAGTTTAATAACACAATAGAACGTAATTGAGACTGACCTTGTTGTAACATCGCCAAATCTTGTTCTAGTATGTCGATAGCAGAGGATACAATGCCATCCAATGAATATATTCTGGAGGACAAAGTTGTTAACCCATTGTCGACCACAGAGAGTGTTTTCTCTAAATTAATACGATCAAGTTCACATATCCGTTCTGCGGCCTCCATCTGTGACACTTTCCATGCTTCATTATAGGCAGCATAAATGCCGGCATATATGAAACGTTTTTGACGCGGTTTTCTTGGTCCAAGCAAGAATTCCCTAAGATCTGCGTCCTTTTTAAGTAAGGATAAGTGTTGTTTCACATCCTGTAGTGTAGACTTATGCAGCCAATCGAGGCATAATTTTCCTACACTGTATGTTGTTACTACCCCCGGATGTTGTCTTTGGACGTATCTTGGGTCTGGCCTATTAATAGTAAAGCCCTGAGTTTTATTCAGGAATCTTTCCTGACAGTTATTCGTGTCTGTGGGCCAGATCAACCATTTTTTCCAATCAGGATTAGATCTGTTGAGTTGTAGTATATTGTCAACTGTCACCACTGCTTGTGTATCGTTATCACTTGCAGGCGTTGGTACAGAAGGTGTTTTCATCTCTTTGATCTTGGCTAATCCAAGACAAGATGTTTGTTGGACGGTTTCATTCAAAAACATTATTTGTTCAGGGATGATACAGGCTCTAAATAAAGCTTCTATACCCTGTACTTGCCAATGTTTAGTACCCCACACGGTTTTTGTGTCTATTGTGTCTTTCCATAAGTCGAAACCCTGTCTAGACAGTTGGGCAATAAATGCTGCAGAGTAAATCTGTTTTGTATTAGTTAACATAATTTTCAGTCCTGTTTTGTTTACATTTCTAAAGTAAAATATTTCTGTGTCAGATGTATTGTAACCTGAAAAATATGGAAACTTACTAGCAAATGTTTTTGAACTACCTTTTGGTGGTGTAGGACAATGTTCCCATTGGTTAAACATAAACACATTTCTTGGATATGCAGATTTATGCAAATAATGATGACCATAGTGGTTATAACAATACAGTTGTTCATAGTCTGATGAACCCTCTAAATATTCATTTTTAGAAAATGCAGCAGATTTTTCTAGGTCAAACATTTTGTCATTAACAGTCTCAAAGTCCCAATCATCAGAATAGGTACTGGACGAAATTAGATCACTTAGTGACATTTTAAATAAATGTGGAATGTTCAATTGTTCTGTCGGGCCAAAAATATCAAAATCTGTTTTGTCCCACACTATACCATCCTGTATAGGAACGGCTGTGATGTTCACTGATGACAAGTCTCTTGCTTCACGATGGGAAGATTTATGAGGTTTCAAAAGTACGTTCACATCTTTTCCTTCAGTGTTCACATGGATGTATCTGCCACTTATAAGCACGCTCACAGTTGTAACCAAAGCTAGCCAGAGCAGGAAAACAAAAAGTCCAGATATAATCCAGAGTTCAATCCATGGAGAAACCAGATAAGTCTTTTCAGAAAGTGAAGAAAGTCTTGTACTTGCTGCTTGAATGTTAATGATGCTGACGTCGTTTCAGGTTCACTCGGATCTTCTGAGAACGTATCAAAGTTAATGAAATAGCCAGAAGCAGTTCTGTCAATTGTTGGAATTGCATCAGGATTTGTAGAAATCACTGGAACCAGTTCATCACTTGCTACATTGGTGTAGACAGGTGTATTTGGACGAACTGTTACTTGGTGTTCAAGAGGGAAGAGTTCCATAGCGTTGTTGCTTAGTCCTTCATCTGTTACAGCTGAATTCTCGATAGTTATCAGTCTTTCAGTCTGAACCTCTTGGATAGTAGCGAGAGGAGTGCGTCTGCTACTAGGTCGGAGTCCACGAGGCCTACTGTTTAGTATTGGCCACATACTGTGGTTTGATGAGGTCGATGGACACAAATCTTTTCTCCTTTCTTCCAGCAAGGGGCGGCAGAAGTACTGTTCTTGTTCCTTGAACTGCTAGGACAGGTACTGGTTGTCTGTAAGAAGGTCTAAATTCCTTCTTGTCCGCAATCTTTTCTCTGACTAGATCCCCAACTTTTGGAATCCAGACAGGACTTGCTGGGACCGCCGATTTTTCCCCAGTGGTGGTTGGCTGCAGGAATACGTTGCTTTGTTTCGTTCTTAATTCATTCAGATCCTGTAAAACAGCCAAACGATCTTTGATATCAAACGGTTTACTTTCCACCACTGTGCCTACGTGTTCAAGGTCTGGTACCCACCTTCTTGTCCCAAATAGGACCTCATATGGAGTGACCCCCCCCTAGAGAACCTCTTGGCAGGTTGTTCAATGAGCGTTGTACCCCATTAAGGTGTTTGACCCACCCATTACCCGAACCTAATACCCTAGCTGTTATAGACTACTTTATGTCCCGGCTTTTCCTTTCCACAACCGAATTTCCCTCAGGATGGAATGGAGAGGAGTACCACAATGCAACGCCCAGACTGGCCATGGCTTCTTTGTAAGCCCGAGAGCTAAACGCAGGACCCTGGTCAGAATGTAGCGTGCCTATTGCGTATGTGCCGATAAAGACTCGCAAATCTTTTATAACAGTTCGAGCGTCAGCCGAGCACTGTGGCCATATCGATAGGAACCTAGATTTAGTATTTGTGGGATTGCACTTGTTCAGTAGGACGCAGGCGCGTAGATAGTCTAATGCTGTCTAACAATGGTGTCTGTACTGGGTTGCCGCATTCGCAGCATGGTGTCTGGTGGCTCTCTCGCTGTAATTTACAGTCTAAACAGTTGTTGATAAATATGTGAATTTCTGTATTCATTCCAGGCCACCAGTACATCTCTTTTAACGTCAAAATTGTTTTAGAGATCCCTTGATGTGACAGACCCTCCCCCAAATGTGTTTCATAAATCAAGGCTGCTCTACGTTCCATGTTTGGAATTACCCTATCCCCCACTCCAGGGATTCAAGCAAAAGGAACGTTGTTCGCATCAATTACATAAGAGTACTTGAGTGGAAACTTTTTTGGTAACGCTGCACTGCTGCCCTTGCTTGAAGCATTGACAGCCAACATTATCTCACCGTCAATTTTCGTTTTTGAACGAGTGATCCCAGCTACGGAAGCCGTCTGAACAGCCCCCTTTGCGGCTTCATCAGCCAATGAATTCCCTGCAATGTGAACGCCATCACGTTGATGACTCAGTGTGTGGATCACGTGAGCCTTTGGTAGTTCGTTTTTCAACTGAACTACTTGTTCCCAAAGCATTTTATGCTTTATTGTGCCACCTTTCGCATCTTTGAAACCATTTTCAAGCCAGTTTTGTATATATTCATTATACGACTGAACACAGTAAAAGGAATCGCATACTATTAGCGTGGGGAATTCTCGATCTGTACTTTTAAGTGCCAGTTTGAATGCTTGTAGTTCAGCTCGCTGAGCTGTACAATCTCCTAGAGACTGAGTTTTTGTGACCATAGGTCTGAAGATGCCATTTCGCATGCGACCTTTAACGATTGCACACGCTGCACTCTAAGCTTGCTTACTCCCTGTTGCGGGCTGTGCAGATCCGTCAGTGTAAATTATGAATTCGTACTGATCGAGAGGCAGAATCTCAGTGGGCAGAGGACATTCTTGTTCATATTGCAGGAATGCTTGTGTTTTTAAATCTGGATCAAAAACATATTCAACATCTGTTGCAGCAAGAGAATTATCTCACTGAATCCATCTTGGATGTAATGCTTTAGCATTTGGAATGCTTGCTTTTGTGACCGCTTCTAAAGCCAGTACTGGGGTTACGACAATAATGCGTTTCCCTTGGGCTAAGGCTCTTTCTTTTGCTACAGCGGTTTGAACTGCTGTTAGAATTTTTTCAGTTGAACTGAAGCGCATTTCCGCTTGTGTGTACAAATGAGATTTGTATGCGATTGGTATTTTCTCACCCTCATTGAAGGTTAAGTAGGTGAATCCGCATTGACCCGAAATTATTCGGATCACCAAATTTCGTTGACTTACACGTGTTTGTAAGTGATTTGTTGCTAACATGTTAGCCAAGAGAGAACGCAAGATTTCTGTGTGTTCCTGTGTCCAGTTTTTGATTGAAAAATCAGGTTTGATTAATGCGTAGAGAGGTTTAACCCTTTCTGCGTAATTTAGAATGTATGTTCTTCCAAAATTTAGGAAACCCAGGATGGATTGTAAATTTTTTAGCGTTTTTGGAGGTTGGAGCAGCGCACACTTTTCTAAAAAGTTAGCTGCCAAGCTCTTGCCTTCACTTGAAAGCTCATATCCTAGAAATAGGACATTGAGATGGTCAATTCGGGACTTTTTAAAGTTGAACTTGTAGCCCTCAGAGGCGAAGCCCAGTATAATGGTGCTTACCCTGTTCAAGTGTTTGTCCAGGTCATCATCCGTCAGATAGATGTGATCGACATAGGACAATGCCTCATTGTCATAAATTTGTAGTAACTCCGTTACCCTCGCTGAGAATAAACCTGGGCTGTTCTTGAACCCTTGTGGGAGTCGACACAAGTGACGCTGGGTCCCCATTATGGAGAATGCTGTTAAGTACCTGCTTTCAGGTGCTATGTTTTGACAAAAGAAACCATTTGAGATATCTAATGTTGTTTTATATTTTTTACGCACAATGTTGTTCATTAATGCTGTGCGATGTGCATTTTGCACTGCAAAAGTTTTAGAACAAGTGTTTAGGTGTCTGTAATCCAAAACTAGACGATATGTGTTGTCTGGTTTGGAGACAGGAAACAAAGGATTGTTCATTGAGGAGGTGCATGTTTCAATCACCCCTTGATATTCAAGTTGATCTAAGATCTCCCTGACCTGTTTTTTAGCTTCTTGCTTTATTGGGTACTGCCGTTGTGCAGTTAGTTCATGTTTTAGATGTATTTTATGGTGAGGTGAGTCCTCATCCCATCCTACATGATTTTTATATAATGCTGGGGCCTGGGCCACTGCCCATTTCCTGGCATATGTATATCTTAGGTGCATTGGTATATGGTTGGAGAAGGCAGGCATAATAATGTCCTCGCCATGTAGGCACTCCCTGACAAATTGTGATGCCAGTCCTTTTCTGCTAGAAGTATGTCATAGCCCTTTGATAGTCTTTCCCAAAAAAGTGCTTTCACCTGTCTAGGTTTATCTCCCTCCATCCGGAGTGTTATTTCATATAACTTTTGTGGAGTACTAACCCTGGTGTCTACAGTCTCAACTGTAATGTACTCATTCAAGTCCACTATCTCCAGAAGTTCCTTCAGGTTCTGGCGAGCTATTGTGACTTCTGCTGCACTGTCCAGCATTGTCTGAGCCCATTCTCCGTTCTTGAGTTGTGTTCTCAGTATTCTCGGCATGTCTGATCTTCAGACCTGCTACTTTCTTTTTGGAGAATTGAGGTTTTGCTTTAGTTTTTGGAGCGTGCTTTTCGTCTTTCGATTTCCCACGTTCTTCTCTATGTTCTGTTCGTCCTCTTCTTTCCGAAGTCTGTGATGAGATCTGAAAGGGACGAGAGGAACGTGTATCAGTATCTTGATACCTGTCAGGTTTTCTCAAATTATCCCTATTCCTGAGGTTATACCTCCTTTCAGAGGGCTCCTTTTGAGGAGACCTACCTCGGGATTGAGAACGTTTCTCATTTGAATTTTGTTTATTAGTCTCCCACTTCTTTTTAGAAGATGTAGGAGTTTGTTTAATTGAGTCCTTCTCAGGACTTTCAGATAGCTTCGGCTTCACTGGTCTTCCACCCAAACTATCTCTGCCTAATTCTGCATAAGATTGTTCTATTATTCTGGGTAGATCAGTTTGATGTTCTGTAACATCGAATTCCCTTAATCGTTGGCGGATCGCCACTGCTGCTGCCTCCCCTTTAATATTAGATAATATTATTGTTGAGACCTGGTCGAAATTTTTCAGTAATTTCATACCTAAATTTAGAGCAGGCTCTGCCCCGTATTCATTTTGAATTTGTTTCAGGACATCTGGTATTACCGCAATTGACGGAATGCCATGTGTTTTAGTATAGATGGCAGCAAAGGCTGAGCCCCAATTGGTGCAGTCTTCCAGTTGTGGTGTGATCCCCATCGGTAAACTGATTGTCAGTATTCTGTGTTTCTCATGCGGGCTAGTATTTGGAAATACTGCTTCGATTTGAGTAATTTTTTGAGCTATCCAAAATGGAATTTGCTCACGTTTTGTGGGCATTTTACCCATGACTGCGTATAGAGTCTGTGGTGTAATTTTTAGTGTATTCCCCTGGTGAGGAGTTTGATTTGGAAGTGTTAATGGTGGTTGGACTGTGAAAGTCCGCATGACATATTGGACCAATTGTCTGTAGATTTTTATTAACTCTGTAAGTTGAGTAAGTAATTCCTCACCTGTCACTATGTCAAGTTCAGGATGAGGTGTGTAGCCAGCTAGAATCGGCCATGTTGCTCCTGGTCTACCTAGTGGACCGAGCCTGGTAATGTTTCTGTGATGTTTTAGGGCTCCTTTAAACCAGAGCTGATGCTCCTGGTATGTTAATGGAATTTCAATATCCTCGAAAGGAATGTATTCCTCTGGTGGATCATCTTCTTTGTAGAAGTGAAACATGTGTGTTACTGGATTGGATTCAGGAAATATTACCCATGAATAGAATACCTCTGTCTGAAAGGATTCGTGTGCCTCTGTCACGAAAACTGCTCTACCTCCTCTTGGTGGTAGGCCATGTTTTATGAGTTTTAGAGTGATGGCTCTTCTTAAGTTTGGAGTGATGTCTATAACACCCTCCTCGTTTCATTTAAACCTGTAATGTTAAAAACTGCTGCTTGGGCTGGATCAGCCGCAGCTCCACCGTTTCCGGTTTCAGTATCGGAGCCAGGCATTTTGTTGTTTGAAAAATGTAGAACAAGTTTCAAGGAAACAAAGATAAGGTGCACAATATTTTTGGAACACTGTATCCTTCAACGTTGAGCAAACCAAACAGCTAATATATAGGGTACTGCCCTATGTAGCCGTGGTGGATACTTAACCCTGCCCACTCCAGACGTCTTTTGGAGTATATGGGTAGGGGTCTCTGAGAGAAAAAGCACGGCTGAGTTACTCAGTATCTAACGTTGAATTACTGCCTTACCAAACCGTTGGGCGCCATGTAGTGTAGCTCCTATTTCCCTAATAGGCTCTGCGCATTGGAATAATATATCCTATAGGTTTGACATAGGACTAAGGTCAGTATGTCCCTATCGAGTATATTAAACTTAATTACTTGTGCCAGCTAGCTCAGAGGCCATTAGAAACTCCTTGACGACAAGAAGGGAGTAGTTTCTGGCAGCCGCAAAACATGACCACTTTGTTTCCCTTTAGAATCAGAACGTGTCCCAGAGTCGTGGAAACAATAGATAACTATTTCACTCAGCTCAATCGTGCATGCTTAGTTTTCTCCAAGTTACACAGAAAGAACAGACGGGCGTTTCAATAAAAGGTTTATTGAACAGTCTTGTTTCTGGTGTAAGTAAAATGTGCTGTCACGATCACAAGACAGTATGCGAGATAAATAATGTACAGTGTGAGCAGTAGAAATAAATAATACTGCGATAGCATTATCTTTGTAGCATATATGCATTTACATAAATAACATAGACTAAAAAATGTGAGTACTCATACGATGCGTTTCTAACCTAGTTCTACCCCAATGTACCTAACCTATCCTAGGTGTAGGGAGAGGTATGAAGTAGGTGAAGTATTCCTTACTATGGTATACTAAGAGTATGTTAAGCCTAGTATGCCTAGTATGCCTAGTATGCCAAGAGTCCCTCTAGGTTCTAGTCAGCTCCATACCTGAAGAATGAGAGAGGTAGGAATCTCTTTGCCAGACTCGAACTCCAACACCCCGCAAGGGAAGTCAGATCACTGGAAGCTGGACTCTCTGCGTGCAGGGATGACAGCGTCTTCTCAGTGCGTCAGGCCGGGAAACGGGCTCCTCTGAAGTCGAGGTCTCCTCTGATTTACAGGGGCTAGGGAAGGTATATTTATACCTGAGAATTACCTCAGAATGTTAGCATTGACGTGAGTCGGACAGCGGAAGACGTCATGAATGAACCCCTAAGGAATAATGGTTCATGCATAATATATGAGTCCTTGAAGAAATCAATAGTCCTGGGCTAGGAAAACTCCCGCAGCCTAAGGGTCTGTTCTTCACGAACTCGTTGTGACGTTAGGGTGGACGGATATCGGAGACCATGCCTGTATTTGGAGTGCACGGTTTAATGCCTAAATAAGGACTGGGATTTTATGCCTATATAAGGGCAGGGCGAATTGTGCCTATATAAGGACATGATTCTGGAAAGCCCGTTTATGGACACCCTAAGAGGAATACAACACCAGTTCTTGACATGTGCACCAGAATTTCCTCCATCATTGACAGTTGTGAGCAATTTATACTAAAAGATGGTGCAGCATAAAAAAAATTGCCAGGATGCAGGAAATGGTCAATGACTTTTGAAGATGCAGCTTCATCTCTTTAAATGAGACCATGTAGGTTCGGTTCTTGTCATTCTACTACACAACACTGGGAAGGCTCAAAGATCATGCCATTGCAATACTACTACCTCAACTATTACTGCTGCTTCTCCTACTACTAATATTATGATATACTTGCTTAATTTTATAGTGCTTGATACTATGGGGCATATGCACAAGGAGTTAATACTGCCGTCAATTTTTTGAAGTTACGGCAGCTTTTTTTTTATCGCCTTATTTACAAGTTGCCGCTAACCTCAGTTAGCGGCAGTATTCTGACGAAAACATGCATTTTTAAGATCGCCACTTCTGCTAGCGGGAGTTAACGAAAATGAGATGCAAGGTAGGCATTCCCATGCAAACACTGCCGCTAACCCCACTTCGCGATATGTACAAGGAATTCCTGGTATGGTGCAAAACCAAAAAAACTGCCTCTAACTGCATTTAGAGGCAGTTTTTTAAGACCAGAAAATAGCTGGTCTTAAAAATGGTGCAAACACTTGGGGCCTCATTTCAGAAGGTTTTAGTGCTGGACAGCGCTGCAAGGAATGTTGCTGCGCTGCTCTGCAACAAAACTACAGGGCAGGAATGCGCACCATCAATAAGATAGGGCGCATTCCTGGGCCTCATTCAGGAAAAGTGTTGCATCGCTGCGACAAAACAGCGTTGCAACACTTTTCACTATGCCCTTCTTGCGACACCATGGATGCGCTGTATTCACTGTAGGGCGCTCCATGTCGCAATTAATGACAGATACTTCTGGAATCCTGACGTATCTGTCAGCGCTAAATTCATGCATTGCTGCAGTTGTATCACAAGCATGACGCAACTCCAGCAACGCATGGAGCCAGCCTATCACTGTGGCACTACGTCACCCTTACGCCTGCCATGAGGCAGGCGTAAGGCACGGACACAGTGGCATCCTACAATTGTTGCAGTGAAATCTGATGGATTTCACTGTGCCACTCCTATGAGGCTTTGTTGCGTGGGAACGCCCACCCTGCATACATTATACCTGATGCTGGTATAATGTGGCACAGGGCTTCACAAGGTCACGCATATGCCTAGATGCTTCACTTATACGGCGCAACGTGGTGCAAGAATCACGCTACAAGTACGTCAAGAAAATGACGCACTGGCGGGGTGAAACTGTCAGAAGGGGCACATGAATAAGCCCCCCTGTCTTTTTCCCCTACGCTGGCGCACAATGGCTGCCATGCGCCAACACAGGCAACCTTGCGCCATGGTGCAAGGGTGACTGTGTTGCGGAGTTGATTGATGTTGATGCTCCTTAACTTCTCGAGACGTCTGCAGGTGCGTCTGGACTAGTGGAGGGCGGGAGTGAACCAGTTGGCCTTCTTGGAGTGTTGTTTGCCTGGTCTTTCCTTGAGGGGTGCCAGCGTGTCGGCGCAGTTGGAGATCCACTGGTGGAGGTTGCGCGCTGCGGTGTTGTCGTCTGTAAGCGTTGGCGAAGTGGTGGTGCTGAGGGAGTTGACGAGAAGTTCCTCAGTGGCCTTGATCCAGCTGTGAGGGGTGGGGCGATGATGGCGGGGGTTTACGGTGGGCATGGTGAAGACGTGATGTATACAATGATGGTCCGTCCAGGAGAGTCCAGTGGTGTGGCTGTAGTTGAACTTCCTGCTGGTGGAGAAGACGTGCTCGATCTTGTGTCCGGCTATGTGGGCTGGTGCGGTGACTAGCTGCTTGAGTCCAATGTTGGCGAGGTTTCCCAGAGGGGAGTGGTGTTCTGGTCACTGGGGTTGTGGAACTTGAGGTCTCCGAGTAGGATGTAGTCAGTGGATGGGAGAGCCTGGGGTGGAATGAGGCCTACAATGGCATTGGTGAATGGGGGTATGTGGTGACTTTATTGTCGCCACTCCTTTCTTTCACTTACATCTTCCCTGCTGCTCAACCAGGATGAGTGCTGGAATGTGTGATGAGGTCACGGAATGCTTGGTTGCTTGGTTATGTGTGGAGTTCCAGTTGGTGGATGCAGGGTGAGCAGCAGGGAGGCTGCTCCTGGTGGGGCTACCTTTTACCATCTTACTTACCATCTATCTTCCTCCTACTTACTTGGAACTGGATTTAATAAACTACATTCTTGGAACCTACTACTTGGCTTCATTTGGACTTCTTTTACCTAGGACATTTTGGCGACGATTTGAATTACGAACCTGCATGTGTTGGAACACAATTTACATTTGAAACTGCTGTGGAAACCTTGATCTTGTTACAAAGGAAACTGATGATGAACTGTACTACCGGAAACTACTAAAGAGATATGTACTAAAGAAGCTTGAAACCTGGAGGAAAAGAACGCCCTTACTAGCCCCACCAGTGTTCTTTACAAACTGGGCAGCCTGTTTGAGGCGTTTCACCTCCCTTACTTCAAGACATGTGCTGTGCTGCTGCGTATTTAAATGTGCTTTGAGGCGCAAGGAGTCTCTGAGTTATCATCTAACCTCTACTTTAATACTGGGGTCTGCCAACTATGTGTTCTTGGAGGCGGTGTTTGATGGAACCAACAACTGCGTGAGTTTTTATTGAGGACTTTGGGCATTGGAAGGGAACTTGCTTTACACTTTCCCACCCTGACGTTTACGTTTGATTTCCTCAACAAGCTACGTTCGTTTCGGTGCACGTTGCATGAAGAGGCCATGTGGGGTGAGGATATTTTTGTTCTGCTGATTTCCGTTTTTGTCGTGTTTGTACAGTGCAGCTTGTAAAACTGCCACCCTGAAGTGTGTGTCCACCTTGGCAGTTGAACTGCTCCGCGACATTCAAAACATGGCACGAGATGTTAACAACGCGCACACAACGAGCGCGCGCAGTCTTACCTGTTCCCATCTCCTCTGCGATGCCTCCATTGGATCTTTTGTGACGTGTTCTCCCTCATTTGGCTTCCTGCTGACATGGACACTTGGCTGCACTGGCATGCTGGGAGCCATCCGGCGCAGCGCGAAGTACGTGCCGTCATCTTGGGTTTGGCGGCAGCATTCGTTTGGTTGGTTGGCTTCATCCAGTGTCATCCTACGTCTACCGTTTTCCTGGATGTTGTTACACCCGGACTCTGTGCCATTGTAGTGCATTTTAGCGTCTCACAACTGGACATTTGCGGCCTTCTTCGACCAGTTTCCATGCCGAAACGTTTTGCTCTGAGCACTGTGACTCTTTAAAAGCGGCATTTTCTACTTTTTGGTGAGTTCATGGCTGAGAACGTGTTGAAGATTTCCTCTACAGTGGTTTCAGTGACAGAAGAAGCATGAATGCTTTGAGAGCAATCGATGACTACGGTGACTATATTATTTATTTTAACTTGTTTTTTTTAATGACTTGGTGGCTTGCAATCCATTGTGCATTGTTCTTTGCATGTGATATTTTGGTGATTATTTCGTCAGGTCATATATTGTACTTTTCTTTCACTCATGTCTTGTTAACATTCTGTTCATCATTCTGGCACAACCTAAAATTTTTTTATGTTTCATATGTTTCTGCATTATTAGCACTTATATATTGTTATGTGCTGTGAATTTATTGATGCTATTCTTGTCTTTTAGCCTATTCGTATTTGTGCTGCGTGTGGGTGCTGTAGGGTCTTACTCCCTGTTACTACATAGTTATGTGTGCTTGATACTATGTTTTACTGATACTATGTTTTACTGCTTATATCCCTGTGCTGCGTCAAGGGTTGTGTACTCCTAAGTGTTTGCCTGAGACCTTCGGTCCCATCAGGTGTACTGTTTACTGTATACGTTATTGAGTTTACTGCGAAGTCTATGTGTTCTGAATTCTTGCCATAGACACTTTGTCCTGTCAGGTGCACTGTTTAGTGTATACGTTATTGAGTTTACTGCGAGTGTCTGCGTTCTGAATTTTTGTCTGAGACTTTTCGTCCTATCAGGTTTACAGCGCATTTTACGCGCTATAGGGTTGACTTCCATATAATTGTAGTGTGGTTTGCCTGAGACACTTTCGTCTTATCAGGTGTACAGCGTTGTTTTGTTGCGCTATGGGGTTGTTTGCGTTAGTAGCTATGGTGTACTTTGTGCTTTGCCGGTGACGTTAAGTCATGCCTGTTGCATAGTTTTCATGAGTGCCTGAGACTTCATTTGTACTAGAGTGTTACGTATGTGCATTGCCGGTGACGTTAAGTCATGTCTGTTGCATAGTTTGCATAAGTGCCTGAGACGTCAGGTGTACAAAAGTATTACGTATGTTGCCTTTATGGTAGTTCATGTCATGCGTACAATATGTGTGTGATGTACTTTCTCCCTTTCTGTGTGAGGAAAGGGGATGAGTGAGTGTTCAAGGTTATTCTTTTTATGATTCAGTGATGCTTCTGAATTCATTGTTTCATCATCTCATTTAATGTTTTATTGCATTTTTAGGACATTTTAAAGTGTTGTCTATTATGTGAAGATGCTATTATATTAGTAACTGTTGCTTTCTTTTATCTTTCTTTATTGCCAATTTCTTGAACTTACATTTTGCATTTTTTACATGTAATGTTCTGTGCTTTTATTGTTTATCTTGGATAAGTTTATCTTTGTTCTTTCTTTTGCCTTTTCTTGGTATAAGGAAAGGGGATATGTGGTGACTTTATTGTCGCCTCTCCTTTCTTTCACTTACATCTTCCCTGCTGCTCAACCAGGATGAGTGCTGGATTGTGTGATAAGGTCACGGAATGCTTGGTTGCTTGGTTATGTGTGGAGTGCCAGTTGGTGGATGCAGGCTGAGCAGCAAGGAGGCTGCTCCTGGTGGGGCTACCTTTTACCATCTTACTTACCATCTATCTTCCTCCTACTTACTTGGAACTGGATTTAATAAACTACATTCTTGGAACCTACTACTTGGCTACATTTGGACTTCTTTTACCTAGGACAGGGTCCATGGTCCGGGGGGCCTGTAGATGAGGGTGCCGCAGAGGATGGTGTTGGGGTTGGTCCGGATCTGGAAGGGGAGGTGTTCCATGGTCACCGCTGGGTCATTAGAGTGCATGGTCAGTTGGAGTGTGCTTTTGTAGACGATGGCAATGCCTCCTCCTGGACGGTCGGGGTGGTCCTTGCGGGTGATTTATTAGCCGTCAGGGATGGCGATGGCGATGTCCGGTCTGGAGCAGAGGTTGGTCCAGATTTCCATGAAGAAGGCGATGTTTGAAGAGGTGGCTTTGGGGAGGTCCCAGAGGTCTGTGGGTATTTGTGTAGGGACCGCACATTGAGGAGGATGGAGTTGAGCTGGTCGGGTGCGCGGCTGAGCGGCAAGAGGCGCTGGTGTGCTGATGTGGCAGAAGGTGCGTTTGCAGTTTTGACAGGCACAGGGTGCAAGGGTATTCTTTGGTGATGCTAGATGGCAGGCGGCTTGGCGTCCAGGGTTGAGGGTGAGGAGGGTGCTGCCTTCGTAGCGGTGGAGTGTCCGAGAGGCAGGGTCCCTGGTGCTGGTCACGGTGCAGGGTCGGACGGACACAGACGGGCTTGCTTTTGGCTTCCCTTCGGCGCACCAGTGGCATGCCCGCTGTGCATGGCCGCACAGCGTCCACCATTCAGTAGTGCTGCAGGGGGGCTGGACAGCTGTGAGGCGGGAAACACAAGAAAGGACACTGGAGGGGGGCGGAGATGCGGGTGATCGCAGCAGCAACTAGGGAGAGGATAGGGAAAAAGGAACTGCAAAAAAGCACAGGAAAAACAAAGCCAAACACAGCAAAGATAAACAAATAAAGAAAAAGGTAGGAAAGTATCAGGGAAGAGCAGAAAGATGAACAGGAACAGCAGACGAGAGGGACAGAAGGGCAGTCAAGCTGCAGAGATGTGACGCTCTACCATGGACCACCAGGGATGAGGCGCAGGCAGGAGCCTGCAGGTGGAGGAGGGACTCAGACACCTGAACTCTGTGTCAGGAAACCAGCAGCAGCAGATAGGGACAGCAGCAGCAGCAACCAGATGGCGCAGCACCGCGGAAAGAGGAAGTCCACTAAAGGTTAGTCCCCCATAGACCCCAAAGCAAACTAACAGGGAGCAAGGAAAGGCAGCACCACCGGGTTGCCTCTTCCGATCTGACAGTGGCAACCAGAATCTGTGTTCCCCTGTTTCCCCGAGGAGTAACAGTGGATCAAGCTGCATACCCAAGGGGCTGGGCCAGAACCGGCCCCGTGCCCCTGGCACCCACTACCACCAATGGCCGTTCTCAGCGAATTGAGCGAGTTAGTGGAGTCCCCCACCAGTCTTGTGCGGTGCCCTCGGTGATGTATGTCAGCCGCAGCACAGGGATTGCTCAGGGCACGGTGTGCGCCACCCACAGGTGCTAGGCCTGGGCCCAACTCGTCCCCGGGCCTCCTCCGCTATGCGTCTCACCTTCTCCTCACCTGGACATTGACACCGGGGCTCAATGCACTGCACTCTCTCCAAATCTGTGACTCAGCCAGCAGGAGCCTCAGCCAGGTGGGATTTCACAAGCCTGGGTACAGCAGTCGCCGCCAAGTCCACTGGGGAACCTCCTGATGCAGGTGTGGCAACAGGGCCCCCTTAGGCGCAAAGTTGCAACGCTCCCGCCACACAAGTTTGGTACAGCTCAGGGCCTCACCCTCCACAGCATCCGGCCAGCACAACATCCTACGGCCTGCGATGCAGAGAGGCATGGCATACCATTGATAATCTCCTCTGTGTACCCCGGGGTGGTGGTGGATCGTAGTATGCGATGCAGAGCTGGGCTGATTAACGTGAGATTTTTTGCCGCTAATGGGCCTTTCATTTGTTTTCGCCCGCTAACGTCAGAATTTGTATCGCCTTCACGCTAGTGTTACCGCCAGTTTTCACCACAGCTACTTGAAACTATCGCCATGTAGCGACGTATTGTAAATACATCACTACCAGGGCAATAGTTTTTGGTAATAGGCCACGTTAATAAAAACTGCCGCTAACTAGCGTTAGTTAGAGGCAGTTCTTGTACATATGCCCTATATGTCTGCTGTTTTCAGGTGCTGTAAATAACAGATGTTACTTTTACCCAATTTATGGTTCTCAATTTTCAGATTTTCAGTAGGATTGAAAACAGAGTCAGCCATGGGTGTCATCCCTCCCACTAAACACCTACCTTCTATTGTTCCTAATCACAATATATGGGAAGGAAGGGTTGGATAGAGTCTAGTGGCAGCTCAATGACAAAGCAGTAATTTCACCAGTTTAAGATGACTTTTGTCAGGATATGCTCACTCATCAGCAGAGATTAAGAGTAAATACCATTAGACTCACATGCGCTTTCTTAAAAAGATTAATGCTTCAAAGAATGTTCGTTGACGTCAGAGCTGCAGTGGACATTTTTGGCACTATTAAGAAACCACAAGGTATTTCCTAGTATTAAGGAGAGCCCGTCAAGGGTGCATACTTGCACTTCTTTATTCAGTATATAGATAAACAACTTGTACCGCTTTCTTAAAAATATCCATGCATGGCATGGCAATTTTTGCAGATGCATCCACCCTCTTGGCACGAAAAACATAAATATTTAGTGGACTTTGAGGACCATCATAACAAAGAAGCACACGGTTTGTAAATTCCTGTTCAATAACAGTGATATCAAACACGGTAGCTCATTTCATTATTTTGGCATCATTCTTGCTTGTTGTTGTACCTGGAACCATCATGTGAAAAATATGACTAGGAAAACAGGGTTGTTGCAGCAACTCAGTAATTTAATCTGATGTCCAAATTTACAGTCTTTAATTGTTCAGAATTGTAGGCATTTACTAATGTTGGTACTTCAATTCCAGAAGAAAGTTGGTGTTTTCACCCAGATGACCCTAATGCAATGATCAGGAGGAGTCAACAGGGCTTGAAGATCAGGTCCATCACACAGATGCACTCACTTGTTTCGATATATGCGGTGCCACTAGAATTATGCGGCTAGGGAGGACAAAATTATGCTGCAGGGTTGACTAAATTATGCAACAAGAAAAGGCAAATCTGCGGCATAATGCCACACAGTTTGCGATAGTATTGCTTCATTATTTTGTGTGGTTTTTTTGCACATGGTAACACTGTCTTGGCAAATATTTTACCTCATTAGTTCCAGTTTAACAGATAAATATAGTAGTAAACAACCAAAAGATGACCCATCAACCTTTTTGAAGGGCCTTCCACTGCACATGAACACGCCATCATGGTTTTAGTAATGTTTGATCCAACTGAGATAGAAACAAAGTGTTTTTTTTTGTTAACATCTCCAGATTATGCAGAAGATAATGGATTGACTGGCAGGTGCGTCAAATTCATAGTTTTGCCAAAAATGCCACACCTGCCGAATTGCATAATTCCAGTAGCCATGCATAATGAGCTTACCAGGTGACACTCAAACCTGAGAAGCTAAATTATGGGTGTTAAGTGACTTGGAAATTAAGGCCTTATGTCACAATTGCAAGGTTTTGTAAATGATGCAACTGTTTTTGAAGATGGTGCGGGCTGGCAAGTGGAACCAGTGGCATTCCATACAGACAGGGATGATATGATCATACTTCTTCAGCCCCTGGATGAGATGTTCTGTGGTGTGTAAGATGTCCTTAAAGGGGGCAGTGTGGAGTCCAGGAGGCCATGGATCAGGGAGCTTCCACCATCCAGATGCGAGAGCACAAGGACTTGAACAGCATTTCTGAAGTTGCTTAATAGAAGGAATGTTTTCACTTTTTTAAATAGAGACAGATGGTACCAGGACATCTTTATTTTCTTTGCAATTTCTTCTTTGAGGTGAGTTTGCAGTCCAGGGTGAATCTAAAGTGATTTGCCAAGGTCCATCAAGGTTCATGTCATTGAGCCATGTCTGTACCATTTCTTGTTTATTTTTCTTGATAAATAACAGGATTTTTGTCTTGGTGGTGTTCAGTCTCTAGTATGTGCTGGACATCCAGGTCTTGATGATAAGCAGGCAGCCTTTGAGGCACTGAATTCCTGGAGCAGAGGACACTTTAAAGCAGAGTTGTGTATTGTCCAGCTTGTGGTGAATTCTGAAGCTGTTATCTGTGAGTAGAGCCCCAAGCGATGTAGAGATTGAAGATGGGGTGAGGCGAATTATGGAACTCTTGTGGACTCCGCAGTTGAAAGGGATCTTCTGGGACCTGGAGATGCCCATGAGAATTGACTGGTGTTGGCTGGAAAGGTAGGAGGAGAACCCTTGAAGGATGTGTTAAATAAATCTCAATCAAGACTTCAGGATGTGTAGGAGGGGCAATGGTTTTGAAGTTTGCTGAGAGGTCCAGCAATATTAGGAGGCAGAGGTCCTCTTCATCTACGGCCAGGAGGGCATCCTCTATGATGTGTAAGTTAGGTGCAACATGACTGTGGTTTTTGCAGTTCACACAATCTAACAGAACATCATGGAATGCCCCTTGGAGAGCATCCACAAGGTCACATTTAACTAGGGGCGGCTCCTCCGCTAAGGCGGATGAGCGTCACCCCACTGTTCGTTGAGCAGGTCAAAACAAAAATAAAATGATAATAACAATAAGTTATTATCATTTTATTTTTGTTTGTGGGCCTCCAGCCAGGTCGGGCAGGGCGGGGCTGGGCTCGCTGCCATCAGAGGGAGCAGGAAGGGTTTGCACTCCCTCCCTAAGTGCGCATGATGGCTTGGCCAGCCCTATGGGGCTGGCCAAACAGTCATGCCCACTTGGCATGCTCTCCACTGGGCTGTGTTGCACAGCCCAGTGGAGAACATACCCAGCCTCTCAGGTACTGCCTGAACAGCCAAACAGGCTGCTCAGACCAATCATGACGCTGCTCCTGCAGTGTCGTGATTGGCTGGGAGAGTCCTGGAGCCTGGGTGCTTCTGGTGGGAGAGAGCGAGGACAGAGGAGAGACGCGCGGCAGCGGCAAAGAAGGTACATTTTTTTTTTCATGCCTCCCCCCGCCTACCACCCCTGTACATTGGCAGCTGCCACTACCTTCAACATCAGGATGATGACATGCACATAGTTAATGTTGACAAACTCACAAGATAGAAGGACAAGAGAACTTTTTTTAATTTTTAATGTTCACACAAATTGTACACATATTTTATCTTATACAACAATCTAGCAACTCAAGACATATGTGTTGAACATGAATTTTTGCCTCATAAATTTTATTTGAAAAGTGGCCAATTTAAAATTTAGGGGCATATTTACAAGGAGCTAGCACCACCGCAGCGTCATTTTTTTTTACGCAGCAGCTGCGCAATCAGTGCTCCACACTGCTCCATATTTACAAACTGATGCATTGGGCCCAGTGTGTCAGTTTGCAGAGACCTGTGTCAGATTATACCTGCGCAAGGTAGAATGTATGCAGGGTAGGCATTCCCACGTTAAAAACCACGTAGAACTGACGCAGTGAAATGTACAACTTTTCACTGTGTCACTCTACTACTTGACTGCGTCACAATCCCTACACCTTCTCAAACCAGGCATAAGGATTTACACAGGGTTTTTAACATGGACCTCACCTCTGTGTTCTCATGCATTGCTGGAGTTGTGTCAGGCTTACGCCCAACTCCAGCCATGCGTCACTTTAGTGCCAAAAGTTGCGTCAGAATTTCTGACGCATCCATGAATCCTTGCGCTATGGAGCACTGTATTGTAAATGCAGTGCATCCATGGCATTGTTAGGGCATTTGTGGCAGGCGCAAGAAATCTGACGCATCGATGCTTATGCATCAGTTCTTGTAAATATGCCCCTTAGTATGAGTTCCACACATATGTAGATGTACATCTCTGGCAATATGGTAGAGACCTATCCCAAAACACATCAGCCATGAAAAAGGCACTACATTCACCATGAATCAATTTATTTCATATGAAATATTAATTGAAAAGAGAGGCATTTTAGATGTTAAATGACAAAATATAAATTGAATTCCTTTTATCATTGACTGTGGTAGGTTGTACCTCAATTTCTTTTGCAGACAACCGCTCAGGACTGATACCTAATCGTTACTCGCCTTCACCAATGGTTGGTGTTGATTAGGGTGAAAACTGTTGAGTTAACCATTTTTTGAGACCTAATGAAAATTCTCTGTATCTTATTAAGGCATTTGCATGGCATAATCTGGGTGCTTGGACATAAATGCTGAGACCACGCATAACCAACACATCAACGCCACGGCAAACACTACTGACATTCCTGGTCAATGTTCCAAGTTATTCCTCTGTCTTTCAACATTTTGTCTATTGCAGTCTTCATTTCATATTACAAACACCCAGAGCATTTCCCAGCCCAGTGGAACTTTCCTTAATGGACCTCTCAAAGGCATTCTGTACTGCATGCTACAATAAGGCGTCCTTGTTATCCATCAAGGTTGCCTCCAAATCTGTCATAAAGGTGCTGTGAAACATTTCTTGCTCCAGTAATAAATATGAGGCCTGCATGTGCTTTTGGGTGGCTTCCAAATCAGCATGGATGTATGACACTCAATCTTCAGCAAGAGTAGCAGTGTGAAACTGACATTCTATTGTCCTATTGACTATGTCAATGAGATGTTCTTGTGTTTCCTTTGACATCAATCAATCAATCAATCCAATCAATCAATCAATCGGGGATTTGTGAAGTGCACTATTAACCCGTGAGGGTCTCAAGGTGCTGGGGAGGGGGAATATCAGGCTGCTCCGAGTCATCGGAAGAGCCAGGTCTTGAGGCTCTTCCTGAATGCTTGCAGTGTGGGGGTTCGTCTGATGCTGAGCGGTAGTTTGTTCCAGGTCTTGGCCGCGATGTAGGAGAAGGCTCTTCCTCCCATTCTGGCTCTCCGGATGCGAGGGATTTTGGCCAGGGCGAGGTCGGTGGAGCGGAAGTTTCTCTTGGGGGCATGGAAGGAGATTCTTTCATTGAGGTATTGGGGTCCGGTGTTGTGGAGGGATCAGTAGGCATGAGTGAGCAGCTTGAAGGTCACTTTCTTTTCGACGGGGAGCCAGTGGAGGTCTCGAAGGTGCTGGGTGATGTGGTCTTGTCGTGGAATGCTGAGGACGAGTCTGGCTGCGGCATGCTGGATGGTCTGGAGTTTGTGGAGTAAAGATTTGTTGACTCCGACGTAGAGGGCGTTCCCGTAGTCCAGTCTGCTTGTCATGAGAGCATGGGTGACGGTCTTCCTGGCTTCGGGGGGGATCCACTTGAAGGTCTTGTGGAGTATGCAGAGGGTGTTGAAGCACGTGGAAGATACAGCGTTGATCTGTCGGTTCATGGTGAGGGAGGAGTCGAGTATGATGCCGAGGTTGCAGGCGTGGTCGGTGGGTGTGGGAGGGTTGCAGAGGGCACGTGGCCACTAGGTGTTGTCCCACGCGGAGGGGGTGGTTCCGAGGATGAGGACTTCTCTCTTCTCCGAGTTGAGCTTCAGACAGCTGCTGCTCATCCAGGATGCGACGTCCTTCATTCCTTCCTGGAAGCTGTGTCTGGTGATGTTGGGTTCCTTGGTGAGGGAGAGCATGAGCTGCATGTCGTCGATACAATGCTGAGTCCGTGTTTCCTGACGATGGCTGCGAGAGGGGCCATGTAGATTTTGAAGAGTGTGGGGTTGAGTGAGGAACCCTGGGTACTCTGCATCTGATCTCTGTAGGCTCGGAGAGGAAGGGCGGGAGTCTTGTTCTTTGGGTTCTGTCGGCGAGGAAGGAGCGGATCCAGTCTAGGGCAGTTCCCTGGATGCTGGCGTCGTGGAGTCTGGCGGCTAGTGTGTGGTGGAAGATGGTGTCAAAGGCTGCTGAGAGGTCCAGTAGGATGAGTGCTGCCAGATGGCCTTGGTCGAGGAGAGTGCGGATGTCGTCTGTGGCTGCTAGGAGGGCAGTCTCGGTGCTGTGGTTGCTGTGTAATCCGGATTGAGAAGTGTCGAGGATCGAGTTGGATTCTATGAAGTTCGTGAGCTGGATGTTGATGATCTTCTCGGTGACTTTGATGGCGAAGAGGAGGAGGGAGATGGGTCTGTAGTTCTTGAGGTCTGTCGGGTCTGCGGAAGGCTTCTTGAGGAGGGGCTTTACTTCTGCACATTTCCAGTCGTCGGGGAAAGTGCCTGTTTTGAGGGAGCAGTTGATTGTACTTCGTAGTTCAGGTGCTATGGCGGAGGCGGCTCTGTGGAGGATGTGCAGAGGGCAGGGGCCGGTGAGGGCTCCTGAGTGAATGTTCCTCATGGTCTTTGCGGTGTCTTCTGTGGTGACAGGGGTCCAGGTAGTGATGGTTGGCTGGATGGTGTTGCTGGTGGCTGGTGTTGTGACTGTGCCCCGGGTCTGTTCATCGAAGTTGTCGTAAAGGGTCTTGATCTTGTGGTGGAAAAAAGAGCCGATTTTGTTGCGGAGATCTTGGGAGGGAGGGACGTCCGAGATTTTGCTGGGGGGTTTGGTGAATTCTTGTATGATGCTGAAGAGTTCCTTACAGTTGCGGGAGTTGGAGAGGATTCTGTCCTGGATGAAGCTCCTCTTCGTGGACCTGATGAGTTGGTGGTGTTCTATCATGGTGGTCTTGTAGGCGGTGCGTGCTTCCGAGGTTTTGCTGTTCCTCCATGCTTCTCGAGTCGTCGGCATGTGCGCTTGGATTCTCAGAGGTCAGTGGTGAACCAGGAGGCTTTCAAGATGCGTTGTCTGTTGGAGTTCTGGAGGGGGTGAGCGTGTTTGCGCAGTCTGTGAGCCATCTGTGGAGTTCGTTGGCTGCAGAGTTGGCGTCGGTAGTGGTGGGAGGAGGAGTGCAGCTGAGGGCGGAAGTGAGGTGCTCTTCGGTGGTCTTGCTCCAGTTTCTGTGTGGGGGGCGTGGTGTAGGCTTGTGTGCGGTGGGCTTCGAGAAGGAGAAGTGGACGCAATGGTGATCCATCCATAGGGGTTGCGTGGTATGGCTGAAGCGGATGTTGTTCCCTCCTGCGAAGATGGGGTCGAGGTAATGTCCTGCCTTGTGGGTGGGGGCGGTGACAAGCTGTTGCAGTCCAATGTTGGTGAGGTTGTCTAGGAGGGTGGTGGAGTTGGGATCGCTGAGGTTGTTGAGGTGGAAATTCAGGTCTCCGAGCAGTGCGCAGTCCGTGGAGGTGAGGGCGTGTGGCTCAATGAGGTCTGCGATGGTGGTGGCGAACGGTGCGCGAGGTCCAGAAGGTCTGTAGGCGAGAGTTCCATGTAGAGTCATTCTGGGGTTGGTCTGGATCTGGAAGTGGAGGTGTTCCATGGGGGGCGAGGCTTCGTTCGAGCTTGTCGTTGTGAGTCGGATGCCGATTTTGTGTGCAATGGCGAGTCCACCTCAAGGGTGGTTGGAGCGGTCTTTCCTCTGGATCTTGTAGCCATTCGGGATGGCGGTTGCGATGTCAGGCGTGGAGCTGGTGTTGGTCCAGGTCTCTGTGAGGAAGGCGACGTCGGGCGAGAGGGTGTTGAGGAGGTCCCATATTTCTACTGCTTGTCTGTGTAGGGAGCGAACGTTGAGGAGGATGCAGCTCAGGGGTTAGGGCTCGCTGGCGTCCGGTGGGTTAGCATCAGCAGTAGGGGTCCGGAGGTGGGTGAAGTAGCGGCGGCAGTGTCGGCAGGAGAACTGGCCTTGGGTGGTGTACGGCGTAGACAGCTGGCAGTTGTTGTTTCTTCCGGGGTTGAGTGCATGGAGGGTTCCTGAGTCATAGCGGTGGGGGGTCGGAGGACCAGGGTCCCTGACACTGGTCACGGTCGGGTCACGGATGGGCACAGACGGGCTTGCCTTTGGCGCAACAATAGAAAAGGGAGCGAAGCGGCAGCAGTGCAAATAAGGCACAAAAAACAAGACAAAAAGGGAAAAAAGCACAAAAGGCAACAAGGCAACAGGAGACAGAGGCACAAGAATAACCAGGCAACAGAGGCACAAAAAACACCAAGGAGCAAGAGACAAAAGGCACAAAACGGTCCACACGGTCAAATTAAAAACAGAAAGACAAACAGAGAGACAAAAACAGGGCACGACAAAGTCAAATTTAAAAACAGAAAGACAAAACAGGGCACAGACAGACAAAGCAGTGCAGCAGACAGGAGGCTGGACGGGCGGACCAGCAGAAGAGCAAGGCTCTCCCACTGGCCCACCAGGGATGAGGCACAGGCAGGACCCTGTGGGTGGAGGAGGGCCTCGAACACCTTACCTGAAGGCAGGGAGGTGCAGGGGGCAGCAGCGCAATGACGGAGCTGCGCGAGGGGAGAGCAGTTTCCCTGACCAGGAGGTCAGAGGTCTTGCTCCTGTTTCCTATTCATGTTGGATCCACATCTTTCCCAGAAACTAATGTAATTGGCACTTTTGCGTTGGATCTAGCTGTTTTGGTTCTGGTTGGCTATTCTTGGGGTGGTTTAGTGATGCTGTCTTGTACCAATATCAAAGTGCCATCTTCAGTGCATGGACCAATCACTAGCACAGACACAACAATGACTTAGGCAGGTTGTGTTCTATTGCCTGCTATACTGGTTCCACCTGCACTGGAGAGGAACATTTGAGTCTGCAAATGGTTGGCTGCTCCTGCATTGCACAAGTAAAAACATGATGCACTAACACTTGTGCAAATGTTTATGAAGATCACTGTACAAGGTTTAGTTAAACATGAATACTGCACAGTAATATTGTAATGTGTGGCTTGTTGCACTCAATGCATTGGTATATCTGAATTGGAGCAAGTCATGGATAATGCCCTTCAAAGACAATGGCCTTTCAGATGCAATGTCATTTTACATGATACGGGCCAATGCCTGACACAGTGCACGCATGACTGCTTTTGCAGGTGTGCTAATGCTTCATGTCATCACAATACTTAGCACCAATGTGCAAGAAAAAATGTAATACCCTTGCTGATGTGTGCCTAGCAGTTATATTATATCCATTAGAAGGTGAGCCATATAACTGCCACAATACAGAGTTAAACTTGGACTGGAGAAGCCTACGTATAGAACCACAATGTGCGTAAAATCTACACGTGCGTATATAGACAGTCCTGCCTGGTGTGGTTTTCTGTTCAATTCAGCCGTGTTTCCCCATTCAATTTCTGTCACCATTTCAGGTTCAATTGTCGCTGACACCGGTTTCTCATTTCCACTGAGTCTTTCCTGCGTACCTTTTTATCATCAATTTCTCTTTTGTTCAGTGGTTCATGCCATACCATCTTTAAAAAAATTCTTCAAAATCCTTTTGGTAGGTGCCACTGCATTACATTTTGAAAGAATGGCATTCCACAAAGCAGCTTTTTCTTACTAGGTGGAATTTTTAAAGTTACAAAGGCCTAATTACGATGTCGGGCAGACTTAAGTCCGCCCGACACCGTCTCGGTCCTGTGACCGACAGACCTCCGGTCGGCAGTCCCAACCGCCTACTTAGGATGCAACCGAACACTGTTCGTCGCATTCCTACATTTCCCTATGGGAGCATGCATTACGGCTATAAACCGGCCGTAATACATGCTTCCATAGGGAAATGGGAGGTGCTGTTCATCCCTGCACCCTGTGGCAGGCACCTCAAGGTGCCTGCCACGAGGTGAAGGGATCAACAGGGGGCACCATACATACCCCCTCAGACCCCAACCGGAGGCCGCACACACAAGGGAGCCTTGCTGGGGGCCCCAAACATGCTTTCCGACATGGTTTCCATTTCGGATAGGCTGGCATGGAAACCATGCCGGAAACCGTGCAGCGTAATCCCAAGGGCAGAAAGGCTTGCCCTCTGGGATTACAAGCCGGTTTCGACTGGCCGAGCCTGTCGGAATCCAGCCAGAATGACTGTCTGGTTTCAATTCCGACCGGCTGATACATAATTAGCCAGGTGGAATTGAAACCGACGATGGAGGTCGGAAAGCCTCCGACCAAAGGTCGGAGGCTTTCCGACCTCCATCGTAATCGCCCCCAAAGTGTTCATTTTATATTCTTTTGCTGCACCATTCCCTTCTGGTTCCTGGCTGACAGATTGCTCCTGGCTCACAGGCTGTTCCTCTTGCAATGTCATGCCATGTTTGGTCCTTAATCACTTCCATGTGGTCTTCCCTATATCCAGGCACTCTTTGGAAAATGTACTGGATTTCTGGGTAGGTTTTTGCTTTGTGTTGTATTGCATTGTAATTTTACATAAGCATCACAATTTTAAGACGGTGTGAGAGATCTGTTATCATATGTGTGTACATGGGCATTTTCAGCTTGTAACACTTTGGCACAATGCAACGTTATTGCCTTGGTGCAGTCCAACATAGGCATATTTAGCGATGCGTAACCTGCACTGATATTAGTAATTGTAATTGTAAATCAGATTTATAAAGCGCAGCTACTGCCCGAAGGCGTCTTGGCGCTAGAAAGACTGAGGACAGAAGGGACATTAGTGCTGGAAAGAATAGATTATTTAACTCATGCGGTCTGTGTAAATAGCCATGTTTTTAAGCTTTTCCTGAAACTCAGCAGGGATGAAGCTGTTTTTAGGGTAATAGGTAATTTGTTCCAAAGCATCGCTGTTGATCTGAAGAGGCTCCTGCCTCCACAGGTAGCTTTCTTAAAGGGAGTAACTACCATATTCCTAGCCAGTCCTGACCGTAAGGTTCTGTTGGGGACATACCACTTTAGTTTGTTCCTAAACTGCACTGGTCCCTGACCGTGCAAAGATTTAAAAACCAGACAGAGGGCTTTAAACTTACATCTCTGTCTAACCAGCAGCCAGTGCAGCCTTTTTATAGCTTCTCTTGCTGAAACATTTTTAGGGATCTTAAAAATGAGACGGGCTGCCGCATTTTGTACGATCTGGAGCCTGTTGACCAGACCTGAATTGAGGGTAAGATAAAGGCTATTGCAATAGTCTATACGTGAGAGGACCATTGCCAGGGTCACTATTTTCAAGAGTTCCCCTGGTATGAATTTCTTAATTTTATTGATTAGTCTTATGGCACAAAAGGAAACAGAAGTGATTTTGCTGATTTGTTCTTTGAATGATGATGCCCAAATCCTTTGTTTTGGTAGAGGGTGTGGGTAACGCATCCAGTGCTTGTGGCCACCAGTCTGGCATCCAGAGGGAGGGTTTATTACCAAAGATAATAACCTCTGTTTTTGATGCATTCAACTTCAGACAGTTTCCGTCCATCCAATCACTCACATTCTTCATACATACACTAAAAGCCTCTCCCGGGTTCTTTTCTCCATTTGTTAGGGACACCACAATTTGCGTGTCATCAGCGTATGAAGCTAAGGAGAAACCCGCCTCTTTTATAATCAGGACAAGTGGCGCTACATATAAGTTAAAGAGTGTGGGGCTCAGGGCTGAGCCCTGAGGGACTCCACATGGTAGGGAAAACTGCTTGGAGATTGCTGTTCCCAATGCCACATTTTGCTGTCGCTCTGTTAAAAATGATTTTAAAAGCTCTAATGCTGTGCCTTTTACTCCAGCCTCCTGGAGACGGTCAGCCAAGATCTCATGGCTGACCGTATCAAAGGCCGCCGAGAGGTCAAGCAGCACCAATGCCGCCGATCCACCTCCATCAAGAATTTCACGGATATCCTCAGTTGCTATAATGAGGGCAGATTCAGTACTATGATACTTCCTGAAACCATGTTGTGTTTCATCTAGCAATAGATTTGTTTCAATGTGTTCTGTGATTTGTTTGTTCATTAGTTTTTCTATACATTTGGCGGCAAAAGGGAGTCTTGCAATAGGGCGGTAATTGCAGGGTTCAGTGCTATCCAGATTGTCTTTTTTTAGAAGTGGAAGGACTGAAGTACGTTTCCACTGAACAGGAAAAATACCGCTGGAAAACACTTTATTAATAATTTGCCCCAGATGCACTGCCAATTGGGTGGGTATCAAATGCATTATGCTAGGCGGGCAGGGGTCGTAAGGAGAGCCATACTTGATTGACAAAATAAGGTCTTTTAATTGGTACTCCGAGGGGTTCTTGAAAGTCGAGAGGCTATTTATGGTTTTTCTATCATCAAGTGCATGCTTAATCTGAGTATTTTCAGCCGCAAATTTATCATAGATATTGACCACCTTTTCTTGAAAAAAACTGGCCAATAAATCGCAAAAATCTTGATTTGATTCAGTATGACTAGCCTTCTTAGGTTTGACCAGCTTATTGATAACCGAGAAAAGGGTTTTATTAGTGTCGCACTTTATGTGCTTAGTGAAATATTCAGTTTTTGCCTCTATGATATCTTTCTTATGCCTTGCAAGTTTGGCTTTATTTGTGATTTTCTCATCTACCTCATAGTTTTTCCTCCATCTTTGTTCCTGTCTACGACATTCCTGTCTTGATAGTCTCAGATTCTCATTGTACCAGGGTTGGGACATCTTTCTTTTTACTGTTTTGCTAATGATGGGTGTAATCTTATCCAACGCAGTATTAAGCCAGCGAGAGAGGATCTCAACACTGTGATCCACATTATTCTCTAGTTGGCATGGGGTAGCAGTGATCGCCTCTTCAAGTTCATCTGGGTGGACTTTATGCCAAACTCTACCTATGGTTTGTTGTATAGTTGGTCTGTGCTGAGAGACTATTTTAGTCTTCATAAGCCAGTTGACCACCCAATGATCCGACCAGGTCACTGGGAGGGATGGTGACACCACAATGTCCTCCCAGTTGGAAAATATGCCATCCAACATATGACCGGCCTTGTGTGTTGGACCCTTGGAGACTAGAGGAAGTCCAAATGCATCCATGATATCAATAAGTTTTAGCGAGTCAGGGTCCTCTGTGTTTTCCAGATGGAAATTAAAATCTCCCAACACCGTGAAGTTCTCATTGATTATTACAGTTTCCATCATGGTGCAGAGTTTATCAATGAAACTGTTCCTGTCTCCTGGGGGGGCGATAAACTAGAATTCCTTTTAAAACTGATGAGTCTGGCGGCTCAATCGAGAAAGTCATTGCCTCGAAGCCCACCGTGACTAGTGGTTCGAATCTCGTTCTATAGTAGTCGCGATAAAAGATTGCCAGTCCCCCTCCTCTTTTATTTTGCCTATCTAGTCTGAATGTGGCGTACCCAGGAGGTGTGGCAGCAACAATATCCGGACCGGAACTGTCATCCGCCCACGTTTCAGTTCTGAATGCTACATCTATATTTAGCGTTAGGACAAGATCGTGGAACTCTATATGATGTTTCACCAGAGATCTAGTATTTAGGAGTAAGCAGTGAATGCTACTATTTTTTGTTGGGGGGGACACAATTGATTCTAAATGCTTAGGTGGACCGGTACGTTCTAAGGTGTGACTATCAGGGGACCATCTAGCTTGGTGACTAGTGTAGCCCTGATAGTGGGGATAAGGGGCAATATCGGAGTTGGTTTGTCTTATCGCTAATAGTGTTTCGCACGAATACCTAATAGCGTTGGTGGGTTTTGATGTCACAGGACCAGGGGCTCCGGCGCTAGGAGTGGTCCAGGCGTGGACGGCGCGCAGCGGCGCGCACGCGCCTTAGCCTCGTTTTGTAATGCCCGGCTTGGGTTGGGAGCGGAAAGACTAGACCGTTCCTTTTCTCAAGATGGCGGTTGAGTGTGGCCCTACCAGGAAGTGAGTCACCTTTTTGTTTTAAATTCCCCGAGATCTCCCTCCACACAAACAGCCCGCTAATGACTGTGGTGGACCGGGGGATCACAAGGAGCAAAAAGTGCTGTTTCCAGTCCTTAAAAGTTCGTGCAAAAAACGCTGGGAAAGTGCAAAGTGGCTTCGTTAAAAAGGTACAATTTCATCAATAGTAAAAGATGCAATAGAAGTAAAAGATGCAATAAAATAAAACAATATCTTAAAACTATGGCTTAACCCTTTACTAACAAGCAGGTAGCAGTAGAGATACTATTCTAGCCTTTACTAATGGCGTTCTATCTTCTTAGTCATCTAGCCGACAAAGTTAAGGAACCTTGTTGAATATTGGGATGTTTTGTGGGGCCAAATTAAAATGATTTTATAGTGGTCAATGAGAAAAGGTACATTTGATAGTCTTTGCATTGGGGTTCCACTATCCCCCTCACTTGGCTCTTTGAGAGTCACTTTGTACAGTTTATTCCTTCTCCACAAGGGAAAGCACACATACTTCACACATATTAACAACGGAATTTAGGTTGGCTCTTCCAGCTGTGAGTAGGGCTCTTGTGCTATATATACAGACAACAGTTTTGTACCAATATAGCCTTAGAGCCCACCATAGCGGGCTCTATCGGCCACTAAAGGCCCGCTCCAGCGTTAAAGGCCCGAGCCGAAGGCGAGAGCCTTTAACAAGGGAGCGGGCCTTTAATGGCCGATAGAGCCCACTGCGGAGGGCTTTAAGGCTATTTGAACATTCCTCCCCTAGAGGGCAGAATGTTCTAATTTGTAAAACAACATCCTCATGGAGCCCGAAGGGGTTGAGGTCTTTTGTTCACAGCAACAGCTGTCAACAAACATTGGAATGATGGAGCTCTGGGCATATACCGGCCAGTAGAAGCCCGGAGCACTCCATTGCAAGGGAGCTCCCATTATTCCAATATTCTAATGTAATTTAAAATTACCATTCCGTAGTCTGATGAAGTTAATGTTGGTCATATGTTCCCTGGTACTACCCTTGCTACTCCTGGCTCAGAAGGTCATGAAGGCAATGGCAGGAACCCTTAGCAGCAACCTGGAGGCTGTGAGTGGGTTCATGCTCAGAAGATGGCCACCCCTGTAATGTCATTTGGTGTGCAAGGATGTGTGATATCACTTTGCTAGTCCTGGCCCTTTGATGAGCTGAAATCTATTTCTAAACTTTAGAGCCCAAGGTTATAAAGGCGCTTAGCAACGCAAGGGACTACGCTCATCTCAACCTATGAGCTGAGCTCTTGAGAAGCAATTAAACCCATCATAGGCACTTACTGTTCCATAGAGAGGCGCAAACAAAGTGTTGTCAACATTCAGACTCTGACTTTCATCACCTTCTTTTATGGTAATTTATCAAAGATGCCAATGAGAGTTGAGATCTTTAATTATTCGCACATGTCCAACAACAGAGATCTCTGTAAAGTTTTGGCTGCCACAATGCCTGATTCTAAATTTAGGGGTCGCATTTAATTTTGTGGTGTATGGATGATGTAAAATGCTGAGTGACCCACTTTACTTGGGGTTCACCCATCTCTTTTTACAAAAATAAAAAAGTGAATGAGGATCATCGGTTTCTCAAATAAATAAGACAACTTATGGAAAGGGAAATTGCAAAAGTAAAAAGGGCATCAAAGTGGCAGAGCTGCCAGGGGTCTTCCCCAGGCGGGTTGTAATCCGTTTTTATTTAAATAAAGCAGGCTACGGACAAACATTCTCTCAGGGGGAAAGTAACCTAATGCAATAGGAAGAAACATAGAAGCAGCGTTGTACTCCTTTATAAATTGGGGCTGAGGGGCGTTGTGGGGGGGGGTCTGGGGACAAATGGCAGGAGTACCAATGGCAGCATTAGAAATGTGAGCCATCAATAATTATATTGCTCAACATTATTGTGTAGTCTGGAGGGATAATATGTGGTATGTGCACAAAAAGGCTTGCAAGTCCTACCCTGCAGGTAAGAAAAGAACAGATATGCAGTGCTTTATTTGAGTCGGTGGTTGCAGGTGGGGCTTACCTACATTCATTTTAGGGACCAACACATATTTTTCCTCAACAGACTTTGATTAAGACCAAGAGGGAGAGAAACACAAAAGGGGGAAAGAAGGAGGAAGAGAATGGAAACGATGACAAAGGGAGAAAGCAGGGCTGAAAAGAACCTGTGAGGGAGACAAAAAGAGGCAGGAAGTGTCTGGTGGAGGCATCAGGGGCGGCTCCTCCGTTAAGGCGGAGGATCGTCGCCCCACTGTTCCTTTTCAGCACTGCAAAAAAAAGAAAAAAAAAATGATAATAACAAGATGTTATTATCATTTTATTTTTCCATGCTAGGGCAGTTTTGTGGGGCGGGGCTAGGCTGCGCAGGGGGGAGCAGTGGTGGCACCCACCTAATTGCGCGTGAATGTTAGGCCAGCCCTCTGGGGCCGGCCAAACATTCATGCGCACTTGGAGAACATACCCAGGTTTCCATTCCCCATCTGTGAGCTGAACCACGGCGTTCAGCCCAATCACAACGCTGCATTTCAGCGTTGTGATTGGCTTAGGGGAGCCTATCCTGCTCCTTGCTCCAACAGAAGCCAGGAAGAGGACGGAAGAGAGGCGGCGTCCGGCCAGCTGGCAGGTAAGTGAGTTTTTTATTTTAATTTTCTCCCCCCTCGCCCGCCTTTTCCCCCATCCCTCCCCACCTCACTGCTGAATCGCGGGAGCAGCCGCGACTGGGAGGCTTGTTGAAAAATTAAGCCTATGCAGCCTTGGCACCTCGATTTTTGACAGCACCGGCCGTGGACTTCTCAGCAAAACATTGGGCTCCAGCACTTATTATTTTACAAAAGAAGTACTACAGACATGGGTGAAGACTGAAGATTTGCTGACAGTATTAGCTGGGAGTTGAAAAAGAGATAGAAGATGTTTCACAAATGTAACGGCTGACATACTAGTGCCTTGAAATAGAACAATGACAGTTATCAATCTGGAACTATTATGAATTATTCTCAATTAATGTATTTTTTTACTGTGAGTTCCATTATTGTAATGTAATTTGTTTTCTATTTCATCCGGTAATATACATTGAAAAAAAAACATTTAAAGTGTTTAGTTATGCAATTTGGTGTGTATAAGGAGTGACATTTCCTAAAGCAAATCTCTGCCAGAGGTGAAATTTATGAAGTAGCCCCCAGGACCCTACCCAACTATGGGTTCCCCTCCTGGTAGAGCAACTGAAGAGCCTAAAAACTCTTCCTCATCATCCTGAGAGTAAATGGTGCTGGAGAGGTGACATAGAAAATCATGGGTCCTAATATGAAACTATGACCAGGATATTGTTAAAAATTCCAATATAATGTAACATGTAGTAACCAAACTCCAATCCAAAATTATTTAAACAAACAAATAAAAACAATTTCAATACCCTATTCTAACTTAAATCCCACAGAAATTGGGGACATTGCTTACATTGCTTATACTAAGAAATATTGGAGAAAGTCATTACATTGGAAGAGAGGGAGATCATATTTAATACTCTAACTGTAGTATAACAAACACTGAGGAAAGTGCATACATTTGAAGTGTCAGAATTAATATTCCAACTCAATTCTAACAAACATTGCGGAAAGCACATACACTGGGAAGGTGGGGTGAGATTTAATATTATAACTTTATTCTATCAAACATTAGGGAAAGTGCATACA
This sequence comes from Calotriton arnoldi, assembly GCA_963921515.1. Lineage (NCBI taxonomy): Eukaryota > Metazoa > Chordata > Amphibia > Caudata > Salamandridae > Calotriton > Calotriton arnoldi. The sequence continues at coordinate 127,618 of CAWUFW010007600.1, read as the reverse complement.
TTGGGATGGGATATCGGATTTAGTATTCTAACACTAGTCTTACAAATGTCGTGGGAAGTGCACACATAGGGTAAGGGATCCGATTTACTATTCTGACTCCAATCTAACAAATAATAGAGAAAAGCCATACATTAAGGAGGGTCAGTTTTACTATGCTAACTCCGGTCTTACAAACATTGGAGAGTGCATATTTTGCGATGGTAAGATCACTTTTTTTTAACTCTAAAACACAGTGGAGAAAGTGCATATATTGAGGGGTAAGATTTACTATTCTAACTCCAGTCTAACAAACATTGGGCAAAGTGCATCCATTGGGAAGATCAAATACAACACACACAAATACAATAAATAAAGATTAAACATTGCATAATTCTAAATAAATAATTTAAAGATCCAAAATACATTAAAAAATAAAAAGAGACAAATACAACTTACAAAACACATATCAGAATTGCAAACATTATGTTTTTTAATTTTAATAAATAAACAATAATTTGAGTAAACAATGTGCCTCAACTACCCCTGCCATAACAAAATTATACAAAAGAAAGTAATACAATCTGTTAATATAAAATTATTTAAATATATATTTAATTATACTTTAACTTTTTAAAATTAAAATGCATCACACTCTTTCCCAAAATATACCCACATGAAACAAAATATAAAATAGAAATTAAAATAAATGGAAAAAAATCAAACATTAAGGGGCCGATTCCGATCTCGGCCGGTAGGGCTCCGAATCGGATTCGGATTTACTGGATCCGATTCGGAGCCCTGTTTCCCGACCGAATCGTACGCGGGTCCGGCCGAGCGAGTACGATGCAGGCACCCGCGAAAACTCCGACCGACTCGAACGCGGCTTCAACACGCTCCGACCGACTCGCATGGACACGACTCGCACCGCGCTATGGAGACGTTTCCCGGCCGGGTAAGTACGATGCGCGCCGCGAGCAGTCCGATCGACTCGCGCCGTCCGGCTCGAAAAAGCTGTCGGAGCCGGACTTTGGGGGTCCGCGTCGGACCCCCTGTACGCGTAGGCACGCGAGTCGCACACAGGGGGACCCATGGGTCCCCCTACCTGTGCGTGTACGGCGCGAATCGCTCGCTGCGTACACGCTGTAGGGGGCGCCCTTGTCCGCCTCGCACCCATTGAGTCAATGGGAGCCTGCGTACGCGTTGTACGACAGGCTCCCATTGACTTCAATGGGAGTCCGACCGACTCGAGTCCGATGGCATGCGTGCGCATCGTACTCGATCGGTCGGACTGCCCGAGTCCGATTCGGTCGGAAATCTCTCCGGGTCCGGCTTGGTCGGAGAGATTTCCGGCCCGAATCGGAATCGGCCCCTAAGTGCCTGTTTAGGATGGCGGTCTGACCGCCATCCAATATTGTGGTCTGACCGCTGCATTATGATGCGGTCAGAGGGACCGACTGACACATCCAAGAGGCTCAAGGAGCCCATCGGGCCGTCGGTCTGATCTCAAGCCCCACAATAGCGATGGTGCCTATGCAGGCACCGCCGTTGGGATTACGATGTCCGACTGCCATTGAAAGGCTGTCCGAAAAGGGCTTTGGGGGCCCCTAGCAGGACCCCCGTCTCCCTTGGGCCACCACTAGGAGGCCTGGGGGCACCTGTGGTGCCCCCCAAACATCCATGCCCCGTATGCCAGGCACCATATGGTTCCTGGCACACGGGGCATGGATGTTTCACAACATTCCCTTTTCCACTGCGGCTTGTGCTGCGGCCCTCTTCTGGGCCACGGCACAAGCCGCAATGCAAAAGGGGATGCCTACACAATGGTTGTACCTTAATTTGGCGGGTGGAACCACTGCCTACATGTCGGTCGGTTTTCCAACCCGCTGTGATGGCGTTTGGACGCTGGTCCGACCACCATCCTAAGCAAGCCCTAAGAGTTTAAAATATTAAACACATAAAAATAATTAATACTTTACTTTAGAAATGCTCACCCAAACCCGAATACACAACTCTACCCTTAAAACTACCTAAATAATAGTTTATAAAAACATCTGGACAAATATTTTTGTAAATTAAAAATATGTTGAAATTTAAGAAAAAAGTAGAATAATTAATACATGAATCATCCTCCAATAAACCCCACATGCCAAAAATAAAAATATAATAATAAACCATTTAAAAATGCATTAAACATGTGACCAAATAAATAGCAAATAAAACACCACCAAAGAAATCAATTTACATTGAGTAAAATAAAATAACAAACACAATCCACCCAAAAACCCAACAACCCCCCAAAAATGATATATCACTATAATAATATTAAAAAATTCTTTTCACAATAACTTACATACTGAAATTAAACATAACAGAGCATAATAATAATATTACAGTAAAAATAAAAGTAAAAAAAGACGATATGCTTACAGTTGACATTTTGTCCATGATATTTTTGTAGTTGCAGTATTTTGACCACAATATTATAGTCAAATTATATTTTCGAGTCTATATTTAGGGGAGCCCCATTTTTGTTTGTCATCAGGTGTCTATTATTCTAAAAAACACTGGAACAGCCGTACATAACCGAGTAAGGCACATCGGTGCTGGAGAAACCTAAAGTATCGTCTGCAAACATCAATGTTTTCACACGGTCACCAGTGATTTTTGGGGTATTGAACTAGTTAGAATTGAGGGCCTTAGTCAAGTTGTTGATATAAAGCTAAACAAGGCAGATGCGAGCACAAAGACCTGCCTAACAGCACTAAGAACTGAACAGTACCTATTGGTTTAACCACTGGGCTCATATCAGATCCTGGCACAGTTATTGGTGTGAAGGGATTTAATTGCCCCTAAAAGTTGGATAGGAACTCATTTATCCTACCCCAAAAAACGTAATTGTGATCTTGGAACACTGTCACATGCACATATTAGATCTACAAATTCAAAATAGAGCGAATTTTTACTCGGGGAAACATATTTGTGGATGAATAAATTTAACCACAACAGACGATCTGATTGGAATCCAGCCTGGAAAAGGGAGATTATGTTATTTGAGCTCATTCGGTTCTCTAATCAGTTTAACGAAACAGTTTGCTATACCTTTTTGACAGATTCAATACAATCTAATTGGGTAATAATTTCCTGGATTATGTCTATCGCCCTCTTTATAGATCAGAATGATCTGTGCTCCACGCCATGTAAGTTGAGATGAATTAGGGAACTCTACAGAGTTAACCAACTTTAGTATGTAAAGTCCCCACCCCCCAAATTTTGGGCCTTATTTATGAGGCCTTGCGACACTTTTGCGCCGCCATTGAGTCACTTTTTGTGACACACTGGCAGTGTAAAAAATGCACCATGTTGCGCCCTATTTACAAAGTGACGCATCTAAGCAGGTGTGTCACTTTGTAAAGCCCAGCGCTACATTATACCTGCGTCAGGTATAATGTATGCAGGGTGGGTGTCCCCCCCGTAAAAAGCCTCGTAGAAGTGGTGCAGTGAAATCTATCAGATTTCACTGCGCCATTTCTAAGAAGCCACTGCATTAAAACCATACGCCTCACAGCAGGCTTAAGACTGACGAACACATTGCTGGAATTGCGTCTGTTTTCAGACCACCCCAGCAATGCGCCTATTTTGCTCTGTACATTAAATACGGCGCATCCATCGTGTTGCAAGGAGGGTGCAGTGAAAACTGTTGCATCGCTGTTTTGTCGCATTGATGCGACAGTTTTCATGAATGAGGCCCTATGTTTCTAGACATCAATGGGAACTTCGTCAGGGCTGGGAGCCTTCCCATATTATCACAACTATGCTATCTTCACATGCCGTCATTGCGCGCTCGTCTTTTCCTTCAGTCTACATATGACCTATGAATACATGAATTATGAATATCATGGCGCTCATAAGTGACTGAAACTTGTAATGCAATGGCACAATTTAGAAGTCCTGAATAAATGCAACATTGTTATTTAATGATGATGATGAATATTATTATAACATTTACTACAATTATCACTACTACTATCTATAACTATTTTTGTATTATCATTATTATTTATTTATTTTCATTTTTTTATTATTATTATCATTATTGTTATTGACATTATGATGCTCATTATTATTATTGTTATTATTATTATTATTGTTATTGTTATTGTTATTATTATTATTATTGTTATTGTTATTGTTATTATTATTATTATTTGCATCACTGTTATTATTATTGTTAAAAATAATCTTAATAACAATAACAACAACAATAATAATAATAATATATCCCAAATACTACCACTAACCATGATATTCATTATCATCAGCAGCGGCAGTATTAACACAGTTATAATAATAAGCATAAGATTAACGAACGCAATCACAATACTAGTAATGATGATTATAATAATCATAAAATGTTAATAGTCATCACATTGATAAAGCCTTCACAGGCACATCCACAAGTAGCGGGCAGCTGACCTGCACCAGTAGCGGCTCGTGGAGGGAGTGCCGTGGCGCGGTGGGGCGGGGCAGGGGAGGAGCAGGGTGGGGGTAGTAAACTACGGCATACGGCCGAACAGAGGTAAGTAAAAAAAAAACTTTAAAAAAACGAATTTCATTGCGCGCGCTGCATTGCCAAATGCGATGCAGCGCGCGCAACGAAATTCGTTTTATTTATTTATTTGTTTACTTACCTCTGTTCGGCCGTATGCCGTAGTTTACTACCCCCCATCCTGCTCCTCCCCCGCCCCGCCTCACCGCCCCGCGGCATTCCCTCCACGAGCCGCTACTGACCTGCACCTTCCACAAGATGCAATTGTTGTGAATCCCAACATAATAACACTATACCAACACATTAACTATACCCAGCGCCACAGGAATTATTTGCTTTTTGGGCCGCGGCGTTGTTTGCATAATTAAGGATTTGTGGCATTTGCTACATAATCCATTATCTGCTGCATAATCAGCAGATTTTACCCAAAAATGTGATTCTAGCTCAAACGGAGCAACCTTTACTAAAAACTGAGTTGCTGCACTGTGGAAAGCCGCAAAGGTTAACTGGTCACCTTTCTTTTTTTTTATTGCTGTATTTGAGTGTTAAATTGGTACTAAGGAGATGAAACCTTTACCCAGACATTGTTGACATGTTTTAAAATGACGAAATAATGAAGTAAGACTTCTACAAAGTATGCTGCATTAAGCTGCATAATCTGCCTTTTTATGCTGCTTAATTTAGTCAACATTGATGCACAATTTGGCCCTCCCTTGCCGCATAATTCCAGTGGCCCTGACCATACCTTAGCTGGTGATAGTTTATTTTCATATTCATATGGCACATTGCATAAAACCGCGCATTTTGCCTGCAACCTTCCAGAGAAATGTGGCACACTATAAAATTAGAGCTGGATAAGCACGCACATTGCCAATAATAAAATCATGGCTCAGGTGCGCCGGGTGTCGTCTCGGCTCTAGCCCCCAAGCTGCGTTTGATTGTGCAGTCTTGAATTCCACCGCCATGTGGCACGTCTAAAAGGGTATCTCCCAGCAGAAGAGTGCAATGAGCTGACTGCAGGGCACACCACCTCGTGGTTCGGCCTAAGAGGAGTCACTCCGAATATTAGGTTAAACATGACCCTTGGCCATGCAGCGTGTGCGTCACACCTTTGTGTTGCAACTACAGGACTTTAAGTTGTAAAATAGCCCTCAGCTCTGCACTCTTCTTTAATTAACGTGTTTAACTTCGGCTCATATTGCTTTAATGGCTATGTCAAGAGAAACCAAACCATGCATATAAAACATCACCACCTCTTACATCAAGCATTCCAAGCCAGTGATAATACATTTCGTTATAACTCCATCGTGTCGTGCACTGAATATGTAAAGAGTTTCCCACTCGAGCGTCACACAAAGGTCATCATATGACTGCAGATGTACAAATGAAGGACTTGTTGAAACTGAACAATAAAATGTTTATGGAAAAACTCCAGCTGTGGGTGTCACTCCAACTGCGCGACCACAGCCACAAAAATAGAAAAAGAAGAAAAAAAAACGTGCTGCTTACACGCTCTGGCCACATACTTGCAAAAAAAATTACATTAAAACATATATTTACCATTGCGTATAATTTTAATCAAACAGTACGAGTGCTTCAGACACATCAGGTGCGCTAAGAACAAGAATCAAGGCCTTTTTTTCGATTTTAATTCACACAAACAGGACTCTTATTCGTGCAAAGAAAAGGTACTATTACTTTTAAGTTACCGTGACCTGCAGATATAGTTTAAAAGCATAAGTATGACTGAAACAAATAGAAAAGGGTAAAGAATGGAAAGAAAAAAGCATTGTCAAAGTAAAGTAATAGCCCGCTAGCAATATGCCACTGAAGTGCACTCCTTTTGTGCACATGTGACTGGGCAAAGTGCCACCACTCACAGTGCCAGAGACCCAGTGGCTGAAATGTGTTAACATATTGCCTCAAAACTCTGTATTGGATGGAAGCAAAATGTGAAAGACAGCTGAACGGACCAATGTATGAAGAAGGATGACCCCATGTCTCTCTATGTATGTCTTACATTTTTTATACATGAATATTTTTATGATCCAGGTAGGCCATAATGCTCAAATGGTCTCTAGGCCAGACCTAAAAATATGCTGTCTGTTATATTTACCCAGGTAACACACAACATAGGATCACAGAAGAGTGGTAAACTATCCTTGCCAATGCTGTACAAGTGACTTCTGGCCCAGTGGGAGTAAGTGCAATCAAATACAGCACCCAGTGCTTAATTTGAGCTGGTGGTTTTCGTTGATCGGCACCGGCACTAAATTATCAACACCTGTGCTTGTGACAGTCTGCCACAAGGTGACGCCATCTTGATAATATAGAGATGACCACAGCAACAGATAATTAGTAATTTAATATGAATTAAAAATGACTATTACCTGCCGCTCAAGCCGTTCTTATAGCTTTGAGGGGCTTGAAATAGTCTGAATTGTCACACTTGTATCAGAGTGAGGTTTAGTAGTTGTATTGGTACTGTCATTGGCCGAGCTGTTAGGGGCAATGGATGGTGCAAGCTGCAGTGACCTCCTGACAAGAGCCCTGGCACTTATTTATTTACAAATTAAGCACTGACAGCACCTACCCTCCTAAGGAGTTTCAGGGCCACTTTAAGAACCAGAATGCAGACACAGACAGAGTGACATGCCATATAGTCAGTGTCTCTGCAAGAGTAACCCAGTTCTGGGGTTAGATAGGGGCCAGTGACTCAGCCATGGAGGACAGGAGGGTGTTCAGTTCAGTAAATGGAAGTCTTTCATAAGTAGGCCTGTGAAAAAGTATAACTATACCATCAAAATCTGTAAAATACCCAAATTTTACACCATGCAAAATTCACAAAATGTCTTGAAATTACTCATTACGCACAATCAGGTAACTTTTTTACCCGATTGTGCTCCTCACTTTAAAAAAGCTCTTGTGAGATATGAGCGGGAGACTGGTTTGCACGCAGAATGTCTCACCAAGAGACAATTTCTGCGTGCAAAAGTCTCCTGGCAGCATTTCACAATACTTTTTTGAGTTATGAGCGTGGGTAAAAAAGTGAAGCAAGATACAGGCAAACCGCATTTCACTACAAAAGCATAATTTTGAGAAATGTTCATGGAATTTCTTGAAATTTTGTAAGAAAAAAAGTACTCAATTTTGCCTACCCTCTAAACAGAAATAAAAATGTGATTCTGTCAAGTACAGAAAACAATATAGACTCTGGAAGAAAGCTAAGAGAGGCTCTGTTTTATGTAAGGAAAGCAGATATGTTGTAGCTTAATAAAAATGGCCGACTAGTTGTCAAGTGCTTAATGGCAACAGCAGATGGCCAAGACTTCCCCATTGGTTTCCAGGTAGCCTAACTAATTATCTATCACAGCTAATTTGGAGATCAATACTTAATGGGCTTCTGGGATGGGGACAGGGCTTGATTGCAAATATAAGACAATGAAGAATCAGGGCGAACGAGAAATGGAGCAAGATGATTCTGTGTAGCTAGTGAATACTAAAGTATACAAAAAAGTGATTGATGAATGCTTGGATTAATCTCAGCCACTGGTAATTACTCGGGCCGCATCCTAATGCATCATTATTTTGCACACCATGGCACGTCAGTATGGACGCAGCTATAAGCAAATCAGTCTTGACCTTGCTCCTATCAGAACAGTCCAGCCCAAACTGCCAGACCAGACCCACTCTGAATAGGAACACAAGCAACCCAGTACCGGTTTCGCCTTAGTTATGGACTCATCAGCCAGGTACAACTTGGTTCCAGTAACACAGTGTGCTCGGGACCCACTTCTGGGGCATTCTCGTTTCACTTAAAGTGACACTAAAGTATAAGTGCGGATGGTGCAATGGACATCACTTCTGCCTTATGTGTCAGAAAGAGATCCCATTGCATGAGTGACAGTGCCTACAGGTGACTGGTTGTGTGTTTTTAGGGCTGTGGCAGATTTTGCTTAACAGGAGAATATTCCATCACTAGCCAAAGTTTTAGTCATCTGCCAAACAAGGAAGACTTGTGTTGCAGACTTAGGCACTGCTTTCACCCTTGTGGGAGGGGGTTCCCCATGGGATAGCCCAACCTTAGAGGACACGCTCACGGGAGGGACAGCAAAGTATGAGACCGGACCTTCAGGGGCCCAAGCAAGGGATGACGCAACACTAGTCTAGCCGATGGAACCTTTAAGCGGGTTTCCGGTGTCCCTGAGGCTTGAGGCATATTTGCAGGCTAAGATGGGGGTGGGAATGGAGAGTAGTTCCTGAAAAGTCAGAGCCACTAGACTCTTGCAAGACAGTGAGTGGCAACACATGGTGGGTAACCGCTGCAGGGCTATGAACCTTGGAAGGTGAGAATGTGCACAGTTCCGGCTCCACTTACAAGCTCAGGGAGGTGACTAGCAGCGGGCCAGGAACACAGGCAGCTCCCAAGCCACTTCGCACAAAGGGAGCGCAAGTATGACTGTCCATCTTGGTGGACCCTTGTCTGATGCAGGAAGATTAGCTCATCACAGGAGCTCTCAGAGCCTCATCCTTTCCTCATGTAGGGCCCGATTCACAAAAGTAATCTAAGACAAAATCCTAACTTTACGACTATCGGTATTCATAAAAGGCATTTAGGAGCCGTAAAGTTAGGATTTTGGATTAAGTTTGTCTTAAGTTTTGGTCTTAAGACAAAATCCTAACTTAAGTTTAACTTAAGTTTAACTTAAATTTAACTTAGGATTTTGTCTTAAGTTTGTCTTAAGTTTTGGTCTTAAGTTAAACTTAAGTTAGGATTTTGTCTTAAGACCAAAACTTAAGACAAACTTAAGACAAAATCCTAACTTTACTACTCCTAAATGCCTTTTGTGAATACCGAAAGTCGTAAAGTTAGGATTTTGTCTCAGATTACTTTTGTGAATCGGGCCCTGAGTTATTATCCACACCATGGGGCGAATAAATTAGCACCCTAGGCCCTTTCAGTGGATAAAGAATCCCACTAGGATCTGCTTGGGAGGGTAGGAAGGCCCACGTCCCAAAGAGATGATAGGATGAATTTAGAAGCCTCTCCCACCTGATTGAGCAGTCAGATGAATGTCTGATTGCCTGCACAAGTAGTGACTATTTTCATTGACCCAGCTATACAGATAGTACATTGATTTAGGTCATTTTCTTCATGTATTGTAATTGCATTTATATAGCGCTTACTGCCCCTGACAAGGCGTTGAAGTGCTTTTTCGGCGAGTAGCACGCAACTCCAGAAGCCAAAAGGATTAGTGGTGAATGAGTGTAGTAAAACATTTAATTAATTTGAGCAGTGGATATGGTAGTCTGTTTTTTGGATTGAGAAGGATAGTGGAGGCATAGAAGAGAGAAAGGGTTGCATTTATATAGCGCTTGCTACCCCCGATGAGGTGTTGAAGAGCTTTGCGGCGAGCAACACGCTACTTTGGAACCAAAAAAGGATTAGTGGTGAATTTGTTTAGGGAAATATGAAATTAATTTGAGCGGTGGACATGTTAGTCTGTTATCTGGATTGAAAAGGATTGTGGAGGGATGGAAGAGGGAAGGGTTTGCATTCATATAGCGCTTTCTACCCACTATATGAATAAGGTTGTCATTAAGATGGCCTACCCTGGCCCCCACTCTTTCAAGGCCCCCATGCTATGTGACCACTAAAGACTCTAGTTTGTATTGCCAGCATCTTTATTCCGAATGCATTCAAAGCCCCCTGTCCTTGGAGAAGCATGTGGATGGAGGTATCTATATATGGTAACAGAATGCATTTCTAGAAATGCCTTCAGACTTCTGCAGCAGTTTCCTCTCTCTAGTGTCTTTACCGGGGTATTTGTGTTGCTCTGACTGGACTTGGATTTCATTTTTGACTTCAGCAACCTAACCTAACCTCATTTCTATTTCTTCAGTTACGCCACACAGGCCAGGCTCGCGCCAGCAAGGGCACGCAGGCTGATAGCTGCTGTGTTCAACCCCACTGAGGAGTGTTGCGCAATCTCCACGAAGGACAGAAGGTTCAGAGCTTGTGAAAGCTGGAACAGACGGCAGACAATAAACCTGCTCCGCAGCCTCAAACACCTGATTCACGGTCTCCGCGAAGGTGATTCATGGCTTGTTGGAAACAGTCAAACAGGTTACGGATTTTCCACCTTCCTTCATGCCTCCTTGGCGGGAGCCGTGCAGCATCTAATTTCCTCCTTAATCACCTTTTCCCGCTCAGGTTTCGAGTGGCTTTGACTGTCTGATGCGGGACACGCTTCCAAGATGGGGGCGGCTCAGGGTGGTGATGCGCTTGGACCTTTTATTGTTGTCTGTACTGAACTAGACAGGCGACACCTCCCTGTGTGGAGTCGGGCAGCCCTCCCTGGCTCCACACCAGAGAGAGACAGTGGCAAGGCGCCGACTGTTCACAACAATTAGTCATGTGACGGAGACGAGTGCCAAAGCTGCTAGAAAGGCATAGAGTTTACCTAACCCTAAATTCTCACAAAGGGGGTGACTGTAAACTCGATGACAGGCTGGCAGTTCCCAACAGCAGGGCACTGAAGGTAAACACTGACTGGAAAAACAGTGTTTGTAGTGTTTCACTCCTGCATGTTTTCATAACCGTGGGAAATTACGCACTTTCATAATGTTGTGGGGCAATTCAGAAAGAGGGCTATTCACAGAGGTAAACTTACACATGAGTAAATCTACACTTGTAAGTTTACTCTTACACTTTTGAGTAATTTTACTGCTTTTGGCTTTTCACCATCTACAAGCGTAAAGTTATTCAAAAGTGTAGACTGAGGGGCAGATTTACAAGAAACTGACGCATCTGGATAGATGTGTCAGTTTCCCTGCGCCTCCATGCAAAACCCTTGCACCACCATGAATGCGCCGTATTTCCAATACGGAGCACCATGGCGCAAGGATTTACAGATGTGTCAGAAATTTTGACGCATCTGTTGGCACAAAAGTCACGCATTGCTGGAGTTGTGTCGCAAGCACGACGCAACTCCAGCAATGCACGGGGAGGCCTATTCTCAATACACTGTGTCACTCCTTACGCCTGCTCCAAGCGTCCTAGAAGTAACGCAGTGAAATCTTGTAGATTTCACTGCGTCACTTCTACAAGGCTTTCCTGCGTGGGAACCCCCACCCTGCATACATTATACTTGATGCAGGTATAATGTGGCGCAGGGCTTTACAAGGTGACGCATCTCCCTAGATGCGTCACGTTGTAAGTGGGCCGCAATATGGCGCATTGTTTACGCTGCCGCTGCATAACAAAAAGTGACGCAACGGCAGCGCAAAAGTGTTGCAAGGGGCTTGTAAATCTGCCCCTGAATTCTGGGGGTGGAGGCAAATTTATGATTGTAATGTTGCTACTTGTAACTTTTCACAGGTAGGCGGAGGTCTTCGTCTCCAGGGAAAAAGTCTCCCTATGGAAAAGCATTTATTAAACGTACAAAATACAGTAATAAAAATATGTTAATGTTAAATATTAATTTAAATTAATTTAACATGTTTTTGATGTAGAATACATTTTTAAAAAATGCTACCACATTATTACATTCATTTTTAATTAAATTCTACAAAATTCATTTGGTGAATAGGCCCCAAAAACATTTTGCAGTATATAGAGTAGTACACCAGTAGTAGTCTGCAATGTACTCTTACATGCCTTTGTGAATTGGCCCCAATACAAATAAAATGGGAATATTCAAGCAATATTAATTTACAGGACAAATAGAAAGCACTTGTGCCCTCTTTGCACTTTAATTATTAGAGAGTTGGATATTTTGTGGTCAATTCATAAAGGAATTTAAAAGTAAGTAAAAGTATTCCTGTATTACTACTTCCTGTGTTCCTGTCTGTTTTTCTCAATTGGCACCTGTGTGCAGGGGCATAACTATCAATAGTGCAGCAGGTGCAGTAGTGCATGGATCCAGAAGTGTGAGGGGCCCATTGCTCCCTTATTATGGTCACGTTTTTACTGCCAAACCAGGGGAGTGGGCCCACTTTCCTTTCTTGCATTAAGGCCCATGGCTCCCTTGTTAAGCCACTGGCTGTGTGGAGTAACTATTGCAGAGGTGCTGTGACTGACAGGTGAGCTGACAGGAAGGAGCGACAAAAAATATCAATGGCCTCAGAAATAAGAGCTTGCAGTTATGGATTACAATTCACAATCTTTGTCTTTTTCAGTATGGTAAACCTTTTAGATTTCTGTCCATTTTTATTCAGCTGTACTGCTACTGCTGCTGACCTATGATTATTAGTAAATACACTAGATTTTCTGTTTATTAGACAACTTTTCTAGGTTTAATTTACTATTGATATGCACTTTAAATGTGCACTATGAATGTGCAGGTGCTGCTTTAGGAAGAGGGCCAATACATATCCTAACTGGGCCTTGCAAAGCACCTGTATTAGTCACTCAGTCACCAATGAATACGTAGCAGTTAGGCGGATCCCACTTGATTGGCTACTGCCAGATACCTGGGATTTATGTGAATGGATTGGGTTCGATTTTCACCATTACAGACACGCCGCTTCATGATGAACACAGGTTCTCCGAAGCTTTACAGAAGACCGTGCTAGATGTATGCTGGTGTTATACTCACAGAAAGAGACAGTAGATCTTTGGTTCTCAGATACACCTTCCTCACGAGGTAAGACAATAAATAAACTTACACTGCAGATCAAATGCTACATATCTGATCTATTTGACACACTAAAATATAGTGAAAAATCCCTTTTCTGAACTGTGCAAAATTTACTTGACTGTACTTTGAGAGACCTGAACACCATTTGGTTCTTTCTTTCAAGGCCTCTCACAGACTTTTGAGAATATAGCAAAACTAGAAATTTTAAAATATAGTGACCATAATCCAAAATATTGGCCCACTTCTGATTGCGAGCATAACTCGTGGTTTACCGCGACAAGCTACCTAGATGTTCTTTAGAAAATGGCACTTGAGTCTAGCCTGGGCTGATGTGATGGTGTAACCTATTCTGTTTCAGATGCTCAGTGGATCAACTCGGCTTATAAAAGGAGTAGCGGAAAAGGCTGACAAAAAATAAGCACTGTTAAAAACAGTCTCGAAGAGCAGTTTGGCAAGATGTGCAGTCATGCAGTCACGACAAACTCACTCTTTAAACCTACATTTCAAATGGGCTCTTAATACGGATTTAGCTTGAAATAGGAGTTTGTGACTGAAATGGTATTGTGAGACATGCAGTAATTTTGCATCCGGTATTCCCTCCTGTGAAACTATCATGGTAATGCTGAGTATAAACTCAACAGGTGAAACCTGGTGCAGTTTGTCAGAGCAAAAAGGAATTTGTGTAGACCATGTGGAAATCGGTGTGTTCACACTGTTTTCAGCATGTTATTTTCTATTCTGTAAACAATTTTATATGGGATTACTTGTAATCCCGCATTCTGAAATTTCAGATTCTGCGGTATCATTAATTTTGGTTATCAAATTTTCGCAGCAGCATAACCCTGTTTTGATGTGAGAGATCTGGACTCACAAAAACGACACATCTTGAATATCACTTTTCAGCCTAAAATTATTGCTCAATTGCTGCATAAAATGTACTGGCTCCATGGCCCTAATCGACCTAACATCCTTGGGGTGGTTTTCCACCAACTTTTTTCCTTCCATCCTCCTGTTTTTGCTGACTTTATTTTTGCTGGCTTTAGGACTCTGTGCACTATTTTCACTGCTAACCAGTGCTAGAGTGATTGTGATCTCTCCTTTAAACACAGGATCATTGTTTTACACCCAATTGGCACTTTTAATTCACTTGTCCCTAGTAAAACATGTCTCAGGCCTGCCATTGCAGCCTGTGTGTCCAGTTTTAAAGTGCCATTTTGACCTGCCAAAACAAACCTCTTGCCAGGCTCAAACCTTCCTTTTTAATACTTATAAGACAACCCTAGGGTAGGCCCTAAACAGCCCATAGGGCAAGGTGTAGTATATTTGAAAAGTTGGACATGTACTTTTAGGTTTTGCATGTGCTGGTGGTGAAAAACTCCTAAATTCGTTTTTCACTACTGTGAGGCCTACCTAACTCATAGGATAACATTGGGTTAACTTATTACATTTAATAAGTGACAACTTTCAATTGGTAGCAGGTAGGAATCTCCAGTTTGATTTCTAAAGAATTGTAATGTAATACCCTCCTTAATAGTAAAGTTGGATTTTAAGTCATAATTCTGAAAATTTCACTTTTAGAAAGCTGGCATTTTTTTGCCCTAACCATTTGGTGTCTGCAGCCTACATCCTGGGTCACATGACTAGGTATAGCTGGTAGTTGGTCTTTCTGTATTACTTTCAGACAGTGAGATAAAGGGGAGATAGGTGTTGGCAGGATGGGTCATCTCTGACTTGATGAGGGGGAGGAGCTGGCACCTTCCACACTTGCACACCTGAAAGGCTGTGCCTGAGCACACTCACAAGGGTTTGCCACTAATCTTTTGTGACCCCAGACAAGCTGGAGCCAGGGCAGGGAGGCAGGAAATTCCAGACACCTCTGGGAGTGGAAACCTCCAGAATCTTATCCTACTTCAAAGTGGGCACCAGGTATAAATATTTGACCCCCAGACACAACTGTTCAGTTCACCGCTAGACCTGTGGAAGACTCAGAAAGACTGCTGTGCTGCTCTGCAAGAAGGACTGCTACTCTGCTGCCTGAGTAAGAAGGACTGGCCCTGCATCTTGAAACCAGGACCACCGAAGCGACTCAAAAGGCTAGTTGGCTGGTGTAGGAGAGTAGGATCTGCCTCTTATGTTGCCCCCACTTTTTTTCTGATGTTAGCACTGGTTTCTGGCTATAGTCTGGCTGGGCCCCTGCCAATCAGGGCCCCAGCCTCTCTGTTCTCTCTAAACGACATGGAGTGCACTCTAGGTGCACTAGTGATTGGATACTGTGGTGCCTTATGAGTCCCTAGTATATGGTACCTTAGGTGCCAAGGGCATAGGTACTTCACAGGCCTACCAGGGGCTGCAGCATGTGTTATGCCACCCCTGGGAAGCAGTCTAAATCTGACACCACAGGCCTGCTACTGCAGCCTGGGTGAGGTGGTGCTAGCACCCCTCACTGAGATATAGGTTTCCTATATCTCTCCTGCACACACATATAAACCTATCAGTCACCCCTAAGGCAGGCCCTATCAATCCTGAGGGCAGGGTGCTTGGCTTCTATGTGAGGGGGTGCCTCTGCCTGAGCAGGGCCCCTCTGCAGTTCTCAGAGTCCATTCTCTGGTGCTGTTTGTGGATGCGGTTAAACCATATACTCTTAAGTGCATTATATCCTCGCGGTAAATGCTAACTTTGGAATGGCTGCATCAAAACATGTCGTGTTTGGTGTCAAACATCTTGGAATACTACCCCCCGCCAATCTTGGCGGCGGGGGTAGCATTCCACCCTTCTAGAGGGATAAGACATGTACCTGCTGTGGAAACGCGGTAGAATCCTAAAGAGCCCTGGCATCACAAAATGGATGCCACCAGTCACAGACACTGGGCTGCCCTCCTGCTGATGACCGAAACTCGCAGTGGAGGAAGCCCAACAATAGGCATCCTGTCACAGGGAGGTGTAACCACCTTCCAGACAGGGTTTAGTGTATTGGGGCTGGGTGGGTGCACTCTTAGAGTGCTTTGAAGTCCTGCACTGGGGGAGCAGAAGGCTCCTCTGTGCATATGCCAGTTCAAACCAGCTCAGGGGCTACCTGCCCCTGCTCTGGCGCGAAACTGGACAAAGGGAAGTGGGTGTAGCCACCCCTCCCTTGACCCTCCCATAGGTGGGGTCATAGAGCTAGTCCTTCCCCTCTTTTTAGTATAAGAGGGGGAACCTTGCCATTGCAAAGCAGATAACCACTGGACGACGCTCTACAGAAGAATCCTGGCCCTTCGACGTTCCACTACCTTTGGAAGACAGAAGAATCTCCCTTGGAGTCAAGGAGTGACTCCCCTGCTTGGCAGGCACCAAAAGCGACAACGACGGTCGCAAACTACGCCGCTCCCGCCGGAGTCCGAAGTCCCTGCAGCCCAAGAAGTGGATTTCCTGACCTCTCCCAGGCCATCGTGAGTCCCCAGCGAAGCTGAGGCAAGTGGACCCCACGAGTAACGAGGAACCGCGACCCCTGGGTACCGTGCACTATTGTCGAGTGCAACCCCTTCACAACGTTCTACGAACTTGTGCTTTGGACCACGGGTGGTCCCGACCTCCAGCAGGAATCCCTCCGAAGATCAGAGGCCTACACCGTCCCGAGTGACCGTGGGCCCCTGTTGAGTGATTCCGCCCGAGGTGTCTTCGCGATCCCTTGCCCGCTGGCTTGTGGGTCCCCAGAAGACTTCTTAAAGAAACCAAAGGGCTCCCCTGGTTGCTCCAGGCCTGCCCTGACTTACCCTCGCTGGGTGAGTTCCACAGACCTTGCTGGTCTGCGCCATCGACTTTTCTTCATCTCCCCGAGACTTGCGGCTGCCAAGGCTTGTTGGCTCCGATCGAGTTGCCGACACCGCAGTCAGCTGCAGACGTCGAGGACACACCGAATCCAGCTCCTGGTCGTCGTCGACGCCTCCTGGACCACGTGGCTGAAGAGTCAAGGCACCTGCAACCGACCTGAAGCGACCGACGACGGTGGGCATCCATCTTCCTTGCCCCGGGTCACTGCCAAGTGACTTTGAACACTGTCCCCTCTGCTTTCAGGTCATCCTTCTTCAGAATCCAGGCTTGGATTCCACCGGACACTTCTTCAGCTCCCGCAAGCAGCAAGTCTTCTTTGTTCGCCATTGAAAACGACGCCGCGACCCGACACCAAAGGACACCTGTGCACCCGGCTTCCCTGGGTGAGGTAACTCCAGCACTACGGTGCTCCTGTGGGTGTGGGCCCTAGAACTACTTACCCTGTAAGTGACTTGCTTGTAGGTTCTCCCGAAGTATCCTAAAACTCTTTATTTCCAACCGCGACTTGCCCCATTGAAGTTAACGGCGATTCGCGCCTGTGTATCCACACTGCACGCGTCCCCCGTGGGTCCTTTACTTACCTGCCTTGGGTGGTTTTGTGAGGCCCCAGCACTTCTGAAGGCCCTAGGCCTTGTCTCCTTGCAAGTCGTTGTTTCTAAGTCTCTTACTTAGTATATGGTCTGGTACGCCCCTAGGGCCCCAGCCATATTTTGTGCTTAACTTATTGAGAAACGTTGATTTGTGCATATGTTTGTCTTCTAATCTCATAAAGAGATTAGTAGAGAGTTATTTAGAAATAAATACATATATATTTGATATATATACCTGTGTGGTGTCTTTTCATTTGGTGATTCAAGAGATTATATGGTAAAACAAGCTGCTTTACATTCCTCCGAGACTTAGCCTGAAGGCTGCTCTCCACAGCTACCACTAGGATAGCTTTCTTTAAAAGGTTGTCTTAAACCTATCTACCATAAGAGTCGATTTGGACTGGTGCAAGGTGCCCACTATAATTAGTGGACAGCATATGCCAGGCCAACTTCTCACATTGGTGGGCAGCGTGTGGGATTCCAGCTTGCCATTGTTTTACCAGAAAATCTCTATTTGAATTACTAACTGAAAACCATTATAGGTACTCAAGGTACATATAAAGTCAAGCTTAGTATCAATAAGTTCTACTGAACTTAGAGCTGTGTTCCAAGGGATAGCACACCCTTTCCACAGCTCAAGCTAGGATCAGTAGGCCACAAACTAGTGTAGGTAGTACAACACTGCACAACACTAGAATGTCCTTAAAAGGTGGACCCAGTGGATCCACTCAGCCTCAGTATAAGGACATGGCTTTCTCTGACTTGAGAGCCATGTGTGTTGACAGACACCTGAGACTAGGACAGAGTCCCTCAACACTACACCTGATAGATCTGCTGACAGCAGATGACCTTAGATTGGCTCTAGGAGCTAAGGGGTCTGAATCAGTGGGTGGGTCAATCATAGTATCTGGGTCAGATGAGGACAATCCGAATGACCAAGACTCTGTGGTTGAAGGGCCAGGCTTCAAGGAGCCTGAACAGGACAGAGGAGTTCTCCCTAAGAGAACTGGCAGAGTGGATGAGAGGCACAGATCCCCTTCCAGGGAATCTGAGCACTCTTATCACTCTGGCAGAGAATTTGTCCAAGAGAGGAGCTCATACTTTAACTTAAGAGAGACCTCCTCTGAGAGAAGGTGCAAACTGCTCCAGTATGAGGAAGCCAAAGTGGCCCTCAGAACCAAGCAGTTGGCACTGGATAGAGAAGCCCTGGAGATCCAGAGAGCTTCCAGAAGGGAGGGTTTAGAACCCCCTGGTGGCAGCAACAGTGTCCCTAGAGGCAGAGAATATATTCCTGACCATAGGAACCTGAGCAAGGTTGTTCCTCCCTACCAGAGTGGGGATGATATCCACAAGTGGATAACTGCTATGGAGAGGGCCTGTAGAGTACAGCAGGTCCCCCAAAAGCAGTGGGCAGCAATCTTGTGGCTCTCCTTTTCAGATAAAGGAAGAGACAAGCTCCTCACTGTTAGAGAGGAGGATGCTAATGATTATGAGGTCCTGAAGAGTGCACTGATAGATGGGTTTGGCTTAACCACTGAGCAGTACAGGTTAAAGTTCAGAGATACCCAGAAGGCACAGACTCAGGACTGGACTGACTTTGTTGATTGTGCAACCAAGGCTCTAGAGGGTTGGCTGGTTGGCAGTAGGGTTACTGATTTCAAGGGATTGTATAATCTGATGATGAGAGAACAGATCCTAAATAATTGCCAGAACCAGTTGTTGCATCAGTACCTGGTGGACTCTGATCTGACCTCTCCCCAAGAATTGGGAAAGAAGGCAGACAAATGGGTCAGAACCAGGGTGAGGCAGAAAACCCAGAACCAAGGGGGTGACACTAAGAAGCAAGATCCTAAAGGCCCTGAGAAAGGTGGGGATAAGTCAAAAGACCAGAAGTCTTCACAAGGGCCCCAAAAATCTGCATCTGGTGGGGAGTCACAGTCCAACAAGGGAAAAGGCCAAAGAAGCCCTGGTGCAAATTCTGTAAACAGAAAGGGCACTGGACTTCTGATTGTACCAAGTCCAAAGACCAAACCACCACCACTCCTGCCCCTAAGGCAACTGTGCCCCCTAGCTCAGCTACTGGTGGAGGTGGTACACAGAATAAGGGTGTAGTAGGGTTGACCCTGGGTTCTGAAGTGGATTCTGACCTAGTCAGAGTGACCACTCAGGCAATGCTGATTTGTGAGGGAAACATTGATATGTCCTTCCTAGTAAGCCCCAGTAATCTGGGCAAGTACAAACAGCAGCCTTTGATAAATGGCAAACAGGCTTTGGCATTTAGGGACACAGGTGCTAGTGTCACCATGGTGGCAGAGGACCTAGTGGACCCTGGACAGATCATCCTGGGTGAAATGTACCAGGTGACCAATGCAAGCAATGTCCAGACCAACCATAGTCTGGCAGTTGTGAATTTCTCCTGGGGAGGGGTAACTGGCCTCAAGAAGGTTGTAGTTAGTGCAGACCTCCCTGTAGAATGTCTATTGGGCAATGATCTAGAGACTTCAGCCTGGTCTGAAGTAGAGTTATGGACTCATGCTGAGATGTTGGGCATCCCTGCAGAGGTATTTGCTGTGACCAGGTCACAAGCAAGAATGCATGACACTGAACCAGCTCTGGATCCTGGAACAATGGACCAGATGCTTCCCAAGAAGAGGAGCAGTAGGGTTAAGGCAGTGCCTTCCCCTCTGTCTCAGATCAAGGATTCACTTCCAGAGGGAGGTGAAGCCGAACCTGAAGAAGGAACTGCCCCAGAGGGACTTGAACCTGACCAGGTTGAGTTCTTGGGGGCAGGGGGCCCTTCCAGGGAAGATCTGAGCAAGGAGCAACAGTGCTGCCCCTCTCTTGAACCCCTCAGACAGCAGGCTGCTGCTGAGGCTGCTGGGAGTGCTAGTGGGTCCCATAAAGTTTATTGGGATGAGGGACTCCTATATTCTGAGGGTAGAGACCCAGCCCCTGGAGCCACCAGGAGGTTGGTAATACCTCAGAAGTTTAGGGGGTTCCTCTTGACCTTAGCACATGATATCCCTTTGGCAGGACACTTGGGCCAAAACAAGACCTGGGACAGGCTTGTTCCACATTTTCATTGGCCACACATGTCAGAGGACACAAAGGAGTTTTGTCGCTCCTGTGTCACTTGCCAAGCCAGTGGTAAGGCAGGTGGCACAACAAAGGCCCCCTGATACCACTACCTGTGGTGGGGGTACCCTTTGAAAGGGTAGGGATTGACATTGTTGGTCCCCTTGACCCTCAGACTGCATCTGGGCACAGATTTATCCTGGTGGTAGTGGATCATGCCACCAGGTACCCAGAGGCAATTCCCCTGAGGACCACCACAGCACCTGTGGTGGCAAGAGCCCTCATTGGAGTTTTCTCCAGAGTGGGTTTCCCAAAGGAGGTCATTTCTGACAGAGGTACCAACTTCATGTCAGGATATCTGAAAGCAATGTGGAAGGAGTGTGGTGTAACTTATAAGTTCACCACCCCTATCACCCACAATGCAATGGTTTAGTTGAACGCTTCAACAAGACCTTGAAAGGAATGATTAAGGGACTCCCAGAGAAGCTTAGGCGGAAATGGGACCTTCTTCTTCCTTGCCTTTTGTTTGCATACAGAGAGGTTCCACAGAAGGGGGTTGGCTACAGCCCATTTGAGCTTCTGTTTGGGCATCCTGTGAGAGGTCCACTATGTTTGGTAAAGAGGGCTGGGAGTTACCTCTCAAGCCCCCAAACAAGATGTGATGGACTATGTACTTGGTCTCCGCTCCCGGATGGCAGAGTACATGAAAAAGGCAACCAAAAACCTGGAGGCCAGCCAAGAATTGCAAAAAGCTTGGCATGACCAAAGGCTGTGCTGACTGTATACCAGCCAGGACAGAAAGTGTGGGTGTTGGAGCCTGTGGCCCCAGCAGCCCTCCAGGACAAATGGAGTGGCCCCCATACAATAGTTGAACAGAAGGGAGAAGTCACCTATCTGGTGAATCTTGGAACTCCCAGGAGCCCCCTAAGGGAGCTTCATGTCAACAGATTAAAGCCATATGTTGACAGGGCTGACATGGGCTTGCTCATGGCAACTGATGAGGACCAGGAGGAGGAGAGTGACCCTCTCCCTGACCTGCTCTCTCAGAACCCTGATGATGGGTCAGTAGATGGTGTTGCTTTGGCAAGCAGCCTCACTGACCATCAGCAAACTGAGTGCAGACAAGTTCTGCAACAGTTTAGACATATGTTTAGCCTGACCCCTAGTCAGACTACCTGGTGCACCCATGAGGTGGACACTGGGGACAGTCTGCCTGTCAAGAATAAAATCTACAGGCAACCTGACCATGTCAGGGACTGTATCAGGACTGAAGTCCAGAAAATGTTGGAGTTAGGCGTGATTGAGCCTTCAGATAGCCCTTGGGCTAGCCCAGTAGTCCTGGTACCCAAACCTCATACCCAGGGTGGTAAGAAAGAAATGAGGTTTTGTGTAGACTACAGAGGCCTCAATGCAGTCACTAGGACTGATGCCTATCCCATACCAAGGGCAGATGAGCTGATTGATACTTTGGCCTCAGCCAAGTATCTAAGCACATTTGACCTAACAGCTGGCTACTGGCAAATCAGATTAGCTGATGATGCAAAAGCCAAAACAGCATTTTCGACCCCTGGTGGGCACTACCACTTTGTGGTGATGCCCTTTGGATTGAAAAATGCACCTGCCACTTTTCAGAGGTTGGTGAATAAAGTTCTGGCAGGGATGGAAACTTATTGCTCAGCTTATCTAGATGATATTGCTGTCTTTAGTTCCTCCTGGCAGGATCACCTGGTCCACCTCAGAAATGTTTTGGAGGCCCTGCAGAAAGCAGGCCTCACTATCAAGGCCACCAAGTGCCAGATAGGGCAGAGTCAGGTTGTGTACCTGGGCCACCTTGTAGGTGGAGGCCAGGTTCAGCCTTTGCAGAGCAAAATCCAAACCATACTGGAATGGGTTGCTCCAACCACCCAGACACAGGTGAGAGCCTTCTTAGGCCTGACTGGGTACTATAGGAGGTTTGTCAAGGGATATGGATCTATAGTGACCCCCTTGAATGATCTTACCTCTAAGAAAATGCCAAAAAAGGTTCAGTGGACAGCTAGCTGTCAAAAGGCATTTGAAGACCTAAAGCAGGCCATGTGCACTGCCCCCATCTTACAGAGTCCAGACTACACCAAAAAGTTCATTGTCCAAACAGATGCTTCTGAGCTGGGTGTGGGAGCTGTACTGTCTCAACTGAATGATGAAGGTCAAGACCAGCCAGTAGCTTTTATTAGCAGAAGGCTGACCCCTAGAGAGAAACGTTGGTCAGCTATAGAGAGGGAGGCCTTTGCTGTGGTTTGGGCCCTGAAGAAGCTGAGGCCATACTTGTTTGGCACTCACTTCATAGTTCAGACTGACCACAAGCCCCTCCTATGGCTAAAGCAGATGAAAGGTGAAAACCCAAAACTTTTGAGGTGGTCCATTTCCCTACAGGGGATGGACTATACAGTGGAACATAGGCCTGGGACCCAACATGCCAATGCAGATGGACTCTCAAGGTATTTCCACTTTGAACACGAAGACTCAACTGGTCAAGGTTAGTTTAGTGTCCCTACGTTTGGGGGGGTTGTGTAGGAGAGTAGGATCTGCCTCTTATGTTGCCCCCACTTTTTTTCTGATGTTAGCACTGGTTTCTGGCTATAGTCTGGCTGGGTCCCTGCCAATCAGGGCCCCAGCCTCTCTGTTCTCTCTAAACGACATGGAGTGCACTCTAGGTGCACTAGTGATTGGATACTGTGGTGCCTTATGAGTCCCTAGTATATGGTACCTTAGGTGCCAAGGGCATAGGTACTTCACAGGCCTACCAGGGGCTGCAGCATGTGTTATGCCACCCCTGGGAAGCAGTCTAAATCTGACACCACAGGCCTGCTACTGCAGCCTGGGTGAGGTGGTGCTAGCACCCCTCACTGAGATATAGGTTTCCTATATCTCTCCTGCACACACATATAAACCTATCAGTCACCCCTAAGGCAGGCCCTATCAATCCTGAGGGCAGGGTGCTTGGCTTCTATGTGAGGGGGTGCCTCTGCCTGAGCAGGGCCCCTCTGCAGTTCTCAGAGTCCATTCTCTGGTGCTGTTTGTGGATGCGGTTAAACCATATACTCTTAAGTGCATTATATCCTCGCGGTAAATGCTAACTTTGGAATGGCTGCATCAAAACATGTCGTGTTTGGTGTCAAACATCTTGGAATACTACCCCCCGCCAATCTTGGCGGCGGGGGTAGCATTCCACCCTTCTAGAGGGATAAGACATGTACCTGCTGTGGAAACGCGGTAGAATCCTAAAGAGCCCTGGCATCACAAAATGGATGCCACCAGTCACAGACACTGGGCTGCCCTCCTGCTGATGACCGAAACTCGCAGTGGAGGAAGCCCAACAATAGGCATCCTGTCACAGGGAGGTGTAACCACCTTCCAGACAGGGTTTAGTGTATTGGGGCTGGGTGGGTGCACTCTTAGAGTGCTTTGAAGTCCTGCACTGGGGGAGCAGAAGGCTCCTCTGTGCATATGCCAGTTCAAACCAGCTCAGGGGCTACCTGCCCCTGCTCTGGCGTGAAACTGGACAAAGGGAAGTGGGTGTAGCCACCCCCTCCCTTGACCCTCCCATAGGTGGGGTCATAGAGCTAGTCCTTCCCCTCTTTTTAGTATAAGAGGGGGAACCTTGCCATTGCAAAGCAGATAACCACTGGACGACGCTCTACAGAAGAATCCTGGCCCTTCGACGTTCCACTACCTTTGGAAGACAGAAGAATCTCCCTTGGAGTCAAGGAGTGACTCCCCTGCTTGGCAGGCACCAAAAACGACAACGACGGTCGCAAACTACGCCGCTCCCGCCGGAGTCCGAAGTCCCTGCAGCCCAAGAAGTAGATTTCCTGACCTCTCCCAGGCCATCGTGAGTCCCCCGCGAAGCTGAGGCAAGTGGACCCCACGAGTAACGAGGAACCGCGACCCCTGGGTACCGTGCACTATTGTCGAGTGCAACCCCTTCACAACGTTCTACGAACTTGTGCTTTGGACCATGGGTGGTCCCGACCTCCAGCAGGAATCCCTCCGAAGATCAGAGGCCTACACCGTCCCGAGTGACCGTGGGCCCCTGTTGAGTGATTCCGCCCGAGGTGTCTTCGCGATCCCTTGCCCGCTGGCTTGTGGGTCCCCAGAAGACTTCTTAAAGAAACCAAAGGGCTCCCCTGGTTGCTCCAGGCCTGCCCTGACTTACCCTCGCTGGGTGAGTTCCACAGACCTTGCTGGTCTGCGCCATCGACTTTTCTTCATCTCCCCGAGACTTGCGGCTGCCAAGGCTTGTTGGCTCCGATCGAGTTGCCGACACCGCAGTCAGCTGCAGACGTCGAGGGACACACCGAATCCAGCTCCTGGTCGTCGTCGACGCCTCCTGGACCACGTGGCTGAAGAGTCAAGGCACCTGCAACCGACCTGAAGCGACCGACGACGGTGGGCATCCATCTTCCTTGCCCCGGGTCACTGCCAAGTGACTTTGAACACTGTCCCCTCTGCTTTCAGGTCATCCTTCTTCAGAATCCAGGCTTGGATTCCACCGGACACTTCTTCAGCTCCCGCAAGCAGCAAGTCTTCTTTGTTCGCCATTGAAAACGACGCCGCGACCCGACACCAAAGGACACCTGTGCACCCGGCTTCCCTGGGTGAGGTAACTCCAGCACTACGGTGCTCCTGTGGGTGTGGGCCCTAGAACTACTTACCCTGTAAGTGACTTGCTTGTAGGTTCTCCCGAAGTATCCTAAAACTCTTTATTTCCAACCGCGACTTGCCCCATTGAAGTTAACGGCGATTCGCGCCTGTGTATCCACACTGCACGCGTCCCCCGTGGGTCCTTTACTTACCTGCCTTGGGTGGTTTTGTGAGGCCCCAGCACTTCTGAAGGCCCTAGGCCTTGTCTCCTTGCAAGTCGTTGTTTCTAAGTCTCTTACTTAGTATATGGTCTGGTACGCCCCTAGGGCCCCAGCCATATTTTGTGCTTAACTTATTGAGAAACGTTGATTTGTGCATATGTTTGTCTTCTAATCTCATAAAGAGATTAGTAGAGAGTTATTTAGAAATAAATACATATATATTTGATATATATACCTGTGTGGTGTCTTTTCATTTGGTGATTCAAGAGATTATATGGTAAAACAAGCTGCTTTACATTCCTCCGAGACTTAGCCTGAAGGCTGCTCTCCACAGCTACCACTAGGATAGCTTTCTTTAAAAGGTTGTCTTAAACCTATCTACCATAAGAGTCGATTTGGACTGGTGCAAGGTGCCCACTATAATTAGTGGACAGCATATGCCAGGCCAACTTCTCACAGCTGGCCTCCTGATCAGAGCCTCACGGACAGAAAAGGCTTCAACCACCTTGAACCCAGCACCTGGACTCTGTCTACTGTGAGTCCTACCCTCCAAGTGGTGCCATCCCAGTCTTGGACCCTTGGAAGTGGGCCTGAAGGTGCTCTGCCAGCCCAGCCGTGGTCTTAAAAGCTGAACCACGCATCGAAGCCTGCAGTCTCCTCGGAACTGCCGCTGTGCAATGCATTCTTGATGTAGGCCTTCGCATTGCAATAACCTCATCAACGGCATCCTCGATGACAAGGCAGGACTCGCATCGTAGCCTGGCAGCATCTTAGGAACTGCAGGTGCACGACACATATCTTCAACATAGGACTTCACATCACAAGCCCTTTACCGACGGCCTCTTTGATGACGACACAGCACTCCTAATTGCAGCCCCGTGGCATCCTCTGAACCACCGCTGCGTGACGCATCCTCAGCGCGGCATCTCGCAAAGCTCTGCAAGCCAGGATCTAAGGTACTTTGTTTAGTGGGCCTAACTTAGTCCCTTTATCCAGCTCACGATTCATCGTGGTGAGCCTGAGCTTGTGACTTTGTACCGGCCCAGAGCGAACAGATAACCACAGTTGGCGCTTTGCGCTTTTTGGCACTATTTTAACTTAAAACTTTAAAATTGCATATCTCTGGTTCTACTGATTGGATTTTTGTCATTTTGTTCACAAATAATTTATTAAATTCTATACTATTTTTCAAAATTGATGCAGGATTTTTCTTGTGTTGTGTTTCACTTTATTACAGTTTGACGTGCTGCATCAATAGTTTACACATTGCCTCTAACTTAAGCTTGACTGCTTATGCCAAGCTACCAGAGGGTTAAGCACAAATTAATATGGGATTTACTTGTGTCCTCACCCTGACAGGAATTGTGGTTTCTGCTTGAGTATGGTTTCACCCCCCGCAACCAGTAACCCAATTTCCAACAACCATCATGTGGGCAAAATTGTCTTCCTAAACCCCCTTTTAAGCCTATATCTATCTACAAAAACTGGTCTGTTCACATAACCCTCATAAATCCTCAGTAAACCACCCAGTATATATCTGACCTCCCATTTGCCACCAGACTCCAGTGTCAAGGTGCAAACCTCTTGCATTAAATCTCCAAATTGCGTGCTGGTATCAGATCTGGAGTGTTGTAGTCCTTGCCGAAATTTGGGGCTCCCCGCTGGACCCTCCTCTTCTATTAAGCTTGGTAAGGAACATACTGAAGACATGAATAAAGCATTTCTGGTAAATAACGACAGACGAGAGTCTCTATTTTAAGATTTACCCAACTAATTAAAGTACAGAAATGCATAGGCGGGTTCATCCAAGTTTAATCATTAGGCATTCAATTCAATATAAAATCTAGCAAAGTCAGTAGAGTTAAAATATCAAGCATAGATTCGCCTTCACAGAATGAAGAAAGGGTCTGTCATTCACATGGAGAAATCACACCCTTTTTTAGGGCTTTAGACAAAAGCTTCATACATTTACTACATTAATACATGGTTCACATACTCATAACCAATACAATTTAAGCAAACAGCAACATTTGCAATAAATTACATTAGAAGATTTTCTCATCTATTCTAATACATGGAGCTCTAATGTTCACGACATCTGTGTTTACCACATGAAATTTTACATAGTATGTTATTCACTCTGGACAGTCGCTCTGTCCTTGGGAAAGTACACTCTGCTCAGGTAGGTACGGGAAATCATTTTTTAAGCAAGTGAGATCTACAAGTCTTTATTATGACACAGAATAAACAGTAGCTCAAGTCACATGCTGGACAGCAACATCATGAAAGATGGACAACGAGACTTAAGTTGTCCTAAGTTAGAAAATACATGAATTCTTATACTCTTAGCATTACATTTTTGAAATTTAAGCAACCCATGTTCACACCAGTAATCTCCCGAACATCTTTAATCCAGGGCATATTTTTCTCATCCTCCTGTTTCATCGTGAAGGCTTATCCATTTCTGAACAAAGGCCAACTATCCTGAGATACCTTACTTTTCCAACTCCGTCCGTGAAAGCAAACAAAAATAAAACAAATTGAACCTAACCATCATCTAACTGAAAAAAACACATGCAGCAAGATTTTAGGGAGGGAGGGTTGCCGTAACCACAACAGAATAGGAAGCTTTCCATTGTGCACCAGCACAAATCTTAACTGGCCATGGCTAGCAACAACTGGCTGAGGCCCTCATTGCCCGACACAGTGCAATCACAAAAGACTACCTCCTTAGCGTGTATTCACAAATCTGCACTCTTGGCACCTTGCCTCGTGGATTAGACTCACAGACTCACTAAATGCAGAAAGAAAGCGTTCACCCTCCCTTACAATCACATTAATTTCCTTTTACATAAAATAGGCTAGCTACATCACCATCCTTAATCTTCAGTCCAAGACTCAGTACCTATCTGTCCTGATATTATCCCTATCATCCATTGTCTAACTAAATACCTATCATCCAGAAATATCAGATCATCCTCCTCCAACCCCTCTCCAACCCTTTTGTACTGGGTTGTGTGTCCAGGAACTAAGAAAACAAGCAACTCTTCCATAGCATCTTAAACTAACAACAACAGCAAAATCCTGCTCTGCGTTTTCCTGACCCACCACAAAACCATACCAGCTTAGACCTTGCTATCTCCTCAGCAACATCACTTATCAGAAGATCATGATTGCTATTGAATCCGACCCCCAACTGCACAACGCATATCCCACAACTCCATAATGTAGTATTCATTATTGCCCCAAATAGTTCGTATTCTTCATTTTCTCTGTGCCCAAATTCCCAAGTTCCCACTCACTGACAAAATGTTTGCCTCATGCTTTTCAATTTCCTTTTGTCTCAATCAGTATCCACTAGCATCTGCGTTCCCCCTCAAAATGCTGTCCAAATCAGACCACTCTACATGGGATTCCCTAATTTTATCAAATCCCATCTCTTTTTTTCAGTGACTCTACATCTGTCAACTGAAGTAATCATTTTACACTGAATAGGGAACCAAAACATTGAGATAACCCCCATGTGAAAATGTGTTAAAGTTGACCACTCCCACTACACCGTTCTTTCCGCACCAATGCACCTTTATTGCCTCAACATTTAAACATTGCTTCTCAGCCCATATCATGAATGAATTGGCACAGATGAAAACATTCATCATTATGTTGTCTGTCCTAGTACACTACCTGCAGAAAGCAGCATCAAAGGGAATGTGTTGCAAAAATGTACAATTGCTAATCGAATTGTGATATGTTTGATGGGCCTGCATACCATCTACAGCCTCGGGACATCCTAACCCAAATGCCTCCAACCTGCTACTCTTAGAAATCCAGCATTTTAACCTCTGTTGTCACACCTATCCTGAAATATTGTATTCAAAATTATAAAAAATTGGTATGCCCAAACTCCCACTCCTGTAAAAATGAAGGGTATACTTACTCAGGCCAGTACAACTGCCCCTAATTTACACCCTCAAACTAATGTCACACAGTCCATCTTGGGACACCTTTTTTAATTGGCATCTCATGATGGCAATCACATAATTAATTATTATAATGCAGTCAATCTGGGCAATCTCTGATGCCTCCTCACTCCTTATTTACACCTGTTATCTCTTGCAGAGCTATAAGATTGCAAAGTGGAAGACCTCATGCCACAGCCAACATAAGAAAGTGGTTAAGGAATATAAAATATAAACTACCAACACAATAAAGGGATTGGCATAGCAAATCAGAGCTGCCAGCATATCGCATTTTTAAAAAATGTGGATCTGTCTCTCTAGATACCCGCACCTCAGGGGTCGTCAAGCACTACACGTAAACACTTCCCTTACAGTCTGAAAGCAAAGATAAAACTCCTCCAACCAAGCCCCACATGCGGTAGCCTGTTGACAAGCGCTTCAGCACCTTACATAGGGCTAGTAAGCACTATACCAGTGATGCTCAAGTACAGCCCTCCTGATCTCCACCCTGATCTGTACATGCAGACTCCTTGGTCAACAGCAGCACTTGGCTGCTGTTTACTCGACTGAGCACTAACATTAAATGGAAAAAAAACTGGCAAGTATTTATGTGAAGGTTAATTGAAGTTAAAGAAAGGAAGTAACTAGGGTTCCCTGCACTGCTTAACTTTAGAAACAACTTAATTTTTAAAGAACTCTTGCAACAACAGCTAAAAAGTATCATCAAGTCTGTTCAGAATTCAAAAAGTGTATTTCATTAACATCATTAACATGCAGAACCAATTCACCTTACATCTGATTATATCAGTGCATTGATAAGTATTTTTTTAAAGTGATAATTTTCAAACATGAATTTGGAAACATTTATTCTTACCCCATACCCTGACAACAATGCCAATAGTGAACTAAGAGGCAAGTCAGTTGTTATGTGAACTCTTTGGATGGCCTCAGTTTCTATTATACATGAACAACATTATAGTTTATTACCATTTTAATTCCCAAATATAGCAATAAGCAACAAAAAGGTGACAAGTCCAGCTTTGCAAAGGGTCTTTAACTGCGCGGCAACAAGTGTTGCTGCATTTTTTGTAACTTATGAACCGTTTGAGCTAGAAACAAAATGTTTTTTTGTTCAAATCTGCAGTTTACGCAGCAGATGATGGATTATGGGTCAAATGCGGCAAATCTATAATTATGCGAAAATCGCCGCAGCCGCACAATCGCATCAGTCCAGTGGCCCTGACTATACTAATACTATTATACACTACAACAAGCAATAGCAAAGTCAATAACTTGGTACTTGGCGCAACGCAAATGTTTAAATATTGGAAGCATGTGTGACAAAAAGGAGGAACACATGGTTTATACAGATAAGGGTGCCCAACAACTTGAAGAATGGAAAAAAAAACACTGGGAAAGTAATGAACTGACGCACCAACCTGACAGTAAAGCGCATTCCTCTTAGACTTATGCGCATGCGGTCAGGCAAAATGGCGTCACTCACAGTGCCTACGGCTCAAGTCAAGTGGGCTAGCTCCTTGCCTCACCCTCAGTGCTTTAGTGGGTGTAAGCAAAATGTGAGTGACAGTTTGTAGCTTGACCAAAACCCCTTCTAGGTGTGAATGTATGTATGCATTTTTTTACTATTAATTTATGAATACATGGTTGTAGTTGAGATCTTAAAATGGCAAAGAATGACAATAACACAATGCATCAGGATTTCATAATGAGAAGAAAGCACTAGGAGTGACTGAGGCTGAACTTGGGGGCTCGTGACTCCCGCCCCCATTGGTTGTATTATTTTGCATTGATGACAGCAGTGGATAATTACAAGAGCACTTAACATGAACAATGGGCCCTGGCCGGGTGGAGAGGCTGCGGCAAAGCGCAGATTGTGTTTGGACTGAGCTTAGCCAAAGAAAGGCAATGCAATTTAACCTGATATCATGAATCGGACACGAGTGCCAATCAAAGGTGCTTTTTACCTGGCCTCTTGTCGACTCGGAAAAGAGAGAGGCGCGTGCTGTTGATAGACGGAGGACTGGAAGTGCGCGCTGATGAGGGACTTGGCTATCTGCCTATGTTTGGTCTGTGTATTTATTATTCCACTTCTCGCTGCTGCGTAAGTTATTCATAGCTGGGTTCGGACAAGAATTGGCTGCGCAGCTGCAGCTACATGCCTGCGCGCGATTAATCATCAGCGCGGTGTTCAGGAATGCTGCGGTAAGAGCGGCCCAGTATAAAAAAAAAATCACGAGCGAAGGACAGCAATATTGGAATTGAATTTCCGAATGGTGTTGCGTCTGTGCTGTTTTTATGCACTGACCCTGACAGAGGCACCCCCTGTTCTCTGGTTATTCCCCGAGGACTCGACATTGTAGATCTTCGATTTGCTTTGTCACTCTATGCACTTCAGACTTGTGTTCAGCGGACTGGGAAACGAAACCGGCCCTGGCAAACTGCTCGGGCGGGCCCCCCTGAGGGGGAGGGGGGTGTGGCCGAGCTGTTTGCGAGGGCCGGCTTCGGCCGATTTTGTTACAGGGGGCCGATATTGTGGGCCCCCTGTAACAAAAACGGCCCCAAGGGTTCAAAACCGGCCCCCACCCTGGCGGCCCACCGGGGAAACGCCCGGTGCCCGCTAGGGCCAGTCCGGCCCGATGCAAACTGAACTACACCGGGGCAGATTGTCGAAACAGCATTCCTTGTGTACAGTACGAGGTTATCACAGAATATTGTCCGCATGGGGATGTAGATTGGTAAAAGCGGGCAGACGCAAATATGGCATTGCCTTTGCCCCTGTGTAGGCTTCTGTTACTTAGGGAGGGATGCACACTGACGGAGAGGCTTCAGGGAGTGCAACCCTGTAGGACCCTGGACAAGGTGCATATTCAGCAAACACTCTCCGTGCCTTTAGGCTGCCATCACAGAGGGTTCCAGGGACACTTTCTAAACACATGTCATGAAGGGGTCACTGCCTCCCTTACAAATGGATGCCAGTATGTTCACGCACAGATATGGTTAGGATGTTCTCTTCCATAGTGTCAGTATGAGCACAGCTGGACCTGCATCTAACCATTTGGGGGTCAAGGACTGAACTCGCAGGGAAGTATGACCACCCTCACTTTTGGAGAGCTGTTACAGCCCCTGGAGGGCTAGTGGAGGCCACAGGCACACACACTGACGCATGGTCCTATGGAATGTGCTTGGGAGACCACACATTTATAGTTCCAGTGTTACCCAAGACCTTTTGATTTTACTAAAATGATATACATAATATACCTATAAGGGCCTCCACCCAATATTTTTCATTCATTGGTCTGTTATGTGTCATTCAAATTTTTCTTTCCTCACTACAGAATAAAGTGTGGAGCAGTGGGCCTGCCCACATCAGACATTAGGAAAATTCACTGTGACTGATGGCTTTCTCCTCTTTCACAAACCACACAACCGCAAATCCACACAAAGTAGTTCCCTTCAGTGCTAGAGGTTACCTGGCAAAGTGTGGTTTGCAACGCTCGAAAAATATTTTTTGCTTTTGGCCAATATGTATTTTTTATATTGGCGAGGGCCCTGCAGTTCTTCAAAAAAGAGTTTTGCAAAGCCCATGACAAAACAAAGCCAAAGGATTGACAAAGCCAACAACAGGCTGTTGGCTTTGTGAATGCTTGTTATGATTTGGGACAAAACGGACACATCCACTTTAAGTGAGCATGTACAAACCGTGGCCATACACCCATTTTTGGTAAAACCCTGGAGTCAGTACCAGCTCAGATATTGTCAAGCGCTGTAAGTAGCAGAACACCAGTTCTTTTGAACCCTCCATTGTCCTAAGCATAGCTTCCAGCCCTAAAGAGGATGCGAATTTGAACGTTTTCTTCGTTTTCTGTTCTAGGACTATCAAAAGGGTGCCAGACCTACATCACAGAAGGGATACCTTTGATTGCCAGGGGTCTGGCACCATACATCCATTTGTGGTAGCTTAGGGTGAGAGAGGGTTTATACAGGACGTGGTGTAATGTCATCTCCCACTTGCTGTAATTTCATTAATGACCCACTAAGAGTTGCTTCATCTCCACCCTCCCAATGGACTACATGGTACACAAATTTCTCGTAAGTGGTGATGGGAAAAAGCCTCATATTTTGTCACAAACATTGAACAAGAATTGGCAAAACCAGTAGGTCTGCCATTGGCTAACAGGCTTTTGGTTTTAGCAACTGTTGTATTGTTCTCTCATGGTTTTTGAAAATTGTTTTTTTGCAGAATCTGCCAGTCTCTCATCAATAAAAACCCCAGCTAAAGGCAAAAGTATCTTTAGATCTCAAAAAAGCACCCATTAACATAATAGTCCCTGACCCTGAAGGGAACTACTTTGTGTGTGGATGTGCTCCTTGTGGAAGGGAAGCATGTCGTAACTCATACTGAAGTCAACCAATGGCTGAAGACTAGTGGACTGACCCATTGCTAGTGATGTATGCAGGAGTGGGCGGAAGAAAAATACGAATGACACAACAATGACTAATGGATAAAGTATGGATGGAAAGGTACATAACTGTGTTACACACACATAATTGTGTAATATCAAAAGATCTTGGCTAACACCAGACCTGAAAAAGACAATTGGTCTGCCATTGGTAGCCAGCCTCTAGCCTTTGCTAATGCTTTTTTTGTAATGTTTTTGTAAGCCTTTATTACAAATAGATAGAGTCGAAAAGACAGAAAGAGAGGCATGCAAAGACAGATAGAGAGAGTTGCATAGACAGATAGCTGGATAGATTGGTATAGATAAGCAGACAGTTGCATATAAAGAGATGGTTGAATAAACATAGATGGTTGCCTACATAGATAGATAAATAGAGTTGTAACTATAGATAGATATTGTTGCATAGATAGACAGATAGAGTTGCAAAGATAGGCAGATAGCTAGAATTGCAAAGATAGACAGCTTGAGTTACATAGATAAATATATATATATATATATATATATATATATATTCACTGAAAAAACCATAGGTTTTAGGGACAGTTATAGTTACTTGGACATTGCACTCGTACAAAACCCGTGAAATTCCCCCGTTATAGTTAGTTCAGCTAACTATAACTCGCGCCCCCGCAATGCACTGCTGATGACGTCACATATTACATCACTCATGACATGGACAGTGACATCACTGATGACATCACTGATGACATCTCAAATGACATCACTGATGACATCATCCAGTGACTGTGTGTTTCTGTAAAGTTTAAATATTTTTAATATATATAGGAAAAGACGTATTGAAGAATGAGTGGGTGTGTAAGTGTCTGTATGGATGATTTAGTAGGTGCGTGACTGACTCTATAAGTGAGTGATTTAACGTATCTTACTGAATGCATGGGTTAGTGACTAAACTGGGTGAATGTCTGTATCCGTCTGTCTGTTGCTGTGTAAGTGGCTGCATGTGTTTGTGAATAGCTAAATGAGTGTCTATATGAGTTATTGAATGCTTGTCTGAGTATCTGTATGGGTGCCTGAGTGTTTGTGTGGGAGGGGTGTGTGCAACTCTGTGCATAGATGTGTGAGTGGGTGATTCACTGGGTGGATGGTTTCAAGAGTGCACCTGTGATAGACTGTATGGGTGGGTAAGTGTGTGTAAGAGTGTGTTAGTGAGTGAATGTATGTCCCAGTGGTACATGTGTGAGTAACTACATATGTGAAAGGCAGTATATATGTGTGTTGGAGTATATAAATAGCTATAAGCAAGAGTGAGTGATTGTGATAGTGGCTGTATGGATGAGTGTGTGCTTGTATCAGTGATTGTATAAGAGCGTAACAATGTGCTACTATTTGTATGAGTAAGTGAGCTGGTGTGTGTATAACTGTATAGGTGAGTAAATGGCAGTGTGTTTAATTATTTGCATGACTGACTAGGTGTCTGAGTATCTCTATGGATGAGTGGCGTTGTTTGAGTGTCTATATAGGAGTAAGAGTGCATATGATAGTCCTGTACTGAGTGACCGTAAGTATGAGTGACTGTACGGGTGAGTGAGTGGATGTGTGTGTGTAGACCTAAGAATCAGTGAGTGGGTATGTAGTTATTGGTGTTGGAGTGTCTATGGTTTTGCGAATGGCAGTCTGTAATTTAGAGTGGGTGTATCAAAGATTATATTAGGGTGTGAGGAGGTGCATCAGATTATCACGTGGATGATGTCATCAGTGATGTCATTTGAGATGTCATCAGTGATGTCATCAGTGATGTCACTGACCATGTCATGAGTGATGTAATATGTGACGTCATCAGCAGTGCATTGCGGGGCGCGAGTTATAGTTAGCTGAACTAACTATAACGGGGAATTTCACGGGTTTTGTACGAGTGCAATGTCCAAGTAACTATAACTGTCCCTAAAACCTATGGTTTTTTCAGTGAATTTCAAAGGTTTTTTAAATGCTAATTTGTAACTATAACGTGTCTGAAACCTATGGTTTTTTCAGTGAATTTCAAAGGTTTTTTAAATGCTAATTTGTAACTATAACGTGTCTGAAACCTATGGTTTTTTCAGTGAATTTCAAAGGTTTTTTAAATGCTAATTTCTAACTATAACGTGCCTGAAACCTACGGTTTTTTCAGTGAATTTCAAAGGTTTTGTAAATGACAATTTTTAAATGTATTAATTGTTATATTAATTTTTTTCATACTGATTTACTACATTTTTAGAAACAATTTTTTTTTACAGATTTTATTTTTTAAATTACATTGTAATTACATTATACATTACATTACAAAAAATACTTTCTCAGAATGAATTACTTTAGTTTAAATACTTTGCACATAGGCAATAGACTTTTAAGTACAGTAGTTACAGTTGTTGCAATGGGCAACACATTTTCAAACACAATGCAACATTCAGCTCAATGTGAATTTCTAGTTAAATGCAATTAGTTACTTTATGGATTACTTTTCTAACCACAGGACTGGATCCTAGATTCAGTCCTGGTACATCTCCTGTAAACAGTTGAGTAAAAGCGTTTTGGTTACAGTCGTGATTTTTAAGGAATATTATTGTATTTTAAAAGTTGACACTTAGAAACTTTTTCTCATAGATTCACCAATGTTATCCTATGGAAGGAAATTCACTTAGCAGGTAAAAACTGTTATCGTTACTTTTTCTTACTCAGTGTTGGATCCTGGATCCAGCACTGGTGCATCTCCTGTAAACAGTTGAAAGAATGCGTTTAAGTCATACAGGTGATTTTTAAGGAATATTTGTAGTTTGTAAAAATCAACACTTTGAAACTTTTTTGCTGAAAACCAGACAATGGATTCCTATGGAAGTAAATATAAGTTACTGGTAAGTACGGTTAAAATTACTTTTCAGGATTAGTACTGGGCTGAAAGATGCAGCACTGAGGTCTCTCCTGATAACAGGTGAGTAAATCGGAATTCGTATTTCGGCTGATTTTAGAGGAATATTTTAAAGTTCCAAAACTCCACACTTAGAAGAATTTCCAAGTGAAACCAGTCAATGTTAGCCTATGGAAGGAAATTCAAGTTACTGGTAAGTACGGTTAAAATTACTTTTCCGGACCAGTACTGGGCTGAAAGATACAGCACTGAGGTCTCTCCTTATAACAGGTGAGTAAATCGGAATTCGTATTTCGGCTGATTTTAGAGGAATATTTGTATGTTTCAAAAATCAACACTTAGAAACTTTTTCAGCAAAAAGCAGGCAATGATATCCTACGGAAGGAAATTCAAGTTACTGGTAAGTACGGTTAAAATTACTTTTGAGGATCAGTACTGGGCTGAAAGATGCAGCACTGAGGTCTCTCCTGATAACAGGTGAGTAACTCGGAATTCGTATTTCGGCTGATTTTAGAGGAATATTTTAAAGTTCCAAAACTCCACACTTAGAAGAATTTCCAAGTGAAACCAGTCAATGTTAGCCTATGAAGGAAATTCAAGTTACCGGTAAGTACGGTTAAAATTACTTTTCAGGACCAGTACTGGGCTGAAAGATGCAGCACTGAGGTCTCTCCTGATAACAGGTGAGTAAATCAGAATTCGGATTTCGTCTGATTTTAGAGGAATATTTGTATATTTCAAAAATCAAAACTTAGAAGAATTTCCAAGTGAAACCAGTCAATGTTAGCCTATGAAGGAAATTCAAGTTACCGGTAAGTACGGTTAAAATTACTTTTCAGGATCAGTACTGGGCTGAAAGATGCAGCACTGAGGTCTCTCCTGATAACAGGTGAGTAAATCGGAATTCGTATTTCGGCTGATTTTAGAGGAATATTTTAAAGTTCCAAAACTCCACACTTAGAAGAATTTCCAAGTGAAACCAGTCAATGTTAGCCTATGAAGGAAATTCAAGTTACCGGTAAGTACGGTTAAAATTACTTTTCAGGACCATTACTGGGCTGAAAGATGCATCACTGAGGTCTCTCCTGATAACAGGTGAGTAAATCGGAATTCGTATTTCGGCTGATTTTACAGGAATATTTTAAATTTCCAAAACTCCACACTTAGTAGAATTTCCAATTGAAACCAGTCAATGTTAGCCTATGGAAGGAAATTCAAGTTACTGGTAAGTACGGTTAAAATTACTTTTCAGGACCAGTACTGGGCTGAAAGATACAGCACTGAGGTCTCTCCTTATAACAGGTGAGTAAATCGGAATTCTTATTTCGGCTGATTTTAGAGGAATATTTGCACAATGGTGAAGGGAGGGGCGGGGCCTGAGGTGACATCTGTGCAAACGCGCCCCGTGGCGCGTTTTAAGTTGGGGGATTAAGTCCCCTTGAATCCTGAGGGTCCCTAGGGGCCAACTAGCCCACCAGGAACCTCCAATATGCGCCAGGGGCTGCGTTGCAGAGACGTGTAGAGAGGCCACACCCCTTTTACACCTCTCTGCAACGCAGCTCTGTGGCGCTTTCTGGATGTACCTGTTGGGCTAGTTGGCCCCCAGGGACCCTCAGGATTGAAGGGATTTAATTCCCCATCTTAAAACGCGCCACAGGGCCTGTTTGCACACATGTCACCTGAAGCCCCGCCCCCTCCCTTCACCACTGTGCAAACGCGCCCCGTGGCGCGTTTTAAGTTGGGGGATTAAGTCCCCTTGAATCCTGAGGGTCCCCGGAGTCCAACTAGCCCACCATATACCTCCAAAAGCGCCACAGAGCTGCGTTGCAGAGAGGTGTAAAAGGGGTGTGGCCTCTCTACACGTCTCTGCAAGGCAGCCCCTGGCGCATACTGGAGGTTCCTGGTGGGCTAGTTGGCCCCAGGGACCTCCAGTATTCAAGGGGAATTTGTTGCCCCTCTGCAAACGCGCCAGGGGCGCATTTGCAGAGTGGTGAAGGAAGGGGTGGGGCCTGCGGGCCCGATCGTTTTTTTTTTTTTGTCCCCTGCAGGAAGGCTGTGTGACCCCCCTTCCTTTTTTCTCTTTTTGGGCCCTGGGGACCCCATCCCCCAGGGCCTTACCCCTTTTTTAATTTTTCAAAAAAAAAAAAAACGGGAAGGGGGCCGCGTGGCCCCCTTCCCTGGGCCTGTATTGGCCCCGGGGACCCCATCCCCCGGGGCATGGCCTCTATATTTATTATTTTGAGGGGGGCAGCGTGGCCCCCTCCTCTGGCCATTTTAAGGCCCCGGGGACCCCATCCCCGGGGCCGGCCTTTCCATTTTTTTTTTTACATTTTTTTTCTCTGTTTTGGAGAGGGGGCCACGTGGCCCCCCTCCCGGGCCACTACTTGCCCCGGGGACCCCATCCCCCGGGGCTGGCCCTCTCCGTTGGGGACTGTGGGGGGGTCCCCAATCCCCCCACAGTCCCGCCGGCTCCCCACGTCCCTTGGGAGCCGGCATTGCTGTTCCACATGGGGAGCAGCTAACATGCTGCTCCCCATGTGGAAAAGCAATGTGCTTTGGATATTGGAAGAGAGAGCAGGTTTCCCTGCTCTCTCTTCCAATATCCAAAGCAGTTTGCAATGACAGGACGGGAGCCGCGAGGCTCCCGTCCTGTCATTGCAAACAGCAGTGTCCCGGGGGTAGGCACCCCGGGACACTGCAGGAGCCGGCCCTGGGGGGTGGTGGTCCCCAGGGCCATCAAGGGCTCCAGGAGGGGGCCGCGCGGCCCCCCTCCCATTCAGTACACAGCCCCGGGGAGGTGGTGGTCCCCGGGGCTCTGGGGTCCGTAACGGACCCCCATATTAAAATGTTTAGTGCCCCGGGGAGGTGGCGGTCCCCGGGGCGTGTGGGGGGCTGAAGCCCCCCACACTGGTTTTATTTTTAATTAAAAAAAGCCCCGGGGAGGTGGTGGTCCCCGGGGCTGCGGGAGGGCTCAGAGCCCTCCCGCACCATTTTTCAAAAAAGCCCCGGGGGTGGCGGTCCCCGGGGCTTGGGGGCCCTTTGAGGCCCCCCACACGTTAAATTATCCCCCCACCATGCCCCCGGGGCTTGGGCCACCCGGGGGCCAATTAACATCGAAGCGCGGGAGACCGCGCTTTGATTTTTTTTTTTCCGGCAGGATTCGCGCACCCTGAGCGCATCCTGCCGATTTTTTTAAAACATTTTTTTTATTTTTTTTGCCCAGGGGGTCCTTGTGGGACCCCCTGAGCAAACCTAGGGGGTCAGGGGGTTTCTACCCTGCCCCCTTTGTGCGCTTTGCGCACTTGTTTCTGTCCCTCGGTTCTACCGAGGGACAAAATGGCTGCCAACATTTCCTGAATCGGAATGTTGACAGCCAGCTGACAGCCAATTAACATGCAGCTCGTGATCGGGACGGTGCGCGCAGGGTGCGCTGAGGGTACGCGGACCCTACTCGGCCATAGATATCACTAACTTTTTACTTTTCATTTTCTCAGCAACTACTGAACGGATTTACACCATTTAACAAAAAGGGTTCTTTCTGAACCAAGAACTACCTCTTTGCCAAATTTGGTGTAATTCCGTTCAGCAGTTCGAGGCTGTAGCCGTGTCTAAAGTTTCCTATGGAAAAGTGCATGGGGAAAACGCGTTTTGGGACCCCCCTTTTTTCTCGGCCCCCACTTGACGAATCCCCCGAGACTTTCAGGGTAGGAGCGGACCGGAGCGGGCCACAAAGTTTGAAAATTTCGCGAAGATACGTCAACCGGCAAGAGAGTTATTTCAAATAGAATGTCGCGGATTTCCTATGGATAATAGGTTGTAACTATAACTATCTACTGGCGACCGCCAGTAGATAATATATATATATAGATAGACAGACAGACAGGTAGGCAAATAGACAGACATGTAGATAGATAGGCAGACAGGTAGATAGATAGGCAGGCAGGTAGATATAAGGACAGGCAGGTAGATAGAAAGACATAGAGGCAGACAGATAGGGTTACAAAGACAGATAGGCAGACAGATAGGGTTTCAAAAGTAGATAGACAGACAGGAAATTGGAATAAATGGCACAACTTCAATTAGTAATGTGATAGGTGCATGTCTAAATAAGCATGACACACAAGAGCACTTAAATCAAACTAGAAATCCATACAAGCAGAACATACAGACTAAATTGGTTTACATGTATAACTGTACTCCCCAATTAAAATACATGCCTGCATGACATATAGGAGTGCAGCATAAATGCACTTTATTGTGTGCATACTACAAAGAGGATAACTTTTTAAAGAACAGTTTAAAATGGATACAATCCTGTGTGCTGTCAAATAGCAGCAGTCAGATAAACAGAGGCCACTCCAAAAGGAATTTGCAACAGCAGTAGTCAGAGGGAGAAAGCATCCTGCTATCACATCAGGCTCAAAGCAAACAGGCAACATCACAAAATAAAAAGATGGATGGAGTGTTGAAACTTTTCAATGCTTGTTTCCAGTCCAGGGAGGACCTGGACTGGCAGTTTGGGCTGGACTGTTCACTTGGGGAGCAGGGTCAAGACTGATTTGCTCCGCCACCATATCAACAACAGTTCTCTCAGTGCATTGTGGTTATTGAAGTTCATTGCAATTATTTATACTCACAAGTAAAACGTGTATTCCACTGGGTACGGCCTAAATCATAAATATCCGAGTGTTAAGATGTTTCTTAAAAACAATCAGATTGGTCTGCCTTCTCAATAAAAGTGGTAGAAAATTCCAGGCTTTGGTGACCTGGCAGGTGATCTGCCACCTTGACAAGATCTCTTTATCTTTGTAATCTATAAGAAGGCACTATAGGTAGATCGCAATACTCTGGCGGGAGCGCACCAGGAGAAAAGCTGTTTGATGAATAGAGGTTTAGGATTAAGCAAATCCTTGAAACAAATACGGAGATGTTTGATCAGATTTCGTTTCTGGATTGAAAGCCCATGCAGGGTCCAGAAAAAACATTAAATAACTTGTAATTGAGGCTTGACGTAGGCAGGCAGTACTTTTTTCTTTAACTCAGCTGAAGTTATTTAATTGAATAAGTAGGTAGACCGAGATAGTGAGCATTACAGTAGTTTAGACAAGCTCCTACCACAGCTTGTATTGTGGGCTAGTGAGCCGATATGGGGTGGAAGGACAGGATTTTCCTTAAGATCTTCAAGTGTAAAATACAAGAAGATATAACTTTCTCAATCTGAGTTCAGAGACTAAATTAGATTTGGGGGTTAACCAAGGTCATCAGGCCATCAACCAGTGGACCAGAGGGAGAAGAACACCCCAAATGCTAGCGTCTCTTTCTTTCCCCAGAACTTAGTTTTAAAGAGTTGGTCAATATCCAATCTGCTACCCTTTCGAGCCCAAGGTGAAAATTATTACAGACACGATAACCTTTTCTGTCAAGTTTATGAATGGTCTGGATGTCATCAGTATAGCACATACATGTCAGCTGAAATTCTTTCATTATAATTGCATGGGAAGGGCATATAAAGATTTAGGGCCTGATTATGGGTTTGGCAGTGTGGGAGCAGTCCACCACGCCACCGCCCTGCTCCCATACTACCAAACCTCACCACATTCCGCCCGTCAGATTAAGAGTTACCTCATGGTCTGGTGTGCGGTCCTTTGGCATTCCCACAGTGGTGCCTATTAAAAAGACACCGCAATGGAGTGCCAAAGCCCGTTCCTCCATGGCATGGATTGTAAAGTCCATGCCTTGCAGGAAAGGGTGTGCATGCAGACAGGGGGCACACCATGTGCCCCTCTGCATGCATTCCATGGCCCTGAGGGAACAGGGGGCCTTGTAGGACCTACAAAGTTTCCTCACCGCCACAGCCATGGTGGATGTGAGGAAACTCGTAATATGCTTGGCAGTGCCGCAGCGGCACTGCCAGCATATTGCGGCCCTCAGACCACCATGCCACCACCAGGGATCGTGGATTCCTGGTGGTTGCAGTGGTCCCATTGCTGTCCGACCGCAGTACTCGTAATACAGCAGTCAAACCACTGGTGCGGGGGTCCACGACCATCACTGCACTCCACCGCGAGTTTGGCAGTCCTATGGACCGCCAAACTTGTAATCAGGCCCAAAATAAGGTGGGACTCTCAGAAGACCGCGAGTACCTCTGCTCTGATTAGGTGTACCTGCAGATTTGAAAGGAGCCATGTAGATGGTCTTACTGCAGCCAGGTAACAAAGACTGAAACCAGTTCAAATCCAGCTTTCACTCACCTACCTTCGCAAGCCTATCCACCAGCGAGGCATGGCAGGCAGTGTCAAGGGCTGTGGAGAGATCCGATAAAGCATGACTACTCATCTGTGAGGGTCTCAAGGCGCTTTCTGCGATTCAGTTGAAGAGCCAGATCTTGAGGTCCGTCCTGAAATGCAGCAGCGATGGTGATTGCCTGAGGAGCAGAGGCAGGGAGTTCCAGGTCTTTGCAGTGAGGTAGGAGAACAATCTTCTTCTAGCTGTGGTCTTACAGATCTGTGGGATGGTGGCCAGGGCCAGTTGGGCGGAGCGGAGATGTCTGGTGGGAGTGTAGAAGGAGAGGCGGTGGTTGAGGTATGCAGGTGTTGTGGTGAGCTTTGCAGGCGTGCGTGAGGAGCTTGAAAGTCATTCTTTTGTTGATAGGTAGCCAGTGAAGGTCTCTCAGGTGGCCGGTGATGTGGCTGCG
The DNA here is from genome assembly GCA_963921515.1 of Calotriton arnoldi. Taxonomy (NCBI): domain Eukaryota; kingdom Metazoa; phylum Chordata; class Amphibia; order Caudata; family Salamandridae; genus Calotriton; species Calotriton arnoldi. Next base: position 84,135 of record CAWUFW010007600.1, on the reverse strand, counting down.
GCGTGGGATGTTCAGGATGAGTCTGGTGGAGGCGTTCTGGATGTTCTACAGTTTCTTTTGAAGTTTCTGGGTGGTGCCGGCATAGAGTGCGTTGCCTTAGAGTCTGCTGCTGACGAGCGCATAGATGACCGTTTTCCTGGACTTGGTGGGGATCCACTTGAAGATCTTACGAAGCAGGCAGAGCATGTGGAAGCAGGAGGATGAAACAGCATTGATTTGGCGGTTCATTGAGAACGAGGAGTCCAGGATGATGCTGAGGTTTCGTGCGTGGTCTGTGGGGGCTTCCAAGCACTGCGGGATACCAGGAGTCATCCCAGGCAGAGGGGAAGGAGCCCAGGATGAGGACTTCAGTCTTGACTGAGTTGAGCTTGAGGCAGCTGTCTTCATCCAGGTGGTGACTGTCTACATCTCGTTATGGAAATTGCTCTTGGTGGCTGTGGGTTCGTCTGTGAGTGAGAGGATCAGCTGGGTGTCGTCGGCGTAGGAGACGATGTTGAGTCGGTGGCTTCTGACGATGGCTGCAACTGGGGCCATGTAGATGTTGAAGAGGGTGGGGCTCAGAGAGGATCCCTGAGGCACTCCGCAGCTGATCTCTGTGGGTTCTGAGTTGAACGGTGGAAGTCTGACTCTCTGTGTTTCGGCCGGTGAGGAAGGAGCGGACCCATTCTAGGCCTTTGTCATGGATGCCGGTGTTGTGGAGTCTAGCACAGAGGGTGTGGTGGGAGATGCTGTCGAAGAGGGCTGAGAAGTCCAGGAGGATGAGGGCAGTGGTTTTGCCTCAGTCGAGGAGGTTGCGGATGTCGTTTGTAGTGGCGAGGAGAGTGGTCTCGGTGCTGTGGTTGCTTCTGAAGCCCGATTGGGAGAGGTCCCGGATGTGGTTTGTTTTGATGAACTCAGAGAGTTGGACATTGATGGCTTCTCAATGACTTTGGCTGGGAAGGGGAGCAGAGAGATGGATCTGTAGTTCTTGAGGTCCGTCAGGTCGGCAGAGGGTTTCTTCAGCAGGGGTTGATCTCTGTGTGCTTCCAGTCTTCCGGGAAGGTGGCAGACTCAATGGTGCAGTTGATGGTGCGGGTACGATGGAGGTGCCGGCTCTGTAGAAGATGTGGTGAGGGCAGGCATCCAAGGGGGCTCCAGAGTGGATGCTCTTCATGATCCTGAGGGTGTTGTTAGAGGTGAGGGTGGTTCAGTTGGGCAAGGTCTGCTGGTGTCTGGAGACGTTGAGTGTGGTGATTGCGGGTGGGGTGGGTGGGTCTTGGGTTGCGAAGCTGTCGTAGCTCTTCTTGATCTTGCGGTGGAAGAATGTGGCGAGGTTGTTGCAGAGGTCTTGAGAGGGGGGAATGTCTGCTGTCTCTGTGCTGAGTTTGGCAAATCTTTTGACCATGGCGAAGAGTTTTTTGCTGTTGTGTGCGTTGGTGTTGATGCGTTCCTGGATGGCTGCTTTCTTTGTTGTTCTGATGAGGTGGTGGTGTGCGGTTACGGCGGCTTTGAAGGCTGCGTAGTCTGCCATGATCTTGCTGCTCCTCCATCTTTTCTTGAACATCTGCAGGTGTGCCTGGACTCTTGGACGGCGGAGGAGAACCAGCTGGCTTTCTTGAAGGGCTGCTTGCCTGAGGGTTTCCTGAGGTGAGCCAGTGTGTTGGCGCAGTCGGAGATCCAGCAGTGGAGGTTGCGTGCTGAGGTGTTGGCAACCGTGGATGTCGGTGGTGGGATTTTACTGAGGGCGGTGGTGAGCTGGTCTTCGGTGACCTTGTTCTAGCTTCTGCAAGGATTGTTGTGGGGAGGGGGTGACGTACGGTGGATTTGGTGAAGGAGAAGTGGATGCAGTGGTAGTCAGTCCAGTGTTGCTCGGAGGTGTGGCTGACGGAGATGTTGTTGCTTGCGTATTTGTAATACACTGTTCTGTACAGTAATGGAGAGTCTTTTGAGGTTTTTAAAATGAGGAGTTTTCTAAAATTTGACACTTGAAGTTTAAATTAAGACAAGTGAGAGTTTGCATGTTGATCCTTTCTGAGTGTTCTACATCCTCTTTTTACATTTTAAATTTAATAAGGGTGGACCCCAATGTACTGAATACATGTTAAGAAGAATAGGTCTAAGGCAAGGAAATGAGACAAAGTATCCTCGTCACATACCCTTCCTTGCTGCATCTCTCTCTCTTGCAGAGCCTTAAATGAGCAGTTCATGTGACTCACCTCCCTGAACTGATAAGGACTTTTCCATACTTTGAAACAGAATCATTTGATTGCTACATAATTTCTTAGATAAATGTGAAACGCGGATTCCCCAAAATAATTATAAATACCAGGTAGTTACTGCTGGTGGGTAGCTGTCTATTTTGCATTGCATGCTCCAGGCTTTACCGCTTTTTTCCAACACCTCTGGAACTCACTTTTGCAAACGTTCTATATACCAGACATATAATAAACTTGTGCATGTGTACTGCACCTCTGTACATCATGCATACTTTGCCTTTTTCCACACATGAATCAGACATGAGCCTCGAAAAAACGTTGTGAATCTTCCCCAAAAGCAGAGGCTGAGCAGGGGCCGCTACTCTCTATACAGCTGCCATACTCTTATGCACGAGTCTACGATGTGGCTAAACAGTTTTATTATGTTGCTCCACGCGAGAGCTTCCATTTTTTAAATTTCGTAGACAATAGGCAGCATAACAATTTTTTTCTAGATTTTTCAGAAATGTATAACCTTGCCACCTTACGGGAACCTTTGCTTTTTTAGGTAGATTTTAGATAAGTTTACTGCCAACTAAACCAAGGGGTTATCCGAGAACTGTCAATAGCTATCCTCACACGGTGCTGATGTGCCCTCTCCTTCCAAAATGGCTGCTACTCTTAAGGTAAGGGCGTGATATATTTAGTTAAATTATATAGGTCTGAATATTTAACTTTTGGATGTTTTCACATTTTCACAACTGGTAAAGGAAGGTGGTTAGGAGAGAAACCATCACCACAACTATCTTTAAAACAAAAAAATCATCAAATCGTATTTTTCTTCTTTTCTGGGGCACAGCCTACTCCGTGGCCAAGTCAATTAGTCCGGGCTTCCACTGACCGCCAATAGACTAAACAAAGTCCAACAAGAACCCAACAAGCAATTGAGCGACTTTTAAATCCTAAATCAAATACACCTTGAGTTATTGGAGCTCAGTACCTGTTGACATTAGCTAACTGCGATCTTACAAAAGCTTTGGGACACAATGATAATCTACTCCCATAACGTAAGCGGGGAGGGTGTGGGAGGGGGGGTGCACAAAACCTGTGTTGTCCCAAAGATGAAACTAAGTATTCTGCACTCATACAAATGGCTTGGCAAATAAACCAGGTCATTGTTTAACTATGTATACATACATATAGATATTACATATACCACACAGGATAATGTACTCTCTAAAGAATAGTGTAGGGTTACCCTGCCAAGGATGCTCTCCGGTGACTGACTGGTTTATGTTTGTCTCCAGGAGTCCAAAGCTACACAGTAAACTGCAGCAGTTAAAAGAACTTGGGGTCAGATGTACAGACACCCATTTGCAAACCAGGACAGGCAATTTTCCCACCAACTGGTTTGCGAATGAATGTGCAATTTGTGAGGCAACCTATGTACCAACAGGTCGCAACGCAAATTATGCATTTGCAAGGCAGTACCTCACCAACTAGAATGTCGGCAACTGATCATTGGTTAGCTGCCACAATTGCAGTCACAAAGCATTTCTGAATGCCTTTAAAAATCACAGGTAGGAGTGGGATGCCAAACTCACAACCTGCACCTATTTGTAATTCAGAAAGGTTCACAAAAATCTGCTTATAAGTAAGAAAAGCCCTCATTGACTGATAAAAGGGCTTTTTTTTTTACATTGCAGAAAGCACTATTGTGGGCACACATGCCACAATTTTGTGAATCACAGGTTAGCAACCACAACAGAACTTTGGATATCGGCCCCTAACCCCTCATTTCAAGTGCCACATGGTGTATTGAATAGAGCGAAAACTCAGTTTGCCCCCGTTGTACAGTTAGGGCCTCATTACAAATCTGGTGGTCCACGGACCAGCAGACTCCTGGGGGCGGGGCGGCTGCCTCCCGAAAACCCTATTACGATTAGGGTGGTCGGACCTCCATTGCCCCGCCACAGCCACCAGGGAACTGCCATTCCCTGGCGGTGTTGCGGCGGTCAGGGTGCATCAATTTGCCTGGCGGTAACGCCTTGGTCCTGCCAAGCATATTACGTGCTTCCTCTCCGCCATGGGTTTCATGGTTGTTCCTCCTCCATGAAAACCCTGGCGGAGAGGAAACAAAGGGGGCACTACAAGACCTCTGCGCCCTGGGGTGCATGCAGGGGGCACAACATGTGCCTCCCTGTGTGCATGCATCCCAGTTCCTCTACGGCATGGACTTTTCAGTCCATGCTGTGCAGGAACTGTTTTTGGCGTTCCCATTGCGGTGCCCATTTTTAGAGTCACCGCCGTGGGAATGCCATAAAAAAGTCCACCAGACAGGAGGAAACTCCTAATCTGGTGGGCGGCCTGACCACGGGTTTGGCAGTGCGGCGGCGAGGCAGACCCGGTGCCGCACCACCAAACTTGTAATCAGGCCCTTAGCGTGCATAACGGATTTCAGGCAAATTGCATTCAGTTCCACTGTTTTTGCACTCATAATTTCCCCCAGATTATACCTGAAGGAAACTGTGCCTGCAATGAAATGCAGTGGAATATGGGATGTAGCGGATTAGTTTACAGAAAAATGGTCATAAAGACCATTTTTGCACATTATTCTCCATTGTGTTGACCAAAAATTGATATTGCATGCAAAAACAAACCAGATACATGTGTAAACAATACTTCCCTAGTTCTTTTTTGCATGTGATTCTGATAAAGCTCCACTATACGTTACTATTAGTCAGTGTGAAATTTGCAAACGTGACTTTCGCCAATCTTGCTAAGGTTCATTTTTAATTCATTAATTTAGCAAAAGGTTTTAGTGTTTTTATCAAGAAGCTGGTTTGGGGATACTATAAGGCAATTGAAGGCAGTTGCATTAAGGTGCCACCACAGTGTGGCACAAGAGTTCAGCAAACATATAAGTAGCACTACTAGCAAGGGAGGGGGCAAAATGGTAAAATTACATTTTGTTTGGAACTCTCAAAACCTGTGCACTAGAATTTTCAAAAGGTGCATTGCCATCAGGTGCAATAAATTTAGAGGCCTTCTTACTGGATGGTTTTCCTGTCTCAGTTTGGAGATTATGCAGCAATGACTGTGACTTGGCATTACAATCAAGAACCAAGAAATTGTGACTTGCAGATATCATCCAGATGTAAAACCCTATCAACAGAGAGCGCTGAATCCTATCCACTAGAATACCAAGGTGCGTAGTGTCAAACCCTATCAAACCACTGTCAACACCTATTAAAGAATCGTGGTTCGACCATGCTCATTTGTAGGGAAGGATGTGCCTATTTTGCACACAATTCAAGTGACAATATAGTTTCAGACTACCACACCGAGCTCTGGGTTCTAACATCATGCATTAATGTAAACAGAAGGCAATGTACAGACCACTCAGCTAATGGTCACAGTACCATTTCACCAACACAATGCATTAAAACCAGTGCCACATTCTGCATACTACATAATATCCCGGAATGCACCATGTTGTATTCAATTATACCAAGTAATACATTTAAAAATAAGTACGGGTCCCCAACATTTTTCGTGGGAAGCTGAAGGAGGAGCTGTTCTGTGCTAGGGAGACAGGCCTTACCTTCTTCACTTTTTGTTCATGCCACGGCAGCAGCTATAGCACCACTACCAGTGGAGTCCCTGACCACCTCCGATAGGACTCACCGATTGGCTTTACAATCAGCCAGGCTGAGGAGCAGCATGCACATCTTCCAGGAATGTGGGCAACAGGCTTTCTTTTATTTCTATAGTGGTTTGCGGAAGAAGGGCTGACAATAGACTGAATGGTTAAGGATCACTGTTTTAAGTGTTTTTCTCTTGTTTCTATGACCTTAGTGGAAATAAAATTGAGACTGGCCTCAATAATGATCAACTAAGTTAATGGTGGCCGTGTCCGCACCAGGCCCTAGCTCCCCGCTTTGAAACGCCCTGCTGGGCTGACATCGCCGTATATATATTCGTTGTGCCCACGCATCATTCTCTTAGTTGTAAATTTGTAAGTATTGAATAGCCTTACGTAGCCCGCATAGACCATTCACTGGGATTCCCTGGGTACTCATTGATCTACTATGGCAAGGATGTACAACAATGGAGATTTTAAGATTGTCAGTGATTGAGTATTGTCACCGCATTTACTGTTGGTAATTGTTTGGTTGGTCTTCTCTTGTTATTCTCCTAATTGCCCTGGCTGATCGAGAACTCCTAGCAATACTGTACTTATGTCATGATTGACATCATTGATGTAATGGACGCACTGTATGTATGTAACTATTATACGATGAATGTGCTCTATCTGCCTAACTAAGTTAACGGTGGCCGCAGTGATGACATACAACCGTTGTCATTGAAGGTAGAAGAGAACATCCCAGCTTTCAAAGTTTACTTGTATAATCTCATGGATTAGAGTCTGGAAGAAGCAAACAGTAACAACTGAGGGAACCATCAAAGCACTCAACAGCTAAACATGAAGTCTCTCGACAGAGCCCGGACAGTGGAGAGTAGCGATGACTAATGCCATTTCTAAAGACCTGCTTGTTGAATTATTCTATGTTCTCTAAGCACTTAACAAGTCTAACTTAAATAGCAAGTAGACCATGAAGATATTTACAATCCTCTTTACAATTTGTGCATGAAAATATTTCCAGTGTTTGCAAGTCAATTGCTGTTTTTGGCAGAGTACACCAGGTGCTGCAACAACCTTTTGGAGCCCTCTTTAAAAAAATAGTCTATATGTGGCTGATTTAAAGAATCCTGCTCTTTGAGTGCCTAGTCAAACACATAGATGTATATAAAATATATATATATATATATATATATATATATATATATATATGTATATATATTCACTTTAAAAAAAAACAAAGGCTCTAAATTCACCCACACAAAACCATAGAAATTCAGCAGTTATAGTTAGAGTTATCTTAAGAAACTATGAATAATGCCCTAAGGTAACTATAACTCGCACCCCCGCCATGCACTGCTTTCTCAGCTATAATTTTACCTCAAATGTTGTATTGATATTATCAATGATGTCATAGAAGATGTCATGAGTGATGTAATATGTGGGTTAATTAACAGTGCATGGCAAGGGCGCAAGTTATAGTTATCCTAGGGCACGCGTTATAGTTTCTTGAGAGAACTCTAACTATAACTGCTGAATTTCTATGGTTTTGTGTGTTTAAATTCTGAGCCTAACTATAACATCCCTGTAACCTTTAGTTTTTGTTCGTGAATTTCTAAGGTTTTTTAAAATTCTATTTCCTAACTATAACGTTCCTGTAATCTTTGTGTTTTTTCAGTGAATTTCTATGTTTTTTTTAATGCATAGTAATATTTAATTACCATATGTCAATCCAACCTCTGTGGCGCATGGGCATGGGGCTTTCTCAGGCCCCAGGGGCCCCATCCCCTGGGGCCAGAGGTGGGTGCTCCAGTGCTCTTTTGGGGCACCCACATGCCTATGTTGGGGGCCGCAGAGGGAGCCCCAGGGCCAGAGCCAGCATTGCTTCCGCCCAGAAGGAGCAGCTATTTATGCTAGCTCCGTCTGGGCAGGAGCAATATGTGTTCTGTTTCCCTGCCTGCATCACTGCGGGCAGGGAAACAGACTACAAGCCTGCTCCCAGTCTGCGGGAGCATCTTTAAATCTCTTGTGGGCTGGGAGCAGGCTTAGGGCCTAATTTATATGTTTTGGCGCAGGACAGAGCAGTAAGTCACTTTGCTACGCTGCCCTGCATCAAAAGGAAAGGGCAGGAATGCATTGTATTTATAATATACGCTGCATTCCTGTCCTTTCCCACTGCGCTGGAGCCACTTTGGCTGCCTTGCGCCAATACAGGCACCCTTGCACCATGCTGCAAGGGTGTCTGCGTTGTTGGCAGAATTGTTTTTGTGAAGGAAGGGGCACCTTCCTGCATAAAAACAATCCTAAGAGGCATTTTCCTATTTCTCTGCAGCACACATAGTAAGAGGAAAAGACGAGGAGAAATAAACATATTTCTCCTCGTTACGCCTGCCCTGGGGAGGCATACAGCTTTGACACATTCCCAGGTATACAGATCCTTGTAAATCAGGGAATGCTGTAAAGGTGAGCTGCTTCCTTGAAATAAGACAGACTTCTCTGAAGAAGTGATAGATGCCAGTTTATTAGGTACAGCAGTTACAGAGACCTCATCCACCATCAAGCCAGGTCCAACTGACACTCCCTCAGAAATCCACATTCCAACCTAGCAACCACCTACATTCTGATCCCTTACATCATCACTTAGATACCAACACTACTACAACATAGATAAATAGAGAACACCACCTTACCTCCCTCCTAATAACCCAACAATTTGGATAAATACAAAACGAAAAAAAATACGGCAAGATAAATAGAAAATGCTGACAATATTTTAGCAGATGCAGTCTTGTAATCGAAGTGGAATCCTTCTTGCACGAAGAGGCCTACTGACCTCCTCTTGCCCAACAGGTGTTTTTGTGCCACAAACCCCATTTGATTGACACTTGGCAACTCTATTAAGGTTCCAAATTTTATGATCATGTGTTTTTTTTATAGCATTCTTAAACACCTTAAGAATCTTAACTGGTTGACTGAATTTAGACTTCCTCCCATCTCTCCTTGGTGACTTGATCGTGACCCAATCAACCACACTCACTATGGTCCTTTTTACCGCCTTTCTCCCATCATACCACACTTTCCTTTTTCCCCTGCTTTGCCCTCTCTCTCTCTCTCTCCACCCCTCTGGGCTACCCACACCATCATCCACAACACTTCTTTTTGCAGTGAGCCACAAGGGAGTCACTTCAGTATTTGCAAGTCTACCTTTGAACAAACGAAAAGGAGCCACACCAGTTCAGAAATGAGGTGTAAATCTGTATTCTCATACCCTTTTCCTCATAGCGACTTCCCAATCTCCTTCAGATACAACGGCTTGTTGTTATGTCTTTTTGAGTACCTTCACAAATCTTTCCACTACACCATTAAACTCTGGGTGGTACAACGCCGCTTTCTTATGCTTGATACCTCTCTCTAATGGAAACTCTTCTACTGCCCTAGAGATAAACGAACCCCCATTATCTGACAAAATGAACAACGGAAAACCCTCCTGTTCAAAAAGTTCCTCCAAGAATTCAATAACCACCACTGATTCAACAGAATTAACAACCTTGATCTCAGGCCATCTGGAAAACATATCAAAACACACCAATACATACCGGTCCTGAGATTTTAACCTGACTGGGCCTAAAATGTCAACCGCAATGTCAGACCACGGACCACTGGCTTGCTCTCTTATTACCATAGGTTGTGTCCTGCACTCAAAATCACTGCACAAGCATTGCGCACAATCTCGATATGTATATCTATGGCCGGCCACCAATAGACTTCTCTGATTCTTTCTTTTGTTGTGGCAATACCCATTTGACTAGCATGAGCATTACTCCCCAATTTGCTCCTCAGACTACAAGGGGAAACCAATTTGCTACCCCACATAAGAAGACCATCAACAATGGCTAACTCCTCCCTGACCTGCCAATATCCTTTAAGTTCACCCTCACAATCCTTCTTCTCACCCCAGCTACCTAGAACCCTCGCCATCACCTGTTGCAATTCCTGATGATTAATCAAACACTCTCTCCATTCACTCTCAGAAATCAAACCCTCACTGATCAGGCAGATATTGACCTCCTCCTCAAATTCTTCACCACCAAACCAGTCACCTTTCTCAGACACATCAGTTTCACTACCACTAAGTTCGGAAAGACAATCAGCTAAAACGTTATTAGAGCCGGGTAAGTAAGAAGCCGCAAAATCAAATTCCGCCACCACCCACTTTCTTATCCAATGCAACGCAAAATAAATGCCTTATTTGGTAAAAACTTCTTTTAACGGCTTATGATCATTCAACACCTCAAACCTCTTGCCCCACAGAAATTTCCTCAACTTGCACACCGGCCAAAAAACACCTAGAGCTTCCTTCTCCACAACCGAATAATTACATTCAGCTCCTCTCAACAGTCTAGAGATAAATAAAATGGTCTTCTCCTTACCATCTACTTTTTGTAATAATACAGCTCCTAACCCTTTCGAGCTGATGTCCGTCATCACATAAGAACATTTTGTAGGATCAAAGCTTCCCAGATTTGAAGCTTCACACAAGTATTTCTTAATACCTACAAACTCACTGTCACAACCTTGGCACCACACAAATTCACTCCCTTTCTTGAGTAGCGCTTTCATACAGCAGGTTTTCTCTTCAAAATTTGGGACAAACCTATTATAGAATTCAGCCATCCCAGAAATGTCACAAGCTCCTCCTTGTTTTTAGGAGGAAGAAGATTACAAATAGTGTCAACCAATGAAGCCTTGGGTCTAATACCAGATGCAGACACCAGATGTCCTAAATACTCAATTTCTTGAATATTACATTTACACTTGTCTGCCCTGAGAGTAAGACCTGCCTCCAACAACTTCCTCAACACCGCTCTCAACCTTTCATCATGTTCTTCAAGATTGACTCCAATAATCAATAAATCATCCTGATAGATTTTGACACTTTCAATTCCCTTCAGAATGTTCTCCTTTGCCCTCTGAAGCACAGAGGCTCCAGAGATAAGCCTGAAAGGCATTCTTAGGAACTTGAAGGTACCAAACGGCGTGTTAAAGGCAGTAAGTTCTTGAGACAAAGAATGAAGCTTGACCTGATGGCAGGCCAAAGACAAACCTAACATGGAGAAATGCTTCTCACCCTCAAGAGAGCACAACATTTCACTTATGTTAGGAAGAGGATAGTGGTCAACCACTACCGCTTTGTTGAGCTCTCTTAAGTCAATGCAGAGTCTGGCCTCCCCATTGGCCTTCCGAGCCATGACAACCTGAGAAACCCACTCCGTGGTTTCCACTTCCTGAATAATACCATTCACCAAAAGTTTATCCAGCTCCACACTCATACTTTCCCTTACCAACAGAGGCACAATTTAAACTTTTGCCACCCTGGGAGTGATACCCGACTTGTGCTTTATCAGGTGCATATAGTTTCTGAGACAGCCCAAATTCTTATCAAACACTTCAGGAAACTCTCTGATCCAAGCTTCACTTCCTCCTCCCACCAACCTGACAGATGGCATCTCTTTCATACACACAGAAGGATTTTCATTGCCATCCAAATATACATGTAAACTACATTGCTGAAACCAGCTAATCAGAGAGTCTCCCTTCATTGACACATATATTTTCCCCAGAATAATTCGACCTTTGAAATCAATCGTACCCCAAAAATAGCCCAACAGATCAATGGTCTCACCCCCATACTCTTTTGGCTTTATGTCAGGTTTTTACAACACAAATTTACCCAACAGGTGCTGCTCGTAAAACGTTTTAGGGATAAGAGTATTCTTAGCCCCAGAATCAGAAGGCATGTCCACAGGCGCATCATTGAGGAAGTTAACATTCTCCAGATCAAAGAATGTGCTTGTGAAGGGCCTTTTGAAACTGTAATGATCAATCACAGATAAAAACAGTTTGCTCACCTTCACAAGTTTCCACCCACGTCCCTTGAGAAAAAACTTATCCGACTTCTTGAGAATTCACCGCAAGTACAGCAACAAACACAATTTTAACGACCAGGCAGGAGATCTCGTCAAAAAACTTGAAGACAGAGAGTACCCCAAGCACTTTATCAATAAATGGAAGGGACGAGCCAGACACCAAAACGGAGAAAACTTATTGGAACCAACCAACAGAAACCCTGAGAGCAACGTCATAACGTGCCTCAAAATACAGCGTGGCATCAAACCACATTAAAAAACTCTTCAATAAACACTGGACCATACCCACATTGGGATCCTTGAACTGGCCAAACCAAGATTCGCCCACAAAGGAGCAAAAACATCTGAGACTACGTGGGAAACACACGACTCCAAAGACAGAAAAAAGTCAACAATACAGTACAAACAGCATGGGGCCTACAACCAGTAATTGGACATTATCTATGCGGTTCATGCTCAGTGTGCCATTTGACCAAAATAACCAAGAACTTGGATCTCAACACAAACTTCAAATGGATCTTGAAGAAGCATACTAATTGCAACACCACACATGTCATTTGCATGATCACATGCCCATGCCACCTCAAGTACAGAGGCATGACATGTAGAAGAATCAAAACCCACATAGGTGAACACCGAAGCAATATCCAATGCTATAGACTAACGACACAGATGAGTCTGAAAAACGCACAGAAAAAGAAATGGAATGGGCCATCCTAGAAACCCCGTACTACATCTGAAAGGATGCGGAGCGGTTGCTGTTCCAAAAAGAACAACGATGGATATATTGGTTAAAGACCTACCAAACTTGTCTGAATGACAACATCCCCTGGTTAGCATTGAGCAAGTAAACACATAAAAGACTGAGATTAATCCTGACTTACCACTACAGCTATGTTCACGATCCCTCAGCCAAAAATGATGTCAAGCTAAATACAGAGGTGTAAAAACTACCAATATACTGAGTAGATTCCTATTACAATATAGAATCCCCAAGAATCCTAGTTTGAGACCCCACCTACTCGAGGATTACGTAGGGACCTTAATAATAAAAAAGGAACTATAAGTTGTTTACAGAGGTACCTCCTGAAGAAAATTATTAGATCATATAGAGGAGGAACTTTCGTTCCCTATAAAAAAAACACAGTTTTATCAACCACATATTACCAGGTTGACAACGGACTGTAGCCAGCAATTACAGATCGATACCATGCCCAGTCTTACGCTCTTTTTCTAAAATATGGAAAACTTCTGGAGCATTTGTTAAAAAACTTCCCAAACTAATTACCATGGGGATCCAGCCACATCACAAAAACTTTAGTAACTACACGGGGCACTCTACCCTTTTGTATATCATAGCCACTGTACAAGTAACATAAACAGATTAAACCCTCTATGTCATAAAAACGTTTTTAGTAAATATCAGAGTGTAATGGCAAGTAAAGAGTAGATATATATAACATTTTTAAACAGCACTTTTTTCAGATTGATGCATTTGATAATGACACATGATAGACTGCTGGAGCAATTTAAAATTTGCCATCAGTTGTTTTCTTCCCATAACCTGGCAAAAACAGTTCATGCACATCATTACGTGAACAGGTGGACAAATTGTAACACCGCATGGTATCAGTTTATTTTGATCTCTAATTTGATCCAGGCTAAAATATTATTGATCCATTGGTACAACATCTTTGATCAACACAACTGTGAGGTCATCAACACTCTTAAGGATGAAATCAATATGGCTGCGGGGAAATGGTATCCCTTGTGTATAATCTGGGTGGGTGATTTTAATTGTACCCTTTGTCTGCATAGTTTACACCAAGCATGTGGGGTTTTGGACACTGAGAGCCAACCATTGTCACATTTTAATCATACTCCCCAAGGTGAAGCACTAAATACCATTATTGTTGTAAATGATCTGTGCTTGCTTGACACCCTGGTTAGCACCCCACCTACTATATGGGGGGAGGAAGGGAAAGCACAATAGATTTTATGCTGATATCTAGAAAATTTGCTCACTTGGTAGACAGCTTTGAGGTGGAACCAAACATTGTTAGTGACCATAACCCCCTTATTGTCTCTTTACATGTAATAGCACAAGAGGGAAAAGGTGATGATCGTCCACTCCAGTATAACCCCAACCAAGGGGTGAGACTTAAATGGAGTAAATTAAATCCCTCTCAATTTGAGGAGAATATTGTTAAAACTAATATAGGCCCAATTATGAAAGGCTTATTTTATGACTCTCCCCCAGATGGGCTTCGAACTAATATGTAAGGATGTTGCCAAAAATTTGATAAAATCAGTGAGAAAAAGGGAACCTCAGGAGATAAGATGGTTCAATGCTGAGTGTTCAGGGGCCCAAAAAGATCTTAAGAAGGCCTTGCACGTAATTCCCCGTGATAACATTCTAATAAAAAATGCGAGACAGACCTATAAAAGTATAATTAGTCGGAGGAAGGACGAATTGAGAAGACTAGCCTGGGAAGATCTTGAAAAAGATAGCATGCTTAAAGATTCCAAGAGCTTTTGGGAGGTTATAAATCGCCCCCTTTTCTCGAGTGATGTTAGGGGTATGGATTCAACCATACCGGGGGAAGTTTGGGAATCCCATTTCTCAAATATATTCAATACAAACGGTTTATCATCTCAAGGGCAAGGTGACGATATATCCATTAATTTCCACACCGCATATCAACTTAGCTCCTCCCTATCAGTATGTGAGGTTGAGGACGCTTTAGTGAAGGGAATCTCCACGAAAGCCCCAGGTCCTGATGGGGTACCCTTAGACTTGTTTAAAAGCAATCCTCATCTATGGGCGCCCCTGCTGACCAATGTGTTTAAAGCTGCAATAGTTGGTCGCATCCCATCATCTTGGAAAGAGGCAGTAGTAGTACCAGTTTATAAAAAGGCAACAGGAGTGACCCTGCATGTTACAGGCCTATCTCTTTAATAGATGCTACATGTAAAGTCCTGGGAGGGTAATTCGCGTACGTCTTGAGTCCTGGGCCAATGCCTCTGGGCTCATATCCCAAACACAATATGGCTTCAGGATGGGCATGGGAACAAATGAACAGTGCCTCAATTTGTCGCTGATTATGGGTAAGTACATGAAGGCCAGGAAGGGGTCAATCCACCTGGCCTTCACGGACTTATCCAGCGCTTTTGATACAGTAAATCGGGAGAAGTTGTGGGCACTGATGGAAAAAAATGGGCTTTGAGGAGGCTCTTATCACTTTGTTGCGCAGGTTGCATGCATCTACTACTGTTGCCATTCGTTACGGTCCTGGGGGAGAGAAGACTAGGCCTATTGTCTCCACGGAGGGAGTTCGCCAGGGTCGTATCATGGCCCCATTTTTATTCCTTCTATACATTAATGGTTTGGAGTCATCTCTGCTAGAGCAGTCATTAGATTTCCCCAGAATAGGAGGCAAATCGGTTCCTTTGTTGTCATACGCGGACGACACGGTTTTAACCCCTTCGGTGCTCAGGACGGCCCCCGGCCGTCCGACGTCACGGTGAGTGTGTGCGGAGGACAGCCGGGGGCCGTCCAAACCCCGCCCGGGGGCCGTCCAAACCCCGCCCGCTCATTAATTCTCCCGCACAGCGGGAGAATTCGCGCCGCGCCGAAGGGGTTAATGGCCCTAACTGCTAACAGCCTCCAAAAAGCCCTGAATGTTTTTACCGATTTTATGATGGCATTGGACCTAAAAGTAAATTTTAACAAATCTTTTATCATGGTATGTGGACCTAATCAAACCAAAACAAGGAAATTTGCCGTGAAGGGCAAGATTATTGAGAAGGTGCCTAATTTTACTTATCTGGGGAATGTTTTTAATAATAAATTGAATTGGGACCATTTGGCTGTTGCTAGGGCACAGCATACTAGTAGAGGGCCTATTCCGCTTCGCCTGTAAGCTGGGGCACAAGCCGATAGCGGAAATGATAACCCTATACAAATATAAATGCCTGTCAGTAGCTACCTATTGGGCAGGAGTGTGGGGACACCATAAAAGCACCCAGTTACAAATTTTAGAAAACAAATTCTTAAAGAGATTGTTGATGATTCCTATTAGTGCCCCCACACACTTTTGCCATTCTGAGGTGGGGTTGGGGTTCGTAGAAGATAGAATTAATATCGCTCCACTGATTCTTTGGGCAAAAATTTGGACGTCAGAGGACTTATTATTCTCAAGGGAAATCGTCAGGGACTGTATGAATCTTGATAATGCTCTGGCTATCCCCTGGCTCCGTTTTGTTAAAGAAAATCTTAATAAGATCGGTTTGGGACATTATTACGATAACCCTGCTAGCATTCATTCTAATATGAAATTGATTATAAAAGATGCCTACCATGCTGAATTGAGTACTCCCAGACGGCATCACGGAAGCCAAGGCCACTTTGATTGGCTCCCAAACCAACAGCAATTTTATTTGTCTTTTACTATTAATGTACAATCGCGTTTCCTTATGACTAGATTTCGTCTTTGCACATTGCACTTTCTTGTGGCTTTTCCTAAACAGGCAAGCTGGTGTGAGAAACTGATTGCCTGTCCCTGCAATAATTCAGCCCAACAAAGCACCTTGCACTTTTTTTGTTGTTGTTGTTGTTGTTGTTGACAAACATAAAAATAACAGAAATACAGACAAAAACATATTACCACTGGACAGCTAACACGTCTATCCGTGAATAGTATCAGTTAATAAATCACTATTAAAAAAAAACCCTTATCTTAACTCACACACATCAAAATTGATCATTTTCTCTTTTTCTATTAAATCACCAGCAATTCCCAAAATATCATATAATATATACATACAAATACAAGCTAAAGCCACAGAGCATTAAATAGCCCTGACTAGCCAGAATTACTGAAGCCAATCTCTTATCGGAGCCCACAATTTATGTCCCCTTTCTCGTCTACTTCTTCCTTTTAGCCGATACACTGAGCTTTCTAAATTATATACCGCTAATAGCCGTGAGCGCCAATTGCAGAAAGTGGGGGGGTCAGGGCTAATCCAGTTAGAAGTGATACAGAGTCTGGCTACAGCCATTGCCATAAAGACAAACCCAGTGACAGCACCAGACCAGCTTGCATCCGTCCTCACCCCCATGATGACCATGTCTGAAGAAATAGATATGGGGAACTTTAAAATTTTGCCAAAAAAAGCTCCAAATCCTGAAAAAATATCATGAGCCTAGGACAAGAAAAAAAACATATGCACTGTATCAGCTAGTGGCACCCCACATCTACTACAGGAGCTACCCACACTCCCGGCCCATTTGGCTATTTTATACAGTACAAATCAAAAATGGACATGAAGGGGTCGATTCCGATTCGGGCCGGAAATCTCTCCGACCGAGCCGGACCCGGAGAGATTTCCGACCGAATCGGACCCGTGCAGTCCGACCGAACGAGTCCGATGCATTCGTATGCCACCGGACACGAGTCGGTCGGACTCCCATTGAACTCAATGGGAGCCGGTCGTACAATGCGTACGCGGGCTCCCATTGCCTCAATGGGTGCGAGGCGGACAAGGGCGCCCCCTACAGCGAGTACGCCGCGAAGCGCTCGCGGCGTACACGCACAGGTAGGGGGACCCATGGGTCCCCCTGTGTGTGCCTCGCACGGGTACGCGTACAGGGGGTCCGACACGGACCCCCAAAGTACGGCTCCGACAGCGAGTTCGAGTCGGACGGCGCGAGTCGGTCGGAGCGGTCGAGGTGCGCATCGTACTTACCCGGCCGGAAAACGTCTCCATTGCGCGGTGCGAATCGGGTCCGAGCGAGTCGGTCGGAGCGGTACGATCCGGGTACGAGTCGGTCGGAGCGGTCGGGTCGCCCGGACGAGTCGGTCGGCGAATTCGCATCGTACTCGCTCGGCCGGACCCGCGTACGATTCGGTCGGGAAAAAGGGCTCCGAATCGGATCCGGTAAAGCCGAATCCTATTCGGAGCCCTACCGGCCGAGATCGGAATCGGCCCCGAAGTGTTGACTGCGGAGACTCCCTGATAATAAAGTCTGATTAGCTACCTCAAGTGACTCTGCCATATTAATCCCCGCCTTCTCAAATTTTCGTACCCATTTATCATTTTGGTTGACAAGATCGTCAGGCAGGGATTCCAACAAAGTCTGATAAATCCCACTTATCCGAGATTTCCGACAAATCAGTTCAACTAATGAGATCTTCTCATATTCTCCATTCAGACATTGTTTCCTACTACCTAAGAAACTACAAATCTGTAAATATTTAAAGAAATCCCGCTTACCAAGACCATACTTCTCTTGCAAAAAGGAAAAGGGAGCTAGTTGACCTTTCTGGGCCAGATCACCCACCATGCTAATCCCAAGATTACTCCATCTTTGAGTAGTCTGATCTTGAAAAATTAAGGGTAAAACCCCAGAGGCCGAGAAGGGTGTATAACTATTAATATTATGAATTTTAAACCTGCTGCGCAACTTCCTCCAAACCATATAAGCAGCCTGTATGATCTTAAATCTAGTTTTCTTGTAATAACTGGGTTCTAAGATCTTAAGCAAACAATTCTTAGCCTCAACCCCCAACCCAATTTCATAAATAGTTGGACGGGACGCCACTGAGCACCGACTCCGGTCTCCAACCAGAAGAATACCCATATGTTGGAGCATACAAGCCCAATAATAAAATAAAAAATTTGGGATAGCCCACCCCCACGCATCCTAGGGAGGGTCAGCAGCTTGGCCGCTCTCCTTGATCTGTGGTAACTCCACATAAATCTAGAACACATTCTTTCGATCTTTAAAAACCATGGAGCAGGAAACACCAGGGGAATGGTCCGAAAGAGGTATAATATTTTAGGCAATACCATCATTTTGATGACATTACTTCGCCCATGCAATGACAGATGTAAGTGGTCTAGTCTTTCCAATGTCTGATTGGTTATATCAAGTATAGGGGCCATATTTATGTCAGGGATTTGACCAACCTCTGCAGTAAGCCTAATCCCCAAATAAGTCACTACTGGGACAACTGGTGAATCATGAAACACCTCCCTGCCAGAATACAAGATCTGAGTCTTATCGGTATTTAACTTATACCCTGCGTGATAACCAAAATACTCAGCCTGCTCTATAACTGCCGAATATGCTGGTATTATATGAGACGTAAATATCGCAACGTCATCGGCATAGGCCAATGTTTTATATTCATAACCATTAGCCTTTATAGGATGAATATTGCTACATTGTTCAAATTTCTGCAAAGGAGGGTCAATATATAATGAGAACAAAGAGGGGAGCAGGGACAACCCTGCCTGGTACCCCTACTGATGTTAATCACCTTAGATTCCTGTCCTGAGATTCGGACCGCCGCCACTGGTAGCACATATAAAGCCTGAATTGCCTGTATAAATTCCTTAGCCATCCCCTTCCAGCGAAGGACGGACCACAGGAATCGCCAGGAGACCCTATCAAACGCTTTTCGGCGTCCAACAGGATCATCCCGAGCGAAGATCCCGTGGCCCGCGCCCAGTCAAGAAGGGAGATAGCTCTTCTAACATGGTCAGTCGTATCCCTCCCCGGGATAAACCCATGCTGTCGTAGGGAGACCAGAGGTTCGATAACACTACCTAATCTAGACGCCAAGATCTTAGAATAAATTTTACTGTCGGCATTAATAAGCGAGATAGGCCGATATGATGAGGGATTTAATTCTGGTTTCCCTTTCTTTTTGAATACCACAATAGTAGTTCTCCTCCAGGTTTCAGGGATACAGCCTTTTTGAGCCGACTGAAATAAAGATATTAAATCAGCCCTTAAAACATTCTGAAATGTTCTGTAAAATTCCAGAGGAATCCCATCGGGACCCACTGCCTTTCCGGCAGCAAGAGAAGTTATAGCCGCCTCTATCTCTTCCCACAAAATTGGGGCCGCAAGGACAGTGTTTTGATCTGATGTAACTTTAAGAGTTTGAAGATCCTCAAAAATTCCTCCAAAGACTGTTGCCCATTGCGCTCTTCTTCTTCTCCTTCCCTGACTTCCTCAGTATACAATTGCTGGTAAAAAGTTTGAAACACTTGTAAAACTCCTATTGGGGAATCATAAATTCTGCCAGACGGATCTTGTATTCTATCTATCCTATTTAAAACCTCCCTCTGCTGTAAACGTTTAGCCAAAACCCTCCCCGTATTTTCCCCCAGCTCGTATGCCTCAGTTCTGTATTGGGCATATTTAAGGGCTAATTCTTCGCTAAAATTTTGATGTAACTTAGCCTTAATAACGGCGATTAGCTGTTGAGATTCTTCAATATTCTGGCCGGCCCGAACCTGCGACATCAGTTGTATCTCTGCCAACCTTATTTGTCTAAATAATTTTCTGGCCAGGGAGGCTTTGTACGATCTGGCGCGTCCAGATCGGAAGCGTGTTGCGAAAGGTTGTGATTTCTTTGTTAGGCCTGACTTCTGTCACGCCACTGTGGAAAAGAGGTGGCTTCTGCGTCAGTTAATACCGGGTTTTCAGACAAAGGGGGCACAGGCCTTTCTTCTTAACCCTGCCAAATTAAAGGTGGTCTATCAGGGGAAGACCCATTATTTTTTGTCTGAGATCCAAGCCAAGGAATTCTCGCTTTCAATATAATGTCTATACACTTAGATCTAAGGATGGGTCTCTCTTGATAAATCTTGATAAATCTGCCTCTTTGCTAGGATGTCACCCGGGTGTTGCCTGACTGTAATACGCTGAGAGCAATATTAGGGAATTATCTCCAGGGTATATAATAAGGTGGATCACCTAGGAGTGGGAGTAGGAGTGGGTCGGCTGGGTGGGCGGTGGTCTTGCTCAGCATCACCTGGGACTCACAGTCCCCATGCCCTCTGTGTTGGGTGGGGAGGGTGGGTGGGGGGGGATGTGGTGGGGATGAGGGGGGATAGGGGGGTAGGTGGTATATTGCTGTTGTTGATTGTATTTTTGTTTATATTTTCTTATGAAAATTTTTGCTTAATGAAACTGGTTGCTACTGGAATAATTTGGAATGGAGGTTCGCTTCTAATGTCTAGGCCTGCAGAAGAAATTGGTTTTCTATTAAATGACAGGTAGAAAGGTAGGATTATCACTATGTTCATGGAATATTTGTGGATTAAATGATAAGAGAAAGAGGTTTTTTTTTAGCTAAATGTGTACAGCTTATGCAGATAGATATTCTTTGCTTACAAGAAACCCATATTCCATGCAGTAAAAGTGGCTGGCTGAAGGAGTGTGGTTTAGATCTTGTGGCATATACACGTCAAAGCACTACTATCAGAGGTGTGGCCATACTTATATGACGGGGGTAGGAATATGCCGGAGAGTTAAGGAGGATCAATTCGGTCGCTGGGTGATTGCTGAATTTATAATTAATGGTGCCCCTCTTATAATATGTTCTGTTTATGGATCCAACATGGATGACCCTGATGTTTTACATTTTTTGAGCCTGGAACTTGCGACTTGGCCACACCCATTAATTCTTTGTGGAGATTTTAATATACATTTAGAGAGTAATTTTGATTTGAGGAGCGATGCTTTATATCATGGGCGCAAAATTCAGACTTTTAAGGCCTTACGGGGGCTGGTCCGAGAGCATGGGTTAGTCGATCTATGGTTTAGACACAAACAAAATGACATGGGACATACTTTCTATTCTGCTCCCCACAATAAGATGGTCCGTTTGGACTATTTTTTTGTTTCATGTCAGAGAGTAGAGGAGATGAGCATTAGCATACCACCCAGGATTATTTCTGACCATAATCCTGTAGTGGTTAAACTTCCGTATAGTGGATTTATGGTGACTATACGTCCTTGGACATTTGAACGTAAGTTGCTGTTGGACCAGTCTTATTGTGATTATATGGCCAAGTGGGTGGTTGAATTTTTTGAATTCAATAGAAATTCAGCCTCAGGTAGTATGGTTTGGGACGCTTTTAAGGCGGCTGTGCGGGGAGAGACTCTTAATTACTCTGGTTATCGGTGGAAGGTACTTAAGGAGCAGCTGAGGGGGTGGGTTGAACATCTTAGGTTGGCAGAGAAGCACCTTGCACTTTATGCTGTTTTGCACACTTTATAAAGATCCAAGGGCACACTTTATTAAACCGTGGTTGAGAGAAATTCGCCCTTGTTCTTATCAGGAGGGTTTTAATTACTTACGATCGTTATCCACTGCTGCTATCTGTACTGCTGTGCTCAACTTCATCAGAATTGCTTTCTTAATCAGGAAATGTTATGAATTGTAAGAAGGAAATGGAGTTTCTAGTGATTTTATATATTTCTAGTCATTTTATATTGATGTGTTGGACAATGATAGGATGTACTAAAATTCAGCACCCCAGAGCCTGAGCTCGGGGGGGTTTGTGGCTCTGAGGTGGCTATGTCCATTTAGCTAGACAAAGTACATATTGTTTTTCTTAAATTTTGTGTCTATACTCCTGCCTTTTAATTCTAATTACTGTATAGTCTTTTTAAGAAAATGTAATTATTTTATGTATGTATGTCAAACTTTTATGGTCCGATTGAACCGAATAAAGTTATTTGACTTGACTTGAACACCGCATGAACGTATCCAATTCACCTTGTTATGTAGACAATAACACCTTTTTTATCATCAGAGTGAAACACCAGAGATAACACCAACATACGATAATTATTTGTATGAAGAATTTATTGTCCAGGACTCATTTTTTTTAATAAGAAGAAGCACATGACAAACCACCACTTTTATTCAGACACTGGTTATTTATGTCTATTTCTCTGCAATAAGGGACCCGTTCACGTCATTACGTGAACATTTGGAGCAACTTCTACACAAAAACACCAACAATAAGATAATTATTTGTATGAAGAGATTTATTTACCAGGACGCATTTTGGGAAATTCATGAATAAAAAAGAAATGCATGTCAGACCATCTGAACTAGCCTTGTTCATACACTTGTTGTTTATGTCCATTGCTCTTCAATACAGGACCCCTTCAAGTCATTACACGAACATTTGGAGCAATTTGTACTCAAAATAGGCACATCGACACAAGAATATGCTATGTGCCATTTAACCATGGCTGTGCAGGGACCCCACCTGGTAATTAACTTGGAATTACCAACAATTGAGATCACTCTGCTGCTATGAATTCAGCGCTCCAACAGCTATTGTTTGCCTTCAGGACTGCTTGGAAGCTTCGACCAGTCGCTGGGCATCCTATACCAAGGAAGTGGCGAAAGAGCTAACTGTAGGCTCATTTGGAACTTTATGAGGACAAAACCTGCCTTAATATTTTTTTCAAAAAAACAATTGCGTATTATATATTTTTTTAAACTAGTGAGTAAAGAAGGATCCCAAATGCCCTCACCCATTACCCATGAGGCATTAGGTGACCCACAAAAAAGGTACATATTCTTGTGATGATATATAATTTTCCATTCATCTAGAAATGGGTTTAGAATATTAATTTAAACCCTATCAGTATAAGACACAGTTGAGAGACATCACTACTGGAACGCCAGACATGTCTTCAAATAGTGATGCTTGAATGTTTTTAATACTTTCACACACCCCATTAACTTGAGCCAGGAGTGAATTTATCATATCTGACAAACACCAGATATACCTGGACAACAGATTCTTTAATCATTACAATGCACCCTTCCCACAAACCATGGTGTCTTAAGAAGAACACCCCACTCCAGAGTTTTGCAAGGACCACAGAATAAGAATGTCAACAGTCAATGGACTGGTTCAATTTTAAATCAAAATATGTATTTTAACAGGGCTAACTCTAGAACCATGACTTTCACCCACATGATATACGTGTGGACCAACATACAGTAGTCTGCACTTTCTGGGTGATTTATGCATGCTAGAACCATCACTCATTGGTTAATGATTGATATGTATGACAAAGATGAGATATATCAAAATGGTATACCTCTCTTTCTGTGTTTTTTCTTAGCTGTGGGCTAGTAAACCTGTTACCATGATTCATCTTATAAACAAAAACAAAGGAATGTAAGTGAATGTACTTACCAGAATACAGAGAATAACAGGGATCTGACCATCTAAGATCCCGACGAAGGCCATCGACCCCTGGAGGCGATTTTTGGCCAAAACGTGTTGACTACCCCACTTGACGCCAAGGAAAAGTAATTTGTCCCACGGTGCCACACACTATTTTTAACCTTACCCCTATTCCTTTTTTTCTATATTAAAACTCCCTCTTTTAGAATAGGAGGTAATTTTATATAGCTTCACGGATCACACCAGTAATACTTACCAGACACTCTCCCTCCAGTTGGAGGCATCACTCACCTGGGGAAGCAAGTACCCAGGTGCGGAGCTTGATGATGATGCCACCCAATAAAACTGCACCAGCAGAGATGATGCATTCCGCTGGAGGCAAATATGGTTTGAGGGTTTCCGGGATAACCCCGAGAGACTCTGGCATAGTATTCAGTTTGGTCCGCTCTCTTTTGATTACATGAGTATGTTCTCTGGGAGCTGAGTGGACCCCCTCTTACTCCTTCAAGAGGGAGGCTCCGGGATATAAACAATGTCAGAATATTTATGAGGTGGTTCAGCAGATCTTATTCTGTAGGTTCAGATATGGCAAGATAGGCTTTGAAAATCTTACTATATCAATCTTGATTTACCTCATCTAATCAGGCACCTGTTTTATTTCTCTTTATTATTTTTGGATTGTGGGTGTTCTGGGACATTGCATCACATTTGTATACCACTGACTATTCTACCCCTTTTTGCTGACTTATACTGGTGTGGTGGACAGACGTCAGTTGTCGGAGTTTGAATTTTAGTTGGTCATTGTGCGACACCACCGCATTACTCTGCAGCTCCATACAGCCCTGAAGAAGTCACGGGATAACTCCCTTGTGTGACGAAACACGTGTTGGCTGGTTGTTTTTAATTGTTACATCATTAAAAACATTTAATCATCACACTGGTGTAGACCGCAGATATTGTTCCAATACGAGACTCTTCAAACCAGAATTTTATCCTAATTACGTGTGCCCGGGACAGTGTTCTCATTATTGGTGTGGGTTTTTTGACTCGCACATTCACGGGGGTTACAGGGTATTTCCCCCGACCTGGCAGCACCGTGCATACACTGAGCATAGTAAACACGACGCAAACTAGCCTGAGCGCCAATCTTCCTGTCGTTACTAAAAACCCTACACCGAGATAGCATTGTGTTAAATGTGTTCTAGTGTAAATTTAGATTTGGCAGCTTTCAATGTTAACGTGTGGTTTGTAATTCTGATTTTTGTGTAACTTTTTTGTCTCAGATTGCGGGAAAATCTCGGAAGCATCACGAGTCTCCTATATGGCCGCATGAAGAGGCTGGCGATTAAACGCGCAACACACCTATGTCCCTGAAGGGGATAAGTTATTACGGACCAACATATATTGAATACATTTTTTAAGACTCAACGACCGAAATTTAACAAGTTCATAAGTGCCGACCGAATTGGGCCATTACTTTTAGGAGATCCTTGTCAACGGTGTGAATACAATTGCTCGCCCTGAAGAAGCCCGCAAGGGTGAAACGCGTTGGCTGATGTGTAGTTAATTGTGAATAAAAGAATCTTCAGAATCAACTAGTTGAAAGACTGGCCTTTTCTGTCATCACCGTCCTCCATCATTTGTGGGATTTGAACCCGAAAAACTTTTTGTCAATAACGATGCCTCTCTCATATTGTGTGAGCCCTACATAGTTGACCAGTCTACAGGACATTAACATTCATAGACATTTTGGGGCTTTGTAGACCAGCCAGAGGGATGGCTTCCACTACCTTTATAACCAGAGCCTTTGTACAAATGTCCTTTACCCATCAGAGGATGGGTGAAGCTCATGGAAAGATATGGTAAAGCTGTTCCACTAGCCACCAGTTTCCGCTGGATGCTGCATCAGGTGGGTAGAGGCCGAGCCATGCTGCTGTCCGCCGCACCTGCCATGCAGCCTTAGTTACAGGCTGCCTCTTGGCCTTGAATTATCTGGACCAGAATTTTCAAGCCGATAATTCAGGGCCCAAACACACTTGTAATTGTGGCTTGGTATGTTTCACACAGAGTTACCACTCTGGGTGAATTTCTCCAACTCTTAATGAACCAAAATACATGAAAAGCTAGGATAAATTAAAATATTTCTTCTACTTAACATCTGCTTAAAGGAGGCATTCCTTTTTGGCTCAAAATCTTGTTGAAAGATTAGTAGATAGGGCTTTGCATCAAAAAACCTTGACGGTAGCAAGGAAATGCTTATGTAATGCCCATTGGATGCACCACTGATGCAAAGTTGCACAAAGCACTATTTGTGTTACTTTAAAGGCTAGAATCAAACTCTAAGTCGGACCAAATTGCAGCTCTTCCTGGAAAGGGTATGATTGCTGGGTGGAAAATTATTATCAGAGTCACCGGCAAAGCACAGAAAGCATATACTGTCAGGGTTAGTCAAAATGAGATCAAGTATCTTTCCTTTGCTCTGCATAGACTGGTGGGAATGCTGGTGGAGGTTGTAGATTTCCACTAAGTTCTCAAGGACAAAAAAGGATTTGTGTTTGGGGTTCCCCCAATGTAAGTTGAAATATCTCAGGAAGGTGTTTTAGTAGCTGTAATAAGGCTTAAGATAAGACAGTCTCTGAACCTATCATTAATGAGGTTTTGAGTTTGGGAGGGTTGCATGAACTGGCAAGATATAGGGTGATGGTTGGAGATAATGTAATGACAATTTTAAGACATTGAACTGTGTCAAAGGTTGTGATCGGTAGAGCTGTGCAATTGTGAGACTTAATGAATGACTGCTATGCCACTGCCTATTTTGTCTTGTCCTTCAGACCAGCCATGGGTTAGACAGGGCGACGTGGACTGGAAAGGTGTGTTTAGCCAAGATTATGATATGAGGACAAAATCAAGGTAGGAGAGTTCTGGGTGGTGAACATTGGCAGATCTAGCATTTAGAACCATGCATGTTAGAGAGGAGTTGGGGATTGGAACTGATTAAGTTTCAGTCTATGTGCATTTGATGCAAAGAGGTAATTTGTGTTTGCATGTTTGGAGTAGGGCATTTAGAACAAAAGTAGGAGTGTCAGATGGTGGAAACAGTGAAGTACATAGACAGATTGTTTTCAGAGTCTGATTGAGACCCTTTTGGGTGGTTTGTGCTTTAAATATGGTGTAAGGTGGCATGCACTTTGCATATCAGTGGAGATGACAAATCAGTGACAGTGATAGTCATGAGTGTGTACTAAGGCACTGCTGAGGTAGAGACAGAAGGGTTGGCTCCTTGAGAGGAAATCGAGAAGAGCACAATGTAAAAGAAAGAACACAAGGCTAGCCAGAGGGCACAAAAGGGAGACCAAATGAAGCGAGAATAGGTAGAGAAATAAAAGAGTAAGAGGAAAGCTGGGGAATCAAAGTCAGTATGGTATAGATGATGGAAAATAAGAAGCAAATGTGTGAAATAAAGTGAAAAGGTGGAAAGAGAGTGAGTAGGAGGTGAAAGGAGTGTTGTCGAATCCCAGTAAGTATAAGATTCCTAGTGTAGGGAACAGTGCAGAAAACAAAAATGAGATTTAAGGTAACCGTCAATGGAATTAAACAATAAAGAAGCCTCAAAGATAGACTATGACGGTGAGATAAGTTTCAAAGCGCATGTCAAAGGATGCTGAGGAAAAGGAAAGGAGTCTAAACGTGACAATGGTGAGTACAGAGCTGAGAAGAAAACGCTGGACTGAGCAAGTATCAGTGAAGTAACAGGTTGTGTGCCAATGCACTGTCAGTATGAAGAACTCTTCCTAAGCAGAGTAAGGATACAATTTAGGGCACAGTGGACTTACAGAGGAGTTTGGGCCAGATGTACTGAAATCCTGGTCGCACAAAGTGGTCACAAGTCGCACACTGACTTTTCTCAACCAGTAACTCGTTTTGCGAACCAACTTATGCACTTACAGATCAGCTCACAAAATAAGGAATTGTAGTGGATTGAAAACCAATCTGTTTAATGAATAGTAATTATGCAGCTTGCAATTTATGACCCACTACAATTGCAGGAACCTTTGACGAATGTGTGACTACAGGGCACGCCCCTCTCCAGTGCCCTAAGGGGCGAGTGATTTATACCGATTGTAAATTGAGAAGTCATCACAGATCGGTTTGCATGAATACCCTGCAAGAGATTTATTGGGCAAAATGCGCTCTGACAAATAGATTGCGATTTACAAAATTTGGTAAGTTTAGGGATCTAAACTGGTCCTGAGAAAGCCACGAGGCCAGCCTTTTTGTATTGTAGGTGGCTAAAATATGTAGACAAGACCAGAGATGCTTGAGTGATAAAAACTTGAAAGCACTGCTTCTAATTTTTAACCTTACCAAACATTAAAGTCCAATACCAGGGTACTGTGTGAGCAGTTTTAACAGTAAAACCCCCACCCACCACGTCAATACTCCCTCAAGAGTCTAGCTTAGAAGAATGCCCTGATACAGTATGCATCTGGGAGAACTCTATGATGAAGCATGCCACTACAAATACTAGTGGGTGAGAGTTCTTTTACAAAAGGCAAACGTTTTCCTGGGTGGACAAAGGGAGTTCTCATTGTTGGATTAAGGGGGTTGACTCTTTCCTGATTTCCTACTAGCATTGAGAAGCTGAATCAACCCTCAGAATGGCTTCTCCCCTCCTTTTATTGATCTAGCTCCAGTACAATTACCTACAATCACAGTATTGGTCAATCAATCAATCAAGGACTTATAAAGCGCGACTACTCACCTGTGAGGGTCTCAAGGCACTGGGGGAGGGGGTCTGGGTCTGTGGTTCAGTCGAAGAGCCAGGTTTTGAGGTCCTTCCTGAATTGCAGCAGCGATGGTGATGGCCTGAGGTGCAGAAGCAGGGAGCTCCAGGTCTTTGCAGCGAGTCAGGAGAAGGATCTTCCTCCAGCCGTGGTGTTGCGGGTCAGTGGGGCGGTGGCCAGGGCTAGTTGGGTGGAGCGGAGATGTCTGGTGGGGGTGTAGAAAGAGAGGCGGTGGTTGAGGTATGCCGGTCCGGCATTGTGAAGGGCTTTGTAGGTGTGCGTGAGAAGCTTAAAGGTGATTCTCTTGTTGACAGGTAGCCAGTGAAGGTCTCTCAGGTGGCCGGTGATGTGGTTGCAGCGTGGGATGTTCAGGATAAGTCTGACGGAGGCGTGCTGGATAGTCTGCAGTTTCTTTTGGAGGTTCTGGGTGGTGCCGACGTAGAGTGCGCTGCCGTGGTCGAGTCTGTTTCTGACGAGCGCATGGGTGACCGTTTTCCTGGACTCGGTGGGGATCCGCTTGAAGATCTTACGAAGGAGGTGGACGTGAATGCGTTGATTTGGCAGTTCATTGAGAGCAAGGAGTCCAGGATGATGCCGAGGTTTTGTGCTTGGTCCGTGGGTGTGGGGGGATTCCAAGTGCTGCAGGAGGGGGAGGAGCCCAGGATGAGGACTTCGGTCTTTTCTGAGTTAAGCTTCAGGCAGCTGTCCTTCATTCAGGTGGTGACTGCCTTCATTCCATTGTGGAAGTTGCTCTTGACGGCTGTGGGTGTGTCTGTGAGGGAGAGAATCAGATGGTTGTAGTCGGCATAGGAGACGATGTTGAGTCTGTGGCTTCTGACGATGGCTGCCAGCGGGGCCATGTAGATGTTGAAGAGGGTGGGGTTCAGGGAGGATACCTCAGGCACTCCGCAGCTGATCTCTGTGGGTTCTGATTTGAATGGTGGAAGTCTGACTCTCTGTGTTTGGCTAGTGAGGAAGGAGCAGATCCATTCAAGGGCTTTGTTGTGGATGCCGGCGTCGTGGAGTCTTGCACAGAGGGTGGCTTGTAAGGGTCAACAGATTACCATTTCTGTGATTGCTTGTCTAAACGGATTTTTTTTAAGTATCTCGATTTCCTTAAAGAAAATGTGGCTTTTGTTTTTTAAACTTCAATTTTGATAAACTTAAGTGAGAGTTGGAACTAGTCCCCTCGACCACTGCACACTCCCGCTAAGGTTGCCACCCAATTCTCAAAAGGAAAAGGGTCCAAAGAAGACATCTTCTCCTTTGAGAATGCTACCTCCTCAACTTAGAAGTCAGTAAGTGATAACATTTTTGTGACTGAAATTGTGGTCGAAAACCATTGCTACATATGGTACCGAATCGAAGTTTGGAAGGGGCGCCCACTACACACATCTTCATAACTGCAGTTTGGTATTCAATTTTAAACCTATTTTTGGAGTTGGTAAAACTTTATTGGTTTCTTAAATGGGTTTAGTTCATAACAAATAAGTTTTTAGTGGTTTGAAAAGATTTTGTGAAAGATTTTGTGAACTGAATGGTGTGCGATTGCTACAAAGTTTAATACATCTGATTCTTCATTAACAAATAACAAGAATAGTAAGAGGCAGATTCAAGTGCATGCACGACCTGTAGACAGCATCAAGGCAGAAGTTGATTTCGGAGGTATGAAGCACAGACATGCGCAGAACACCTCTCAGTAGCTTTAGAACTACATTTCCTCCATCACAATTGTCATCTAGGGTAACAACTTTTTACAGCAATTCTGAGTGAAGACTGGTTGGTATGGGAGTGTCCTTTGGAATGTCTTTTAGGGCAATTCAAGCTAACGCTTCTGGTCTAGACCGACACAATATAGTTAAGGCTTCCTGCTTTCAGGTTCTAACTCTGTTCTTAGTTTAGTAGGAGAATTATAATATTATCAAATAGCGTTTCTGTAGTCATGATTCTTGTTGCTATCACACTGTATAAGAAAGGTTGGGTTGAGGTATTAGAATTGCAAGCATGGACACCGGTAATTGCAATGAAATGCCTTTTCATTCTTACGTTTCTTGAACAATATTGATAAGGATGCAGAAATAGGTTAAGGTAATTCAAAGAAATTGAATTTGAGCTTTATTGTGCTTATGATTTATTATATAAAAATATGTTAGGGCATGCTTTATAAACAAACAATTTATTGTAAGGATATCTGAAAAATAGGGCAGATGTCTGACAGTTATTTAACAATATTAAACACTTTGCAGTAGACCATGCCTCCCATTAAAGTGGCCATTGGCCTGGATTTGAAGAGATGGACATTCTAAGACCCATTTCAAAATTGACTAACGATGCAATAGGATTGAAATTCATAGAACACCATTTCCCTTATGACCAAAGATGGCTGCAAGAGAGTTACATGACCTCTTAGTTAAAAGGTTATAATGCATTTCTAGTTTACTGTGAGAATACCTTGATTTTAAGAAACTGATGTTTAAATGCTTGTGCATAATACCTGTGTGTCTCTATATAAGAAAGTCATAAACAAACTTTAATCAGCATGAGCCCAGTGTGATAGTCGAATATGTTGATTATATTCCTCCAGGTTTGTATGTTGCCTGTAGGTCACTTGCTGTAATGTAAATTTGCTCTTACACTTTGTAGTAATTTTACAACATTTAGCTATTTGCCATTTCTAAGTGTAAAGACTCACATGTCTCCACCCCCTGAAATCAGGGAGTTGTGCCTAATTTATGAGTTTAAAGCTACTACTAGTAATTTTTCACATCTAGACGGAGGTCTTCCCTACTGAGGTGGAGCTCTCCCTATGGTAAAATATAAGAAAAAGAGAAAAAGTTTATTAAAATTTAAAAAAATAGTATAAATATGTTTGTGATGAATCTCGATGTATTTTAGTTGTATTTACTTATTTAAAATGTAGAACAAAATAAAAAATGCTGCAGCATTATTTGTTTTTTGGTGAATGAAATATTTAATTAAATATTTAATTTTAAAAATCCAAAATTACATTAAAATGATGTTTTGAAGAATTTATTTTTAAAAATCCGACCTAAAGTAAAATGTTATTTATTGATTATGTGTTAAAATTACTATAAGGGATGTGTAGAATTAATTTAAATTCAT
Organism: Calotriton arnoldi; assembly: GCA_963921515.1. NCBI lineage: Eukaryota > Metazoa > Chordata > Amphibia > Caudata > Salamandridae > Calotriton > Calotriton arnoldi. The sequence goes on along the minus strand of CAWUFW010007600.1, from coordinate 52,463 downwards.
TTAGTTTCTTAATGAGTCACATTTATTTTTATATTAAAAGGATTTTGAAATATTGTAAAAGGAAATAATATTTATGATATTTATATATTAAATTAAATCTCTATATATTGTTAAGAAGTCGAATAAAATTAATTTATTTTAACATTATTTCCTATATGGTTTCATTTTAAGCTCCTGTCTCCATTGTTTTCTATTGGAGTGCATTTTAGTACCAATGGTTGGCCATCTGTGGTGCTGGACTCATTTTAAGTCTGAGTTGGGAGTGCATTTACGACTGTTTTGGGTCCTTTTTTGGCTTTAGTAACTATAGAAGTGCAGTATGTGAATAGCAACGGGCTTACTATTTTGTGGCAGGATGCATGCCCCTCCCTAAACCTCTCCTAAACCCTCCCTTATCCCCTCCTTATCACTCCCTAAGCTCCTCTCATTTAGTAGTATTTATTTCCCATTTTTCAGCTACTTCTTGTGTCCCGCAATTTATACTAAAACGTAGGCGTGTATGTGTGGAGATCTTCGCAATCCGGGTGGAGATCGCCGCACATTAAAAGACTGAGGTGGTGGAGTCAGACCCCTCTGCACATAAGTTTGTGAGCAGTATTTTGTAGTACAGGAGTAGTACTGAAGCAGTGTAATTTAGGCTCCGCCCTCACACGTCACAGAAGCACAACATATATGTGCATTTGACATCATATACTATGTATGCTCTAGCTTTATTGATGTAAAGTGAAGCATTGAATATATTACTGAAAATGTTTTTACTGTAGAAACTAGAGATTCATAAACATGTGTACACTAATGTTTAGGTTAACTTGAAGATTTGTAATACACTTTCATATTTACCCTTGTGTTTCACGTTTTGTCGCATTTATTGAAATCACATTGCATATGTAATCATGAAGTTCATTTATTTATGCTTTGTAGTAATTTTGATATTATGGGGCTGATTACGATGTTGGTCCTCGCGGTCTCGGGACTGACCGACCTCCGGTAGGCGGTTCCGGCCGCCTGATTACGATGCGACCGAACACTGTATGGTAGCTTGTGCTATGGCCATAAACTAGCTGTAATACAGGCTCACATAAAGAAATGGGTGTATGTGTAAAACCCTGCACCCTGTGGCAGGCCCCCCAGGGTGCCTGTCACACAGTGCAGGGATTTACAGGGGGGCACCCTAAGTACCCCCTCAGCCACCCACCGCAGGCCGCAGAGGCAAGGAGGCCCTGCTAGGGGCCCCCAAAGTCGCTTTTTGACAGCCTTTCCGTGTCGGAAAAGCCAGCACGGAAAGGCTTTCGGAAACCAACATCGTAATCCTGACAGCGAAAACCCCGTCCATAGGGGATTATGGTGCGTTTCCGATCGGCTGGAAGACTCCGAGAACTGGTCGAAACCACGTCAGAATGACTGTCCGGTTTATGCTCCGACCGCCGACATTGTAATTTGGCGGTCGGACCGCAAACCGACCATGTCGGTCAGAAAGCCTCCGACTAGTGGTCAAAGGCTTTCGGACCAACATCGTAGTCAGCCCCTATGTGTGCACTTATATTCACATATTCGAAGTGCACATCCAATTACTTGACTAAAGTTAGCCTCGCTAGGCCTTCATTTTTCTTAAAGTGAAATGCATTTTTTTCTCCTTGCTCTGCATTGTGTTCTTTTCCTTTGCAGGTGCGTTTTTGTGATTTCATAGCTAGTGAAAGGAATGTATTGTGTACTAGAGATAGTAAGGTTTGAGAAGAGAAATCTTGGCAGAAAAATGGAGAGCTAACAAGCTGAAGAAGACTCCTATTCATTTTGTATCAGGAACAGAGAGTTACCCAAGGTTGTCACAATCGTTCATGTTCGTGGTATGGGATAACCAATGTATGTTCCTGATGTTCACTGTGAAAAAGAAAATGAATGGAAGTCTTTAGTGACTTGTTAAGTGATATGGATACTCCTGGAACTTTTTGTTTTAATTAGTATTTACACCGTTAGACGGTAGGCAGATACCCCTTGATTTTGAGAGGTACAGACCTCTCTGGTTCTTTTTCAATTCACGAGTGTATAGCTTCAGGCTAAACACTTATTTTCCTTTTTAGAAGATTTCTACTGGAGTCTTCATTAGGCTGATACCTTCCTGCATTTCTGAATCCCTTCACATCCTCTATTCCCAAACCATACTCTTTCTAGTTTAGAACTTGAATTAGATGACCCTTAACCTTGTTCATGTTAGAAAGGAGGATTGGAGTTCCTTAAAAGAGTGGCAGCTCTTGCTTCTTAGTATCTTTTTTTAATTTTATTTTTTAGAGTTTTATATAGCGCGAACTAGACCCCAAGATATCGGGTATCAGAGCGCTTTACATGAGCACCAGTTTCGTTACACAAGGACACATTAATTTTTGTTAGGCACGTGGAGATTAAGTGATTTGCTCAGAATCACAGGATGTTGAGCGTCATTGCCGAGACTCAAACCCCGTTCCCCAGCTACGAGGTCGACCGCTCTAGCCGTAATGCTACATTGCTGTGACTGTATTCCTTATATGCCTATGCTATTGAAACTGAACCTATTTCGGTGCTTCAGCTTGCCGGTTCTGACTTTTTATCTTTATAACGTGATCTTGATATGCAGCTATGTTGGATTGATTATTAAATTGTAATAAACCTACTAAACTTTACCCACTGATTCCTGGTCCTCATTGTGTGGCCAAATGTGCCTCACAAATGTTAAATTGTAAATCTGATATTAATTCCCTTGCCTTCCAGTCAAATAAAAAGGTCCATTGGCTGAAGACGGACTCCGCTTCCATACATGCCCTCACTACTAAAAGTACTAAAGATGCAGGTTGTGAATAGACCTGTAAGTGTGTGACAAGTACTAGAGATGGGAAATTTCGATGACACTGAGGAAGCCGTAATGGCATTTCGGGTTAAAAGAATCCTCTGGTGGGACCACAGACAGATGTTTCTGAAAATAGGGTTCTCAGAGGAGGAAGTAGTTGGAAAGAAGCCATTCACTTACATTCCAAAAGTCCTACTGGAATCCTGCATGTTGCCTTTTATGTCTCAACAGAAGTTCAGGAAGAGGAGGAACTAGCCTGTATCAATAATCCCAAATCCAAGAGTGTGGTTGTTATGAATTCTTATGACTACGTCCTACTCCAAAATGGTGCCTGTAATCCTCTGATGTCATTTCCGGTTTCACCAGTACGTAGTGCCACTGAGTTCAGGAAGGAGTGCTTTGCAACAAATTGGATAGTATTTTATATTGCGGTCTTTTCTCTTGCTCTAGTTTTTTATCCCATTGATTTTTTTTTCTTTTTTATAGTGTTTTTCTTTGGTATCAAGACTCTGTAGCAGGTCTTCCAGATCCTTTTCTACTTAGTTTGAGTAGTCTAGTGTCCTTGATTTTTCCTCTATACCTTCTTCTTCCTTCTTTTGGATCTCTATATTCCATGTTCTTCAGTTCTTTGACTCTAGATGTTTTTTTTATCCTTTGGGTTATTTTTACCTCCTAGTAACGTGACCTTTCTTTGGCGCACCTGGTGGCCACGTGTTAATTGTTCTGTGTAGGTAATACAGTGGCTACTGGAAGGAGTCACCCGTATGTCAAGCAGCTGAGAAGTCAAAAAAGAATGATCCCTTATGCCTACTCCTTGACAGTCTATAATACCTACAGATTTCAAAGTTGGGAGCATATCAAGGATAATATCTGTTTATTTCATTCTTTAGTCAGGAGCAAAACTCGAGAAACATACATTTTTTAATCTAATTCTCTTCTTTGGTACTGCTGGCTAAGTTGTTGAATATTTGAGGATAATCAGGCAAAGTAATCTTAGTGCTGTCATAAGCAAACTCATTTTCTATTCATCTGTTCAACACAATGTCAATCTGTATTCCCAACAGGCTTTCCCATCGTCCAAGTTTTCCACACTAGCACACCAACCAAATATTTTAATGTTCTCCTCTAACTTCCCTTGCGAGAGTCTGCTCTTACTGCTCATCTCCTTGAAGAAGACCCTAACTAATATTCCTTCACTCCCATTAGGAGGGCCAGTAAACACAACACAGAGGTTAGCAATGACGTCCATACAGATAGCAGCAATGTGTTTGGGATGATTATCAGGTTGTTTGGCAGAGGCATGGCTCTAAAAAACGTATTTGTCCACTTTCTTCAGGCTACCCAAAAATCATTGTCTTTAAGGTAAGGCAACAAGTTGTTCCAGTCCCTGCTTTTGGTTATCTTTTCCTGTCATGCCCACACATTTCTGTCAATTAAGCTCATGTCCCATTTTTAAGAAGTGGCTGAGGGCACTAGTTTAACAATTGCTTTTCTAGGTCCCTTTGTCTCTCATGGCCAGTTCAGAGTCAGAAGGTATGGATCTTTTCACACTCCTTTTACGAGCATCATCCTCCCTCAGCTAGGCCCTGCTTTATCGCATGGTCTGTGCTATTCAGGCCAGGTTCCGCTAGGAACATCAGTCTCCCTTCTGTACTCATGTCGGAATGCTTAGCAGCTCTCATTTGTAAGCATTTAGGGCCTCATTTACAATGAGGCAGTGACACTGGTGCGTCACTTTTAGGGACACTCTGGTGGCGCAGGGGCCTGCTAAAATTTACCAGGCAGCACTAAGCCACTTTGTGTGGATTAATGCGGTCTTGTAAGTATCGTTCCCTTTAACACAGTTTTCTGCGGTATAAGGGTGTGTAGTGGTGTTGCTGGGGGGCATTCCCAGCAACACCCATGGCTTTTTGACTTTGCCCCAGATTTACGAGGAATTGTAATTCTGAGGTAACTCCAAAAATGTATGCAAGGGAGGCGCAACAAGGAGAAATACCTTTATTTCTCCTTGTTTTTCCTTATGTGTGATTCTGCAGCACACATAGAAACAAGAAAAAGCCTCTTGTGATTGTTTTTGTGCAGGAAGGTTTGCCTTCCTGCACAAAAACAATTGTCCCTGTTTTTGTGCAGAAAGGTTTTCCTCCCTGCACAAAAACAATCATCCCTGCAACGCAGGCACCCTTGCACCATGGCACAAAGGTGCCTGCCTTGGCGCATGGCAGCCCATTGTGCGCCAGTGCTGGGGAAACGGACAGGAATGCGCTGTATCTGATGGATACAGCACATTCCTGCCCTTTTCTTTTGCCACAGGGCAGCGCAGCAGGAAGGCCTGCGGCGCTGTCCTGCCACAAAATCTTGAAATAAGGCCCTTAGTTTACACATATAAAAACGTATCTATTCAACAAATATGGATTTAATTTTCTAGCAGTTGGTGACATTATGATTATTGTCGCCTCTTGAAAGAGCTTTTTCTGTGTTGGTAGATGCTGATAATGAAGTCCTACTGTGCCACAAGGTCGTTGCCAAATTCTAGTCCTACATCTATATCTGTGCTATATTCTGATTTTTGTTTTGACAAATCTGGGCACCCTATTTTATAGACGAGTGAGTGTGTGAATTTCCATGCTTTAAACATTTCTGTTAAGAACAGGGTTCTTTCCTGACCGCAACTGGAAAATGATATGTTTGAATATGGATAAAGCAGTTAAAAAATTTCTCGTTAGGTTAGAAACATCCCTTATAAGCTGAAGGTTGTTTTGATGCATTGGTAAATACGGTCTACTTTACTAATCTAACGGAAGGCACACATTTCAGCTCCACGTAAGATATTTTTACCGTGTTGCAAATGTAGTTGACAAGAAACCTTATTTGGGAATAATTCGGAGGCCGAGGACATAGACAGGCAGTTTGTTTGGGCTTGACACGTAATAACATTACAAAGGTTTGCCGCGCCGCCATTTGGTATGATGTCAGTCATTCACTATATGCCACTTCACATTAGGCTTTGAGACAGGGCTCCTGTCCCCACTCACATCAATCATGTAGCTATCAAGGCCTCTCCAGACTGGCCATGACATTGAAAGCAGCAGGAAGCTGGATCCTGGGAGGTAGATGTGTGCCACTGAGAAAGAATGAGAGAGGAAGGGAAACAGAGAAAAGGGATACATACATTCTTTTGTTAGGTGGGTGAATATCAATGAAAGTGGGCTACATCTACCAAATGTAGGTACTTGAAAAATATGCTATGTGTCCAGCATGTTGTGAAACGTTATGTTCAGTATCAGGTGATTGATGATAGAAAATTTCCACAGTAGTGGAGTGATGAATTACTTCCAGTCCACAAAAACCCAATTGGACACTGTCACAATGACAAAATGATGTGATTACTGATGCCATTTGAGATGTCATCACTGATGTCCCCTCAATGCTGTCATTGAACATGTCATGAGTGATGTAATATGTGAAGTCATAAGCAGTGCATGTTATAGTTAGTTCAGTAAATGATAACTGGCAAATTTCAGTGGGTTTTTGGCTTTTAAACATTAGTTATTTAAGTTACTACGATAACAAACTATAACATCACTTTAACGTAGGGAGAAGCAAAAAACCGGGACAGGCCAGACACAAAAGTAGAACGAATGCCGTACATATATATATATATGTATATATTTACGGTGGTCGCCAGTAGGTAGTTGTTGTTAGGACCTAGTTTTCATAGGAAATTCTTTTTTTGACTTTCCTATAACTTTGGTGTATTTTGACCAATCTGCATGAAATTTCCCAAAAAAGTGTCAAAGTAGGTTCTGTGTCATGGAAAGTTTGGGGGTGATCCATGCAGTGGGGCCCGAAAAATAGGTATGCGAAATAAGGGTGCGTTTGTAATGTTAATTCCCATAGGAACGTGTTGTCAAACCTACAGTCCGAACCCATGGACGGAATTACACCAAATTTGGCAGAAAGGTAGATGTTGTTACGCAGATTGTGCTTTTTGTTATCTGCTGCAAATCCATTCAGTAATTTTTTTGAAATTAAAACCGAACAAGTTAGTGATATCTCTGGTCGTGAATATTTCACAGCTGATTCACGGTGATCGTGGTGAAATCGCGATGTGTTCGAGGTAAATCGCGAAAGCACGCGCCAGCAGGGATGCTCTTATTGGCTGAATGCAACGTTAACAGAAAGATGCAGCGGTGTAGCGGTGATCGTGGTGACATCGTGGCATGTTCGAAGAAAAGTGCACCAGCGCGCCGGCGGAATGCTGTGATTGGCAACCTGAAAAGAAAGTTGCGGCCCCCATTTTATCGATTGGGAACGGTTTGCGGGGCTGAAAATTCCTGTGAAAGCTAAGATAGGGGTCAGGGTGGAGATACTCTGACCCCATGTCTGAGAAATGGCGATATTAGTGACACAAGTTATGTCGAAAATAGATTTTTTTTATCGCGTGCGATGTTCGTGACGACGCTGCGATCGCCAGCGCAGCCTCCCGGGGACATCGCAAATATTGTGGCGACACCGCGAATATTAGTGAAAATATAAAAAAATATATAAATATTTGTACACACTCGATGGTCACTGTTACAGACTCATGTATGCACTCACAAACTCACTCAGACACATACACCCATTCACATACCTACTCACACACTTATACATCCAGTCTCATACCCACTCAGATACTCATGCACCCACTCACATACCCATTCAGGTACTCATGCACCCACTTACAGCCTTGCTCGGAGAGTGACGCACCCATGTACAGACCCATACAGAGACTCACGCACCTACTTAGAGACCCACTCATAGACTCATGCTCACAGTTTCATACCCACTTATAGACACTTACACCCACTCACAGACCCACCTGGGCAGTCATGTACCCACTCACAGACCCACTCAGATACTCAGGCACCCACTTACAGACTCACTCAGAGTCACGCACCCATTTACAGACCCACTCAGAGAATCACGCACCCACTTACAGACCCACTCACACACGCATGTATGTACTCACAGACCCACTGAGACACTCACACACCCACTGACAGACCCACTGAGACACTCATACACCCATGCATAGATCCACTCAGACACTTATACACCCAATAACACACCAATACAGTCACTCACACACTCTGTCACAGATCCTGTGTGAGAGTTATGCACTCATTCACTCACTCATACACTCAGAGACTCACACACCCACTCATAGACTCACTCAGATGTACACGCACCCACTCACTCACCCACTCAGTTTCAATATACTTTATTTGGTGTGTGTGAACAACCATAAAAGCAATTACAGAATTAATAACATACTTTTAAAATATATGACATGACATAATGGCATATTCCAGAATCATTAAGAGCAAAAAAGCAAATTCATAACAGCATGGTACACATTATATTTTATAAAAACACCTATTTCTTAGTCAGTTTACAGGGACAATACCTTTCCTTACATTAATTGCTCAAAGACTTACGCATCCACTCATAGACCCACCTAGACACTCGCCCTTCCAGTCACAGACACTCATGCATGTACCTGTTCACTCACCCACTCAGAGACTTATGCTCTCACTCCCAGACCCATTGAGACACTCGTACACCCACTCACAGATTTACTCAGACACTCATACACCCACTCACAGAGCCACTCATACATTCCAACACCCATACAGTCACTCATACACCCACTCACAGACCCACTCAAAGACTTATGCACCCAGTCACTCATACACTCAGAGACTCACGCACCAACTCACAGTTGCACTCAGAGAAGGGTAGTGTGGAAGTTGGAAAGGTTATATTGGGGTATGAGCGGGTGCATCAGAGATTCTGTGGATGTTATTTGAGATGTCATCAGTGATGTCACTGACCATGTCATAAGTGATGTAATATGTGAGGTCATAAGCAGTGCATTGCGGGGGCACGAGTTATAGTTAGCTCAGCTAAGTATAACTGCTGAATTTCTCTGGATTTGTACGAGTGAAATGTTAGCCTAACTATAACTTCCCTGTGACCTTTGTTTTTCCAGTGAATTTCCAAGGCTTTTTTAATTCAATTTGTTAACTATAACGTCCCTGTAACCTTTGTTTTTTTTCAGTGAATATATATATATATAAATATACATATATATATATATTTTACTTCTCGCCCTCCTTCATTTCCTTTCGGCAAGTAGAGAGCAACGAACTCCGATGGGTAAGTGCAAAGTTTTCTTTATTCGCTCACAGGTTACAAACTCTGATATATAAAACTAACAACAATACGATTCCCTTGACAGCGCGCACAGCCATCCGGTGCAGGCATAAAACGGGCGGAATCCAGCCCAATCGTAATATTTGTAAACCAAAGAAATGCCGCACTCCAGAACTACTTGATAAGAGTTGTTTATTCCGTCACCCCCACTACCACCAACGCATTTCACCACAAAGGCTTGTTCACGGTTGGGTAAGTCTGTTTTCTATATCATTTTATACTCCTCCACACATTAGCCCATAATGAGGCATTGTGGGATACGTAGTTTTCACACATTATTTACAAATATGTACAATATTTTTTGTTCCATTCGTTACTTGTTCAAACTATAAAGTAGCTTCTTCACATTTAACCTATTGTTTAACCAAAGATATTGTTACAGACTGTGGTGGTTGTTACTCTCACTACTGCATTCCATGGTTAGTCTTAGTGACTTTGCGGCTATATCCAGTATACAATCCGTGAGTATGGACATTTGAAATCATTAAAATGTACTTTATCCTCATTGGGAAGTTCAATGATGAGTTGCAATTGTTCCTTGGAAGTAGAGAGAGCGCATAAACAACAGGTTAGTTTCGCCTGAGTGGCTTTGTTTATTTGTGTAAATCCAGATTGTCTAAACCAAAGTTGATGTTATTGAGCCTGAGTGGCCTTTCAGGTAATCTGGTCTTCTATCCATAGTTTTTGTTGGTGATTTGTTCAAGAGGATCTCTTAACTGATATGTATTCATGTTACGGTTGTTAGGTCAAATTCTCTTCATTGATCATAAATGGCCAAAAAAGATCTTCGTCAGCGTTTAGACACAAAGGTTGTCTGGTTCTGAATTTTATGATCATCTTTGATTCCAGTCATCTCAATTTTTTCTTTGGTTTACATATATATATATATGTATATATATATATATATATACATATATATATTATCTACTGGCGGTCGCCAGTAGATAGTTATAGTTAAAACCTATTATCCATAGGAAATCCGCGACATTCTATTTGAAATAACGTTGGCGCCGGTTGACGAATCTTCGCGAAAGTTTCCAACTTGTTGGGGCGCTCCGGTCCGCTCCTATCCTGAAAGTCTCGGGGTGATACATCAAGCGGGGGCCGAGAAAAAAGGGGAGTCCCAAAACGCGTTTTCCCCATTAATTTTTCCATAGGAACCTTTAGTCGCAGCTACAGCCCGAACTGCTGAACGGAATTACACCAAATTTGGCAAAGAGGTAGCCCTTGGTTCAGTGTCGTGCCTTTTGCTTAAATGGTGTAAATCCGTTCAGTAGTTCCTGAGAAAATCAAAAGTAAAGTCACATATATATCTGGGCGGAGCCTAACCACACATGTCATCGTGAGATCTGATTGGCTGTCAGCACTTCATCCTGGAATTGCTGGCAGCCATCTTGGGACCAATATAAATGATAGTACCTCATTGAAATGCATTGTAGTGAATAGAAGATTTTGAGGGTCACCAAAAGGAGAACTATAAAGGGTGATAACAGGCTTTAGTTACATTAGAATTTATTTGTTGATGGTACCATACTAATTTTAGGAATTGTGGTGTATTCTAAGGTGATTTTACCATGTGAAAAACCTTCTGCTGGGATATCATGAATCATGTTTGAGAGAACACTATTTTCTCATGCTTGTCCCATGGAGGTTTGGAAGGTGCCCCAGAAGCTAAAATGAGAGCATATTTTCTGTAAATTCACATTATCTTTCTCACTCATGTGAGAATGAAGTCCGACATTCTCAGTAAAACATGTACATCCAGCAAGGGCAGAGACTGTCAGTTGATTCCTTTGTGTTCTACTGCAGCTTCCCAGAGTGTTCTAAAGAACAACTAGAGTGCTAACAGCCTTACTTATGACAAAAGTATGGCACACCTGAAGCCATCTTGATTGGAATAAACTGGTAACACTTAAACAATTTAATTTAAAAAGGAACAAAATGATGGGGTTCATTTTGTCATAGAAATTATGGTTAGTGCTGTAGAAAGAAAAATTAGGACATGTTTCAAGTGTGATCTCAAATATCTTCCTGTTATATTTCAACAGGAGCAGCCTGCCAGTTGATGCCTTTGTGTTCTACTGCAGCTTCCCAGAGTGTTCTAAAGAACAACTAGAGTGCTAACAGCCTTACTTATGACAAAAGTATGGCACACCTGAAGCCATCTTGATTGGAATAAACTGGTAACACTTAAAACATTTAATTTAAAAAGGAACAAAATGATGGGGTTCATTTTGTCATAGAAATTATGGTTAGTGCTGTAGAAAGAAAAATTAGGACATATTTCAAGTGTGATCTCAAATATCTTCCTGTTATATTTCAACAGGAGCAGCCTGCCAGTTGATGCCTTTGTGTTCTACTGCAGCTTCCCAGAGTGTTCTAAAGAACAACTAGAGCGCTAACAGCCTTACTTATGACAAAAGTATGGCACACCTGAAGCCATCTTGATTGGAATAAACCGGTAACACTTAAAACATTTAATTTAAAAAGGAACAAAATGAGGGGTTCTTTTTGAAATAGAAATTATGGTTAGTGCTGCAGAAAGAAAAATTAGGGCATGTTTTAAGTGAGATCTCAAATCCTCTTCTATTTCATTAGAAAATTCTGACATGCAGACTGAAACAATCACTTTCAATACTAGCAGCAGACTACCAGTTAACTCCCTGGTGAGCAGTAGCTTTACTCCAGTGATCTAATGAGCAACTAGAGTGCTAACATTCTGAATTTATGGCAGATGTGAGACACATCTGAATGCCTTCTTGATGGAATCAAAGTAAAAAACTGAAAGCATTTCCTACTGAGGAGACTGCAGTAAATGAAGAAATTAGGAAACTTCATAACAAAGAAGTCTTCCAAGATGGCCACCAGTGAAAAAAGAGCCCAAATGTAGCACAAATATTACCCAGATGTAGCCCACATATAGCCCAATGACAAAAGTGTGCAAAACACTTTTTATTTTTAGTTTTTTTGCAGTTTTATGTAGTGCAGACTGGTCAGGTATTGGAGCATTGCATCTTAAAACATGACCCCCTACACTACAAAAACACCACTGCACTACCTTAAACCCTAAAACACTACCCCCAGCACGACCCCCTACACTACACAAGCACCACTGCACTATCCTAAACCCTAAAACACTACCCCCAGCACGACCCCCTACACTACCCAAACACCACTGCACTAACCTAAATCCTAAAACACTACCACCAGCACGACCCCCTACACTACCCAAACACCACTGCACTACCCTAAAACATGACCCCCTACACTACACAAGCACCACTGCACTACCCTAAACCCTAAAACACTACCCCCAGCACGACCCCTACACTACACAAGCACCACTGCACTACCCTAAACCGTAAAACACTACCCCCAGCACGACCCCTACACTACACAAACACCACTGCACTACCCTAAACCCTAAAACACTACCCCCAGCATGACCCCCTACACTACACAAGCACCACTGCACTACCCTAAACCCTAAAACACTACCCCCAGCACGACCCCCTACGCTGCCCGAACACCACTGCACTGCCCTAAACCCTGAAACACCAGCCCCTGCATGACCCCCTACACTGCCCCAACACCACTGCACTGCCCTAAACCCTGAAACACCACCCCTAGCACGACCCCCTACACTGCCCGAATACCACTGCACTGCCTAAACCCTGAAACACCACCCCTTCACGACCCCTACACTGCCCGAACACCACTGCACTGCCCTAAACCCTGAAACACCACCCCCAGCATGACCCCCTACACTGCCCGAACACCACTGCACTGCCCTAAACCCTGAAACACTACCCCCAGCAAGACCCCCTACACTGCCCGAACACCACTGCACTGCCCTAAACCCTGAAACATCACCCCCAGCAAGACCCCCTACACTGCCCGAACACCACTGACCTAAACCCTGAAACACCACCCCCAGCAAGACCCCCTACACTGCCCGAACACCACTGCACTGCCCTAAACCCTGAAACACCACCCCCAGCACGACCCCCTACACTGCCCGAACACCACTGCTCTGCCCAAAACCCTGAAACACCAGCCCCAGCACGACCCCCTACACTGCCCGAACACCACTGCATTGCCCTAGACTCTGAAACACCAGCCCCAGCAAGACCCCCTACACTGCCCGAACACCACTGCACTGCCCTAAACCCTGAAACACCAGCCCCAGCATGACCCCCTACACTGCCCGAACACCACTGCACTGCCCTAAACCCTGAAACACCAGCCCCAGCACGACCCCCTACACTGCCCGAACACCACTGCACTGCCCTAAACCGTGAAACACCAGCCTCAGCACGACCCCCTACACTGCCTGAACACCACTGCCCTGAACCCTGAAACACCAGCCCCAGCACAACACCCTACACTGCCTGAACACCACTGCACTGCCCTAAACCCTGAAACACCACCCTGTGCATGACCCCCTACACTGCCCGAACACCACTGCACTGCCCTAAACCACCACCCCAATGGCAGTCTGTAATTTAGAGTGGGTGTATCAAAAGTTATATTAGAGTGTGAGAAGATGCATGAAATTATCACATGGATGATGTCATCAGTGATGTCATTTGAGATGTCATCAGTGATGTCATCAGTGATGTCACTGACCATGTCATGAGTGATGTAATATGTGACGTCATCAGCAGTGCATTGCGGGGGCGCGAGTTATAGTTAGCTGAACTAACTATAACAGGGGAATTTCATGGGTTTTGTACGAGTGCAATGTCCAACTAACTATAACTGTCCCTAAAACCTATGGTTTTTTCAGTGAATATATATATATATATATATATATATATATATATATACATATATATATATATATGTATATAATTTTTTTCCCACTGAAAAACCAAAGGATACAGGAACGTTACATTAAGGCTCAGATTTCACTCATACAAAACTAGTGAAATTCAGCAGTTATAGTTACCTGAGCTAACTATAACTTACACCGCCAAAATTCAATGCTTATGACTTCACATATTACATTGCTCATGACATGGTCAGTGACATCACTGATGACATCACTGATGACATCTAAAATGACATTTGAATTATATTTCCTAACTATAACGTCCCTTTAACCTTTGATTTTTCAGTGCACATATATATATATATATATATATATATATATATATATATACACAAAAAGAAGCAGAGAACTCTGGGTAGTTCTCAAGTTTAGGTGGAAAGCAGCTTCTCTATAGAGCACCCTCAACATCAGCGACACTCTAGATCTGCTCACCTGAAATGTCTGCTTTTCTATCAAAGTCTTTAAGCATAGGATAAGCACAGTGCCATCCCATTCACGCAGAGATAGAAAGGGACAAAGTATTTTGCCATTTCTACAGCAAAGTCTTTAAGCATAGGACTAGCACAGTGCTGTCCATGCCGAGCTGTAAAATGACAAAAGCCATTTACCACTCCAGGCACAGTATTACAACTTTGAATTGGTAAAATACCATCCAAGCCAACCTGAAATGAGTAAAAGCAACTCCTGGCACAGTGTTTCGCTCTACTTAGAGCTCTTCAGAGAGGTATACCTTTGTCCAGACACAAGGGAGTACCCAGTATAAGTCAAAACAATACCCTTTCAGGCATACAGTGATGCATAAATTATGTAAAAAGAAGCAGAGAACTCTGGGTGGTTCTCAAGTTTAGGCGGAAAGCAGCTTCGGTATAGAGCACCCTCAATACCAGCGACACTCTAGATCTGCTCACCTCAAATGTCTGCTTTTCTATCAAAGTCTTTAAGCATAGGATTAGCACAGTGTCATCCATGCCGAGATAGAAAGGGACAAAGTCTTTTGCCATTTCTACAGCAAAGTCTTTAAGCATAGTACTAGCATAGTGCTGTCCATGCCGAGCTGTAAAATGACAAAAGCCATTTAACACTCCAGGCACAGATTTACAGCTTTGAATTGTTAAAGTACCAGCCAAACCAACCTGAAATGAGTAAAAGCATCTCCTGACACAGTGTTTTGCTCTACTAAGAGCTCTTTAGAGAGTTTTAGCTTTGTCAAGACACAAGTGAGTACCCAGTATAAGTAAAAACAATACCCTCTCAGGCATAGAGTGACTCATAAATTATGCAAAAAGAAGCAGAGAACTCTGGGTAGTTCTCAAGTTTAGGTAGAAAGCAATTTCTGTATAGAGCACCCTCAACACCAGCGACACTCTAGATCTACTCACCTCAAATGTCTGCTTTTCTATCAAAGTCTTTAAGCATAGGATTAGCAGAGTGCCATCCACGCCGAGATTGAAAGGGACAAAGTCTTTTGCTATTTCTACAGCAAAGTCTTTAAGCATAGGACTAGCACAGTGCTATCCATGCTAAGCTGTAAAATGACAAAAGCCATTTACCACTCCAGGCACAGTATTATAGCTTTGAATTGGTAAAATACAAACCAAGCCAACCAGAAATGAGTAAAAGCAACCCCTGACACTGTGTTTCGCTCTACTTAGAGCTCTTCAGAGAGATATAGCTTTGTCCAGACACAAGGGAGTACCCAGTACAAGTCAAAACAATACCCTTTCAAGCATAGGGTGACGCATAAATTATGCAAAAAAGAAGCAGAGAACTCTGGGTAGTTCACAAGTTTAGGTGGGAAGCAGCTTCTGTATAGAGCACCCTCAACACCAGCAAGACTCTAGATCAGCTCACCTCAAATGTAGGTAGTTATAGTTAGGACCATATTTCCATAGGAAAAGCATTTTTTGACTTACCCATATCTATGGTGCCGTTTGACGAATCTTCACAAAATCTTCTCCAAATAATGTCACGTTAGGTCTTGTTACACATGGAAAGTTTCAGGGTGATCCGTCAAGTGAGGGCTGAGAAATAGGAGGGGTCAAAAACTTTGTGTTTCCCATGTTAATTCCCATAGGAGTTTTGAACACGACTACAGCCTGAACTGCTGGACGGAATCACACCAAATTTGGCAGAAATGTAGTTTTGGTTACACAGATCACGCTTTCAGTAATTTGGTGTAAATTCATTCAGTAGGTGATGAGAAATTAAAGGAAATCCAAATTTTGATATCTGTGGCTGCGACTTCATGAATAATAACCAGTTCATGCAAAGATGCGCAGAGCTCTGATTGGCTGCCAGCACTTCAACCAGGAAGTACTGACAGCCATCTTGGGACTTGGCTTCAGCCGAGTCCCCAAACAAAAGTGGAAAAAAAGAAAAGGGGGCAGGGTAGGAATACCCTGATCCCCAAGCCTTGGTATTGGGGACCCCAGCAGGGCAAAAAAGCATTTTTTTAAAAAAAATTCACAGCAATTTTCACAAAATATTTGCGAATATCTCTATGAGTTCAAAAACAAAAGCCAAGTGCAGTCTCCCGTGCTTGTTTTTCATTAAGCCCCGGGTGGGCCAGGTCCCAAGGGCATGCCGAGTTTTTTTTAAATATTGGAAGGGGCGCACAGGTCCCTCCTCCAAGGGCATATTTATGCCCCTGGGACTACCACCTCTGGGGCTTATACACTTATGTACATTATAACTGGGGGGGCCTCACAAACCCCTCTGGGCCCCGGGGACCATCACCTCCATGGGGCTATAGTAAAAAAATAGATGGTGGGGCCGCGCGAACCCCATGGTCCTCAGGGACCACCACTTCCCCGGGGCATTATTAAGTGAATTTCGAAGGTTTTCAAATTCCAGTTCCTAACTATAACGTCCCTGTAACCTTTGGTTTTTTTAAGTGAATTTCTATGTTTTTTTAACTAGTAGTCATGTTTGCAGAGTGGTGGAGAATAGGGGTGGAGCCTCTGACTAGCTCTCAGGAATCCTGCTGTGTTGGACTTACTGGAGGTAATAGGAGGGCTTCTGGGCCCCCAAGAACCCTCAGCATCCAAGAGGACTCCATCCCCCAACCAGCAGTGCACCCGGAGGCCCGTTTGCAGAGTGGTGGAGAAAGGGTGCGTGGCCTCCGAAGACCTCTCACCAATTCCACTGTGTGGGACTTATTGGAGGTAACAGAAGGGCTTGTTGGCCCCCAAGGACCCTCAGCATCCAAGGGAACTTCACCCCCCAACTAGCAGTGCGCCAGGAGGCATGTTTGCAGAGTGGTGGAGAAAGGGGGCATGGCCTCCGAAGACCTTTCAGCAATCCTGCTGTGTGGGACTAACTTGGCTTGTTGGCTCCCAAGAACCCTCTGGAGCTAAGGGGACTTCGTCCCCAACCAGCAGTTTGCCAGGAGGTGCAGTTGCAGAGTGTTTGTGAAAAGGGGTGTGGCCTCCAAAGTCCTCTCAGTAATCACGCTGTGTTCGAATTACTGGAGGTAACAGGAGGGCTTGTTGCCCCCAAGGACCCTCAGCACCCAAAAGGACTTCATCCCCCAACCAGCAGTGCACCTGGAGGCGCGTTCGCAGAGTTGTGAAGAAAGGGGGCGTGGCATCCAAAGTCCTCTCAGCAATCCCACAGTTTGGGGCTTACTGGAGGTAACAGGAGGGCTTGGTGGCCTCCAAGGACCCTCAGCAGCCAAGGGAACTTCATCCCCCAACCAGTTGTGTGCCAGGAGGCGTCTTTTTAAAGGTTGGTGGCGACTTGCCGGCCTTTTTGTGTTTTATATATATTTTTTATTTATTAGGGAAGGAGGGCTGCCTGGTTCCCCTTCCCTGGGCCAATTTTGGCCCCGGGGACTCCGTCCCTCAGAGCCAGGCCTTTTTTGAATGGGGGAGGGGAGCTGTGCAGTCTCCCTCCCTGGCCCAATTTCGTCCCTGGAGACCCCATCCCCCGGGGCCCTGCCTTTTTCTTTATTTGAATAAAAATAAGGGGAGGGGGCCACGTGGCCTCCTCCCAGGTTGACTTAGGCCCCGGGGCCCCATCCCTCGGGCCTGGCCTCAATTATGGGTACCCTGGTGATGTGCAGGGGTATCCTTCTACCTCAACTGCAACACCAATTGCTCCTGGAGACCCTCTACCATCTGAGGTCCAGCAAGAGTTCCAAAGAATTCATCAGAACTTCAAAGAATTGCCACTTTTTGTTCGGACTGCAAAAAAGTCTAATTGTCGAGGAACAATCTGTTGCTGTATTTTTGGATGCTGCAAGAGTGCATAAGTGTTAATGTTTTAGTTTTTTGTTTTTGAATGACACTTGTTTCCCCAATTTTCAGCTTTTTCTTTTAAAACATTTTCCAGTTGCCTTTTTATTTGTCAAAAAAAATCAACAATGTTAAAAAACTCAAAAAAAGTGCAGAAAAAATAAAAAAACACAAAGGTTCATGTTGCAACCATCTTTCTTGTTTTAAAAAAGATAAACTGTATGTTTGTGTATGTATAAGAAAGATTATGAGTGAGTGAGTTTCTGTGTTACTGAGTCAGTGGGTGCATGAGTGAATAAGTAGATGTGTATGTGGTTTAGTGAGTGGGTGTATGGGTGAGTGGGTGTGTCAGTGGGTGTATGGCCTAGTGACTGAGTTTGTGAGTGTTTGTATGAGAAAGTGAGGGTTGCATGAGGGACTGTATTGGTGAGTGAGTGGGGGTGTGTGAGTGTGTGTGTGGGTGCGTGAATGGGTGTATGAGTGGGTCTAGGGGAGAGTGAGTGGGTGTTTTTGTAGCTGTACAGGTGAGTGATTAGGTGTGTCAGTGGTTATATGGGAGAGTGACTGGGTGTGTAAGTGATTGTATGGGTGACTGTGTGTGTGTATTAGTGGCTCTATGGGTGGGTGAGTGGATGTGTTTGTAGCTGTATGGAGGAGTGATTGGGTGTGTCTCTGGTTACATGGGAGAGTGATGAGTGTTTTTTGCCATCCCCTGCAGGCAAAAGAAAGTGGTGGCAAAGCATGTTGTGTACTCTTTATGCGTCAAGACCCTCTCCAGGGGGTGCACAAAGAAATATTCACATGGCACTACAAGTATGTAGACCCATCTAAAGATGTATCTACACATTGCTTATGCTGTAACAGTATACCACATTATAGTAAAACATTTAATTTTCCCTTTTTTACTGTTTTCAGCCTTTATACTTGTACACCATAAACGATGTACTGTATAAAGATTCATCCTTGAACAGTTGGGAACAAATTATTGCAAAGATTGTAGAAAAAAAACCTGCAAAGCATATCACTACAAATAAGTAACACTATGTATTGCACTCACTACAATTATTTAATCAATTGTTTTACGTAGAGTTACTGAACTAATCTAGACAAACATATGTTAAAAATCACTGTTTTATTAATATAACTGGTACAATACTACAAATAGATATAAAGCACACTTTAATATTGGAGATCCATTTGAAAGCATCACTCCTGGTAGGCCGAATGATGTCTTAAACCCTGACGATCCATGTAGAAGAAATACCGTACACCGCTTTTTTAAAATCAGAAACCTCCTTAGAACTTTGGTTGAAGGAACAAGAGGTAAGAATTTGGAAGTTTCAAAGGCAGTTTTTGTTTGAATTCAAGGTTGGTGTCATTGAATTCTGTCCATCCGGTTTCACTCTTTAAATAGACAGTGTAGTGTCCAGATGTTACATTAACTCCTTCATGAAAGATAATAGCTATAGTAGTATAAGATCTTCCAGAAATTGATATTTGTCCAGCTTTGAAGTTTGCAATTTCGGTTTCCAATTTAGATCCATCTGCTCTGCATCGTTGTAGAATTAATATGAGGTATTTTCCACTTCTTTGTATCTGCAATGTAGACATAACATCTGATCTACAATTTGGGCAGGTCATATTTTGGTTAGCCTTTTTCATCAATCTATCAAAAGATACAGTTTTGGTATCTAGAAGCGTTAGGTACAAAAATCGTTCACAATTTATTTTAGTGGTAGACGTAAAAGAGCAATCTACACAGTCATCGGTCCATGTGTAACTCAGTCCAAATAAGTCATCTATATTTATTCTTCTTCTTCAAAAACCCCAAGGATGACCATTATACATTCCAGTTCATCCTGTGTTCTGAGTAAATAGTACTGAACCACTACATATATATACTAGATCTTGAATGCCTTAGGCACAATGTATTACAGTCCTATCACTATGTAAAAGTTGCAGCAAACCACTCAGTGCACAACATAAGCTCTTCTGTTGTTTCTGTTTAATTGCATTTATAAGATGTGGTAAATGAAACAGTACATTGAGAATAACATTTGCATAGCAGTTGACACCAGAAGTGTTTGACAACATGTAACCTCCCTCATTCCCCAGGATTTTCTTCTTAACACCTTCCTTGTTCTCCTTCTTTTCCTCCTTTTCAGTAACATCCGTAGATTCTTTTGAGAGCTTCCGCTTTGGACATATTATCTATTTTTCATAAATGGGATACTGTCCTAAATCAGGAGCGTATACACTTCTTAACCGATTGTATTCTCTGACACAGCTTGCATCAGCACCAACTTTCCTTCCATCAAAATCAACCAAGACAAACCGGACAATGTCTAACTCTAGAAAATGCTACATGTGACACCTTCTTTAAATACAGTTCTATCAATATTAATAAATGCTACGTTTACACTTAAACCTTGAGATTTATGGATAGTTACAGTGTATGCTAGAGACACTGGGAACTGCTGCTACCGCACAAATAAGTCCTATACAGGCAAAAAAGGTACAACACATCAGCCAATCTGCTTCATGCCATCAATCTGATCAAATTTTATGGCTAAGTATTCAACCTCATCCCTATTGGAACATTAATAAAATCAATAACTTTACCTATTGCACCGTTTACTAATCCTTCCTCAACATTTGAAATACACTGCAAAATTTGTCTACAGTATTTGCACACGGGTAAACACTTTTCTAATCCTGCAGTCCTGGAGAAAGATTTTCCCAATTAATCCAATTTTGCTTGTATTTGTCACCTTAGCAGTACTGTCACCCCCTGGTGTCCAATTTTGTCAATTGCTGATATCTCCTCCTTCTCCAGTTTAGTAATGTTCCGTTAACATTGGAGCACTCCTGAAATGTAGGCATTAAACAGACTATGGATTTCCCTTCTTCAATGAAATTGACCATTAGCTGTGCTGCTGTGTTGTTAGAGGAAAATAGTTTCTTGATAAGATGACTTTCTAAGGAACGTTTACCCTTCTTTGTCAGAACTCCTACTCTAATGTCTTTCAGAATATTTCCGTATTCCAAGTCAGATGCTTGACACATATTTTTCAGTAGTTCCTTGTATTGGAAGTTTAGCCAAATGTTTACATAGTCAATACGTCCCAAAGAATTCTGCGTTTTTCATGAAGAAGTGTCTTGAAAACAGGCTGTCCTTTGATGGGGGTAAGTTGCAATAGGTCACCGAAGACCATTAAATGCTTTCCTCTAAATAGCACGTTGTACTCTGCTTTTAAAATCTGTTGCAGTCTCAAGTGTACAAAGGCAAGCATTAAGTTTGAGACCATGCTCACCTCATCGATAATTAAAAGATTCAGTTTCTTCAGTACTCTTGAGACTTCATAACAAGCTTCACCGGATAACTTCTGGTATTCCAGTTTATTGTCATGTTCAACAGGTAGCATAAGTAGTTAATGTAAAGTCATTCCTTTGATGTTGTGTGCAGCTAATCCAGTTGGTGCTGCTACTACACACGATAAATTTGATTCTGTAGTCATCTATAGGTAAGGGATGAGAACTTTAATTGAAAAGCTTTTCTCATGCCTGCTTGACCACTGATATATAACAGTATTTGCTTAAATGATGAACATTTACATTCTTTTTTCCTGTGAAGGAATCCATGCTCTATTTTCTCTTTTACTTCTATATAAATTACTTTCTGCTCATCGTTCAGTTATCCAACTTACTGCTCCAAATCAACACTTACTTGTCTTGCTTGTTCCATTGCACTTTCCATCTCATTCATGGCTATTTCAGCTTAATTTTCAATATTTGGTTGTCCAAGGGGATCTTGACTCAGTGGTCTTGAACTTTGGCTGCTTTGTGAACTCTCCTTAGCTATCTCAGCAGCAATCATTTCTTTCTGTTGAATCTCATCAGTTAACATTTGCAAATAGTTTGGGAAGACTGAACACTGAATGCTGCCTTTCGCAGTGTTGAAAGAATCTTCTTAGCAGTCATAGTCTCCGAGTAATTCCGATTCAGCACGCCAAGGCTTAAAGAGTTGTAGAAGTGCTAAATAGAAAAACTCTCTTCTGTCTGAAGTTTGGCATCTAAGGGGCCCATTACGATACCCGGCGTAAAAAAATCCGCCAGGCATGGAAGCGGCAAAAATCCGCCCGCACACACCGCCTGAACACCGACCACGCCATTACGATTACACAAACCGAAAACCGCCATCGGCGGAAAAATCACACAAAATACCGCCCGCCAACGTCCGAGTAGGAGTCAAACCGCCCGCCACGGACGGAAACACGCACGACAACACAAAACCGCCCGCCCTCACGGCCGACACACCGCACGTGAAATTACGATCGCACCGCCATGAGCGCGGAAAAACCACAAATATACCGCCCGCCAGCGCAAACAACGCCGATGAGAATCGACACGGCAGAAGCCATGGCGCCCACGTACCTGCACAGAAACCATCCGCTCACAAAACCAATAGCACACAACATGGCCAACAAGTCCACACAGCAAGGCACGCACAAATACACAAGCACAGTACACATCCCGAAAACACCCCCCGGACAAACAAAAAATACAAAGGCCAGAACCCCAGACACAACACACCTGAAAACAACAGACCATGAGGACACACCCACATAGGTGAGTACAAAAGCAGCACTCCCACAGACCACAACCCCTTGCTACATTGCAAACCAGAGAGGAGAGGAGAGGACACAGTGACACAGCAAGGACAGCAGCACACCACAGAAACGCACACATCACTACCACCACCACCACCACCACCACCACCACCACCACCAAACACCTGCACCACAAACCCCCTGCACATTACACAACACACACCGCACCAGCACCACAAACACCATGGCACCACAAAGGATGCCCAAGTACACGCCCATTGAGCTGACGGTCATGGTCGGCGAGATCATCAAGGTGTACCCACAAACCTATGGGAACATGGTCCAGCACACACCACTAGCCACCAGAAACAGGATGTGGAACCGGATCGTAGACCAGGTCAATGCAGTCGGGACCCTGCCCAGGAACAGAGGTGAAATAAACAAACGTTGGAATGACGTAAAGAGCCTGGTCAAGAAGAAGGAGGGCAAAAACAGAGAGCTGGCTGCCGTCACTGGCGGAGGGAATCCCGCGCTCTTTAAGACCTTCAAAGCGTGGGAGGAGAAGGTGCGAGTCATAATACATCCGGAGATCCTCGCCGGATTAGCAGGGGAGTGGAGGCTGGTAAGTACAAACTAATGTATACCAGCACACCGCTATGTACTCACATACACTACCACCATGCCACAGCTCCCAGGGACAAACACCCCCATGTCCAGCACACAATACACAACACATCACACACACATGCAACAGACACCACCACACACAGCCCAAACCGAACAACTGTAACATACGTGGGGACATGTGTACACTCAGCCAGCCACGTAACCACCAACAGGTCCCCAAATATGCCAGAAGCGCCACAACGAGCACCCACCACACCCATGTGTCCGCCACAGCTGCACTAACCGACAAGTAACAGGTAAGTGGCAGGAACACAAAGTGCAGTGGGTGGGAGGGTGGACAGCCCAAGTACAACACACACCAGGCCCCAGTCCCACAGCACAGCAAGGAGGAGCATCCCCCACACCCCACAGCCACGTGTCAGCCACCGCAGTGCACAACGACAGCCGAAAGGCAGACATCACGGTCCACAGCAATCGGTGTCAGTGGGTGTCC
Source organism: Calotriton arnoldi (assembly GCA_963921515.1). Classification (NCBI taxonomy): domain Eukaryota; kingdom Metazoa; phylum Chordata; class Amphibia; order Caudata; family Salamandridae; genus Calotriton; species Calotriton arnoldi. The sequence goes on along the minus strand of CAWUFW010007600.1, from coordinate 28,588 downwards.
AGCCACCCCCACGACCCACAACACCCCCCACCCCCACAGACCTGCAACATGGAGCACCCCCGCTTAGAACCATGTGGCATCCAGTACAGTGCACGCACAAACAACTTGCAGGTGGGAAACTGGACAGGGCTGGATAACTGGAGGCATGAGGACCATAACACGACCAACACATGGGACATGTCACGTAGCAGACGAACACGCAGCACCGCCCACCGTCACGAACAAGTGAACAATGTGCACACGGACATGAACAACAGACTCACACCCCACATGACCCATCACAGACATAGCAACACCCAAGGAGCCACGTCTGCATGCACAAGCCACACTGAATATAGTACCACACGGCAGCCACTGTGCAACTCATCACACACAACCGAAACACCATTGAAGTCCTGTCCATGTAGCCCCTACTGCCTGTCAACCACACACCCCACAACTACGCCTATGTAAGACAAACAACACTAGACGCAACAGAGCGGAACAACATAAATGCACACGAACACCACTGAACCCATCAAACACACAGACACACCATGCACATACAACATACCATCCATCCCATCCGTCAGCCCCAGTCTCATGAAAGGCATGTCATCCGCACAGCTGCCACACATACAGCAGTCACGCTAAGATACATGCCCATGACCAACCATGTGCCAGAAGTCAATGAAGCGCACGACACACTGTGAGCAACAACACACAACATGGGCCACACCCCCCGAGCACTGCAGTGATGCACATGGCACAGGGCAGCACGCACACCAAGGAGATGGGACAACTGCAATACGTTGGCTGGCACACAACCATCACTCACTCATAACGATGCGTCCAATGCCATGTCCAGTAATCACAACAGACAGCAAATATGCAGGCCATGTCAAGCATGCACACACCTCAAACCATGCACTGTCATGCTGCCACAACACATGTCACGTTCGGCACCCATGGCTCACAGCATGTACCCCAAAAGCATATCCCCTCCCAAATGCGAATCTGGGGCATGGCCCCCATGTTGCCATATGCGTTCCTAAGCGTTCCATTTGAACACCAAAAGCAAGGTACAAACCAGACCCAGGATGGGCCAGGAGCCCGCATACACCAGAGTCACAATAAGTAGGGGCACAGCAACACACCCATCGGCATGGCCAATCCGTCCCATGCCACATGTGCACAGCACACAGTCCCATTGCCAAGCACACACAACTACAAATGCTACAGCCACACACACGCCTCCGGGAAACCCATGTACGAGATTGCACGAACTGTTAATGTCAGACGACAACTACATACTTCGCCAGGTGCAACACAATAACAAATCTCATTCTCTCCACAGGTGACGAACTGCTGGATGCTGGGGATGGAGCCAGCAGCCAGCACAGCCAGCCTACAAGCCCCCAACGAGGACACACGGATCTGGAGGATCTGTCCTCCTCTTCGGACACGGACCACCAAGCAGGCCCATCTGGTGTGGCAGGGCCCAGCCGCTCCCCAGGACCCCTCCTACCCACCAACCCATCATCCAGGGCTGCTGAACATTCCCAGCCCCCTGCTGCCACTGTCGTTGCGGCCACACCCACGGTCATTGTGGCCACTACCACTGCCGCAACCGCCACCATCGCCGCACCGACCACCACCGACGCCACCACCACCACGTCTTCGCTGGCACCAGCCCCAGCGCAGGTGGTGGCCCGGCCGACTGGATCCACCCTGGGAGCCACAGCGAGGACCGTGGTGAGCAATGTGGCTAGTGGGCAGGCCGGTGGCAGCAGGACTGGTAGGAGGAGCAGGGTCAGGGAAACGCCAGCCTCCCCTGGGAGCCATGCCCTGCCTCAAATGGCCAGAGTCCTTGGGGCCTATGAAGAGGCCCAAGGACAATGGGTCCGGTCTGCTTCAGACACGCGTGAGGTGCTGGGGGTGCTGAGGTCCATGGACGCCCGTATGGGCCAACTCGTGGACCTCATGGGCCAGCTGGTGGTGGCGGTGAGGTCACTGCCAGGGACAGCAGCTCCCCTCCGCCACCACCTGCCGGGGCGCAGGGTGGAGCAGCAGTGTCCAGTTCCCCTGCGTCCACAGCCAGTGAGCACACCTCAACCACCAGCATGTCGCAAGCAGGCACCCCCTCGCAAACATGGAAGGGGCCGTCCGAAGTGGAAACAGATCTCCCGGGAGGACTTCGCACGCTCCAAACGCAAGTGAGGCAGCCAGCCAGCCTTCCGCCAGCCTTCCTTGACCAGCCACTGCATTGACTTGGACTACGATCCCACTCCACACAGCCATCTGGATGGCATGTGTGTGTTGGACTATGGACATAGAACCAGTGGGTACACCCTGAGCATCACGCAGCCATGACCGACAGCTCATTGTCACTGCACGCACCACTTTTGTCATCACCTTACACACAATCACATGTCACAGTTTGTAATAAATGCACCTTTTACACTAACTGCTGTTTGTGCCCTGTGTTTTATTTGTACGGAATACAACGGCCACCTTGGGCGGAAAGGCACCTGATGCGTGGCATGGCAATTGAATCCGGAGGGCCTGTAGGGACCTAGGGGTGGGAGACAGAACAGGAGCACATTCAATGAGTGTGTCACACACCCATCACACAGTACATGTCAACAACTACAAGCAATGTACACACATCGCACAGAGCAATAGGGCACAATGCCACAGCCACCAACAGTGGCATACTACCCTGGCCATGGAGCGTTGACACACAGCACGCAGTGAACAAACGGCCACCCTGACACAGCACACACACACCTGCACAGATACAGCCACATCAGCCGTCGTACATGGACACTCACCGTCAAGTGAAGTAGCGGGCGATGAGCTGCTGCCGCACATTACCAGCTTCCTCCTCTCCGCTGTCCTCCTCACTCGAGCTGTCCTGGTCTGCGGGCTGGGGCCCTGGTTGATCTCCGTCATCCACGATGAGGGGGATCTGCTTCCGAATGGCCAGATTGTGCAGCATGCAGCACGCCACCACTATCCGGCACACCTTCTGTGGGGAGTACGCCAGCGCACCCCGGTGCGGTCCAGGCACCTGAACCTGGACTTGAGGAGGCCAAAGGTACGCTCGACCACACGTCTGGTCCTCCCATGTGCCTCATTGTAGCGATCGTCTGCTGGGGTGCGAGGATTCCTCAATGGACTGAGCAGCCATGCCCCATTCGGGTACGCAGAGTCACCTGGGTGTGAGGGACACAGAGAACCGTTGCAATTCCAACTGGACAGGGGACAGCATCGCACAACCAGCACGCTACACCACTCCACATACTCACCGACAATACAGGCACGATCCTGTTGCATATTGGACATCAGTCGTGGCAAGATGCTGTTGCGCATTATGTGTGCGTCATGGGCCGAGCCTGGGAACTTTGCACACACGTGGGTGATCACCATGTCCGCAAGGCACACCACTTGCACATTCAGGAAGTGCGTGTGCTTCCTGTTGCGGTACAGGTGCTCAGTGGCCTGTGGTGGAACAAGGCCAACATGTGTGCAGTCAATGGCTCCAACGACGTGTGGGATTCTGCCAAGGGTATAGAATGCACCCTTCACTGCCGCCAATTCACGAGCCCTGGGGAAGCGGATGTACCTGTTTCGGTACAGCATCATGGCTGCCAGTACATCCCTCAGCACCTTGCTGAACATGGGCTGGGACATCCCTCCTCCAATGCCCACTGTGTGCTGGAATGACCCAGTGGCGAAGAAATGCATGGCGGCCATCACCTTAGCCGTGGGGGTGACAGCAGTCGGATACACCCTGCGGGGACGGAGATGGGGTTCTAACATGGCACACAGTCGAAGCAGGGTTGGCCTGTCCAGCCGAAACTTCCTAATAACCTCTGTATCGTCCATGTCCGCCAGCAATTGGTATGGGCGGTCAATGTTCGGTCTCCGCCTAGGGACAATGGCAGAGGACACATGTCAAAGCAACACGACACATAGCAATTTCGCATACACATCACTGACATGACTGAGCAAGCACATGAGCCACAGCCCAGCTGTCAAGCTGGGACGGCACGGCCACAATACACTTACACAGGTCTCCCAACAATGGCAATGGCTAGTGATACAAACCACTGCCATGTGCATGCACATGGGGATCTAGGCCCCAATGACTTGCGGGCGTGCTGATGGGGACTGACTGCATATCCGTCAAGCGGCAACGCCACGGCAACATGAATGTCTGCTGAGCATGGAACTGCTTCCGCGGCTGGATGAGTATGGCACACGACGACGACGATGTGGGCACAGGCTGAGCGGCCAAAACAAGTGGGACCTGTGGCATGAGGGGATATGAGACCGTAGTAGGTGTCAGCACTGCACCCTATGTACAGCACTGTACGGATCACACCTCCCGAAACATTGACAGGTGTCCACATTGACAGCCCCATGCCAAGACGGCTGTGTGCTTGCAGTCACACGTCACAGGTGAGAGGTTACATTGCACGTGCCAGGTGGCAGACGTACATAGTGGGAGCTGGCATGTGTGTGCATGTGTCTCCTGTTCAGGATCCACCAGATGGGCGCTGACTCTGTACTGACCATTGGACACAGCATGTTCCGTGGAAGGCTTGTGTGTGTGGGATGGTGGCACTGGATGTGCCTCCGTTGGGTGGGGGGCCATGCACAGGGCGGGTACGTCGATGATTGCGCATTGTTGGTCACGGTGGGTGCACCAACTAAGATGTGTTGCCCTGTGTTCAATTCCTATGTCCGCATGATGATGGACTGTAGATGTGGGCAGACTACACATTGGTCGATGTGCTGTCTATATGCATGTGCCTTCACACCAGGCACAGCTGCCCCTGCACATGTGACCCCTGCTGGACTCGCTGCTGGGTCTGTGGAGCTGATGCACCTTCTGCGCGTGGGGCGGACAGCTCTCCTCACTTCCCTCATTGCGCATGTCATGACTTTGCCGCAGGTGACATGGATCATGGAGGGCCCACATGTACGCGTGGGTAGGCTACACATGATTGTTCACTGGTCGCCACCCCCAGTCAGTGTTTCGAATGGGAAGGTTGTCGTGCTGGTGGTATGTTCGATGTGGCGGATGGGCGGGCCTAGGTGCGGGCTTACATTCCGGACATGGGGGGTAGTTGGATTGGCGACTAGTTGCAGTACACACGGGACACGTCTCTTCCTTTCCACATCTGGGTCATCCCTTGTACTAACTGACAGTGATACAGTCATCTTCGCCCCAGCCCTCATGTCCTCCCCTCGCTCCCCCAATATGCATGCTCACCTGCGAGGCTAGCGCTTGCACAGGCAGCCCCAAGCTCGCACCAGAGAGGGCAAGGAGTGTATGTGTGGGTCCAGTTGCACGAGTGGGCTGTCTCAGGGTATGATGTGTGGCGGGACGCCGTCCACCTGCGTGGTGCCCCAAATGGAGACCCGGCCTGCATGGACTATGCATCACAGTCTTCGCCTTCCGGATCCGCCACCTGCGACACCCAGTGGCTGTGGCTGCCCTTGCGGCCAGGCCGCGTCCGTCTGTGGCTGATGGCCCACACATTCACTCTTTGGCCTCTCTGGGGAGGGCTCGGGGGTGGTGGCGCACGCGCTTGCACTTAGTCGCAATGGCATGTGGCGTGGTTGGTATGATGGGCAATGGATGGGATGGTGCGAGCCACCTCCCGTGACGTCAGTGCTGCTCGTGCTGTGGTGCGTCCCCCTACACTTCCATTTGACTTGTGCCATGCTAGACGTTGAGGTTCTATTGCCTGCGTGATATGACCAGGAGGAGCGCGAGGAGACCTCTCACACACCATGCTCCACTGCCATCCCGTGCCCTGTATCGCCTGTGCGGATTGACTATGTTGGGGTTACACCTGGTCGACTGGGGCTGTGTGTGCCTTGTCAAGGGGCATGGCGGGCGCACAACAGGATCCAGCTTGTCCACAGAGGGTGGGCTGAGGTGCGCCTGGTACCGCTTTGTACGTGTGCCCGGCTGCTGTGCACACACGTGTTCACTCCCCCGACAGGTGTCCTCTCACAATGCCCAGGGAAGCGGTGGTGTACTGTTCATGACCCCTCCCAACACAGCGTGCTCCAACTTGGCATGTGCGCATCTACCCATCGCACCCACCCACCTAAGCACTGCGTCCATACGACTTCACACGACACATGTGTGTCTTCCACAGTAGTGCTACTCATTTGCGTTGACATCCAATACCAGTGGACTACATGGTCATGTCACGACTGCCGTGTACTTCACATACTCTCATCCTCTCTCATTCGTACTTGTGAAATGAGTCAGCGGAGACAGTTTTGGTTTCAAACATTATATTGAGTCTTCTGTCCTCTGTGATGCAGTATAGTGGACACTACTGGCAGCGGAATACATGTTGAGGATATACTGAGCATGATTGCAAATGGGATAGGGTGTGGGGTTACATGTGATTGGCTGTTGCATGTGGGATGTGGGCTTCAGAGTGACATCTGCTTGGCCAAGGCTGTGCTAATGTACATTTACGTATTGCTGCGGAGCTGCGGACTTTGACACAGACGGTATACATGTAGCCTACCAGACCGCTTGGCATCATGGGCACAGTCCATCTCAGTTCCATGTGACAGGTTTGCTGCGGTTGTTCCTCATGCACGCGTGCATGTGAGATGACATCAGGGCATGTGCTTGCGTGCATGCAGCGGCGTGCCACTTGTTGTTGCACTGTGGTGGTTACTGGACATGTCACAGTCACTGGGGTCGTGTTGTTGTTGTATGCACTTGTCGTCCATGCAAAGGTCCTGGTATGGGATTCCCGGGGCGGGGGTGGGAGGGGTGCAGCACCCACAGACTCCAGGCGACCTATTCATGTCCACTGAGCGGTGTGTGTGTCCATGTGCGCTGGATCCATGTCGTGTCCTGGTTGTTCGTGCAGTTCCGTCCATGTGGGTGCGATACACAGACCCCATGCCACTGCCTCCCACGATGCATGCGGTGTTCCTGGATGTGATGGGGAACAGTGTGCATGTCCCGGTCATATCCGATGTCATGGCGATGTCGTTGATGGTGTGGTTACAGTTGCCGGTCGTTTGGTATGGCTGTTGTGGTGGTGACTGGCCAGTCCGTGCGGAAGCTAAGCATGGGTGCGGGGTTGGACATCATAGGTCACTCGGGGAACCTGCGTTGTGGTCCGACGAATTTACAGGTTTTCAGGTATGCGATGCCGTCCAGCAGGGCTTCCATGTCATTGGTGGTGTACATGTTTGCCAGCCAATGTAGCGGATGGTGGCTGTCAAGGTGTTGTTCGTAAGTTGTCCCTTGGAGGACCATGATGGGGCATGCTGGGTGACATTCGATGTAGCTGTTCTCGATGATCCGTCGTGTGGAGGCACAGTGGTCCCATTTCAGTGCGGGTGCGATGTTGGCCACATACGCCATGCCCCCATAGGCAGAGCAGGCCCTGTCGTGTGCGTCCAGAGGGAGGAGTAGTGGTAGCAGGTCCGCCTTCAGACATGCCGGGTTGGAGAGGCATATCTCCACGGGATGCTGGTAGGGACACCTCCGACAGTAGAAGACGGGCATGACGCAGCTGAACAATGTGATGCGGTAAGTCAGTCGGTAACTTACGTTCAGCAGGGACAGGAGATCGCATCCCAATGTATGGAACAGGTTGGTTTTGTACAGCTTGAGCTGTTCGGCGTAGTTGGGTAGGTGTGTTGCGGTTGCCATTTCGCAGCGGTGCGTTGTGGTGGCGTGCTCCGGCTGTGTGTGCAGTCTGCAATGTGCACGCTCCGAGGTTGCTGTGAGCTCTGTGTAGTCGTAGGGAGACAGGACTTGTGTTCTGTTGGCTTGTTTGGAGGACACGGGCCCTCTTCCCACATGCTTCTCAGACAGTTCAAGGTCAGTGATGTGTGACTCCTTCCAATTAACTTGCATGTGGCCGACATGGGGGAGTGTTTTCTTCTTTCTTCCCCGTCCGTTGTGTGCTTCTGTGATATGCGCTATCTGCCCTGTGGTCGGTCTCCTCGGCAAGCCTGTGTTGGTCTATTCTTGGACAATGGCTGTATTCACCGGCTTCTGTCGTAGGGCTGTGGTTTCGGAGTTGGAATGGAAGGTCATTCAGTGCTGTCTGCTCTCCCTTGTGTGGGCGGCAGGCTGCCTTTCCGCTCTGCGTTGGGCCTTGTGTGTGAATGTTATTCTTGGGCCACCTGTTGTCGGTCCCCGGGCTCTTTGGTGTTCCGTTTTATATGTCTTGTTCATATGTGCAGGGTGGTATGGGTGTTTCAGTGTGGTACTGGCGTTCCTCTTCCCGAAGGGGCCCTGCTTCTCCTAGTTGGTGTTGCTGCCGCTGTGTGCTACGCCATGTTTGTTACACTGGGGTGTGTCCTGCTGTTGCGTGTCTTCACTGACATGTGTGCGTCGGTTGTGTGGCGTTGGGTGTTGTCCGTGAATTGGGCGTTGGGGACATGTCTGTGGCAGGCCTGTCACGTGTCATGTGCGTTCGGGGTGGGGCTGATGTGTGTGCTGCTTGGTTGTGTCCCTGTGTCTGTGTGCGACGCATGCATGGCGCTGCGGTTGGCCTCTGCGTTGTGCGCATGTGTGGCGGCGTCATCGGCGCTTTGGGGCCGTGACGGGGTGGTTGGTTCCTAGTCCCAGGTGGTGTGTACACATGTGTTCCGCGATGTTACGATTTGGCCTGTGTGTCATATGTGGATGCAATGGTGGATGTGTAGTGTACACGCGCTGGTGGGGGTTGACCGCTTTTTCCGCCCTTGCACTGTGTGCGCTGTTTGCGTGCACTTGTTGTGTGTGTGCCTACCTGCGTCTCCGCGGTACGTTGCGTCCTTGGTGGTGCATCAGCAGGAGCATGGGGAGGGCCTGCAGTGCTGGATTCATGCTCGGGGAGCCGCTTCTTCGTTGTCCGTGCTCGGCATCCGTGTTGCCGCTTCGGTTTGTCGTACGGTATCTCTTGGCCGTGGGAGCCGTTTGTTTGCGGCATCGTAATTTATGCGCCGGGCGGGACGTGTTTCGTCGGACGGTGTGTGTCAGTTGTGCTGCGCCGCTACGTGAACGGGCGCACTTTGATGGCGGACGGTGTTGCTGGCTTGCCGGCGGTGTTTGGCCTACTTTTCGCATCGTAATTGGGCGGGCGTGTGGACTGCTGCGTGCCGGCGGTAACTGGTGCTTTTTGCATCCGCCAGCACGGCGGTGGTGCTTCCGCCCGCCATCGTAATGGGCCCCTAAGTTCTCTGTGGTTAACTAGATTTCCTTTTGTGTGTCTCACCAAACAACCAGCAGATCCAACTACTGCATATTTCCCTTCTTCTATGTTTTCTGTTACATTGCTTCTGTATCTGTATTGTTGAAGTACTTCATAAAGGTGCATGTTTTCTAGATGTGGACTCCTTCTTACATAATACGTGTCCAACATATTTGATTTCACAATGTCTTTACTGTGCAGGTCGAATTCTGCTAGGCACTGAATTTCCGGGAAAGACTTCAACACTCTATTTCATGTGCTTGCTAGTTCTCGACTTACCGAAACAATTCCCCTTGACTTCGAGAACAAAGTGGCCAAACTCAACAAATCACAGCACTCATAGGACCATATCTCTCTATGGGAAAGCATTTTCAAGCTGAAGCTGTACAATTTCTTTGTTAGAGACTTTTCTGCACAAATATCCTCCCATATCTCCTTCATATCTGTCTTCTCTGATTTTATAATATACGAAGTGACATATGAGCAACATCGATGGAGTTTTCTGCAACAAATTGAATACCCATATTTACATTCCACATTTTCAGAATCAAAGGATTATAGTCATTAATAAACTTCGGGGCCTCTGTTGTTCTGAGGTTGTAAGTGTTTTTCAGTGATTTTCGTGTCAGTGTATGTCTGACTGCAGGTATTAAGCTGTACACTCCTCCTTGGGAAATGACAGGTCATGGAAGTCCAAACCAAAATCTTGTGTAAAATTTTCTTTTGAATCTGTATTTTCGACGATAGTACTTCCCACATATCTTTGTTTGGAAGTACAAAGCTTGTTGTCAGAGACCTTTTTCTCCACTGTCTTACGGGATGACACATGTCACATACTGGTCTATGAGAGTGAAGACTCATCATTGTCTGTTCCAAACTTCAGTGCATCTTTTATCCATAACAGCTTGTGAATATGAGGACCACCTCTTGCTTGGTACTCTTAACACCAAAAGAAATCAGTTACTTCACCAAGAGGAGGATTTATTTTGTTGCAGATGAATGACAGCATGGTTTGAAACCTGTGGTTCAAATATCTACAAAAATTAGCAGGATCCAAAGAGCAAAGTTCTCCTGATGTCTTCATATTGATGTCCTTAATGTTTGAGTTCGCTTATCTCAAAAATTCAAGCAGGTCATCCCACTCGTACTCAGCCAACTGAGTGTCAGAAACCAAGTAGGTGCACCTAGGTTTCTCAATATACATTTCACTTCCCCATGACAATGATACCCATACTCATTGGTACCGCATTGGCATGCCATCAAATTAATCAAGTTGTATTCTAAGTTTTCATCCTTTCCATTAACTTTGTCAACAAATTCCTTTGCAGAGTGATTTTGAATATTAACTCCTGTTTTCAGTATGTGGCTTACAGCATATGGTAGGCCAGACAAATCACTCTTAAACAGAAGATGGAATATGTAAGAATACACTGGCAAAATCTAGGATCCTCTGAATATAATCTAGTTGAGCGGTATTCACCTACTGGCGTTTGTACAGAGTGGTCATCATAATGGCCACCTGCTCCAGTGGAAAATAGTTGTGGAAAACAGCAAGCCTCTAAACTTTTCTCCCACACACTCATGGGAGCTGTTTTTGCTTGTTTCATTTGAAAGAGATCAATAGCATCACTAATAACATCTTTAGAATATAGTGGATGGATGATGTAGTGTTCATAAATTTCTTCTGATCTGGATCGATCCACTTTTTCAATCTGTCCACTTGATAGGAATGTTTCATTCTCCACACGTTATATCAACATCAGCTTTTTTATAACAAATATTATTTTGCACCAGGTGTATTGTCGCTTTTTGTTTACTGTACTAACATTCACTAACTCTTGACATATTTTTTTATTCTTGATAGGCATACCATTTACTAGAATGCTAAGTGGTTCATCAATATCTCTCTCTACCCCTACAGTTTAAATATTCCATTTGAAATCTAAAGGTAAGTTGACAACTCTTCCTTTAAGGCCTTTTTGTAACTCAGTTGATGGCAGCATCCCTGTCTTTGTTTCCATACGAACCATAGACTGAAATGGATGTATATATTGTATTGGAATTGATTCATAAACATTTAATTCTTGTAGTTCTTCTGGAATTGATACTACTTCTAACTTTTTATGTACTGCTGTAGCTGGCACATAACATTACGTTTGGACAAATCAAACCGTTCCTCTACAAATAAATATACAGCAAATTCTTGCCACTTATCCCTGTTCTCCTGTTCAGTTTTTGAGAACACAACTATATTATGAGTTTGGCTTTTGTAGTTGGTGCGTCAATAGCAAATACAAACACAATTTGGTTACTCTGAAGAAACTGTGTAATCTCTTGTGTAAAGTTATCAGTACTAATACGTGTGCCCTGTTCCTCTACACCTGCACATACCAACTATTCATTTTTCGTAGACTGCTGTTGAAGACCAAAGAAACTAAATTGAACATCTTCACAAAAGTTTTCTACGTCTGCTACTGTACCATGCAAAAGAACTCTATTAATTTCTCCTAAAGATAAGGCAGGACGTTTCACATAGTAAAGCCTCCTAAGTAACTTTTGCATTTTAGAATGATGAACTGCCAACAATCTGTAATGATGAAAGGTGCTCTGGCACACTTTCTTTGATAGACATGCTAGTGAATGTCCCTGTAAATTAGTACACTTCCTTAGTTTCCATGAATCAAATCCTTGCAAAATCCCAGGTTTTCAGTTTCAAACTTCTGGATGGAAATGTACGTAGGAAAGCTCTCAATATATCAAATGATTCTTGCTGAACACTGCAAATACTGCTACAGTTTCATTTGCATTCAAGGGCCTGTCCACACCTTCCCTGTACCTCTTCAGCTATGACTTCTTCAACATTCCTAGGAACCATCTCCTCTTTTGCAATGGGAGTACCATCCTTCACCTCATAACATCGACCAGTTGTTTCAACTCCATGCACTAATGTGTTCTTTTGAAAGTAGCTTTCTTCATTTAAGAAAGGCTCAGTACTGGAAGTATGCTTCCATTCGCCACTGAAGATTTTACAAAAATTAGTTCTTTAACAATGTTTTTTTCTGGCTTTGTTTCTTCATAGAGAACACCGTTTTATCTAGTGTTCTCATTCTGTTTACTATTAAGGTAAATAGTTTACGCTTCAAGGCAAATGCTTTATCTACTACAATTTCTATGTGTTTTTTTTTGTGTGTTAGCTACTGTTCTTCTCCTAACTGCTTTATATTTTTTATCAAATTTTGTATTACCCTACTTCTAAACATTCTTCTCCTTATGTCTTTGTAGTGTTTCTGCCTTACTGTCAGATGAGTTATTTTTTTAGAACTTTTTCCACTTTGAACATGAGTTACTGCTTTTGTTTCTGAGTTGTGGGTGAAGCTGCCTTTTTATTCACATCTTTTTCCAAAATTTTCATTTTTCTTAATAAACTCTTTAGTTCTCTTACTAGCAGATGTTTTTTCTACAATACGTTCTGTCCATGATCTCCTTTTTCCTTCTAAGTTTTTTTGCAGATAGTGCTGTTTCTTTTGCTTTTTCCTCCTCTGTTCCTTTCTTACCATTGTAAAATGTTTTCTTTGAACACAAGTAGATATCTGAAAACAAAATACAGTACACATTTTACATTACATACCTCAAGCAACTAAATCCCTACATAATTCATTATATCAGTATTTCATTCCATTCCACAGATTTTAAACATAATAGCTCTACTTCCTCTCAATCTACATGTCTTACCTTCTAAGCACATATCATCCTGCCCTATGGTCTACCTACGGCCTTCCTTATGGGTGACTTATATGTAGTAGAAGGGGAGTTTAAGGCTTGGCAATGGGGTTTCAAATGCCAAGTCCACCTCACAGTAAAACTGCACATGCAGATGTTGAAGTAGCAGGGCTGAGACATGTTTAATGTCTGGATGGGTGACTTGATTTTTTCAGTACTTGAGTACAAATCTGAGTGACTGTATCAGTCTGTGGGTGTGTGGCTGGATGTCTAAGTAACTATAACAGTATTTCACTGGCTCTCTTAGTAGCTCCATGCATCGGTATAACTATATGCAAGTGATAGGATGGTTAGCTTGCAGGCTGAGTTAGTGAGCGTTGGGGTATGTAACTGTTTGAGCCACTGGTTTTGTTACTGCTGGATATATACGTCTTGTCTGAGTGAATGTCGAAGTGCCTCTGTTGCTGTCTGACTGGGTGTACAAGTTGCTCTATGCATTTGTAAATAGATATGTGTGTTGCAGTATGGGTGGGAGACTGGATGTATAACTGGGCATATGGGTGTGTAAGTGCACATGTAGCTCACTGAAACTTCAAACTACATGTCTTACCATTTAAGCACATACCATCCTACCATATGACCTACCTATGGGCTACCTTAGGGGTGACTTATATGTAGTAAAAGGGGAGTTTAAGGCTTGGCAAAGCATTTTCAAATGCCTACTCGACCTGCCAGTAAAACTATTCATGCAGACTCTGTAGTAGCAGGCCTGAGAAATGTTAAAAGGCCTACTTGTCTGGATGGGTGGCTTGGTTGTGTCAGTACTTCAGTACATATCTGAGTGAGTGTATTAGTCTCTCTGTGCATGTGTGACTGAATATGTAAGCAATTATATCACTATTTCACTGGCTCTCTTAGTAACTGTATGCATCTGTGAAACTGTATGCAAGTGACTGTATGGTTAGTTTATTAGCTGTATTATTGAGTGTTGGAGTGTGTAGCTAAGTGCGTGACTGGCACTGTTACTGCAGATATATAACTGGTATGTTGGTGTGTGAGCCAATGCCTAAGTGCCTCTGTCGCTTTCTGACTGGGGTTTGTGAGTGGCACCATGCTTTTCTAAATGAGTATGGAAGTCGCAGTATGGGTGGGAGACTGGATGTATATCTGGGCATATGGAAGTGTAAGTGCATGTCTAACTCACTAAAATCTAAACGTGCATGTCTTACCTTTTAAGCACATAGCACCCTGTCCCTTGCCCTCCCTATGGTCTACCTTAGAAGTGACTTATATATAGAGAAAGAGGAGTTTAAAGTTTGGCAAGGGGTTTTCAATGCCAAGACGACCTGGCAGTAAAACTGCACACATAGGCTCTGCATTAGCAGACCCAACACATGTTTAAAGGAGTACTTGTTCTGCATGGGTGACTAGGAGTATCAGTACTTGACTACATATCAGAGTGAGTGTTTCAGTCTCTTTTTGGGTGTGTGACTGTATGTGTAAGCAACTATATGACTATTTGAGTGGGTCTCTTAGTAACTCTATGGTTCTGTAAATCTGTATGCAAGTGGCTGTATGGATAGCTTGCTGGCTGTGTTAGCGAGTGTTGGGGTATGTAACTATGCGTGCAACTGGCTCTGTTACTGCTGGATATATAGGTGCTGTGTATGTGTGTGAGTGAATGTCTAAGTCTCTCTGTTGCTGTCTGACTGGGTGTGTGAGAGGGTCTATCTTTTTGTAAATAGGTATGTGAGTTGCAATATAGTGTGGCAGAGTGCATGTATAACTGGGCGTATGGGTCTGTAAGTGTGCATGTAACTCACTGAAACTTCAAAGTATGTCTTACTTTTTAAGCACATACCACCCTGCCCTATGACCTACCTGTGGCCTACCTTAGGGGTGGCTTATATGTAGTTAAGGGGAGTGTAAGGCTTGGCAAGGGGTTTTAAATGCCAAGTCCACCTGGCTTTAAAACTGCATACACTGGTTCTGAGGTAGCAGGCCTAAGACATATTTAAAGGACTACTTGTCTAGATAGGTGACTGGTAGAGAGTACATGAGTATGTATCTGAGTGAGTGTTTCAGTCCCTGTGTGGGTGTGTCATTGGATATGTAAGTAACTATGTCAGCATATGACTAGCTGTCTTTGTAACTCTATGGGTCTTTAAATGTATATGTAAGTGGCTGTATGGATTGCCTGCTGGCTGTGTTAGTGAGTATTGGACTATATAACTGTGTGTACAATTGCCACAGTTACTGCTGGATATAGAAGTGCTGTATGGACATATGACTGAATGTGTTAGTGCTTCTCTCTCTGTCTGACTGGGTGTGTGAGTGCCTCAATGCTTTTGTTAATAGGTATGTGAGTCACAGTAAGGGTGGAAGACTAAGGGGCTTATTTACACGAGGCCTGTGCCACCGGAGTGCCACTTTTTTGACACTCCGGTGGTGCAGGCTATAGGATCCCTTCCTTATAATTCACTCCACGCGTAAGTTTATTCACACCACTTTATAACAACCTATATCATAGGAAAGCCTGGGCCAACTGTCCTTGTATGGAATCTGGATACCCCGATGGTCCCACATCCCAGATTCCATACAACCTCATTGTTCAGGATATAACACATTCTCCTCCCTTAACAATAATGAAGAATAATGAACCACAATAACTAAATACAACATAATGTACACTGCAATTCCTATTTTCTAGCCATTCTATTATTCATCTTATAATACAACATAAATGTAAAACACCACAATGCAAGTTATTCATGCACAAAGTTATTCCATAACATAATCCTTGCACCATACAGGTTTGTGTCTAACTCACGTTCCACTGTCCCTGCTTTCTAGCCACTTGGCATTACTCCCACCCATACTTGTTCCCATTCTCCATCTCTTAATCTCCCAGATGCACCTTTGATTCTCACCTCCATCCGGTCATAGACATCTAGGAACATTCACCCCTTTGCTCATGTTCCAAACATTCTCATCTGATAAGTCCACTACTTGATTAACTACTATAACTATTTTCATAGGCACTGAAAATCTCAAATCACATGACTTCACCATCCTCCCTTTTCTAACTTGCACCCATTCCCCACTTTCAAAAGGTTGGCGTTGCCGACTCTGCTTGTCTCCCATGTGCTTGATACCACTCAGTCTATTCTCATTGATCTCTTTTCTTTGACTAATTAGTTCACCTTCAACTTTTTGTTTTACTTTGTCTATCACAGCCTACATCCACATCTGGTTTAGATTGCATATGGCCTCCCTACCTCTCATTTATTCAAAAGGAGACACATCTCCCTCAATCCTGGGTGTGTTCCTATAGCTCAACAACAATTCCCTGATGGTTTGTTGGCAATTAGTCCCATTAACTATGGCTAATTGCAATCCTTCCTTCAACACCCTGATCCACCTTTCCACAATTCCATTGCTTTGCAGATAATACACAGACATTTGTATGTGTTGAATGCTGCGCCCTTTCAAAAACGTCTTAATTACATATGAAATTAACTGTACGCCATTATCAGTTATTAAACATTTTGGAAATCCTTCTCTTTCAAAAGTCTCATTTAAAAATTGTAACACTACTTTAGACGTAACTTGATGTATCACCTTGAGCTTTGGCCATTGCGATAGTTGCTCAATCAATACTAAGGCATAAACCTGGCCATTAACAACAGACATTCATCCTGCAATATCTAGGGATATCCTTTCCCACACTTTATCAGGTCTCATTAATGAAGTTTTATCATATTTTACTGTTTTCTGTGACTTGTCACTGATAGCACACTCAAGACAAGAACTCTTTCCTCAATACATAAATCAATCGCTGACCACCAAAACTCGCTCCTGACCCTTCTCTTCATATTGGTCCTACCAGGATGTCCCTCATGAGCCATATCCAAAAATGATTGTCTCAAACTCTCCGGTACCACTAATTGTTCCCCACGCATCACAATATTGTCCTGTTCAGACAACTCATGGGCTACATATAAGAAAGGCAGGTACCTCTCATCCAGTTCTTTATTTTTAGGCCATGCAGATTTGATGCATCCTAGCACCCTCTAAATTTCGTGATCATTATCACAAGCAATTTTCCATTGACTCTCTTCAATACATCCCTTGGATACTTCACAGATTGATATCACTTTCTCTGTATAATGATCCTCAACAACATTGCCCCACACTTCTACCGGGAGCCTTGACAGACAGTCTGCAAGAATGTTTTTCACACCAGGTATATATTCAATTTTAAAATGAAGTTCTTGAAATGTATATTGCCATCTAGCAATCCTAGTAGTTGCCTTCCCATACCCTATAGCGGTGAATAAGTTCCCTAAAGGTCGATGAGCCGATTTCACCCTGAATTTTATCCTATACACATACTTCCGGAAATATTCAATGCCCCACCAGCATGCTAACGTTTCTTTTTCTAACATTGAGTATTTGACTTTGCCACCCTTTAATGGTCTAGATTGAAACGCGATTGTGACCAATCTGCCCTTGTGGTTTTGCATCAATACCGCCCCTATACCCACATTACTAACATCTGAAACAATAACCAAATCACACCTAATGTAAAATGTTGCTAAGGTAGGAGCTGACGCTATCTCAGATTTCAACTTTTGGAATTCTGTCACACATTTTTCATCCCGCACAAATTGTTGTTTTTTTCATCAGATTGCTCATATTCAGTGTCTTGTTTGCAAAAACAGGTATGAACTTGGCACACTATTCCGCGAACCACAGAAATGATCTGAGTTGATCCTTATTTTCTAGGTTCAGGAGCCTCTTCTATCGCCTTGACTAAACTGCATTTCAGTAAAATACCCCGTTTGCTAATATAATTTCCTAAATAGTCTACTGATTCCATTTAAAGTTTAAATTTTCGCTAGTCAAAGTGAGACCATTTTCCTGTAGAATATTCAATACCTTGTACATAATTTCTACATGTTCTTCTTTCGTGTTCCCAAAGACTAAATGTCTTCCTAAAAATACAGCATGTTTTCCACATCTCTAAACAGCTTATACATTATTCTTTGAAACACCGAAGATGCAGAAATTTGACCAAAGGTATCCTCTTATACTGTATGCACTCTCTGATGTAATAAACGATGTGTACTGCTAGCTTTCTTTATACAGTGCTATCTGGTGGTATGCACTGGAGAAGTCCAATGTCAAAAGCACGGATGCACATTTCAATATGGAAAACATGCCCCTTATGTTTGGTAAAGGGAGGCGATCCACCCATACACATTCGTTTAAGTCTCTTAAGTCAACATACAATCTGACTTTCCGGTTAGGCTTATGGACAACAACCGTAGAAGATAACCATTCATAGAATTTAATTTTCTCTATTATGTCTTGTTGTCTTAACTTTTCCAATTCTTCCTTTAATGCACCTCTCATGGCTAATGGTATGTTTCTTACCTTGTGCACCTTGGGTAAAACATACTGTTTTAAAACAATCTTGTGCACAAACATTTTTAAAAGTCCCAATTGAAATGCAAATACTTTTGAAAACAACTTTTCCCATTCATTTGCTTTATCATCATTATTTTGCAAAATAAAGTCATTATATCCCAACACTTCATCAGGATGATTTGGATCAAGAGTGATTATCAAATCTCTCTGTTGAGGCCACCCTAGCAAACAAGATCCTTCCCTGTCCACATGCACTTTTGCTTCAATGGTTTTACCCTTAAAGCTAAGTTTAGAAGAAAAGTATCCTGATACATTAATATGTTTGTTTCCATAGCCAACCAACTTAATAGCTGGCGATGACAAATGTATACCCGGAAATTCGTGTAACCAATTGTCCCCAATCAAGGTATGTCTAGCTCCAGAATCTGCTATTACTCTTACATTCTTTTATCCTATGCTGATAACGCAAAAGGGGCATCTTTTTCTTTCTCATTAACTTTACATATGCTTAACACATATTCTTCTATTTCATACTCTAGATCCTGATTGACCTCTTTTATATAATTCTTTTTGAGTTTGTTTCCGTCACTACCGCTCTCTCTAGGTTTGTTCCTACTTTCGCACATCCTAGCACAATGTCCCATAGCTCTACAATACCTACAAATCTGCCCTATTGCTGAGCAGAATTTGTCATTGGCCAGATGTCCAGCAAACCCACATTTGAAACATATCCATTCTTTTTTATCAGTACTTTGCATGGGAAATTGAGTTCTAATCTTCCCTTTTCCCAACAACTTATCTTCCCCTGAAGATTTCTTAATCAGGTGTATTTCATCAGCATTTTTTGCTGCTAATTCCTTCATTGCTAACTTCATTTCTTCAAACCAATGCACCATATCGATAGCTTTGCTTAATGTTAACTCACCTACTGACAAAGGTTTTTCTTTTAACTTGGTATCAGCTATCTTATACACCAATTGATCAAGTATCATTTGATCATGAAATGAAGAATAATTACACTTGACTGCAACCATTCTTAAGTCATTAACAAATACATCAATAGATTTATTAGGCATTTGACCTCTGCTCAAATATTTGTCACAATACCACTTCATTGACTTTCTTTGTCTATAAAGTATCAAACTGTAATATACCGGATTCGTACACATCTGTCTCTACTTCTTCATCATCCACATCATGTGTTGTTGCTGGTAGTAAGTGAAATAAAACACGCCTACCTTCAGCACCTAAACAATGCTTCAAGAGAGCCAGTTTTCATTTGTCAGTATACACATCACCCCCAATTGCTTCTATATTGGCTTCAAACCCATTCCTTCCATTGTCTCTATTCCAAAATGGGATCTCCTGGTGTAGGTAAAAATGGAACTGAAGCATTTATGCTATTCATCTCAAGCAAAATATACAACAATTTGTGTGCAACCTCATTTGTTTTACAGAAATACCACTGTTCGCAATTGTGTGCGAACCACTGAGATGTATGACGCAATAAGGATGAAGATCAATGACGGCAACTTATTGTGACAAATTATGTGCACAGGTGTGCTAATCACCTCTTCAATATACTATTTTTTTTCTAAAAAAAATGACCACTGAATTATTTGACCAAAATAGGTGTGCGAATCACCGAAGAGTATACAATATTGGTAAGGGCCCAATGTAGGGCCTAGCTGGTGTCCGCACAGGTGTGCAAATCACCGTAACTGAATTCACCTTGAATATGACTTACACTGTATTCACAATGTTAATAGCTTCCCAACTCCCCAAAATGGCCCCCATGAGAAGGAAAACTACAGTTTTCTATGGTCGATGGGCCTTGTTTTGTGCTGACTGACCGCTCTCCAGACAAGACAGGCAACACAACATGACCGCCAAGAATGCGCGTAAGGACCACAGTGCATCGGTTCTTAGTGCGCGTTATAGTGTACGTCATCCCCATCTCCATGCGCATGCAGCTGCAGTGACCTTGCGCACTGCTTGACTGTTACTCCATTACTCACGGTTCCCCACTGCTGGAAATGCACTATTTGCCACCACCAGTGCGTCGATGGTTAATGCGGTCCTTCAGAACCAAGGACCGAAGCCCACGCTGTGCTCTGCAATCTGCTGCGGCGACACACCGTTCCGTGTTCAGCTACCTCCAGGGCTCAAGGCTTCTCCAAAACCAGGTTCCACTTGTCGCCAGTATAAGATCCCTTCCAGTAAATCACTCCATGCATTGGATGGTTAAACGAGGTAAGGTTATTCACGTCTCTTTATAACAACCTCTATCATAGGAAAGCCTGGGCCAACTGTCCTTGTATGGAATCTGGATACCCGATGATTACATCCCAGATTCCTTACAACCTCATTGACTAGGATATAACACAGGCCTCTCAATCATATCTATGAGGGGACACAAAGCCACCCTGCATGGCTTTGCATGGCCTCATAGAGACGCAGTAAGGCAAGGCAGTGCAAAGCACTGCCTTGCCTTACTCTGTGTCAAGGAAGCATTCCATGAGCTTTGCAGTGGATGTTACTACGCAACACCCATGGATTTTGGTGCTGCCCCAGATTTACAAAATCATGTAAACCGGGGGCAGCGCCAAAACCTTATGCCTCCCCAGAGAAGGCATCAAAGGAGAAATATTTTCATTTCTCATTGTTTTTTCCCTCTTTCCATGTGTACTGCAATCTGCAGTACACATAGCACGAAGAAAACGCTTCTCTGGATTGTTTTTGTGCAGGAATGTGCCCCTTCATGCACAAAAACAATCCTGCTAACAATGCAGACACCCTTGCTCCATGGTGCAAGGGTGTCTGTGTTGCTGCAAGGCACCAAATTGTTCGCCCGTGCTGGCTGAAAGAACAGGAATGCACTGTAGCTCGTAAACACTTTGCATTCCTGCCCTTTCAAATTGGCGTAGGATAGTGCAGAAAAAAGACTTGCGGAGCTGCCCTATGTATTATTTTTGTAAATGAGGCTCTGAATGTGTAACTAAGCGTATGGAGATGGGGGAGCATATATGACTCACTAAGACTTCAAAGTACATGCCTTACCTTCTAACCACATATTACCCTGACCTATGACCTACATACACTCTAGGGTGACCTATATGTAGTATAAGGGAAGATTACATTTTGGCAAGGAGTTTTAAATGCCAACTCGATCTGGCAGTAAAACTGCACACACAGCATCTGCAGTAGCAGGCAGACCTAAGTACTACTAGTCTGAATGATTGACTAGGAGTATCTCTACTTCAGTACACATCTAAATCAGTGTGTCAGTCCCTGTCTGGCTGTGTCACAGGATGTACAAGTAACTAAGTCGCTAGATGACTAGCTGTCTTAGTATCTCTATGGATCTCTATATATGTATGTAGGTAGCTGCATATATTACTTACTGCCTCTATTTACTGAGTGTTGGGTTTTAAAACTCTCTATGCAACTGGCTCTGTTACTGCTGGATATATAAGTGCTGTATGGGCATGCCACTAAATATCGACATGCCTCTGTATCTTTCTCATTGGCTAGATGAGTGACTCTGCTTTTCTAAATATATATATAGGTTGCAGTATGGGTGACAGACTGGATATTTACCTGTGCCTAGGGGTCTCAAAGTACACATATTGTCGTGTAGTTCCTATAAAACCTATACGGGATCTGCACGTTTGGACAACATACACTGCAGGATTGGTGTCAGACTGATTCTAGACACCCCCACCGGGTATGTTGGCCTGTATACCAGCTAGCTCACAGTGCCACTAGAAACCCCTCTTACCAAGGAGAGAATAGTTCCTGGCAACTATCGAACATGACAACCCTGATCCCTCAGAATTGTGGAAACAGTGCAATACTTTTCGCTCAGTCACTCGTGCTCACTTGGTGTCAGAGAGATACACAGAATAAACGATATGGACGTTTCTCAATAAGTATTTATTGAACACTCGTCATTCTAGTGTAGAATAGGTGTGCTGAAACAACCACTAGACAGAAACAGATATAAACAATTAAAAGCACTAAGAAGGTGAAAGGATGGTAGATCTCTACCATTCTGCTATAATCATGAACATAGGCAAGTATATATAATACATGACAATAAAATGCGTACTCCTACGATGCTACCCTAACTGGATGTACCTAAGTGTACCTAGCATGTATGTAGGTGTTAAGCCAAGAATCCCTCTAGGATAAAGTCAACCCCATTACCTGGAGTGAGAGACTGTGGGACCCCGTCTTGGTCTCGGGTTGGACACCCCGCAAGGGATGTTAGACCACTGCGAGCTGGAGTATCTGCTTGCAGGAACCTCAGCGTCTCGCTCAGTGTGTCAGCATGGAAGTTGTGATCTCCTCTTCCTATCTCAGCAAGATGTGATGTTTATATACCCGAAGGTATCCCCAGGGGTTCAACCTTGCTGTGCCACTGTCGGACTAAGGATGACGTCGGGAATGAACCTTGTACATAGTTATTATGCAGGAGATGGTAGCCCTGCTGAGATTCCAAGAATCCAAGGATTCTCATGCATAATGTATGAGGCTATTTGGTCAGGGAAAACCCCACGTTCTGTAAGCAGTACCGTAACTAGGTAAAGGGTCAGTCCTAGAAGCCCATTATGTATGTAGTGTAGGGATGAATATAGGTGAAAGGTTGGGATGTTACCTGAGCCTATATTGGGGTACCTATATGGAATATAACACCCACTCTTCATCCGACTGGACGACCTAATCTAATTCTAACGTACTACCTGTCTAGGTACTGGTACGCAAACATATTTAGTAAAAACCATAGTTCCACTAAATTTTTTTAAAAATGTTTAAAAACTCTAAAAATTGCTAAACAAAACAATTTGCCACACAAGTCATAGCTCTAATATGTCCGTATATATAGTTCGAACAACTACAAGCATCGGAAAGCCATGCAGGTCATAAAAGTGTCAATTTGTTTTGGAGTTCCAAATTTAGTTCTTGTTTTAAAAAACTGAATATTTTCCCAGCACACAATGAGCCAAATGTTTATATGTCCTGGCTGGTAGACGCAACATTGCTGTTGCCTGCCACCGCAGACGACGATCCTGTAACACCTCGCAGAGTACATCAATCGAGCACAGATGATCTTCCATACTGCCTGCAGCCAATGCTGGGGCAGCCTTTGCTCCATCCAAGGCCTTGTTGTCAGTGGAGGAGCCGGTATCTATTCCTACAGGAGCAGAAACTTCCTGTGGAGGCTCTAAGAATGCCGCCATCAACATAGGAATACGCTGGGGACACTGCAGAACATGGGCCGTTATCGGGTCCAGTAGTGCATCAACGTCCAGTTGCTCAATCGATGGAAGTGTCAGACAGAGATCCAACACACATTCTTCTCCTCAGAACAGGCATCGGAGAACAGGTAAGATGCAGTCCATCCAGACTGGTCTAAATGACAGGAACCAAGATGCACTCAGCTCCCGTAGGCGAGGTGTGCCCAGATGTTGTACCATACTATCACGGTATTTACGCTCCAGGAGCACTGTTTCCATCTCCTTGGTGACTGGGACGTCCATTGCGTAGCAAAAGAATTACAATCAGGATACCTGCTATCAGAAACAGGATCAGCGGAAGTCCTCCAAAAATGCTTCAGAATACGGAGTGTATAAAGTTTGGTATAACCCGAGGACCGTCTGAAAGGTGCTTAACAGTCCTGAACCTATGGTCTTAAATAGGTGTACTATACCCGTCGTATCAGACATGTTAAAGATACAATTTACCATTTCTGCGGAATGGAAGGGGCAGTTTGTACGTATGAGTGCCTGTATCTCGGCCGAGGACATTGCGATCTGGAGATCAAAAGTCTCCCGGGCGGAGGTTAAGGGCACGGTTTTCTGTAAAAGCATGGCTTTCATTCTGTTCAAAGTATCAAACCGTATAAGAGAAACATTTAGTGAAGGCCATAACGGCGCCTCCCTGACTGCATGTGTCGGTGGAAACAATACTTGCATACAGCAAGTAACCCTGGAGCTCACGGTTACTAGATATGCGATGCCTGGAAGCATGCAACAACAACCTTGATAGTTCAGCATCAAGTAACTCCCATTCGAAAGTAGCTTGAATACCGGAGTAATCACAGCTGCTGGGGTACCCCTCAAGTGGCAGGATAGGTTTGCTACCAAACCATTGCAGGCCCCGTGTAAAATATATCCTGGCATATGAGAGATCCACTCAAAGTGCTCTCGCAGTTTGTGCCGCTTAGAAACACTTCTCGATCCCCACTCCTGCATCGAAATCTATACGGTAATTCCCAAGATTCCTTGATGAATTCCCTACCCATTTCTTCATATC
The DNA here is from genome assembly GCA_963921515.1 of Calotriton arnoldi. NCBI lineage: Eukaryota > Metazoa > Chordata > Amphibia > Caudata > Salamandridae > Calotriton > Calotriton arnoldi. The sequence continues at coordinate 3,893 of CAWUFW010007600.1, read as the reverse complement.
TGCCTGCCTGTTGTTGTTCTAAGCAATACTGAAACTTGAAAGTTGTGACCAGTAAAGTTATATGGCCGTGGATTAAGCACTCTGTGGACGGTGATTCTGCCACAGTAAAAGGTAGTCTGTCCAGTTTTTCAATACGCAGCATTGTATAGTTTGCTCCCCTCTGTGCCATTTTCATCTGTTTTTCCGTTAGATTGTATGCAGAAAACAGTGACGTACTGTTGATAAAACGCCAAGGCACATAACCAGCGCGCATCCAGCTTAATAACATAATAGAACGTAATTGTGACTGTCCGTGCTGTAGTATGGACAAATCTGGTTCTAGTACATCAATAGCAGAAGATACAATGTTGCCCAGTGAATAAATCCTGGACGTTAATGTCGTCATGCCATTGTCAACTACGGCTAACGCCTTTTCTAAATTGACCCTATATATTTCTCGTAGTCTCTCCGCTGCTTCTTGTTGGGAGATTTTCCAAATTTCATTATAGACAGCATAATAGAAACGTTTCTGACGTGGCTTTCTGGGACTTAATAGAAAACCCCGTAGGTCCATATCCTCTGTAAGTAAGGATAAATGTTGTTTCACCTGTGGTAGTGTTGAGGTCTTTAGCCAATCGAGGCATAACTTCCCAACACTGTATGATGTCACCACCCCCGGATGTTCTCTTTGTACATAGCGTGGGCCTGACCTATGGTTTCATTTAGAAATATCATCTGCTGAGGAATGAGGCATGCTCTAAATAGCGCTTCTGTTCCCCAGACTTGCCAGTCTCTAGAACCCCAGACTGATTTTAAGTCTATTATGTCTTTCCATAAGTCGAAACCTTGTTCAGACAATTGGGTGATAAAGGAAGCAGAGTAAATCTGTTTTGTGTTAGTCAACATATTTTTTTGTGCAGGTGTAGGTGCAACCTTATATTAATATGAGGTCGGGTCTGAAATATTAAACCCTGAAAAGTTTTCAAACTACTTTTCGGCAGTGTTGGGCAATGTTCTCATTGGTGATATGTGAAAACATTTGAAGGGTTACTAGATTTGTGTAGAAAATGATGACCATAATGTTGATAACAATACATTGTGTTAAGTTAAAGTCTGATGTGTCTTCCAGGGCAACACATCATTAATGAAGTACTTACACACCTATTATCAGACCCACACAGACACTAACATACTCACTCACACACCCACAGAGACACTCAAACACCTTTCCATAAACCCACAAAAACACTCACACACACACACAAATCCCCTCATACACTCACAATACTTTTGTACATATCATACGCACTTTCAGCAACCTCATGTACACACATACCATTTCAATCAAATTAAAAAAAAAAACTACACTCTAATTCACACACTTGTCAATTGAGTTGGCTGGTCACAATTGTATTTTTACATTGTCAGTCAGAGAAAATGTGAAAACTAAGCAGAAGAATGGTACACCACTCTCATGCAAAGCAACCATTAATGGCAATCTTTTCAACTTTGCTCTCAGTGATACTGTCAAACTTAACAAATCAAAACGTCTCTTTCATATTTTACTTTTCTTTTTGTACTTCTCAATGGCCAGTATTTCTTAACCCTTTCTTGCACTTCAGTGAATAAGCCCAATCTAGAAGTGGTTTTGAGCATATTCATGAATTTGTTGTGCCCCTCAGCATTGCCCCCCTGTGTAACTTCCCGACAAATTTGTGAATGTGTATGGCAGTCCAATACCATATTTAGCTTTGTACTCTTAATACTTTACAACTACACCACACTTCAAAAGAAACTCCTGAGTAGGAAAATAAACCCTCCTTCATAAATAATGATTCCAAACCACTCACTTTAACTAAAACACTAGTCTCTGTTTAATACCCTTTCCCCCACTGTCTCTTAGCTGAGTTTCCATAGCAATTCCCTTTGGAACGCTCTCTTGAGACAGTAGTTCACAAGTTCACAACACATTCTAGAAGCAACATACTAGTTTCAAAATGAACAGCAGCAAGTGTGGTTGATTATTGAGAATTTAAAGGATATCCAAGTTTGCATTACATTTATTTTTTATTTTTATCAGAGCCAATCACAGATCTACTTACTTATCCTTTAAAGACACTTACCTAATTTTATCTATCTGCATATATAGGCCATCCAATCAAATATGTTTTCTTTAAAACCAGGATCTAACCTCCATTTTAACTGCCGTTCATTTTGAAAACTGTCTCATTCTGCTCCCGCTTTCTCCTGTGTACTAAATGGTTAAAGTGTGAATTGCGGGTCACAGCTTTGTGATTTGGGCTAGAGAGTGTGCTAGAAAGAGTGGCATTAACATTAACAGGGACTTGGGTTTGCCTAATGTGGGCATTACTTGGATTGGCCAGAGAGGGTTAAAGTGGCACCAGTTGCCACCTTTGGTTGAAAGCATTGCGGATTGCTAACACCCTGACCTCATGATTGTGCACTGTGGTGGCAATGACCTAGACACACTTACTAGGGTAGGACTGGAAATCCTAACGAGGGATACCTTTGCTCAATTAAAGATACTTTCCCCTCAGACTGCCTTGGTATTCTCCAACATATGCCAAAGGCAGAAATGGAAGCGGTCAAACGTGTTCTGTCCATAGAAAGACAAAGCCAGGAAACATATCAATAAAATTGTTTCTGCATTCCTCACAGATCATAACATGTTCTCTATCTACAACAACAACTTGCACTTTGACATGGATGGTATCTGTATATCTGTTGGAGTTCACCTCACAGTGAAAGAAAACAGGGTGTTTCTCAACAACTTGAAAGACTGCATCCTGTTTTATGTGTAGTTATCATCTACACACAATGCATGAGTGTCTGAATGGGTCTGTGAGTGGGTGCGTGAGTCTCTCAGTTGGTCTGTGAGTGGGTGCGTGAGTGTCTGAATGGGTCAGTGAGTGGGTGCGTGACTCTCTGAGTGGGTCTGTGAATGGGCGCATGAGTGTCTGAGTGGGTGTGTGAGAGGATGCATGAGTCTCTGAGTGGGTCTGTTAGTGGGAGCATGAATCTCTGTGTCGGTATGTGACTGGGTGTGTGAGTATCTGAGTGGGTTCTTGAGTGTCTGAGTACATCTGTGAGTGGGTGTGTGAGTCTCTGAGTGGGTCTTTGAGTAGGTGCATAAGTCTCTGAGTGGGTCAGTGAGTGAGTGTGTGAGTGTCTGAGTGGGTATAACAGTGTGAGTGGGTCTCTGAGTGAGTACAATAGTGGATGATCAAGTATCTGAATGTATTTTTCATTTTTGCAGCAATATTTGCGAATACGTCACAATGTTACATGAGGGAGCTGCACTCAGCATCGTGACGAATCTGCAAAAATAGCACATGGGGAAAAACAGGTTTTTTGATGTCTTCTTCTCATAAGGGGTTCCTCAAATTCTGTGTAGGCCCACTAAGGGACTAAAATGCTTTTAATATCAAGGATGTGCCAGAACCTACTCAAGGGAAATAATACGCTCCAAAAATGGACTGCATGTCCCATCATGCTTCAAGAACTCTCGTACTATACGTGGACCCACTATGGGCTGTGCATGGATATAAAAAGAGTAATTGGAGCCGTCTGTGCACATCCTGAGCTGCCTGTGAAAAAGAGGCTTGTTGCCTCGTAAGGCGTCGGCAAAATTAATAAATACCTAAACTGGAATGCAATTGCTGGCTGCCTGTGTATACTTACATCACCTGTCGAGTGCGTCTTCGAAAAGCTTTTGGGCAATTTGTATATATTGTATATATATATATATATATATATATATATATATATATATATATATTCACTGAAAAAACCATAGGTTTCAGGGACGTTATAGTTAGGTGGACATTTCACTCGTACAAAACCATAGAAATTCCACCGTTATAGTTAGTTCAGTTAACTATAACTCGCGCCCC